>JAUTXW010000536.1:337500-1537500 GCA_030620095.1 Kuschelorhynchus macadamiae | reverse complement strand
CCTGAAATAAATGTTAATATGCATTATATGTTTATTTATGCATTAACCATATTTTTTGTAATCTTTGGAGATATTATCAAATAGTAAAATAGAAATATGGGATTCATTGTTTAGTAAAAGCGGCCAAGAAAAAATGCTGGAAATTATTTTCAAGTTTGTAGAATGACCAATAAGGAGAATAACACAAATGGTAACGATAAAAACGGTGTTTTCTCTTGAATTTGTCCAGTTAAACAATGTCAAAAATATCAGCAATATAATCTGCAAAAGATTTTGAACAATTTTACTCTAACACTCACTTTATATTAATAAAATTTAGCAAATTTGTTCTCGTTGAAAATATCCCCTATTGTTTTGAAATTTGCTTCATAAATCATGACTTTCTGGTTTTTGGCCACTGTCGCTATAGAGCGCTGTTTGGAAAAACTAAAAATAGTGTCGTTTATTCGTAATTTTCAAGTGCAATGATACATATTATTTTACATAGGTTAAAGGCGGATTAAAAAATGAACAAGTCAGTGAAGACCCTAAGCTGATATACTTTTTTAACCAAAGATCTTAACGAGTTTATTACCAAAATGTTTATATTTCCTGCTAACTATTTATAGTATTAATAATAATAGAGATACAGCAAAAATTAAAAAAACAGGTCCCCTTTCCAACGAGATCAAATTATCTAAATTTCATTAATATAAACCAAATTTATCAATATCTAAATTTTAGAAAATTAAGTTTGATTAACTAGACAAATTAAAAATGAAACATTGTTTTTATAGTTAGCCATTAGTGTTACGTCTCCTATCGGCCATCCTAGGAAGGAGACAATAAATTTCTTAGACGCTTTTAATGAAATATTTCCCCCAAAGCTGTGCGAATACTGGTTTCCGAGGTATAGCCCGTCTTTTTTCTTAGTTGTCTAACACTTACAAAAGATGATCTTTTGGCATATAAACCTCTTAAGGTAATTGACCCATTTTATTATCAAGGCAGCTAGTTTCATTGTCCAATCAAGGCATTTAGACTAAAACGTCTCCTAAAACTATTCGGTTTAATATTTGTTTCTTATGGTTTTCCATTTTATATGTTTTAGAATTTAGATGTCGTCATTCTCAATTCTAAGAAAAATTTGCTTGCTTATGATTTATACATTTTTTAGCTGAGATCATACAAAAATGGTTTTACTATAAAACATATAAAATAAAGGATATAAAAAGTTTCGTAAGTAATCTTGGTTCAGAAGTGTGCATATAAAAGCGCCTATTGTGACTGAAGATCTAATACAGTTTATTATATAAGTATGTGATATTAAATTATTGTTGTAAATAAGTTTAAATAAATCCATATTTTTCACATGTTTCTTGTATTCTTCTAACTTTTCTGATTATTTCATTTTCTCAATAGTAATGAACAATACAAAGTAAATCAGTAATCTTCAACCAAGCAGCAGTCAACACATCAATCAGTGTTATGAAGAAATGATTCAATATGGTTTTCGTAAGTCCAGGGATACGGAAATAGCAACTATTGATCCCATTACTAAGATTAAACACAATGTTAATCATGGGAACACGAGATTTATATAATTTGCGAAATGTCACTTATAAATGGTTTCAAAATTATTTATGTAACCGTAAAAAATACGTCCAAAGAAGAGAATAAAATTCTCAACAGATTATAATATCTAAATTGAATTTAAAACGCAGTATTAACCTGTTTGTTATTTACAATTATATATTTTGGTAAAAGTATGTTGACATAAATACCATTATCGTACCATTTTTTGGTTTATAGTTGGACAGCTGGACTTATCAAATTAAATATTTTGATATATTGTATAAGGTTTGCAATTATATTCCTTTAGGACTTCTAAAAATTGTTTATTTTTCTTTATTCAGTATAGAGTTCTGCCTGCGTATTCTTCGAGTCTTAAATCTAGACATTAAAAACTTATATAGGTTAAAAACGTGAAATTTTATTCATTCTATAAATTATATGGAAAAACATTCTAGTATTCTAGTATAATATTTAATACTAGGCAATGTCGCAATTTACACATCACATTAGTAAAAAGGAACTTTGCAAAAAAATATTACATGCTGGTAATTTAATATACAATAATTTACCAAGCTCATTAGAAAGTATTAGAAATATTTTAAAATTTAAAAAAGAAGTAAAGAAACATTTTCTGGAAAAGTAGCACATTTTTAATAATTAATTTTATATTTTATTTTACTTATATGTTAGTTTACTTATTTACTTTCCTTGTAATAAACTAGACAGTTAGTTGGGAATTAATAAATAATAATAATAATTATGTCAACTTAATACTTGTATGGATATGCCACGAAAGCCAAGGTTTCAATTTTCGACAAATTACCGATAATTTTCACTCAGTTAAGTTGGATTATTAATTATTTTGGTTTCGAATATAGTTTTTAAATCCAGACCAGATACGTTGGTTACAAAATTCTACGGCCGTCTCTGTAATGTGTCTTCCAACTGCAGTGTACTACGGGTATTTTTGTCAGAGTTTGGATGTTTTTAATTTACTTTTATTTGTAATTATATGAGAATCTAAAGAAAATTATTTAATCGTGTGTACAATATCATTATACCTACGTATAGAGATGTTTTACTTTGCTCGGGCAAAAATGCCTGGTTATAAATGTCTTTACTTGTTATGTTCTAACAAAGATAGTGGAAGAAAGACTTTATTCAGGTGCCCAAAAAATCGTCAAAAGTAAGTATATCTAAATGCATATCATAGATTTAACCAAGTAATTTTGATTTTGTTGTTAATAAGTCCTAATAAATGTTTTAGAGCAATAGCGTGGCTTGAGGCTGCTGGAAGAGCAGATCCTCTAGAAAAGAACTATAATAATAACAAACTGTGTGAGGATCATTTTGAAAGAAAATTTATCTTTACGATTTCAACAAGCTTCAAAAAATTATACAATGATGCTATCCCATCAATTTTCTGTGGACCAAAACGATCTAATAATGACGTAGGATCTGAAGAGCCTCCTCGAAAAATCGTTATATTATCAGGTTAGAAAAAAAATATGTTTAAAATAAAATATTACTTCCACATCTCCAAGAGATGAAGAAGTATAGTATCTTCTAAAACGTGTAAAAAAACATTATATCTGTTCGTTTACGCAATAAATTTCCAAAGAATTTGGGCCATCGAGAACAGGGAGTGGTCCATACCAGAACGGTTCGGATTATTTTTGGGCAAAATCGGCTAAGGGGAAGGGGTTAACTCCCCGTTACTTGGAAATAAACAGGGATTTTTTTGTAAATGATCGTCTATTATGTGCTTTCATGGGTCTTTGGTTATATAGATTTTAATAATAAGCCCTTTTTGACACTTCTGTCGAAAGTAAGAGGTTAGGAAAAAAAGAAAAGGGGATGAAACTTAAGAAGTTGAAAAATTGAGTAACATCGTTTTATGGGTTCCCGGATATACAGATCCCAGATTAAGAACGTATTTAATATTTAATAGTAACTTTAATAATGTTGAGGGGTAGAAAGGGAGGTCTGAAATGCACAGGCCGGATTTGGTTGCAAAAGCGGGGTATCTCGCTTATTTTTAAAGATAGAACCTTGCGGTTTTCACGAACCTGCGCTAATTTTTTGTGAAACTCATGAAGCCGTAAACAAAATTTTCACAGCCTTCTTCGTTTATGAGATACAGGGCGAAGTAGAAAATTTTGCATTTTGGGACCCCCCTCGTATCTCGGTTATCCTTTAACTTAACGCAAAGGGAAAAATTGCTGCTTATGCAGTTTTTTACGCTGGATCCAGTGGGGTAGTCATATTTTTCATTTGGGTTGTTATTTTTTAGATATGACCCAAAGTTGTGTTTTTTTAATGGGACACCCTGTATATTTGTCCAAAAATTGATTTGTCCTTTTAAAAGCTTCTCAAAAATATTAATAGTATGGGTCTATTTTAATAAACAACAACAAAAATCCTAATTTTTATAATTATCATCCCAAATTTTGCAGTAGGCCATGCAAAACAATGCTGCCTTTTATTTAAAGTCGTTAACAATATCTGCATCCTAACAATAAATCAAAATAAATATGTAATTAAATCTATTTATCAAAATATGTATTGATAATTTCGCACCAAAAAAGTACTACCTACCTAGATTTATGTAACACAAGAACAAAACAGTAATAAATTATTATGTAACAAGCCTTTCAGCAAAAATCAACTGTCGTATAAGAACTACAGTATCCAAGGAAATCAAAAGAACTGTTCAAACTGATTTTCATTTTGTTCTATGCATGCTTCGCACAATTTTCGTATTCGTTTTAGGGAATTAGGCAAAATAACGGGATGATTTTGTAAATAGCGAAAATTTTCTCTTATTGCATTTCCTAAATCGTGGACATTATCATAGTGGTCTTTGTAAATTCTATTTTCCAGATATCCCCATAGAAAGAAATCTAAAATCGACAAATCTGGGGACCTAGGGGGCCATCTTATAGGTCCATTTGTTCCGATCCATTGATTGGTAAAATTATTGTCCAGAAATAATCTCGTCATTCCAGAATTGTGTGCAGGAGCATCGTCCTGTTGAAAATAAATTTCGTTAATTTGCGCTAAAGGAACATCGTCAAGTAATTTTTTGTGCTTTTTTAAAATTTCTTGAACTCTAGTTTTTGGAATCCCTATGCTTCTTTCACTGGCCCTACAAGAGTTTGTAGGGTAAGCTTCTGCATTAGCCAAAACCGTAATTTCCTCAGCCTCCCGATTTTCTTTATTATATGTTTTCGTACGAGGTTTGATAAATGATCCGTGATTAAGTAAATTCTTTTTTACCCGATAAAAAGTGGATATATTAGGTTGCCCCCTTTCTGGATATCTAAATAAAAATTAAGCAATAGTATTTCAACATACCTAAAAATTACCTATTTACCTGTTAAAATACATTTCAGAAGCCGCTTCAACATTTTCGTTACTTAATATAAAACAAGCTAACATATCGTACTTTTCATAATGTTCGAAAGTTTGGTTTTCTTCCATAATAATACAAATATATTTTTACACAATAAATAAATACAAAAAACTAGCGCTATATTTTATATACGCGTACAAAATTGGGAAATGTCATTTGCTTCCAAGAAAACAAAAGAAAACGGCATCGTTTTGCATTGCCTACTGCAAAATTTGGGATGATAATTATAAAAATTAGGATTTTTGTTGTTGTTTATTAAAATAGACCCATACCATTATATATTTTTGAGAAGCCTTTAAAAGGACAAATCAATTTCTAGACAAATATACAGGATGTCCCATTTAAAAAAACACAACTTTGGGTCATATCTAAAAAATAACAACTCAAATGAAAAATATGACTACGCCACTGGATCCAGCGTAACTGCATAAGCAGCAATTTTTCCCTTTCCGTTAAGTTAAAGGATAACCGAGATACGAGGGGGGTCCCAAAATGCAAAATTTTCTATTTCGCCTTGTATCTCATAAAAGAAGAAGGCTATGAAAATTTTGTTTACAGCTTCATGAGTTTCACAAAAAATTAGCTCAGGTTCGTGAAAACCGCAAGATTCTATCTTTAAAAATAAGCGAGATACCCTGCTTTTGCAACCAAATCCGGACAACCTGTACCCTTTCCTAAAAGAATGCAATATAAGATACAAACTAGGACGTTTTTCCGCTTTTGTTATGTTGTTCCAACTGTTATCTCTTTTATAATATACAGTGGTTTAATTCAGATTTAACGTTTTCAGAAGTGACACATGATTTCTTACATTTGTATTATTAATGCCATAAACATTTGCTTGTAATTTAAACAGCTTTTTAATAAGTATATTCGTATGTATTTTTGCATTTATAGTTGTAATTTTCAGTTTATTTGCCTAGAATAATATTGCATCCATAATAAACTCTTTGTTGCAGTTACTAAAAAACGACATATTTATTATAAAATGAGTGTTTTATTTTTGCTACAATTTTACAAACTTAACACGATTTAAATAGAACTGCTTTGGTGCGGGCAATTTTCTAACACACGTTGGAATAGCTATAAAGACATGATGGTGCAGACCGCTTAAATCTGACAAGTCAAGGTCATTGAAACTAAACGATAAATTTAACAGTCTTTCGCATCTGGTCTGGTTTTATCTGGGGCAATAGTACAAAAACAAACATTGTCAGGCCAAAAAAGCTTAATAATTTCCTCAATGGTATCACATTAACTAAACATGTTATTAATAGTAACTAATAATAAAAAATAATTTTCACCGAGGCTAGTTATGCAGTACCAAATATCGATCCTATGTATACATACCCAGAGACAAGCGTATTATGGGAAGTTAACTCACCCCCTAAATTTATGAAACTTTAGAAAGAAAGTTTTTATTGTTACTCTTTAACCTACAGATAGATTAAATAGAGTACTGAACTTATGAAGGTGAGAATGGATCCATGAGCCGACTGAGCCTAAATGAAAAGTATATTAGATGCTAAAGCGGAATGATTACAGCATTGGCAAGCTAACTATTTAATGTTTAAATGTGAAATAAATAAAAATTCAATAAGCTTAAATTACAAGTACTCCATCAATTCCTTACGTTCTCTGTAAATTCTATAGATAATTTCTCCGAAAATAAACCCTCGACAATTTTTCATTTCTAGTTAAGAGCAAACATTAGTTGTCTCATAAATTAAGACATGAAGTCATGAAGGATAATAATAGTAGCACTCTTAGCATAAAAATATGGATTTGCATTCCTTGCAATATATGTTTTTGAAGGTTAATGCTTCTTTGACAGGCTGGAAAAAAGGATAACCATACAAATGCGTCTGATTTGCGATTTGCGATAGGAAATGACTTAAGGCATGCTTCATGTCAAATTTGCCAGTCTGAAATTTTCAATATTGTTTATAGCACACGCTAACCTGGCCAAGCAACCAAAATGTTATATTAAGACGTTATCTGATTTTAACATCTTATTACTCGGTTTTTGGAAGGAGAGTTTAAGTGGTTGAGTGGGTATTAACGCTTAATACTTAATAATTTCTGTTGACTTTTATTTAAATATTTCAGTTTCCTTCATTTTACTCTAGTTAGTAAAAATCAAAAGAAAATCGAGATAATTTTTTAAAAACGATATAATCTTAATCGAAATTACAAGGGTACTTTTCCCTTATAAAGTTCATCTGTTACAAGAACTTAATAGAAATGAGTCAAATCGTAGATCACAGTATCATGAAAAAATTATTTATATCTGTCATGTTTTAATAATTAAAGAATGAAGACATAATTGTAATTTTTGTAGTGACCAAAATCCTCACAGCTTCCAAGAAGCTCATACACAGCTTTCTCAGAAACTGAACGTATGTACTGGACTATGGCAACTAAGATAATATTTGGTATAATTTTTAGTAATAAAACTCCTTAGGAGACCTGTTATATTTGTATTGTATTACTAAGACTTTATTTACCAGTCAAAGAGTATTTTCATAATTGATTTCCTGGGCGCTAGATTGCATCTCAAAGAACTGCTATCACCAGCACGGTCTCCGAACCTTGCTCCATTTGATTTCTTTCTTACTTAAAACAACAAGTGTTTCTTACAAAATCCAATAATTTGGAAGAATTACTGATGTCTGTCTTAGCGGTACATACTCCAAAACATACCTTCACACATTTAAATCTAGGCGCTATTAATGACAAGAAGTAAATTATTATATCATTTGTAATGCTGAAAATAAGATTATAAATAACACTATTTAACTCTGATATTCGAAAGTTTATTTAACTTGTATAAGCCCCTAAAATATTGCAAAACTCAACATACGGTAACGTTTAAATTTCAAAAGTTCAACACCTGACGCCAAGCATAGGGAGGGTTGAAAAAAGTCCAACATCCAAATAACTGCCCAATTTTAAACTCTTCAGCTTTTCGGTAGACACTCGAGATATAACTCCATAGTAAGACTATTCTTCGAGTTCCCCGTATATTCTGAAAATGTTAATTATTCCAACGACTTTACATTTCAAAGTAACCATGAACTATGGTTTTCAGCATGATATTAATTTAAACATCTGCACAATAGTCACGTAAAACTCTTATCATAAGTCGGCCAATAAATCTCCCAATTCTTCAAAATTTCGCGGGATTGAAATTTATTAAACACCAAGTTAAATTAGTCTCTCTAATTTTAGATGCAAGGTTTTCATGCCAAAGCTTTAAATTTGGGTTAATAACCGCGATGTTTTGTTAATTCATTTATATTAAATACTGATGTAAATCACTCCTTTTAAAGTGGAAAGAGGAACTGTTTAAACGGAAAATAGCATGAAAATTGAAATAAATTCTAAATTTTATCACACACTTTGCTTTGATCTTCATGCCAAGTTAAAAGAATCTTCGAGTAAATATAAGAAATTTTTGGTTTGTAATATTTGGTTCTTCACTTTTGAAAGATCAGTATGATACGCGAAAGGAAACATGATTATGTTTGTAGCAGCTCGTGAGGGAGGGTTATGCAGCGCCAGGTTTGATACTTTAAAACATTGAAAATTTATTCTTTTTCTATTTCCTAGTCCAGTCCACTCTAAAATACCAGTATCATTAGGGGTGGCTGTGAAATCTAAACGATTTAACCTAACGCAAAACAAATTAAACATTTCAATCTTAGTTTATTTTAACAAAAATTTAGAAAAATCCTAAATAATGACTACAAGCGTTTCTAAGAAAAACTATTCATCTTTATTTTCAGGAATATGTCTTTGTTATAAAATCAACACTCCTCGTCTTTTATCGGCCCACATTTTTATTAGCTGTTATAACTAATTAGATTAAGCCACCAACTGCAAAACTGATAAAGGAGATTGACTATGACGTTCCATTACGCTAACCATCATAAGATGAGCTAACACCAATAATAATAATAATGATAATAATAATAATAATAAATCAAAGCACCAAAATTAACCACGCTCATATCAAATCAGAGCTAAAGACGGAATTTAAAACCAGACTCACAAAACTACTAAAAACAAAACTGAACTCCAGAAATCTAACGAAAGCTATTAACACCTTCGCCATACCTATTCTTACGTATTCGTTTGGTGTCATTAAATGGACACACAGAAATCATTCACATTCTCATACGTTCTGAATTCACTAAACACAGGCAGTTACATCCCAACGCATGTAAGAAAAGGCTCACCATCGAGAAAAGAAAGGAGGGAGGAGAATTATAAACATACAATGGCTAAATAGAAAAGATAATTCTTCCACAACAAACAAACTAACCTCCACAAGGCAATAGTGAAGGCAGACAAGAATTATACACCGCTCGACCTGTTTCAAACGAGCCACGCAGCAGACGCATACAGTCACATCTAATCACGGCTAGAAAAGATGAACACCTGGTCTGAAAAAACACTTCACGGAAGACACAGATGCCACATAAAGCAATATCATATACATAAAAAGCTTTCATATACGTGGTTACAAGAAGGGCAGCTGTTCCCGAAACAGAAGGCTTCCTGCTTGCCATCTAGGACAAAGTCATAGCAACCAGAAACTATCAAAAGCACATCATCAAGGATACAACCATTGAAGACGACAGGTGCAGGAGATGTCACCAGCGGAGAGAAACGATCGATCACATCACGAGTGGATGTAGAATAATGGCCGGAACTGAATACAATGCTTGACACAATTCAGCAGCGAAGGTCGTTCATCAGTTTATCAGTTTGTATGTTGTGGCATTAGCCACAACATACAAACTAACGGAGAACACAGACCCTTACTACCAGTATACACCAACATCCATACTTAGAAACGAAGACTACAAGCTCTACGGGGACATTGACATCCACCCAGATAAAACAATCCCCGCAAACAGACCCGATATCGCCTTTCAATCCAAAACGAAAAGGTCACCAATGACGAGAACATCCAAGCGAAATACAGTGAGATCGCCAAATTCACCGACTTGGCAATGGAAATAAAAAGGCTGTGGAAACAAGAAAGAGTCATCATTGTTCCTCTCGTCATATTAGTAACAAGCCTCAACGCAGCAACGTTTACACCGCATTTGGCTCAATTAGGACTTAATACAGATATTCACAGGAACATCCAGAAATTGGTCATTTTGAAAACATGAAGCATCGTTAGATCATTTCTTAATACACAATAGCTGTTTTTTTCCTTTTCCTTTTTTTTTTGTTTTTTTTTGTACTGACTTGGTATAATCCCGTCAGTATAAAATACAACCACAGGAATACGACAACAAAAAAAAAAGAAAATAATAATAATAATAATAAGAACAGAAGGAATGCATTCGAGACCATCAAGGATGCAAAGAACAACTTATCATCAGAAAAAACAACGCAACATACACACTGCTTTTATAGGCTATAAAAAGGCCTTAAACATCGAAAAAGGCAAAGTCACTAATGGCGATGTAGTCCTACCCAATGGAAAAATAGTTCTAGCGATGAACCAAGGAGAGACCTACAAATATCTAGGATTACAACAGGCTAGACTGCTCCAGGATAAGCAAAGAAAGACCAAGCTGAAAGATCAGTACGTTCAAAGAGTGCGTGCTCTTCTTAAGACAGAAATGAACGCCAGAAATCTCATTACAGCAATTAACACCTATGCTGTGTCCGTGCTGACCTACAGTTTCGGAATCTTGAAATGGACTAACACGGAGCTAGAGGGACCACAACGAACTACTCGCTTAATGATGACCAAGTACAAGTCACAGCACCCAAGGTCATCAACTCTCTGAATGACCTTACCACGATGAGAAGGTGGAAGATCCCTTGTTGACTTGACCAATTCGCACTCCCGACAGCTGCAAAAATTGAGAGATTGCTTCACCAATAAGGCACAAACCTCAAGATTCCGCCGCATGGTGACCTTTAGTGACAATTCGTACTCTCCTCTCAATCTCTCAAGTGACATCATCCTAAAGTCATTCTCAGACCCCGACAAACAAGAACAGTGGGCTCAAATGGTACTGCACGGCCGACATCACAATGACTTGAATCAGCCACACATAGATAAGGGAGAACAGGTGGTTGAAGGATGGATATCTATTCCCAGAGTTAGAAGGATTTGTGATGGCAATACAGAAGTTATTGTCACACGAAATTACACGAAATCAAAAACCAGTTGAATCCGATAAGTGTCGAAAATGTAGAGAGAGATCATAGACTATACAGCATATAACATCTGGCTGCACTTACCTAGCAAACACAGACTATCTCCAACGACATAACCAGGTGTGTAACATCATACACCAGATGCTTGCCAATAAATACGGGCTTCTGAACACCTTTGTGCCCTCTTATAAATACCAACCAAGTTCAGTGCTTGAAAATAATGCCTTCAAACTGTACTACGACCGGGCAGTTATCACCGAGAGCCGGGTGACGAATAATGGGCCTGATGGGGTACGGTTAAATAAGGAAACAAAGACAATTTATTTGGTAGATGTCGCTGTACCCAACAATAACAACATGTTGAATAAATATCAAGAGAAAAAGGCCTAATATGCGGAGCTAGCCATCAAGATATAGCAGATGTGGCGACTAAATAAGGTTCATGTGATACCGATCATGGTATCATCAACTGGACTAGTTCCAAAAACACTAGAACAGAACCTGAAAATCATAGGACTGCATACTAACACCATCGACATCCAGAAGGCAGTCCTGCTTAGTACTTGCCACATAGTGAGAAAATTCTTACAGGACAATACATAAAACTAATAGAAACCAGCCCACTCCTTTTGATGCATGCATCCGGGATATGCTTGGAACCCAACATTTGTTGAGAAATTGATTGTCAATTTCGATAAAATAATAATAATAATATAATAAAGGCAGCTAAGGTAAAAAACAGACAATTCAGCTAACCCGAATAACTATTCATCTACATTTATTTATATTAATTATTACAAAATATATTTCAATACATTCCTACCCAGTTAGTAAAAATCAAAAGAAAATCGAGATAATTTTTTAAAAACGATATAATCTTAATCGAAATTACAAGGGTACTTTTCCCTTATAAAGTTCATCTGTTACAAGAACTTAATAGAAATGAGTCAAATCGTAGATCACAGTATCATGAAAAAATTATTTATATCTGTCATGTTTTAATAATTAAAGAATGAAGACATAATTGTAATTTTTGTAGTGACCAAAATCCTCACAGCTTCCAAGAAGCTCATACACAGCTTTCTCAGAAACTGAACGTATGTACTGGACTATGGCAACTAAGATAATATTTGGTATAATTTTTAGTAATAAAACTCCTTAGGAGACCTGTTATATTTGTATTGTATTACTAAGACTTTATTTACCAGTCAAAGAGTATTTTCATAATTGATTTCCTGGGCGCTAGATTGCATCTCAAAGAACTGCTATCACCAGCACGGTCTCCGAACCTTGCTCCATTTGATTTCTTTCTTACTTAAAACAACAAGTGTTTCTTACAAAATCCAATAATTTGGAAGAATTACTGATGTCTGTCTTAGCGGTACATACTCCAAAACATACCTTCACACATTTAAATCTAGGCGCTATTAATGACAAGAAGTAAATTATTATATCATTTGTAATGCTGAAAATAAGATTATAAATAACACTATTTAACTCTGATATTCGAAAGTTTATTTAACTTGTATAAGCCCCTAAAATATTGCAAAACTCAACATACGGTAACGTTTAAATTTCAAAAGTTCAACACCTGACGCCAAGCATAGGGAGGGTTGAAAAAAGTCCAACATCCAAATAACTGCCCAATTTTAAACTCTTCAGCTTTTCGGTAGACACTCGAGATATAACTCCATAGTAAGACTATTCTTCGAGTTCCCCGTATATTCTGAAAATGTTAATTATTCCAACGACTTTACATTTCAAAGTAACCATGAACTATGGTTTTCAGCATGATATTAATTTAAACATCTGCACAATAGTCACGTAAAACTCTTATCATAAGTCGGCCAATAAATCTCCCAATTCTTCAAAATTTCGCGGGATTGAAATTTATTAAACACCAAGTTAAATTAGTCTCTCTAATTTTAGATGCAAGGTTTTCATGCCAAAGCTTTAAATTTGGGTTAATAACCGCGATGTTTTGTTAATTCATTTATATTAAATACTGATGTAAATCACTCCTTTTAAAGTGGAAAGAGGAACTGTTTAAACGGAAAATAGCATGAAAATTGAAATAAATTCTAAATTTTATCACACACTTTGCTTTGATCTTCATGCCAAGTTAAAAGAATCTTCGAGTAAATATAAGAAATTTTTGGTTTGTAATATTTGGTTCTTCACTTTTGAAAGATCAGTATGATACGCGAAAGGAAACATGATTATGTTTGTAGCAGCTCGTGAGGGAGGGTTATGCAGCGCCAGGTTTGATACTTTAAAACATTGAAAATTTATTCTTTTTCTATTTCCTAGTCCAGTCCACTCTAAAATACCAGTATCATTAGGGGTGGCTGTGAAATCTAAACGATTTAACCTAACGCAAAACAAATTAAACATTTCAATCTTAGTTTATTTTAACAAAAATTTAGAAAAATCCTAAATAATGACTACAAGCGTTTCTAAGAAAAACTATTCATCTTTATTTTCAGGAATATGTCTTTGTTATAAAATCAACACTCCTCGTCTTTTATCGGCCCACATTTTTATTAGCTGTTATAACTAATTAGATTAAGCCACCAACTGCAAAACTGATAAAGGAGATTGACTATGACGTTCCATTACGCTAACCATCATAAGATGAGCTAACACCAATAATAATAATAATGATAATAATAATAATAATAAATCAAAGCACCAAAATTAACCACGCTCATATCAAATCAGAGCTAAAGACGGAATTTAAAACCAGACTCACAAAACTGCTAAAAACAAAACTGAACTCCAGAAATCTAACGAAAGCTATTAACACCTTCGCCATACCTATTCTTACGTATTCGTTTGGTGTCATTAAATGGACACACAGAAATCATTCACATTCTCATACGTTCTGAATTCACTAAACACAGGCAGTTACATCCCAACGCATGTAAGAAAAGGCTCACCATCGAGAAAAGAAAGGAGGGAGGAGAATTATGAACATACAATGGCTAAATAGAAAAGATAATTCTTCCACAACAAACAAACTAACCTCCACAAGGCAATAGTGAAGGCAGACAAGAATTATACACCGCTCGACCTGTTTCAAACGAGCCACGCAGCAGACGCACACGGTCACATCCAATCACGACTAGAAAAGATGAACACCTGGTCTGAAAAAACACTCGACGTAAGACACAGATGCCACATAAAGCAAGACCACATACATAAAACGCTTTCATATACGTGGTTACAAGAAGGGCAGCTGTTCCCCGAAACAGAAGGCTTCCTGCTTGCCATCCAGGACAAAGTCATAGCAACCAGAAACTATCAAAAGCACATCATCAAGGATACAACCATTGAAGACGACAGGTGCAGGAGATGTCACCAGCGGAGAGAAACGATCGATCACATCACGAGTGGATGTAGAATAATGGCCGGAACTGAATACAATGCTTGACACAATTCAGCAGCGAAGGTCGTTCATCAGTTTATCAGTTTGTATGTTGTGGCATTAGCCACAACATACAAACTAACGGAGAACACAGACCCTTACTACCAGTATACACCAACATCCATACTTAGAAACGAAGACTACAAGCTCTACTGGGACATTGACATCCACCCAGATAAAACAATCCCCGCAAACAGACCCGATATCGCCTTTCAATCCAAAACGAAAAGGTCACCAATGACGAGAACATCCAAGCGAAATACAGTGAGATCGCCAAATTCACCGACTTGGCAATGGAAATAAAAAGGCTGTGGAAACAAGAAAGAGTCATCATTGTTCCTCTCGTCATATTAGTAACAAGCCTCAACGCAGCAACGTTTACACCGCATTTGGCTCAATTAGGACTTAATACAGATATTCACAGGAACATCCAGAAATTGGTCATTTTGAAAACATGTAGCATCGTTAGATCATTTCTTAATACACAATAGTTGTTTTTTTTCTTTTCCTTTTTTTTGTTTTTTTTGTACTGTCTTGATATAATCCCATGAGTATAAAATACAACCACAGGATTACGACAACAAAAAAAAAAGAAAATAATAATAATAATAATAAGAACAGAAGGAATGCATTCGAGACCATCAAGGATGCAAAGAACAACTTATCATCAGAAAAAACAACGCAACATACACACTGCTTTTATAGGCTATAAAAAGGCCTTAAACATCGAAAAAGGCAAAGTCACTAATGGCGATGTAGTCCTACCCAATGGAAAAATAGTTCTAGCGATGAACCAAGGAGAGACCTACAAATATCTAGGATTACAACAGGCTAGACTGCTCCAGGATAAGCAAAGAAAGACCAAGCTGAAAGATCAGTTCGTTCAAAGAGTGCGTGCTCTTCTTAAGACAGAAATGAACGCCAGAAATCTCATTACAGCAATTAACACCTATGCTGTGTCCGTGCTGACCTACAGTTTCGGAATCTTGAAATGGACTAACACGGAGCTAGAGGGACCACAACGAACTACTCGCTTAATGATGACCAAGTACAAGTCACAGCACCCAAGGTCATCAACTCTCTGAATGACCTTACCACGATGAGAAGGTGGAAGATCCCTTGTTGACTTGACCAATTCGCACTCCCGACAGCTGCAAAAATTGAGAGATTGCTTCACCAATAAGGCACAAACCTCAAGATTCCGCCGCATGGTGACCTTTAGTGACAATTCGTACTCTCCTCTCAATCTCTCAAGTGACATCATCCTAAAGTCATTCTCAGACCCCGACAAACAAGAACAGTGGGCTCAAATGGTACTGCACGGCCGACATCACAATGACTTGAATCAGCCACACATAGATAAGGGAGAACAGGTGGTTGAAGGATGGATATCTATTCCCAGAGTTAGAAGGATTTGTGATGGCAATACAGAAGTTATTGTCACACGAAATTACACGAAATCAAAAACCAGTTGAATCCGATAAGTGTCGAAAATGTAGAGAGAGATCATAGACTATACAGCATATAACATCTGGCTGCACTTACCTAGCAAACACAGACTATCTCCAACGACATAACCAGGTGTGTAACATCATACACCAGATGCTTGCCAATAAATACGGGCTTCTGAACACCTTTGTGCCCTCTTATAAATACCAACCAAGTTCAGTGCTTGAAAATAATGCCTTCAAACTGTACTACGACCGGGCAGTTATCACCGAGAGCCGGGTGACGAATAATGGGCCTGATGGGGTACGGTTAAATAAGGAAACAAAGACAATTTATTTGGTAGATGTCGCTGTACCCAACAATAACAACATGTTGAATAAATATCAAGAGAAAAAGGCCTAATATGCGGAGCTAGCCATCAAGATATAGCAGATGTGGCGACTAAATAAGGTTCATGTGATACCGATCATGGTATCATCAACTGGACTAGTTCCAAAAACACTAGAACAGAACCTGAAAATCATAGGACTGCATACTAACACCATCGACATCCAGAAGGCAGTCCTGCTTAGTACTTGCCACATAGTGAGAAAATTCTTACAGGACAATACATAAAACTAATAGAAACCAGCCCACTCCTTTTGATGCATGCATCCGGGATATGCTTGGAACCCAACATTTGTTGAGAAATTGATTGTCAATTTCGATAAAATAATAATAATAATATAATAAAGGCAGCTAAGGTAAAAAACAGACAATTCAGCTAACCCGAATAACTATTCATCTACATTTATTTATATTAATTATTACAAAATATATTTCAATACATTCCTACCCACACCCTATAACTTGGAAATTCAAAATTCGATTTTAAAGTTGGTCTCTGATATAACTAAACCTACGCATTTTGAAACTAAAAACAACAGTTACGTTTACAGAAAACATGCTTACTATTTAAATAGGCCATTTTATAAAGAAATTGTAGCAATATTTTGTAATATACGTTGGTTTCGGAGTATTATTATTAGCTATTATGCTTCTAAATGTGTAGTGACAGCAGACAAAATGTAATAAACTGCACTAAAAATAGCGGTGACTATTTTTCAGATCGTACGAATGCATTCATTTATTTAACTAAATATTTTCACTTTCATTGACTTCAAAACCCTATGTGCATTTTCACAGCTTTCTTAGAAGACAAAAAACTATATAGACTTTAATGATGATACTAAATACAACGTAATGCTCCAATTTGAACCAGTCCAGTGTTTAGTGGAAAGGTTATTTTCTGTCGTTTTAATTTTAGACACTGTAATAAACTAAATTTGCAGTTAAAAAGTTTTTGCCCTTTCAAAGCCCAAACTAGATCAGTTCGTTTTAATGTGCACAAACACCGCTTCACTGCAACAGAGCGAAGTCCTACATACTCGTGTATATTTTTTTAAGTTACCTTTGGATGTCCAGTCACAATGTGATTTTAAAAGATTTGTAAAGTAAAATTTTTAAAGCCTAATTTTTAATTGTGTATAATTAGTAAATTTAACTTGTCCAAGATGTTTGTTTTTTATTTTGTTTTAAAGTAGATGTTAAAATTGTTTTTGTAACCTTATATATAAAGAATGATTTTCAAAATTTTGACGCCTTTTCGCACAATAAAGATGTATTTGTATTATCTGTATTAAATATTTTTTGACGTTGATATTAAATTTATATTTTTATTAATTTTTTATTAATTATTTGGCTTTAATATTCTCATTTGCAATTAATCATAAATCAACTCTTATTTACGCGTCTACTATTTAAATACATTCAATAAACTATAAATTAAGCATTTTATTTTGGTTTAATTCATAAGTTTTCTTCTCGTAGCATCAAATCATTCCAATCCTTTCTGATTGGAAGATCGATCCTTATACAAACTGAAATATGGCGGCCTTTAGAGATCTGTATTGGGTCCTACCTACATAAACGATCTGGAGGCTGCGACCCCAAAGATATATTAATATTATTTGCCGATGACACCACCCTTATGACAAAAGCAAAATAGGTTAATCTCTTGAAAAGCATAATTTATGATAATATAAATTGGTAGTTAGGGAGTTAGATATGTTATGTGACGTGATAAACTCGAACCTAGGAAAATACTTAGGCGATTAATTTTTTGTTTACTACTTTTCATTCCATCTGGATGTTTACGAGCTAATATTTTGTAAATAAACTGATAAACTTTCAAATAAGGAAGAATTAAAATTAATAAACTTCAAATAAGTTTTAATTTAAAATCTTATATTAACGGTAATATGGCAATTTTAAATACCAAGAGTATTGCATTATCAGGAAGATTAAATTCTATTATTTACTTATTTTTATAATTTGTATCGTATATATACTTAAAATGTTTTAAAAACTCTTACCTTGCAACAGATAAATTGTCGCCTGATACTCCGCTAACTTTTCGTCGATGTAATCCTGTGACTGGTTGGCTATAATCTCGGCTGTAGAGGGGCCAGTGTCTTCATCTTCGTCTACTTCGTAATTATGTGGGAGAGGTGGAGGCGTTAGAGGCATTCCTACGTATTCGTACTCGCGATTTGGAGGGCCAATATCGGAATAAGAAACCGGGGAATATGTAATCGGGGAATAAGTTCTGGATGAGTATGGATGGACACCTTGGAAGTATGGATCTGGAGAGGCACATCTGTTTGGCGCTGGTGAAGGCTGAAACAAATATATTTTACTAGTTCATAATTTGAAGCACAAAATACAAATATTTTTTTCTTTTTAGAGAACCAGTCGCATTTTGTTTACAGTACAGTTGGAACCAACACTTCTAAAAAACTGCAATATAGGGGATTTCTGCAAACTGTTTTCAAAATAGAATGTTGTCTTTTATTAAAACAAAATTTGTTAAACTCACTCAAGTAAGTTTTTTTATTTTACGTTTATTTTAATATTTAAAATTTTAACATACAACCTTAAGGGGGAACTGCACACAGTATTATGGATCATTTGCAAGCCTTCGGCCGCTGCAATATTATGTTAAAACTATAAGAGATATGTATTAGCTTCAATGTGATTTTAATAGGGAAATATATATAGTTGGGCGCTAAAGGCGAATTTTTATGAAAAAATCAAATCTAGAATTATAAAATAGAAGTAGATTTGTCCATTTTCGACCATTTTTGACCACTTTTTGACGCAAATGCCGTCGCATATAATTTTTTTCCACAAAATGGCTCTTTACCGCCTTGCATTGATCCTTTGTTTACGTAACTGCAAAATTTGAAATGGTAAATCGTACTCATGTCTTTGTATTTCTGCAGCGCGTGAACCCTTTTGAACCCATTTTTAAACGAAATGTAATTTAAATTGCCTATACATAACACAATTTTTTGAGGTCGGACGTGCAGGACGTTTTCTCTAATCCGTAGGTACCTTTTCATCTTACTTTGAACTTGACTAGACCTTGTCGCTGGCTTTTCACTTTTTGCGTGCAGTTCTCCCTTAAGTACTTATATGTACATACAAAATTTAACATTTCATATTGATTTGTGCTGCAAAATACACATGTAACCTATTTTAGAGTATGGTCATTTTCTTAAAGCAGCAAAACTGATTATTTGTTAATATATTTATTCATAATTCACTAATAATTCAAACCAAAATAATTTTTGTTTTTTTGCTATTATTAAGAATTATAATATTGAAAACTTATTAACGTTGTATGCAGAAGGAAACCTTCGATTTATTTCTAAAAGTAAACGAGGTATCAAAAAAATTAAATACAAAAGTTTTAGGCTTTTAAGAAATCTATAGGAGTACAGAGAAACTAATTGTACAGATTGGTCATAAAAAATCAAAAAAACAAAGTTACATTGTTGAACTCTGGATATTATGTACATGTATCCAAAAAATAAGGCTCTTTGTGCTGGTTATAAATATACTAGGTTTGATATTTGATACGTTTATCTTTAAAGATACCCGAGAAATTTGAGACAATATATTCCCATTGACTCCACAATGTAGTAGAACGCCTTTCGTCTCCCTCTAACACACTCTTATGGCATGGTTTATCTCAGATTCTTCGAATGTCTTTAAAGATAAATATATCAAACCTTATCTCAAGAAATTTATTTTCAAAAAAATATAATAAAAAAGTTCAAAAACTACTTTTGGACGACAGCACCAACAGAGTAATTCAAGTAGACCCGACCAATAAAATTGGGAGACGGATAACCAAACATGTTAACTCCAAGCAGCTCAAGGATCCCGCGATTCTACGGACTACCTAAAATACACACGATTAAGGTGCCACTTCGCATTTTGTAGAGAAACTAAAAGCAATCCAATTAGATCCAAAAGAATAGTCAGTTTCTATGTATGATAGCTATATACGAAAGTGCCTATAAATAATTCAATTTCCATTATATCAAGACTTCCATAATAATATTGACAACTCACTTTTAGATGAAGCATGTCTCATGTCAACATATTTTGTTTTCTATGAACTTCTTATGAACAAATCTCAGGAGCAGCCATGGGATCTCCACTGTGACCAGTGGTAGCCAATATCTTTATGGAAGTTTTTGAGGAGGTAGCCTTAGAGTCGTCTCCATTAAAGCCAAAATCGTGGTTCAGATATGTAGACGACACTTTTGTAATATGGCCCCATGGTCCAGAAAACCTCCCCCTGTTTCTTGATCATCTGAATCAACAAGATGCTATTATATAATGTACAATGGAAATTGAATCAGAAGGCACGATTTCCTTTCTAGATGTTCTTGTAAAATGGAAACAGGATGGTTCCTTAGGGCCCTCTGTATATAGAAAACCAACGAATATGAACAGATACCTAAATGCAAATTCACATCATCATCAGGCACAAAAGCACTCAGTTATTAATTCTTTGGTTTACTTTGGTCTTTGGTCCTCGCGATTTGTGACTAATATTCTTTACAATCGGAAACAGAGAAACCGACTCAAGTTTTAAGAGGGAATGGATATTGCACTGAAGATATTAGACGGTCACTTAGAAAATATAATAATCCTACTCAACGAAATAATAGTAATAAAGAATTACCGATATGAAGTGTAGTTCTTCCATTTATACACGGAGCCACAGAAAAGATTGCAAGGTTACTTCGCCAGTCCAACATACATACGCTCTTCAACACACACAAGAAAATTGGACAATGATTGCGATCGCCAAATTCCTTTCCAAACAGAAGGAGTATATGCAATTCCTTGTTTCTGTGCTGTCTATATTGAAGAAACTGGACGATCCATATTGACTAGGCTTAAGGAACATGAATGATGTATTAGAATAATACAAATTGTACAATTTGCTGTATCTGAACACCAACATTTCACTGAACATGTCATAGGTGTAAAAGAAACCAAAGTTCTTGCATCAGTTTCGGGATTCTATAAACGGAAAATTAGAAAATCTATTGAAATGTATAAGCATCCTAACAATTTTTACAGAGATGCTGGCGTTAGTCTACATCATACGTGGAAACCGATCGTTGCACCGGGTCACGTGAAAACAGGTCCACTATAAATAGCCGGCCTAGGTCCCTCAGAGCTCATTCAGTGTTCCGATCTCGTGAAGTAAAGATTCCTGAAGATGCCTCGTGAAATCGAAGGCGAAACGCCAGAAAGTGATTCCATTTTGACGCGGTCTTACTCTATGAACCATGATTCCTTAATTGACCACAGCCGTGAAAGATTTCGTACAATTCAAACTTATATTATTTTTATTTGTTTTTACTTATTACCAATATTAATGGTTATATAACAGTTATTTGCATTCGCTAAATTTATAGCTGAAATTTACTGGTTTTTAATTGGTATGGAAAGATTTCTTGCCATTTCAGAATTATTTATGCCTTGTGTATATGAGGTGGTTGAAGGTCAATTATTGCAGGGATTTGGAAAAGGTAACCTCGTTTTGGAGGACAATTGCTGCGAAAAAACTGAAGCTGAAAACTACCACATACTTATCGCCATCACCACTTAATTAGACTTCATGTGCTTAATAAACATCACCCCACCTGGACTGAAGAGGTCCAAGATCCAATTTAACATGTTTATTAAAACATTGATGCGAAATACCCAAGCTATTCAAAAATTATGAACCCACCGAATAATTAAAATACACCTTTATCGTTACTATGAAATTAACTGTGTGTTGTATACCTGT
Source organism: Kuschelorhynchus macadamiae (assembly GCA_030620095.1). Taxonomy (NCBI): domain Eukaryota; kingdom Metazoa; phylum Arthropoda; class Insecta; order Coleoptera; family Curculionidae; genus Kuschelorhynchus; species Kuschelorhynchus macadamiae. Next base: position 1,515,261 of record JAUTXW010000536.1, on the reverse strand, counting down.
TTGTTGATTATCAGTTAAGACGTCAAAGAGAAAATTAAAAAGTTATTTGACTTTTAACCAAGTTTTGAGTGAAAATGGAGATCGACGAGGAATTTGGAGAGAATGTTATTGATGGAATACCGGAAGACATTATCGAAGAAGTCAAAAATATAAAGCTCAAACTGTTACCATAAAAATCGTCATACCGTTATGGCAAAGAATTGGAAACTTTAGTGAATTGTATGCAAAAAATAAAATAAACAATTTCAAAAGAGGAGAGTCAATTCAACTAAAACATAATTTTGTTATTATGTAGCCTATATAAAAAAAGAATGTTGGTTTTTCACCCAAAAAAAATCCAAAAAAGGATATAGAATAATTTATGAACGGGGCTCCAGATGATGTATACCTTTTGACAAAAGAAATCACAATAATTGGAATGGCAGGCGCTTGCAGCCGTGAAGAACTTACTTATTTGATCCTAGCTGAGGTTAAAGATGAGGAATCCCTGATGCATATTACAATTCCTGATAATAAAACCCATCAACGCAGGAGCTTTGTAGTAAACGGGGAACGAAATTTAAACTTAATAATAAAAAAGTATACATTAATGCGATCACAAAGTACGTCCCATAGAAGATTTTTTTTAATTACAAAAACGAAAGATGTTCTGTCCAATGTGCTGGAATTAACAAAATCGTAGCAACTGACAGGAATTGCGCTCCAAAACCATTTTGACAATTGACCTTCAACCACCTCATGTTGAACCCAAACAAGGCATATGTAATTCTGAAACCTTTCTATACCAATTAAAAACAAATTAACTTCCTCCATGAAATTAACGTATGCAAGTAATTATTGTTTTACCATTAATATTCCTAATAACCAATAAAAATACTAAGTTTTATTTTAAAATTGTATTTTCATTTTGACGACTATACTGAAATAAATTATTTAAAATAACTACCCAAAATTTGCTAATTTTCCTCACGCTCGTAGAATAAGCGTTGTACTTAACACGTGAGGAAAGTGTCACTTTCCGCACTAGTTAGGTAAATAGCTATGAAAACACACAGCCAGCAAGATCTGGACTAATGGGTCGTAGGAACTCACAGCACATGGATTGTTTCATCATTGGTCAAATTCCATGTGCAAAATACAGCCTACTTCATATCTTATTTGTACAAGTCGTTTGTTTGTATTCTATTTTTCAATGGCCAAGTGTCAACAATATTTAAAATATTTGTATGCCATTAAAAGTTAAATTAGCATGTAAGAAATGGAGTGTACATAACGCATTTTAAGTTTATGCCCCAAACGCAATCTCACTGATAAAAATAAATTAAACCTCATACGACTTTTAATTTAATTGGTTTTAAGATAGTCCATAGAAGCGTTTCATATATAACTAGCTGACCCGACAGACCCTGTTCTGCCTTTTCCGTTAGATGGCGCGATGAGTTTCCAGTGGCATTAAAAGAATATGGGACGCATTCACCATGTCGTCCAGAGATGTTATTGAAGAGAAACAAATTGGTTTTATAGAAAAAATACGCAATAAAACAATACAAAAACAGTGTTGAAAGATGCCGGTAAGCAGACGATCATTTAAAAAAAAAATCTTGTAAATTGTTGTAGTACAACTCAAGAACTTGCTGGAAAATCTGGCTTAATGTTTTAAATATGCAATGCAATCTTGATTTTTTTTAATTTGCGTCGTATTTCCGTTTCACATTTGTGACGGTAAGTTATTAGATAATTTTTCTAAGCAGTGTGTGACATAATTCTTACAGAGACCCATACTTTTGGGACACCGAGTTCACTACATGACAAAAAAGTGACAAAATATCAAATTGTGGCACATTACTTCAGTTTGTCAAAAATAAATTAATTTTATTTCAAATGAATGTATTTTTAAAAGTTTTGTTACTTTGCAATGTATTTCCTTACCACTTTTGTGACGGTAAGTTGTTATATAATTCTTACTCGCTTACGTCTTAAAATAGTTGTGTTTATATACTGTACATGCGTGATATTTATTTGTAGAAGATGCAAAATTGGTTGAACATGGTAATAAAAAAAAACTTAATATCGTCATATTTTTCACGCAAGTTGATCTTAAATGTCTGTCTCTACAGGAAGATTCTCTGAGCTTTTTAAATCTTCATGAAGAAACGAGAGTAAAGGTATTGTAACTACACTTGACATTGTTTCGAAGTTTAAATTCTAGGTTCTATAATTGAATCAATCGTATTTCATAATAGTATTTTTTGGCGTTCTCAAATTTTATTATGTTATTAAAAGGGCAAGTTTAAACCAAATCAAAATGCATCATCCATGCACAAGTCCATAATATTCAGTTGTAGATACTTATTTTAATAAAATATAACAAATGCTGAAAACTGAAATTTTCAAACAAGGAGGTATTTACAAGTATTTAGCAGGAGGCGTTAGCCTAGCGGCATATTCATATCTGACGTACTGTATAGCATATCGAGCACTCCCGAAAGCCGTTCATAATTCACGCGCGAGGTCGCAAATTAGCTTTCGATACCGAACGTTAAATATGAATTCTTTTTTGGAGCCCTTTTCTTGTAGAGAAGGTTAAGTGTGGTACACAGGAACTATTAAAGGGTTAATGGTGAGGCAATGAGAAAAAATATCTTAAGACGGGATATGCTGAGGTTTGCTTTTATTAGTATTTTAAGATTTAATGATGTTTTGTTAGTTTGTGATATCATACGCCATTTAAGCCTAGAAGAAGGTGGTTTTTGGGGTGTGTTAATTTTATACGGAGCTCCTGTAATATAACGAGAGTTTCACGTGAACATGCATGTTCTCATAAATATTAACCCACATGTTAAAAATTAATTAAATAAAGTTAATATTTATGAGAACACATTGACCTAGTCCTAAATTTTTGTTACCTAATTTAAATTTTAGGTAATTATGTTGTTTAATATTTTAAAATACATACAAGAAAAGGGGCAAAGATGTAGCAAATTAAATATGCGGTTAGACACATGAGGTATCAACCATCTTTGTATCTGCTTGATATGCAATATGTTACGTTAGATATAAATATGCAGCCGGGTGCAGAAATTGTTCAAATCTGAAAACGATAACTTCACACTAGTTATATACACTATTTTACCTAGAACTACAAAAAAACCTTCAGTTGGACTTTCGTTTCTACATCTCAACACTAGTCTCGCAAAATGTATGTTAACATTAGTGTTGAAAAATTGAGTAATTGCTTTGGTTGTAAATAAAATAAGATAAAAGTAGGCTTTCCTTTTTTAACATTTTATTAACCCACCATCCTTCAAATACTGCCGTTTTTTCTACATCATCCGTCTGAATAAGGCACTTTCTAGCCAAGTTAACATTACTTTTCCTGCCAGTGTCAAAAGTAGCCGCATCAGGAAAACTATATTTTTTTATTTTTATCTAAGTAGAAATGTATTTTATTTTAGCATAGTTCCGACGAACATGATGACAAAGATCTACAAGAAAACAACAAAGAGGTATCAGTGTACTGTAAAGAACTTCTTAAAAATAGTTTAATGACACTTACCCACTTTTGTCATACTGTAATGAAAATGAAAACTGGTATGAACATAATATCTTTATTTTTTATATGGTTATTTCCAAATATTTTACCAATATTTAAAATAGTGATTTTTAAAATGATCCTAGTCCAGCAAGAAGATCCATTTTTTAGGTTGGATATCAAAAAATTACAAAGGCCAATTGTTTTAAACTATGGCATAACGTCCCCATGAACTTACTAAAATGGGCGATCGGCTGCCAGCCATTGTTCGCAGACCTATGTTGGTTACAGATCTTCGTAAAAGGAGTTCCACCTAATTGACTGTGACTCAATAGCTTAAATATTATCAACCTATTAATATAAACTCTATCAACTTCCTGCTTACGAAGTGAATGATATATATATATATATATATATATATATATATATATATATATATATATATATATATAGCAAAATTCAGCTCTTAGAGTTACTCGATACAATGGTGAACGGTAAAAATCTGTAATAATCGGTAACTATATATGTCAAATTTTGTAATTGCGTCAGAGACACAATAAACTAAATAATTATACATAAATATATAAATGCTGTAAAACTAGCCAATGCTCGCTTTGTTAGAGCGTCCGCAAGTTCTAAAAAAAAAACGGAAAAACAGGTAGAACTTTCAATTTTTTGTCAATATCTACCATATGTAAATATCGGAAATTAGTGAACGGGACCAAGTTTGTAATAATTCCAACAAAATACCTAAACACTAGTTCCATAAGACTTGATTTTATATCACGAACCCTAGTTCCATAAGACTTGATTTTATATCACGAACCCTAGGTTAAAAAACGAGCTGAAGGCGAGTTTTCTAAACGGCGAGTGAGATTAAATGTCTTAAGAAACCAGTATTTTATACTATGTTTTTTATTTTGTGCACAATATTTTTTAAAAGTATTATTCTTCTTTAAATAAAAAATTATTATTTACTGTTGAAGATTTTCGCGTTGATAACAATGAATGCCAAAGATGACCATTAATATAGGCGGACGAGATGTGACCGGTTTCAAATTCAACGGTTTCGTAAAAAGTAGATTCAAAAAGAAGGACATTACTACACATATGACTGCAAAGTAGAAAATACCGTTATATAATCATGAGTGGGGATAAAAATAGTTATCGCCGGAAAGTCAAGAATCTGAAAAATGTGTTATCGGAATCGTCGAATCTGCACATGCTCAAACCATGTTATCAAAAGTTAATTTGAATCCACAAATGCAAAATAGAAAATAATGTTATATAATTATGAGTGGGGATGTTTTTTATTTTGTGCACAATATTTTATAAAAGTATTATTCTTTTTTTAAATAAAAAATTATTATTTACTGTTGAACATTTTCGCGTTGATAACAATGAATGCCAAAGATGTCCATTAGTATAGGCGGACGAGATGTGACCGGTTTCAAATTCAACGGTTTCGTAAAAAGTAGATTCAAAAAGGACATTATTACACATATGACTGCAAAGTAGAAAATACCGTTATATAATTATGAGTGGGATAAAAATAGTTATGACCGAAAAGTCAAGTAACTGAAAAATGTGTTACCGGAATCGTCTAATCTACACATGCTCAAACAATGTTTTCAAAAGTTAATTTGAATCCACAAATTTATTCAACTGTTACACATTATAGTTTGAAAAGATATACTATTCGTAACAGTTTAAAGTAATGTAAACATTCCGTAATTTTCATCAGTTTCTATATTCTAATGCCTCTAATATGGGACTCTGTGTTAATAAATATATAAAATAATTCTAATAATAATAAATTAATAATAATTTTAATATATTAATTAATCAATTCAAATAAATAGGTAATGTATATATGAACGGTAAAAACGCAAAATTATTAGATTAGCAGTATTTTTACATTTTTCTGAATAGTTATCTGATAACGGGTTTAACATATTTGTTGACTTTTAAATATTTTCATCATTCATCATTCATCATATATCATGTACGATTTTGCGGTAAAATGAAAAATATGGCTAGTTCACTCCTGAGAATATTTCATCATACATCATTGTATTTTCTGTGCCCCTGTATAATAAAAACGAAAATCTGCAACGAAATCGTAAGCTTTTATTATGAAAGGTCTGTTTTTGAAAAATGATGTTTTTAGTCATTTCGTCCTCTAGAGAATGTTTTTTTATTATATTTTTTGAATTAAACCATTAAACACTAGTGAAGAGCCTCTTCACAAAAAGACGCCCGGCAAGAAGCCTAAAAAACTTGGCGGGCCGACATCTCAGGACAGACCCTGCCTGTCCTGGGAGTTACTATAGCATAAATTAGTTTTCAGATATGTTTAAGCCCATAGTACCATCACATTATATATTTAACTTTAGGTAGAATACCTTAAGGTTAAGATCTCATGTATAGGCATATTAATGTAATATAAGTTGAAATTTATTGTAAAACCAGCTAAAAGAAGTACCTTTGAAAACAAAACTTCGAATTCATTCCGTGTTCGGAGGATAGAAAATACCCATGCACAGTGCACACCATTTAAATTGTCACCTACTTCTTTAATTTAAGCTGTAGCTTCCGTGTCCAGCAAGGAGATGACTAACGATGTCCAAGAACCAGAAACTCCCTATCATCCCCCCAACCTAGATCTTGGTGTTCAAGAAAATAGAATTAGAAGATCAGATAATTCGAAGAATGATGAAAATATTTTACCACAAAATATACAATATTCAAAAAATACATTACCTTCAGATAATACGAACTTGAAAACTTCGAAAAATGTCGTAACAACAACAAAACATACGGAGGTGTTTCAAATTAGAACCAAAAGGAAAGTTCATAGAGAAGCTGAAGAAGAATCCGAAAAAGAAGATACTAAAGGTGAAATAGCCGATAAGGTTCCCACAGAAAAACATAGTAATAAATCTCCTTGGGATGTTCTTGATGTTATGAAACATGTTCGATATTCGTTTTTGGGAAAAATGTTTGAAAATAGTAAGTAAGATTTGAAGGGTTTATGTTTTCTCTGAATCTTCCGTATGCTTATTTTAGATCCAAAATACTATATCGGTTTTACTAAATTTTTATCTTGATTATAACTTATTTTCTTTAACGAGCTGGAACTTAAACTTTAATTAAAACTACAGTCTTGTACAAACAGCTTTAAAGAATCAAGTTAAAGAAGATCAAGAGGACCTAGTAGATATTTCAAAACTCGGCAAAGAAAAGCAAGATCCTGGCTTATTCAACATGGTTAAATCAACTCTTGATAACCTATTAGAGCCTCCGGATACCAGCTTCCTTATGGTTATCTTTGGAGGTCATTTGCATGCAATTACTGATAAACATAGTCCTATAGTTCAGAGCATTAAACATGTCATTGAAACTACTGATTCGGAAAACACATTGATTATTGTTACAGGTAAGATTTTTTTTTCATAACTACACCCACGCCTTTATGGCTCAATAACTACCAGATCTATTTATTTCAAACTTCAAATACCAAATTTTGTAATACGTTAAACGGTTTAAAATGTTTCAGTGATGAAAATTTTTATTTTCGGGAGTAATCTAAACTAAATTAATTTTCAAAATTTGGTAATTTTATTTATTATTATATCGTGGGATAATATACAGCTGATCAGTTGAATCAGAATATTCCAACTTCTAACAACTGAAAGTGGAGTCAAACATGGTACATTTAAAAACTGCAAGAGGAGACCCACTTAATGAAACAATGATATACAGGTTGTGCTATTAAAATATATAAATTGTTTCTAATATATTTACTTTTAATTCTAAACTTTAAAGGTAATAGAAGAAAAATTGTACTTTTTATATGCTTATTATGATAATTTACCTCCTTGCCCTTAATGTATGGGAAAGTTCGACCATTAAATAAGAAATACCTGGATATGTTATACCACGTGTACTTTATAAAGGGCTTAAATACATATAACATAAATCCTAAATTGTTACTTAGTTGTATTTCAACCAGTGTTGCCAATTTGTGTAATTTGGATTCAATGTGTGTAGTATTCGTGCCCTTGCCAAAAGTGTGTAATTTACGTGCAATATGCAACAGAGACAAATTATATATTCTACGCTCAGCGTCAGCAGACTGGCCAAGCCGAGTTGAAAACTATTCTGATTGCATTGCAAATTCAAGAGAAAAAGAAATGCGTATAGTTAGCTGTTAGAGCTCGGATTCATTTCACAATAGTAACCTAAACTATAAAAAAGTTTAGATTTTAAAATATAGTTATTTATTGGGCCAATGATAGACAGAAAAGTAAATACCTAAGTAGCTTATTCTTCATGTTTTCGTAGGTTAATAATAGTATAATAATCACTAATTTTGTTTTAACAAGCTGGAAGACTCAGTAAGTCTTAACATCATGATTGCTATCCAGCATATCTTTGATACTATATTAGACTGTCAAGTTTTTTTTGTCATCAAATTTGAGATAGAAAATTCGTTGCCAACCACGATTTCACAGTTTAAAATCTGGTAACACTGATGGTGTGTAAAAGTGTGCTATTTGAAGAGCTGCTGGGAGCATTTTGCCAATTTTATGTTGGCAAACTGATTTCAACCACCGGTTGATCGAGAGCTGTTCGTATTTGAGAAATTAGAGAGTTTTGAGCAACATGTCGCGAGATTGTGTAAATAAGGCGGATCTTTTTTGTTATAATGTGGTGAAGTGACTTTTGTTAAACAAAAACGTACTCTTCGTTCTTTAATAAAAAAGCCTTAGAGCTTGTATTTTGGCTGCAAAGTTGGAGACCACGATAAAAATTGGTCTCCACATAACTGCTGCAATAAATGTGCGTCCAACAGTCGCGGTTAAGTGGAAAAAAGCGTAAGATGCCCTTCGCTGTTTCTATAATCTGGCGACAACCGAAAGTCCACGTTACTTTCTATTACTTTTGCTTGACACCTCCCATCAAAAAAATCTATTCGGAGAAAAAAAAGTCTGCGATACAGTATCCAAATTTATAATTCCTCATACGCCTGGTGCCTCATAGTAACGAATTGCCTGTACCTAAGTCCATCTCCGGAATATACCTTTGATTCTGATGATGATCAAATGGATTCAAACGGTGTGTACCGGGAAATGTCCTGTAGGCACATTGAGAGATTAATTAAATCTGGAATATGATCCAAAAGACTGGAGACTTTTCATTGATTCCTCAAAAGTAAATATTAAAGCTGTGTTACTGCATAATGGAAACAAGTTGCCTTCACTTTCAATTGTCATGCAGTCCACATGAAAGAAACGTATAGCAATTTGAAATTGTTACTGGAGACCATACAATATGAAAGATATAAATGGAAAATTTGTGGGGATTTAAAAGTTCTGGCGATTTTGCTTGAAATGCAGCTAGGTTATACCAAATACTGCTGCTACCTCTGCGAATGGGATAGTCGAGCACGATCATAGTGATCCATTAGAAAGAAAGACCACCGAGAAAGTCTTTTGAGCCAGGAAAGAAAAACGTAACTAACCAGCAGCGCGCCATTAGCTCCCCCTCAAAAGATTTTACTACCGCCACTTCTTAGAAAATTGGGACTTATGAAAAACTGTACGAAGGCCATCGGCAAAGAAGGATGTGCTTTCAATTATTTAAAAGAAAAGTTCCCTAGAATCAGACGCTAAAATTAAAGTATATATATTTGTAAGTTTTCAAATTTTTTGGGAAACATAAAAGCAAAAAACTATAAAGACCTGATTTCCCAACTTTTTTGTGGTACCAAAACCTAGTGAGTAATATGTACTGTAAGTGACAAGTGCGGTGAGAAGTTCCACCAGGACATTTCAAACATGGAAAGAAGGTATCAGGGAAAACGCAACTGTGAGATGTTAGGCGATTACTGCTATACTATTACGAGAGATGCCTCAGAGGCTGCTTTCAAAAGGCAGACTAAGAAGTGCAAAAGCAGTGTATAAACTTTAGATTCAATGATAAAAATGTGCTAGTTAATTCCTTTACTTGAACCAACAATATATTGTCATCTGTATTTTGTATGTTAGTTGGATATGCCTATAAATTAAAGTTTTCTAACAAATAATTCAGATTTTTTTTTTGCTAGCCAACTAAATTCTTTAATAGGTATTAGATTTTTTGCGAGCCAACTAAATTGTTTAATAGGTATTTTTAGTTACTTGGCTGTAGTTGAATCCAGAAAAATAGGTTTTGTTCAAGAAACAAAAAAAAATTGTTCCCCAGTGAATTGGCATGATTTCTGTGTAACACTTGCTTTTCGAAAAAACTAATTGAGAAATTATTGCAGATACATTATTAAACGTCCCAGATCAGAAATTACATAGAATAGCAGTAATTTGAAACATTAAATTTTGAACATTTAAATTTTAAAGTTTTATCGCTTTACCATAAAATTATACTGACCAAGTTTAAACTCACTATAGGTTCGTGTGCTGAAGAACCTAAACACGAAGAACCTGAACACGAAGAATCAGAAGGCGAAAAACACCAACGTGGACTTAAGTCTTATACAATGCCAGTGTATGCTAAAGGTTTGTTCAGAAGTTCATTTATCAAATTTAATTAAATTGATTTAATTTAAAAAATATAAACTTTTAAATCTTGTACAAGAATTAGAACATCATAATAATTTTATTAAATTATCAAACACTACGCGTATGGCAACTAGTAACAACGCTAGTGAATCTGCTTTATCAAGTTTTTCCAACATTTCAGATTTTGTGGAGATTATTCAGTAACGTTAGGAATCATAGCGCGCTATATATAATAACCACGACCTGGCAGGCAAACTTGTCCTAAGCATGAAGTTTTAATATGATTTAGTTCGTTTATTCTAATATACGAAAAAAATTTGACAGGCGATTTCGATGTGCAAAAGTACCTGACAGCTAAATCGAAAGGTGCCACGGTAGAGGAGGTATAATAAACTTTATTCACCAAAGTTAAAATTTATATATATGTTTGAGTAAGTGATTTAGGAAATATGGGTACAATCTTAGAGTAAGAATTAAAGCAGAGATCACAACTCATTCATAAATCACGTTAGGGATATTCGCCAACATGGTTCCCCTATTTTTCACATTCTATCGACCAATGTTTACGATAAAACAAGAATCGGGGATGGCCCATGCCCAAGCCTCTGGCCATTTGTTGACGAATGCCAGTGACCGCGTGAGGTTTCACTACCCGCATAAGCAAATATCATTAATTGTGAAAAAATTATCGTTCCGGGTTTTTACAGATCCTCATGTTTTTCCTTTACTGTCGGTCGGTCGGTCTGTGCCGGTATAGCTAAAAAATCCACTTACCCGATTAAAAAAAACCTAGTAAAATATTGGTATGAATTCAATATGGCGAAACAAAGTGACGACCTGTTAAAATATTTGATGTACGAAAATGCAAAAATGGGCCATGCTTCATTTTCATTGACAAAAAGAAGGATTCTTACCTATTCCTTAATGAGGCAAATAGGTTTTTTACAAACTTCAAAGAAATAACCGTTCTCTACTTCCCTATCTAAAATCATACCATTAAGTTAGGTAAGTTTAAAAGGAAATTGGTTATTTATATATTATTAAACTTTAGTTTTTAGTTATGTTTGCCTTATGTCACTATCATTTTATAATTGTGACATTTAGAAAAATTATTTGTTCAGTTGTTGAAAATGTCATCTTAAACCTGTAACTGTCAAGTTAGAGCTTGTCTAAAGTTTAACCTCTCTAGTGAATACGGGTTTTAGAATTTTAAACTAAAAAGAATGCTTTTAACGCGCTTTTATTGGTTTCCTATTCGTTTGATTGTATGTTTGTATGTCTGGTTCAAATCTTGTAATGGATTTTTCAAGCACTTCCATTACCGATTATTTTCATGCATATACTTTCGGATATAAAAAATCCGAATTTTTTTAATCAACGTTTGGAAATCCAAAATGGCGGCCCCAATACGGCCGACGAATTTTGTTACTTGTGTAGCTAAAACTGAAAATCAGTGCCTAGGAAAATTTAAAAGTGTCAGCATTTAAAAATTCAAAATAGCGGTGTCAAAATGACAATGTCAACAGGTTGGACGGATGATTTTAACATTTGTGAGGATTAAGAGGAGTTAAGAATGCACAACAAAAATCAAAATGGTGGCGCCAATATAGCGAACGAATTTTGTCATTTGTACAGATTCGGCTGAAATATCAGTATCTAGAAGTATTTAAGAATAAAAGTTTTAGTCAATATTTGATGGCGGCACTACCATAGCAGACTAATTTTAAAATTTTTGCAGATTTAATTAAAATTCGGCATTTAGGGGTATCTAAGACGGCACATTTTTGTCAATATTTTAAAAATTCAAGATTGTAATGCCAACATGGCGGCGGAATTTTAACATGTGTGTAGATTTGGCTGAAAGAAAGTAGGAATCTGGGGGTATTTGAAAACATATATCATACATTTATTAATAAAAATATTTAAAAAATGAGATGTCATCAATCAATCCGATAAGCACTTTTTTCAGATATTTTTAAACATTTAATTAGGCCACCGTTTTGTTCCCCCATTTTGAATTTGTCTCAACATTTTTACCAGTTCATCCCTATATAATATTTGATTTTTGAGCAAAATTGACATTGACACAAAATATTTTATTAGGCTGCCATTTTGGATTTGTAGTAAAACTTATCAGTTGATGGTCATGTCGAATCTAATTTTTCTGCAAAATTTGGATAAAATGGATAAGCATTTTCTTTCAGCTTTCAGCCATATTGGAATTTTACCAAAATGTTACCGCGTCATCATCATATGACCTTTAATTTACAACCAAAACTTGAAGTAAATAGGACAATACAGACTAACCGACGGAACTGAGAAAACATGTTTTTTTGCAACTATAATACTTTCGTCTTGCGAGGAAAGTAAAAAAAATCGAGCGCTATTAGATACGAATAGAATAGCCAATTGGCATATTGTTTCAACTAAAGTTTCCAAGATAAAGTAAATAAAACTTATTTATTAAATATTTAAAAAATTAATGTTTTTCTAATGTCACCGTACCTTTAAAACGCTGCTTCTTGAAGTAAGGCAACATATAATTAGAAGATTTGAGCCATATCAACAAAAACATAATAATACTTTAAAACACTTGCAGTAGGGACGCTAAGAAAAGCTTGGTATCTAATAAAATATTTTTTAGCAAATTCATTTCTTTAATGTTAAAATTTATTGTAGTTCCACAATCCGCTATTGGTTTTTAAGCCACGCTGGTCACGTGACAATGTTTACTGCAGACTATTATATGGATAAGGATATAAGGATCCCTTGTCAATGAAAGTGGGATGGTCTAATACCACAGTGGGATGGTCTGGTGCAGCTGTCGATCGGGTTTGCCATAGCTAACTAAAACTCCTGTTACTGGTGAAATCTGATCTGAGACTTTGGGTATTTTAGTTTATATTTTACTATTTTGCAATAAAAGCAATTTCTTTATACCGCTTAAAAACTAATACTGAAAATACATTACTATTCTTTGTATGAAAATTTTGTTGCATCATGTTTAAACATATTCACCGTAATATAAATTGGTATAAACATTAGTGTTCCTGGCTAGGCTTAGCAACGTCGTAAGATCGACCTTATACTGTGAGGTAATCTTGGCAGTGGCTAAATATGTAAATAATGAACTCTATTTTTATTCTTCCTCTAAGGGTACAATGACATGCGATTCTTGCCAGCATAAATTTTTGACAAGCGAGGGGAAAGATGATATGGTAGTGTGAGTGACAGAGACATAACGTGAACACAATGATGCGAGGGAGATAATTTTTATAACTTAAGGGTCATATACCGGCTTTCATATAAAAGTATAAAGAGAAAAATTTCGTAAGTTTCAACATTAGACATGTTGGTATAGCAGTTATTTGATTCAAATAAGTCAGGATGCTGCTTCCTTTATTCGCTTCAGATGCCAGTGAAGCCGGTAGTGCATGTGCGTTTTGGTTTGCACTTTTTTATGGGGCTACCTAAAGCAAGGACTATACCTAACCCAGCCTGCTCAACTCAGCCATACTCTATTTTGGAGTTACAGCAAAGAATAAATGCTGCCTGTCACAATATTGACGCTGGTACATTTCAAAATGTTTGTGAGGAGTTTTCAAACATACTTTTTACTTCCCTCGTAAAAGAGATTTTTTTCAGATCTTTACGTTTCAGACTAAATAACTACTTATCCAATTTATGTGAAATTTTTCACAAATCAAGTATTATGTAGAAATCAACTAGAAAAATTTTGGTAAGAATCCAAGATGGCGGAACAAAATGGCGGCTTATTAAAATATTTAAAAATTCAGTCTGAAAAAACTACTTAATGGACTGATTTCAAATTGTAAGCCATAACTAATTGTGGTATAGAGTTGAACTAGTAAAACTGTAGTACTAATTCATGGTGGCGAAAAAAAATGGCGGCCAAATAAAATATTTGTAATCTCAGGTCTTACATATTTTCTGGTTTTGGCGACCCTAGACGCCAAAAAATTTGTTTTATAAATTCCGACGGTCCGTCTCTCCGTTTGTCTGTGTGTCTGTCAGTTCGCGGCATAGCTTAAAAATTACTCATCAGATTGACTTTAAATTTTAGTCAAAAATTAAGGGTAATATGGAGATGACCCGGTAATTTTTTGGTAAAAATCCAATATGCCTGAACAAGATGACGTCTAAGTGAAACGTTAAAAAAATATTAGTAAAGACTATCTCAAAATTTGTACAAAAATCAAGTATATTATATATGTAGGAATCTTCTGGAGAAATGTTGGTACGACTCTAAAATAGCGGCTTAATAAAATATTCAAAAATTCAGCCTGAAAAACTACTTAATGAAATAATTTCAGATTGTGTGCCATAACTAATTGTGGTATAGAGAAGAACTAGTAAACCTGTGTACTAATTCAAGATGGCGGAGCAAAATCACGGCCAAATAAAATATTTATAATCGTGAAAAAAATTACCCTCTCAGGTTTTACATATTTTCAGGTTTTAGCGTCTCTAGATGCCAAAAAATATTTTTATCATTTTCATCGGTCCATCTGTCTGTCAGTCACTACTCATCAGAGTGACTTCAAATTTTAGCCAAAAATTAAGGGTCATATTGGGACGACCTGGTAATATTTTGGTAAAAATTAAATATGCCGGAACAAAATGGCGGAATAGAGAAACGTAAAAAAAAATTAAAATAGAAAATAATTAACGCGGCTACTATGTTAAATCAATTATTACTAAAGAAACTAGTTATCCAATTTCCTTAAATTTTACATAAAAAAACAAGTTTTACATAGAGATACACTGGCAACATGTTGGTATGAATATAAGCAAAACAAAATGGCGGTCTAATAAAATATTTAAAAAATCGGCCTGAAAAAACTACTCATTAAACTAATTTTAAGATCTATGCAGTTACAAACTGGTAAAGTTGTGGTACGAATTCAAGATCGCGGAACAAAATAACGCCAAATAATTTTTTTTTAAATCAACGCAAGAAGAAATCTCATTCAACTGAATGTGATATAGGGATAAACTGGTACGAATTTAACATGACGTAACAAAACGGCGGTGTGTGTCAATGAAAAAGATACTTATTGAATTTGTTTTAAATTATGCCCCAAAATTAAGTATAGCATAGGTAGAAACTGATGGTAAAATATTGGTAGGAATCCGATATGAATTTGAAAATATAGCACATATGTGTTATTAAGTGACTTTAGTATCATACTGAAATAAATTGGGTCACACTTCACTATTCCTAATATAAGGAAAATATCATAACGAGGGAAGTTCCGGGTAAAGATAATTTACGATTTTTTTTACTGTCTACAAGGAAGTAAATGGAGAACATTTTCAATATATTCTCCAGGAGAGCGGTAAACCTTGCTTGCTTCTACATTTTGTTTCGAATTTTTATAAGACACGCTGTCAAAATGTATCTTATAAAAATTGATTGATTGATGAATTTGATAATTCGTGTAACGTTCTGAAATTTTTACACAATAACTCGATAAGACCTTATCTATGATGTATCGTATTTCCATTTAATTTTTTTTGGGGGATGACGCTCAGTCACAATTTTAAATATTACAAGTACGAAATTTACACGAAAAAGTAGTAGTATTTACACAGTTATTCAAGTGAGCCAAATGTTAAGTTTTTATGTTCAATGGTTCAAAAAATAAAAGGGGCGGGCATTAATGAGCCGCAGTGTATATGCATATAATTATTTGCTTTATTTTTTCTTATTTTAATTTATTTATTATTATTATTATTATTATTTATTTTTCATTTTCTTAGTCTGCAAAAAATAAATTATATCCGTTATTATTTTCCTCCATAAAAAAAGGTTTGATTCCAGGAAATGGGATATTATGGACTAACATTTTTATAGGCCGCCACTTTGCCATACAGGATTCGCACTAAAATGTATCAGTCTATCCCTGTTCAATATTTGCGCACAATTTCATGTCAATATGATAAGTAGTTTTTTTGGTACTGAATTTTTTAACATTCCTTTTGTCCGCTATTTTGTTCCGCCATATTGAATTTTTACCAAAATGTAATGATTTCATCTCTTTATGACCCTTGATTTTTCACCAAAATTTGAAGTCAATGGGATCAGCAGTTTTTGAGCTGTGCTGCGGACAGACAGACCGGCAAACTGACGGAAATGGGAGACCATCTTTTTCGGGGCCCATGGATCCTAAAACGCAAAGATCTGCAAAAACCTCGGAGGGTGATTTTTTCACGATTACAATACTTCCCTCTAATGAGGAAAGTAATATAAGGGATGGTGACGTGCAGGGCTGATGCCTGCCAGGTCGTGGTCATCGTACATAAAGAGAAATGATTCAATATTATATAAATGTTTAGCCCTATATGAAGACCGTTACCCAGAGAGTTCACGAGCTCTCCGACTAGAAACAGGGCTGTTAAATAATGATTTCTACTATATGAGCAGTACTATTAAAGTTTGAAAAAAGTTTAATTTTTTTTCGTCAAATTGAATTAAAATAAGAATCTTTTTCAGATAAGTCTTTTCTTTTTCAGATTTTTTATAGTGAGTGCCTATATACAGGATTTTTCACTTAAAACTCCGCGCGCTAATTTCTTGAAAATAAATACAGATATTTAATTTCTGTAAAAAGTAGTTGATAGGTGGGATAAAATAGATTTTTTGGACTCACATTAGACCAGCTGGGCTGGTAGAGTTTAAAACTACATGCATTGGATAGTACGTATTATTTAAACATGTTTTTGTTATTTACTCGAACTCACTCTAATCGTTTCTGAGTAATTCTGGTTCATTTCTCCACGAATTTTTTTAAAATCATTTTTGAAAATATCACAACTCTGTTTTTGAGTATCTGATCTGTCAATGTGACGCTATAGTCAAAGCCAAACTGCTTTGCTGGGGTGCCAGCTATGTGAAACCCGAGCTTATGGGATGTGCTCGACCTGAAAAGGTCCTTTCCTTTCTAAAAAGGAGTGGACTCCTGGCCTGAGACGTCTTCATAGGGGGATAGCTCAATGGGCCATCTATCCATATATTTAATTGCAAAATGCTGATAACATTTTAACGTTCTTATTTTAGGCAAAAGCGCAAACAAAAACTTAAAAATCGACTCAGGAACTTATGTTATTGTTATTATTCCTGTTAAATATTATTTTAATCTGAATAAAATAAAAAGAGATCAAATATAGTATAAAAAATATTGGAAGGAAATTAAAAAAAAAACATATTCTAATATAAACACAATATGTACTGCAAACACTACACCACAAATAAACATTCCCTGATAACAAAACATTTTAATTAAAAAAAAAAAAAAACTAAAAACGTATACTATATTATTCGTGTTAAATATTATTTTATTCTTAACAGAAAGCAATAAAAAATGTTTACATGTCTTTATTTACACTTGGTAAATTGCGAAGAAAAAATGTTAAGTATTCTACTCGGTCGAGAAGAAGGCGATTCTTTTTTGTCTCATATACATTGCCGGCCTCGAAAAACAATCTTTCACTATACACAGTGCTAGCTCGACAGCACAAGTATTTTTTTGCCATAGCTGCCCTCTCCGAAAGTCTTTGGTTATTCCTTTGCCACCAATCAAATGGATTATCGTTTCGTTTTAAGTTCCGTAGCTGCAGGGAACTTACCATCGTCTTCGATTTTTTTAAACACTATATCCTGGTATTAATCCCAAAAATTACGATGAACACTATTTTCTTGATTAGTTTCACTGTGAACACTACTACGATTAAGATCATTCATATCTTCTGCTTCAGGTTCAGAATCAGAGTTATTATTATCACAAGAATTTTTTTCGGGCTTCTAATAAAAACCGTGATTTTACAGCAGGTACCGTTTCTGCATCGAAAAACTGCAATTTGTATCTGGGATCTAACAATGTTGCAAGTGCCAAAACCTTTTTACTTTCTAAATCGAACCTTTTTTTTTCAAACTGTTTTCCAGTTCTATTTTTTGTGCATTATTTCATGTATTTCTTCGTATTCGACATGCCGCAAGTTTGCAAGTACTTTAACAAAGTTTTTAAATGAGGAATTACTTCAGAAATCGATGAGCAGGCAGAACTTTAAATTTTAGTCACCTCCTCAAATGACTTCGGCAATGCATTTTTAAGAAATTGACATGGTTTTCTGATATATACAAACAAACTGCCCGTTTTTGTTCGAGAAGTCGAGATAGCATATAGTACGTGGAGTTCGATCTAGTGCTAACGTCTTGAAGAAGTTGATGACTCGGCAAATTTGATTCTTTCTGAATACTCCGAAGTTTTTTTGTGAAGATCCTGAATGGTTAAAATGTGTAACGATTCGCCTTGACGTAGATATAAGTTGCGTTAATGTTTCAGTTGTGACAGCATCGTGAATTGCCAACTCAAGGGTATGTATAAAACATGGCACTGCTAAAAAAACAGAGTCATTTATGGCTCTAACCATATCTGAACCATTGTTTCGCACAATAGCATGAATTTCAGTTTGATCGATGTCCCAAAGGAGGACAGGAATATCTTCCAGGTATTGTATTATATTATCAGCAGTATGAGAGCCAAAGAAATGTTTAATGTGCAGTACGGCATGCTGGAATTTAAAATTGTCATTTAACTAATATGCCGTAAAGCTTAAAAAGAGCTGAAAGTTGTTAGTATTGCTCCTCAAATCAGTAGTGACAGAAATTGCTGCAGCACTGACAACTCTCTTTTTTATTTCGCTTTTCGTGTCTTTATACAGGCGAGGTATAATATTATTTGCGAAATAATTTCTGCTAGGCATATCATATTTTGGTTTTAATTTTTTAATCAAATTTCACAATATTATATAATAATCACAATTCTTAACACAAGAAATGGGTAGATTATCAAGTTACCTTACTAATGTAAATATGAATATCTTTCGATCTTGCGTCATCGATGGACCACGATGAAGAGAGACAATCCTCAATTCTTTGTTGATGAGAGATGCTTGAAATAGTACTTTGAGATGACGAAAAACTTGGCTTAGGTTCAGAGAAAGCTGGCACTGTTGAAATACTCTTTTTAATAGTGACTGATAGTTCAGGTAACAGTTCACTATGTTTGTATTTTATATGATTGTTGATACTTGTAGTATTAGCTGCTTTTCCAAACACGTGACCTCTTTTTCGACATATCTAATTTTTTTTTGAGCTAAAATTAAATCCAATACATACGAAAATTAATATTAAAACAATCCACACAAACGAAACAAGTAAACAAAACGTGTACGTGACTTTCGAGTGTCGACAGATCCGTCGCGTCATCGGCCACCGAAGTTTATTGAACAACTTGCCGCGTACTTTGCTGGAATTTAAAAATATACGGCTAGGCCAACTAGTCGGCTGGGCCGACTAGTCGGTTTTGCGAAAGGCCGATTAGTCGGCTATTGACTAGTCGGTCAAAACCCTAGTCGGTGCATCTCTACTTATCACATACTGCTTATGAAAAAAGGCTTTTAGTCAGTTTTGATGAATATTTCATATACTGCAGTTCCAAGTCTCCTCCCTCCTTTTATGGTCCCGGTCCCACCGTAATCCTTTTACTAGTTTTTAAGGTATGGGATGCTCAAATTTACCCAAATCCCGTATAAAATACATAGGGAAAACAGAATAACACAAAATAAACCTTTTTAATAGATCTAGCTTACAAAAATAAGAAACCAGTCTTATGTAAACTTGAAAATGTTTGTTATAAAAATAACTAAATAAACAATAGATATTTGAAAATTTTGTTTATAATTATGTCCACTAGTTCGAACACAATTATATATGTTTTTAATAATTTTGCTGCGATATTCTTTAAGTAACCTCAAAGGAGCTAAGTGGGTAGCGTAATATCCGAGAACCTCGCCGGTCACCTTATTGGTCCATTAGTACCAAACCATCGGTTAGGATATTGTCCGCTCACATACTCCAATACAATTTCGGCATTAGGGTTTCAAGGAGTTCTTTTTTCTAAGAGTTCTGGAAGTGCAGATTTAAAAAAATTGAATTAACAAACTACATTTGAAGTTCCTTCAAAAAACAAGGTGCCCACCAAAGGCTACAAAAGCGACAGTTTTTGACAACAAATTACCGTCTTGGCTCTATAAGTGAGAAAATCTTGCTAAGAAATCCAATTTTCTAATAAGATCACCTGGCTCTCTCTCTATCTTATGGACTAAATTAGTTTTGTAAGGATGGAAATGATTTCTTTTGTTTTTTTTTAAGCTGGAGGTATTTTGGGATCATTAAACATGTTCTGTATTACTTTAGCTAGAGATATTTTGAGATCATTAAAGATATTGTGTATTACCTGTGCTGTGTTTTCATTAGTGGTTGTTGTTTCCCTTCTACCTCTCTTAGGTATCACGAAGCTACCATATTCTCTTTTTTTTTACACAGACATGTGTTAAAAACTTTTCTGGCTTTTTTACCATTTGACATGCACTTTACATATCCGAGTAACACATCTACTTTTTCTTGACAGTTATATTGAACCATTTTCATACAGTAACTGTAATTATTATTATTGGAATCCAGAACAATTGGTAGTTTTAAAATTTTACTACAAACTTATAAAACCTATTAACCGTCTTTTCTTTTTTAAAGAAATTGAACTACAAAATTGGAGTTACTCAGAAATCAGTAGAGCAAGTGAGTTAGCAAAAGAGTCTTTAAACAATACGTACTTTCGAAAGCAGGTAGTTTTAAAGTCTCAGCAATTATTTTATATTTTCAAGGCGTCGCGACACCCAGCTGGTTGAAGGCATGGCGTTTTTATTAATTCAAAAAAAATCTATTTACAGATACATAAAGACAGAGAGATAATAAACTATTATAAATTGTAGGTCCTAATAGTGAGATTTTGTCTGAATGTAGTCTTTTATATGACATTCCACTCACCGTCAGAAAGATTCTAGAAGCTCATACTGGAACTGGTAATAAACATATTCAATATTAGATGCAGTTCAATATATCAGTAGCTTTAAATCAACTTCATCAATCGTATATATTCTTTTAGGTCTTCATTTTCCGGATTCTATAAAGGCATAACAAGGAACAGTTTACTGTTAATATTTATAAAAGTTTAATAAAGTGTACTAAATATATGTTCCAGTCATTTATTTATTACTCAAATATCTACTATCTATCTATGTATGAGCATAGCAACGTTACTACTAACTGAAAACGTAATTTTACAGAAACCTACCTTAAATGGACACTTTATTTGTTCAGTATTTTTTCACAGAAAGTAACAGTTGGGTTTCTTTTATTTTCTAAGAACACTTTTTACTTCCCTCATAAAGGATTTTTAAAATTTAATTTTCAAAAAATCTCTAAAGGGCACCAAATCCTAAATGAAGGTTGTGTCTACTATTATAAAAAAAGATCCCATGTCCTAATCTACAGTGACTTTATACGAGAACAGTGGCGACAATAGTGGTTAACGTTTTGATTGGCTGGAGCCAATATCCGCCATTAATGGGCAAAAATTTTATTGTTTACCATTGATCTTATGGGAATTTCGTCTAGTTTACTTCAGTTTATTTGCAAATTTATAATATATCGTTACTTGATGTTTGCTTTAATCGAAAGCTAGTTATTTGGACTTTGTATTTTAACAATATTTATGTGGCTTGGGATCAGCTGTTTACAAAAATGTGATGATTTAGTAAGGCCTGTTTTTTAACAAATACTGTAAGGTATGTTTTATTATTGATTTCATAAGCATAAAATAACGTTTAAGCTTGATAAAAATATAAATTTTAAACATTATAATAAATCCAAAAACTTAAAAAATCAGTTATATATGTCTATAGGCTATTTCCTCCAACAGGGGACCAATATAACAAATTTAATATTGATGATATCCATTAGGATTCTTTGGTTTTTAAACTTAATTTTTATTTATTTTTAGGGCTTTTATATATTTGTAAGTTAAAGTAAAAAACTTAAAACTCCATTTCTCACCACTGTGTTTAGGTCTGTGCTTTGAATTTTAATTTTTGTTTTAGATTTATTGATTACATTTTATGGGAAATTTGGTTCTTTAGCTCATGCCTAGACGAATGAATATTTTTATGTTCAACTAGACCTCACAAACAAGGGTTCTTCTACCATACCGTACCTACTTAGAGAGTTTATTCGGATCATTGTATACCAAATTATTTTGAAATAGAACATGAACTATTAAGTAAGTAGTTAATATACTATACCTGTATGCTTTAATACTTACAATTATACGTGTACTTTTTGGTTCTGACTCATGCAATTTACATAAAATTATGTAAACATATCAATTATGTGATTTCGATGTTGTTAAAAAATAAATTAGAAAAGTTACAAGCAATATCAAAGGAAGTTTTCTTCAATTTTTACCTGAGTATATTTAAAATCTGAAAAATTTTGCTGTTATGAACTCTCTAGTAAATTATGAATCTTCGTGGTAAAGTTGCGTAACAGAACATACTGATTATGTGGTGTTGCAATGAATTGTTAGTTTAATTTTTAATTAAATATGATATACCGGGGGCTAACAAACAAACTGTGTTCACATTTGACTTAGTGCTCTTTGCTTGTAAGCCAATATATGAAAATCTGTCTTGCAATACCTAATGTTCTTTATTAGGTGCATATAATATTGACCGATAAATGTGAGTTATTGCATGCACAATAAACAAAGCATTTTTGTGTTGCTCGAGTTTCATTTCTTTTCCAGGAATTGAATTTTTCATAAGGCATATTACAATTTGTATATATTTTTTAGTTTGATGGTTCATTTGATACTGCCAATTTTGCAACGGAAATATCTGGATACTACGAGCAGAACACAGGAAAACTAGTTATAATAGCTTTTTAATTATATCACAGAGGCCTCGCTTTTAGAATGTTTCTTCCTTATGCGAACCAGATTTGGCAACAAATGAATAATTTGTAGCAATTATGAATTGGTGTCAATTTTATGATTATTAATAAAATGAAGACTTGTCAAAGTATATAAATAAATTGTTTTTAAATATCGCTTTATTAATTTTATTTCCTCAGTTCCCAAATAAATAACATTTCATAAATGTTTTTTTCATAGGTCCTCCTGTTTGTTTTGATGGTACTTGGATTACACAGGAGGACCTATGAAAAAAACATTTATGAAGGCTTTAACAATAAAATGCTATTTGTCATATCTTTTATTTAGATATACATAATGCCTACACAATTTTTTAAGAATGCTTTGTAATAATAAGGTTATTAATAGAAAATTTGTAATATATTTTTATTTAAATATACTTAATAGTTACCTAAATGGTTAAATTTCCGAACATAACATAATTAAAGTGAGTTGTTTCAAAGAGCTGTCTGGAAAATATTTCTTTTAAAAAAAGATTTATCCTTATACTACCTAGTTAACCCCTAACTGGAATGGTCACATTTAAACAGTATGGCAGGGGCAATTCTGAACTTTGTATTTTTTTTTCTAAAAAAAGCAATGAAAAGTAAACATATTGGCTCGTGATATGTATGTTTTTTTTTCTAAATAATTACTTTGGGTAATGGGTAAGGTAAAGTAAGTTACAATTATACAGGATGAAAGGATATATGTATGTGGAAATTTTTCAATCTTAAAAGTGTATTTGAAAAAAAAACAAATTTCAGAAAGATATTTTTTTTACTCGAGAATACAACATATAAAAATAAACCTGAATTGTTGGCAGAAAATCCACTAAGGCAGATGGGTTGCAGATTCTGCAGTTTAAAAGTGATTTACAGTTAAATTTTCTACAGAGTAAAAATTTACCCTGCCAGATCAGTTAACATTTAAAAAAACACAATTAAAACACTAATAAAGTCCTCCGGTACTTATATTATGTGGCAAAACAATTAACAAAAAAAGAAAACAGATTATTTACACTTATCTAATGACTTACTAGCATATTTATCAATTTATTTTCTTTTCTTCTTATTAGCTATTTTTAATCTGAAAACTACATATCTACTTATTAACTTTTGTTTTATGTTATGACAATTCAAAATGTCGGCATCAATTTCTAACATCTTGCTAATAAAAAATGCCTATAAACCAACATTTTGCGAAGAAACTACTTGATAGTATTTTCGAAATACACTTTCCATTTCTATAAATCTCTGATGACTGGAACCATCTATTCGAAGCAGGCTTTTTAATTGGCTTTGGCTTAGAAAAGAAAAAAATTGTGGGTACTGCATTTGCCTTTAATTTTCTTGTACCATCTTCCTGGTCTTCTCCCACGTATCTGGTGCAAAATGTACCTAAAAAAATAATTTAAAAAAATACATTTTGCACAAAGCTATGGTTTTGATAAAATTAATTAAACTAAATTGCCACATTTCATACCTCACATAATCGTGATGTGTCCTTAAGAATCGATTTATCTCTTTTCATTCTAATAACTTTTCCTTTTCTACCACTAGGATCCTTAAGAAACACCCTCATAAGGAAGCCTTTTTTGGCAGAATTCGAACATCCTACTGCAGCACAGCCCGGCATAATTATCTGAAAAAATAGTACATAATATTGTGAAACTTAACCATACGTTTGAAATCCTCGAAAGCTCTAATGATTTAAAAGGCTCAGAGTGGAAAAATTAAAAATTAATTCCTTCCTAACTGAATTTTTATGTTCTTGACTCTATTGCTGCTATAGTAGAATGGTTAAGTCCAAATATAAGCTTTTTTCATTTGAGCATTTGTATTTAATAAAGTATGTTATTAAAAAACTGTTAATGAAGCTATGTGGGATTGTTTAAGAAACATAATAATAAAAAATGCCTTATTTGCAAAGAATAAACATTAATTTATCTACATAATTATCCCAATATTTCAAGGTACATAACATAACCCGAGAAGAGATCGCTCTTCCTAAGTATTGCAAAGAATATTTAAATGGTATTTGCAGTTTACATCACTATATTTTATAAATCAATTTAAGTCTATTGTATATTTTAGTTTCCTCTTTTATGCCGAGGGAAATCTGGTAACTCTAATTTAATAATTTACTTCTAAATAAATATTTTCAGAAGGAAGGCTTCCACAAACAGGGCTTATAAAAACAGTATTTTTTTTAAAAACTTGCTTACCTAGATATACAATAATTAATTGAGGCTCAAACTTCATACATAAATGCACAACACTGGTATTTTAAAACTGAAGATATTCAGGTACAAACTATTTAAAAACGCAAAACAAATATGCAAAATCGCCGTTTACACACATATAAACAACAAAGATTTAGCCCATTAATGGCGGATGGGCGGAGCTTAGGCTCTATTGTCGCCACTGTCCTGTATAAAGTCACTGTATCCTAATCATACATAAAGAGCCATCTATGAAACAAGGACACAACAAAGAGATATTTCCCAATTTCTATAAAATAACCCAAGTGAGATAAACTGTTAAGTAAAATGTATAAAACGTTTCTACCAATAATTGTTCAAATTGTAAAAAATGCAGAGTATTTTTCAGTGTATTACACCCAAGTTGTTTAGTCTAGTCTAAAGGCCGCCTCAGACACGCATGCTTATCATTCGTTTTGCTTGCACAGTCTTAAGTTGCAATGCAAAACGGAACGGGACGAATCCCACATACATTCCGTTTTGTTGTACAGTCTTCTCTTCAGTTTTGTGAAGCAAACATGGAATGTCAGAAATTAGCTATCTATGCGGCAGCAGTCTTAATTATTAAAAAGAAAACCACGAAAAAAACCAGAAAAATATGGTCCAAAAAATGGTTACTTATGAGAGAAAAATTAACACACATTAATTTTTTAAATGAATTAAAATTAGAACCTGGAGACTGGTATAATTATCTACGTATGGATGAAGTAACCTACTACGAACTACTTAAAATTGTAACTCCATATATTCAAAGAAGTGACACTAGGATGAGAAAAGCAATTACAGCGCATGAAAGGCTTACTGCCACATTACGGTTTTTAGCAACGGGGAGGAACTATGAAGATTTAAAATTTACTTGTGCTATATCTGCTTCAGCTTTGAGCGAAATCATACCAGACACTTGTAGAGCTATTTATGAAGGATTAAAACGAGAATATATGAAGGTAAGTTTTTTTATTTTAACATAAAAAATGTATGTATTAAATTAACATAACAAACTGATATAGATATCTATCTAAATGTATGGTTCGTTTGAAAGAAATTGCGAATAATATCCCGCTGCGGATGGAGACGAATCAGGCGATGCAGAATATGTAAAAGTTTGTAGTGTGTTAATATTGGCAGGCTGTGGATCATTCATAATTCTGGAAATTGTTGTGACAGGCTGAGGATCATTCGTAAATCTTGAAAATGTTGTGACGGGCTGGGGATCATTCGTAAATGTTGAAAATGTCGTTTCGGGCTGGGGATCATTGACAATTCTGGATCCCGCTGTAAGATTCCCGAGTTGTGCTTGAAATATAGCTTCGTTTACCACTTTCTTGCAATACATTGCCATGTCTTGTGGAAGTTTACTTAGTTCCTGCGCTATATGTTGCCCATAAGAAGCGTACTTTCCAACTGGTTGTGCATGTGTATTTGATTGCAATGATGTTGATATGACATCCAATATCTCATCACAACGATCATTTTTCTTCCTCTTCTCTCTAGACGTGGTTGATGCTGTCCTGGATGAGGGTCGCGACACAGACAGCGTAGAATCAACAGAAGAAGTATGTGTATGAAGTATATGTTCTCTCTCATGTTCCTCATTGCCTTCAGCATTCTCCGTATCTTGTAAACCCTGAAATATAAACAATGCACGTTGTTCAGGGTCCCAAAAATCTAGACATTTGTTGTATTGGGTACTTATACACCGTACTACTACTGTCTTAAAGTGGAAAATACAATCCTGTCTCTCATAAATCTAGGTAACAAATGAATAGATCATACAACGTAGGCACTAGTGGCACACATAGCTTTAATGATAAACAATAAAATAGTTTTTTGTGTTATTTTAATAAACAGTTTATTTTCTTAGTCATATCATAAAACCAAGTAGAAGGAACGTGTTATTTTTTTATTTATAGTTCCCTACAACAGAAGAAGAATGGACCAGAATTGCGAAAGGATTTAAAACCAAATGGCAGTTTCCAAATTGTTTAGGATGTGTAGATGGAAAGCACATCAGAATAACACCGCCACCAGGCAGTGGATAATTTTTTTGGAATTACTAAGGGTACAATAGTTCTGTGGTAATAGCAATAGCAAATGCAAACTACGAATTCATATACTGTCATATGGGAACGAATGGACGTGTTTCCGATGGTGGTGTGATTGAAAATACAACATTTTTTTAAAGACTTGTTAGTAGACAATTAAATCTACCTAAACCTAAAACTGTTAGAAATAGCACTACCGAACTGCCATATGTCTTCCTAGGAGATGAGGCCTTCTGCTTGCGCCCAGATTTTTTAACACAAGGAGATTTATCCAAACAAAAAAAATTTTCAACTACCGATTATCTAGGGCACGCAGAATAATTGAAAATGTGTTTGGGATAATGGCAGCACTATTTCGTATTTTACACACCGACATTAATTTGCGTCTAGATCGCATAGATCTCGTTGTTTTAACCTGTGCAGTTTTGCATAATTTTTTGCGTAGAAAGTGTGGTGCGTCTTATAGTCCACCAGACAGTTTAGATGATGAGAATTGGGAAGATTCTACAATAATTAATGGTTTACGAATGAATCCCAATATTGTTGCCGGATTACAGCATGGTCATAATATACATTTTGGGCGAGAAGCAAATGAGTCGCGAAACGTTTTTCTTGACTACTTTAATAATTAAGGAAAAGTCAACTGGCAGGATTAGATGATTAGTTAAGTCTTATTGTTATTGTTTATGATAAGTATATCGCAAGCGTTGACTGTCACATAATATTTTCGACGATAAACGCATGAGCTTTTGTTAAAAATAATAATAAATTTTTCAAAGTACTTAAAATTCTATAAATTAGACCTATGACGTCAAAAAACAATTTATAGGTACCATAGATACCTACCTCACCAACAGGTCCCGCCTCGGGTCCCGCAATTTCTTCTTCCATATTGTTAATAACTTCCTGTCTTGGAGTTTCTTGGTCCGAAAAAAAAAGAGAATATACCACAAATTTGGTTTCTGGATTTCTTCTGTTGCAGATCCCGATTTTAATGACGCATTGTACTTTTTTAATTCTTTCCGGAAGCACGTCCTTAAAGAATTTATTTTTTTAACCACCATATCCTTATTTGCCGCAGGATCAACTTCCATTAACTTTTCAATTAAAATACTGTAAGCAGCGTTTTTTTTATGTTTGTCCGAATATTCCTTGCTCTTAATTTTCCATAAACATTCATGTTTTCTATATAAATCAATAAAACCTGAGAGAAACTCTCGCGACATTAGTCTCAAATCAGCCATTTTCAACTAACTTGACTTGATGCAAATCGAATAACCAACCACACTCAACGTCTTCTTTTCAAGCAAGTTGGAATGCGAGCGAAAAAATCAACCAGCAGTTGATTCCGTTCATGCCAGTCAATTGACGGAACACAATAAAAAAGACGGACGATTTGATACCTCACACACACCGTCTTACATTACAACTTAAGACTGTGCAAGCAAAACGAATGATAAGCATGCGTGTCTGAGGCGGCCTTAAGGTATAGGTAATAATATAGATTGGTTTTTTACTTGACTTAACAAGAACGTAAACTGTTCTCTAACATTTTTTATACTAAACCGGGAGAGTTGTTTGAGTAGTTTCTATAAAGGAGAGGACAATATAATACTTTTGTAACTACTGTTAACTTAGATTCGAAGGACGTAGACATATTGCTGTAATGACTTGTATGTATGTCAGAAGCTGTGGCTATTAAAGCTTTTGATCAGTAAAATGATTTCTACAACATTAAATTTAATTTGTAGGTAAGCATTAGGTCGGTACTATCAATTTAATGTAGTTTTGATTGCAGCGTTTTATAAAAAGCCATTTTTCTTGAAAATGCAACAGTTTTTTGAAAATTAATAAAGAGTACCTTTTTTGGATAAAAATATCTGGGGGTAAGAAAAAACGCAATTCAGACAAATATTTATGTAGCTAGAAGTTGTAAGGTAAAAACTTTTAAAGGTAGTATATTTACCGGTAATAAACTACCTTTGACATGCTGCAAAGTTAAGTTTTTAAACACTTTAAGCAGCTCATGTTAGTTCAGTAATGGCCTAAATGTAAGTAGGGTACTTTGAACGATATCAAAATTATCATGTAAAAATTTTTTCGCACATCCCAGGTTTAAGATCGAATATCACATCAAGTTTAGAACTAGCATTATTTAAGAAATCACGGTTCTTGGGTTTAGACCATGCCAAATTGGAATTACTTTCCGACGTTTTGCCTAAGATTGCACGAGGCATCATCAGGGATTTATACCCGACATGTGCCCACTGAAGCGTGACTTACTGTGATGATTAGTTCCCACGCATGATGTAGTACGTAGCCCGCGCCTCTATTGAAATTTTCAAGATACTTGATGGTTTCAATAGATTCTCTAATTTCTCGTTTATAGTCACCCGAAACTAATACAAGAACCTTCTAATTTGCAAAGGAATTCCAACTTTTGGCTACCTTAAGCGTTGCCCAATCTTTTTATTTCTATTAAAGATTGTGCGAATGTTGATAGTTGAGTATCTAATACTGGCTTAGCTCTTGGATTATTTTAATAGCTAATACCTTAATACCTTCACTGTAATATCCGTTTGCTTTTAAAAATTTAGTCAGTTTTTCTGTTTCATTTGAAACTAAATTTGCATCACATATTGACGAAGTTCCAAAGGCTCATGACGGATTATTTTTGAGGTGATCAATGGTGAGAACTAAAATCCGTCTGTACGAACTAGACATAGACATAGATGAGGAGCCCGACAAGGGCAGCACTTAGGCTCACTAGGGCCCATTGTGCTATCCCCCCAAGTAGGCGTGTCAGGCCAAGAGCCCACTCCTTTTTAGAAAGGAAAGGACCCTTTCAGGTCGCGCACGTCCCACAAGCTCGGATTCCACATAGGTGTCACCCATGCAAAGCAGTCTGGCGTTGACTAAAGCGTCACATCGACAGACTAGATGCTCGGTAGTTTCATCTACCTCAGCACAAAACCTGCAGTATGGATCGTTGTCGAGTCCAATCTTATGCAGGTAATATTTCACTAGCCAGTGTCCAGTTAGGACCCCGGTAATAGTTCTAAGTTGACTTCTGTTTAGATTTAGAAATCTATTAAACTCAGAAGGGCTATAAGGGCCTGATATGAAGACCTTAGACTGTCTGAGCCCTGTTAGCTCGTGCCATTCAGCACGGAATTCCTCGATAGTGCGATTCTTAATCCTAGCCTTGACAGCTGAAGGAGCATTTCCAAGAGCAGGTTCCGGCCCAGTGAAAGCAGTGTTGCTACCTTCCCGAGCCAGCTGATCCGCCCCTTCATTACCCCCAATGCCCTGATGGCCAGGCACCCAAATGAGGCTAACCCTATTGGACTCACACAGCCTCTCTAGGGCTCTCCTGCATTCAAGTGTTAGCAGCGAATTGACCCTGTTCGAGGACAGAGCTTTAATCGCGGCTTGACTATCACAACATATATAGATATGCTTGTCGTGGTATCATCTGGAAAGGTTTTCCTGTACGCAGTCCAAGATTGCTGTAATCTCAACCTGATATACAGTCGCATACCGTCCAAGAGCAAGACTAATTCTTGCCCTGGGACTCTCCCCATAAATTCCCGCCCCAGATCCCTCCTTCATTAGAGAGCCATCTGTAAACCAGACAAGGCCCTCCGGTTTGAGGAAGGATGGGGAGGAATTCCTCCATTGTTCTCTCTCAGGAACAATTACACAAAACCATTTAGAGGCAATTGAGACCGGAATAATGGCATCTCTCCTTGCTAGGAGAGGGTCTGATTTGATCAGTTCAGTCCAAACTCGCGTATGCCCAAAATTCCAGTCTCTGTGTATCCAACGACCACAGTCGTTTAAACGAACAGAAGCTTTCCGAGCCTCTTCCTCTACAAGCAAGTGCAGAGGACATAGTCCCAGAATAGCCTCCATAGATCGGGTCGGTGTGGTTCTTATGGCTCCAGTTATGCTCCGACACGCCAGTCTCTGGAGCTTGTCAAGCATCCTTCTGTATGTGGTCTTGCGAGTGGCGGGCCACCACACAAGAGCGCCATAAGTGATCATTGGCGTTATCACTGACGTGTAAAGCCAATGCACAATACGAGGTTTTAAACCCCAACTTGATCACAAGGACCGTCTGCACGCCCATAGACACGCTGTGGTCCTTTTTGTGATCCTTTCAATATGATCCCTCCAGGTCAGTCGGGAGTTTGTTAAGACAGCCAGATATTTTACCGACCCGGAAGGTCTCAACTCTTTCCCAAAGAGGGTGAGCCTCTCAAGGTCCACTTTTCTCTTATGGGTAAATGGTACCATTTCGGTCTTATCCGGATTAACAGACAGACCGTGTTTTTGGCACCACTTTCCCACCATGGCCAAAGCCCTCTGCATGAGCCTTATAATGGTGTTTGGGAACTTGCCTATTACTATAATGGCAAGATCATCAGCGTAGCTTTGAGCATAAACTCCGCTCTCGTTGAGAGTATGAAGCAGCCCATCCACAACCAGACACCACAAGAGCGGAGAAAGAACTACGCCCTGCGGACATCCTTTGACCACGGACGAGCATACCGTCACGCTCCCAAGAGAAGATGTTATGATTCTGCTTTCAAGCATGACGCGAACCCACCTAATTACAGCCCTATCCACGCCAAAACTCTCAGCAGCCTCACTAATGGAGTCAAAGGTGGTGTTGTTAAACGCCCCCTCGATATCCAAGAACCCACCCAGAGCCATCTCCTTGGAGTAGACCCCACCTCCAGTCTACTGACTAGACTATGAAGCGCCGCCCGTCTCCGTCGACATGGCCGTCCTGTAAGCGTGCTGGAATGGGTGCATAGGATTTCTACCTAGTGTGCCATTTCTTATATAAGCATCCACGATCTTCTCCATGGTTTTCAAAAGAAAAGAGGATAGACTGATGGGCCTAAAGTCCTTTGCAGCTTCGTAGCAATTACGACCCGGTTTAGGAATAAACGCTACCCGAACCCTGTGCCAGCATTCGGGAATATATCCCAAAGCCAGGCAGGCCCGAAAAAGGCGCAAAAGATGTGGGATCAGTAGTTCCTGACCCTTCTGAAGAAGCGCCGGGAATATTCCATCTGGTCCCGCCCTCTTAAATGGGCAAAACGAAGATATTGCTCACTTAATAATGTCTACTGTAACGACCTTAGCGGCCGTTTTCCAGTCAACCGGGCCTGCCCCTACTTGGAGAGCCTGCCCAGTAACCTCATAATTAGATTCCGGACGAGAGCCTGGAAAATGAGTTCCGAGGAGCATTCCTAGAGCCTCCTCTGCGGTGGTGGTATATCCACCGGTCGGAAGCCTTAGAGCCCCCACGCTCTGTCCTCGACC
The DNA here is from genome assembly GCA_030620095.1 of Kuschelorhynchus macadamiae. Lineage (NCBI taxonomy): Eukaryota > Metazoa > Arthropoda > Insecta > Coleoptera > Curculionidae > Kuschelorhynchus > Kuschelorhynchus macadamiae. The sequence goes on along the minus strand of JAUTXW010000536.1, from coordinate 1,482,634 downwards.
TTTTGAGAGAATCCTTTGAAGTCTAGCGGCTTCCGGAAGACCTTCTAAGCTTTCGCAGTAGGTCCTCCAAGACCCTCTCTTTGAACTGCGTACCAGTTCTTTGTACCTGCGTTGAGAATTCCTATGTTCTTCCCAGTCAGCAGGTAATTTCGATCGCATGGCCCTGTTAAAGAGCCTGCGTGTATCTTTACGAGCCTTTTCAAGATCCAAGTTCCATCAAGGTGTTTTCTTGGTACCTCGATAGGTCCGCAATGCACAATTCTCCTCATAGAAATCTATTATGGCTTCCTGTATGGAGTTTGCCACATTTTCCACTTGCCTTACTCTACAGCATGGCATTAGTAGCATATCTAACCGCACTTTAAGCGACTCCACATAGTGAGCCCAGTTGGTTGTCCTCGGGTTTCGAAAACTACTGAGCTCCATGTCATGCTCAAGGTTTAGCTTAAAGAGGATGTGTCTATGATCAGATAAAGATGGCACATCAGACACCCTCCATTCCCTAACAACCGGAACCAGCAAAAATGATGTCAGAGTTAGGTCAATAACCTCCTGCCTTCTGACGTGACAAAAGTTGGAGTGTTTCCCCGATTTAGAATTTCTAAATCAGTTGTACTGAGGTACTCTAAAAGACTTGCGCCCCTCGAGTTGGTGTCAGTGCTGCCCCACACAACATTGTGTGCGTTGGGGTCGCATCCAACAAGAGGAAGCCCGTTGTCCCTACAGTATCATATTAAGTCAATGAGTTCCCTGGTAGGTGGGTCCTCTCTTGAGTCATAGGGAAGACAGGCTGAGCATACTACAATGGGTTTGCGATGCCCTGCCTTATCCTTAAGAATCAGTTTCAGGGCCACTAGGTCCCTGGAACAAAATTCCGGTAGCGACAAGGACTCAATACATCTGTCAACGTAGATGCATGTCCTTGGGTTCAGGTGGATGTCCCTTTTATAATGTAGAGAACTTCTGCCCCATACCTCGCACATGCCCCTTGTAAACCCAAGGTTCCTGTAGGAGGTAGATGTGTGTTTGCCCCACAGCTATGTGATGGCCTATTAATGAGGTCGCCCCTCTGCTGTGCTGCAAGTTACTTTGTAGAAAGAGCACCCCTTTGCCCATTGGAACGAGCTAAAGGTCATCCTCCGTCATACGGGAAGTTGTGCCCTCCGACCCAGATGCCGCGCTATGCACGTCTATCTGAGACAGAAGCTCAGCAACTTCCTGCTCAGCGTCAGACTCGGGGTCTAACCGCTGAGCTGGGTTTGACGGGGAGATAGGTCTCCCCGCTGCTCCGGCTTTGGTGTCGGTGGAAGTTTCAGTCGAAGTTGGAGCCTTTACCTTCGTCTCAAAAGTGACGTGGGAGACCCCAGCATACGCCTTAAACTTTTGACGTGACAAGGCCTCAAAGGAAGCCTCATCAATGCCAAACACAAAAATGAGTTTCTGTTTCTCCTCCTTGCGATAGAACGTCCTCCAGAGATTAGTTCTTAGTCCTAAGTTCTGTCTCTGAAGACGTTTTAAAGTCACATCCGTACTGTCCGGTGGTCCATGGACAACGGCCACAACTTTTATTGTCCTAGAAACGTGTTTCTGAATTCTCAGAGATGCATTATCCCATGGCTTAATGATTGGAATGATCCCCTCCAACCAGTTCAGGGACCACTGATCTTCACAGTTCACCACAATGGCTCCCTGTTCCATCAGCCGTAAACCGCTGAATCTGGGGAAGGGCCCCTCCACCATGCCGTCTACGACGGTATTAAAAGATACCAAGACAGCTCCATATTGAGTCTCCGAGATGACCACATCCGGATATGCCTCCGGTATAATGGTCACCCTGAGACCTGCCGCTGCCGCCTGCCCGTAACGACGTACGAACTAGGTTGCCGTTCTCTTTTTTTTACTAATACATCAAGGAAGGGAAAGAATGGCATCATCTGACTCAATTTCCATAGTGAATTTTCTATTAGAACGTTAGTGGTTTAGATAATCTTAAAATATAGTTAAAATTTCATCTCCACGAGGCCATATCATAAAAATATCATCAACATACCTAAACCAACATTTAGGAGCACAGCTTAAACCAAAGGAGATATCATGGCGGCGTCTAAGGTTTGCTCATAAAAGATTCCTTGAGAAATGAAATATGTGGACGTTAAGCATTCTCTTGTCAAGTCAATTAAGATAGGATTAGGGTTTTTATATTGAAATATGTTAGAAATTATAGAAATTGATTCTGACATCTTGTGCGTTGCTTATTTTATCTGTTCTAAATAAAATATGTGTAAAAAATCTAAACGTATTCTATTGAAGAGTCTAGATGAAAATGCATTGAGTATTAATGGTGTTGTACCTTATAAAGAGTGTGCTATTGCTATTTATTGAAATGGCACTATCCGCCAAAAATAACCAAAACATAATATACTACAGTCAATTACTAAAAACAACAACTTGGCACTTGATATCTTTTCAATAAACATCATCCATATATTGGAATCGTGAAAAAAGAACATTCCCAAATTAGTATAGATTTCCATATTTTAGGGTCCCTAGATGCTGGAAATCATATCGGTCTGTCTGCCTGTTCGCGGCATAAATAAACAACTACTCAACGAATTAATCAGTATCAATATCACTATCAAAACGCTACTTATAGTAGGAATTTTGTACGAAGATCAAATGTGAAATAGATTTGAAATGGTAAAATTTTGGTGCAACTCCAATACGGTGACGCAACTTATAAAAATTACAGGAAAAAAGCGACAAAAATAGCATTACTCCGAATTAATGACGACACTTTCACAGGAGGCGGATTCAGCACGACTTTTTATCGGGAGAAAATTCTAAATATAGATTTTCAACCAAAATACTAACAATGTTAACAAAATATGTTGCTAGTATTTTGATTTATGATATTAAGCGCCTTAGTTATAACATTGATAGAATTTTTAAATGGAAACCATTCATTCATATTTTAACAGCGCCGAGTCTTTTTGAAAAAAACAAGGTAGAACGCGTCGATTTTGTTTTTTAATTTTGCATATTTTAGAAATGTAATAATAATAAAATAGTTCATTTAAGAAACATTTTTTTTCCATATATTTAAATTGTTCTATGTAATGGTAAAAATTTACCTATATAGAAGAGTTTTCGAAAAAACAGGACACTTATTCACCTTTATCTTTTAAATGAAACTCCCTATTTCTTTAACGGACAAGAATTTTTTTCGACTGTTTATGATCTTCCTTAGCGCTTCTCACTTTTCAATTTCAATTCAAACTGCCAATAAAATTTTCCTATTTCTAATTTTACTGTTTTTTTACTCATCTTGGGTTCCACAGCACAACGAACTATAAAAAATATCATTTGAGATATCATAGTAAATATATATATATATATATATATATATATATATATATATAAATTAGAATTTTTCTTTAACCATATATTTGTATATGGGACCTTATTTTCGTGGGTTAGGTTAACATTGAAAAAAATTCTCACTTAAAATCAACGTTTCGCTCATTGTGTTGAGCTTCCTCAAGATTTTATTGTCTCCTGATTCCTAAATTTTTTTTTCCATTAAAAACACAATAAAAATATATACATATACGTAAACATCATTATATACATTGAAACGTTAAAAACGTTAAAAAAACATTATATTAAAAACGTTTCAATATATATAATGATGTTTACGTGTATGTATATCATTATATACATTGAAACGTTAAAAACGTTAAAAAAACATTATATTAAAAACGTTTCCATGTATATAATGATGTTTACGTGTATGTATGTATATATTTTTATTGTGTTTTTAATGGAAAAAAAAATTTAGGAATCAGGAGAAAATTAAATCTTGAGGAAGCTCAACACAATGAGCGAAACGTTGATTTAAAGTGAGATTTTTTTTCATTGTTAACCTAACCCAAGAAAACAAGGTCCCACACATATATATATATATATATATATATATATATATATATATATATATATATATATATATATATATATACATATATACATATATACATATATATATATATATATATATATATATATATATATATATATATATATAATATATAATATATATATATATATATATATATACCGTCAAAGCGGGTGACTTGATAACGATTTTGATATATGCGTCACTGTAGTTTTCGAAAAAAAAAATATAAAACCGAAAATTTCAAGCCACCCGCAATACGGGTATCTTGAAAAATTGCATTAAAAATGGTTTATACTGCAAGTAACCCATGCTAAAGGGTGTATTGAAATAAAATTCGGTTTTTTAAAAAATATATACATATAAATCCATTTTTTTTAGATTTGTCTAATTTTTTTCAAAATGCTATAACAAAAATATTTTCTAAAATGTTTATAACTAAAACCGAAACTTCTTTGGTTATTTAAATCGGAAAACATTGTTAAACAAAATATCAGGTAACTATACCTATCTTAAAAACTAATCATATAACAATATATTTTTTAAACAAAAAATTTTAGTGCTCCCCTCCTTAATACTTCGGAATGCTCAATCTTCTTGATCACCTGATCTAAAGTGACATCGCTAATGTCTGGTTTAAGTGGAAAAACAAAGGCATCTTTGATTTTGTCAGAAGGCCTAAGAAATGAGCAATGTATAAATTCGTTGTCTACTTCCATTACTTTTGCCACATATCTTTGTTGCTTTTTCTTTAGTGTAGTAAACTGTACTAATATGAAGTCATCTTCTGCCAGGTTTTCTGTAGTGATCTGTGTCCTCTCGATTTTCTGTAAGTTATCTGAGTTAATATATCTCTTTTCTTTCACTGGATTAACAAAGCAGGGTAGCTCAATATCTTCAATTTCATCTGATCCTGTGTTTGACAATATATCTTCTTCCGACTCGATTATCCGTTCCCCTTCCGATTCTGAAGAGTTTGCATTTTGCTGATCTGTAACACTTTCTCCGGGCGCCACCACCAATTTTCTACGTTTGACACGTTTGGCTCTCGGTTCTTTAAATCGAGATTCCTTAAAAAGGGATTTTACTGATTCTGCAACCAACGATGGAATAATGTTCATACCGTCAGTCTCATTGTAGTCTGGGACTTTTACAAGTACCTTTTCTCGGTTAAGAGGGTATAACCCTGTGGCCTCAAAGCCAGAGTTTATATTTTTTGCCACTGAGAGGGCAATCGATTTTATGGTTCTGTTCAGAATTCGTGGAAAATGATCTTTTTGTAACACTCCTGGATTTGAGATTTTCCATTTTTTTAACTCTTGTCGCCAGGCAATCTTAATTGGTCTGAAGCAGGACACATCAAGAGGCTGTGTTAAATGAGTGCTGTTTGCTGGTAAAAAAATGAATCTAATGTTTTCTTCTTTGCATTTTCTTATTACAGCCTCTGACAAATGACTTGCTAAGTTGTCCCCAATTATAGCTTTTGGGCCATCTAGACGTCTATAATAAGGAACAACGATCTTGAAAAACCAATCTTCAAACAAACTTTGGTCAAACCAGCCGGACTTGCTTCGATTGTAAATACAACCTTCAGGCCACTTTGAGTCCATGTGGGCCACAAATTTTCAGATTTGTAGACTACGTATTGGGGCAACATAAGCCCAGCCGCTGGTACAGAGAACATGACTGAGTGGGCAGATTTAGTAGAATCACACACTTTTTCTGCATGTTTCATAGTTCTTCGTATAATAACCTTAGGTCTTCCAGGGTCGTCGACAAAATTTGTCTCATCATAGTTTATTAAGTTTTCTGGAGGTACGTCGAGAGAAACTTCCAGTCTATCAAAATATTCACATAAAACATTTCTTGACACTCCGGCTCTCGATCTTTTTATATTTTCAGCTAAACGAACCTTTAATACATCTTTATGCCTTGTAAGAAAGTCGGCGCACCAATCTTTCCCAGGCATGTTATTGGAAAAATTGCTCACCTGTTTACCAGCTCGATCTAAGTAATTTTTAATGTCTAACTGCGGCTAGAGCACTTTCTAGCTGGTCATTTGTATAGTTCGCATAACGCCGCCCGCCATTTTTCTTTTTATATTTCTGTGGCATGATTTTTCAAGTCACCCTAAAAATGTATCCGAAGGTTAAAAAATATTAAAAAAAAATGAAAAACTTAATATTTTAGCAAAACTATGATAAAGTCTTCAAAGAAACTATTTTTTCCATCTAATATTAAAAATGCATACCTTAGACTAGGTTCCAACTATGTGGTTCCTCAAGTGAAAGTTCTAGCTATTCACAACTTTAACAATTTTTAACGAACAATTTGGCTTGTTCCTACGGCGCACTAGTTTGGAATGGCGCGACGAGTTTTAGCCTGAAAGTAAACATGAACCAAGGTCGAACGCGCGGCAGTGCCTAAACAGCGTGCTCCGGTTCTTTTGCGTATTAACTTAATTAAATGTCTAACCGTGCAGATTTTTTCCACTTCACCCTCCAAATTCAAGTCACCCACTTTGACGGTATATATATATATATATACAGGGTTTCCCAAAAGTGAGAATTTTGTTTCATTGTTAACCTAACCCAAGAAAACAAGATCCCACATATATATATATATATATATATATATATATATATATATATATATATATATATATAAATATATATATATATATATATATATATATATATATATATAATATATATATATATATACATATTAATATATATACACATATATATATATATATATATATATATATATATATATATATATATATATATATATATATATATATATATATATATATATATATATATATATATATATATATATATATATATATATATATATATATATATATATATATATATATATATGTTTTCGTTCCGGGTGTACATCCGTTCACTATTGTCGTTCTGAAAAGAACAGTTTTGCTGACGTTTCGCCAAAATCACATTTGGCATTTTCGAAGCTTTCTTTCTCGCGTCCGAATAGAGACTCTCTATTCGGACGCGAGAAAGAAAGCTTCGTATATATATATATATATATATATATTATATATGTATATATATATATATGTATATATATATATATATATATATATATATATACCGAACTGAATCTGCCTGTTCTTGTGGTAGTTTTCGGATGCTGTCCTCTACACTTGTTATCTTGCTTGCTATGCGTATATCCTCTACTGGAATGGTTCTTGGAATAATTGCAAAATTATGTCCTTTAGGGAAAACCGTATTCTATGGTGGCTGTACTGCCTGGTGTTTGCTGCGCAGAGTTTCGAGCTTCTTCTGTGGTTTGTTCTCAGTTGCTGGTAAATCATTTCTGCTTGCTGAAAGGTGATTTTCTCCAATGTTTTAAATGAATTGATTTCAAGCGTCGAAGCTAATTTTTGGTGTACCTACAGAAGTTTACGGGCGTTTGTATCCAATCCGACGAGTAGCCTTGATCCTCTCCCTTACGAGAGCCGTGCTAATCGTAAATGATCCTGGCTGCCTTTCGCAATATGATTTTCACTGTTTTGGATGCCAATAAATATTAATTAAAGCTAAGCCCAGTCTTGGAGCAAATAATAATTTCCACTTTCATCAATACGAAAATATGTTAAAACAGGTCTAGAGTCAAGGTATAACATTGTATTCATTTTTAAATTAATCTCGTAAATTAATTTAAGTAGGATGAGAATTGTAAAAAACGTCTAGATATATAATCTCAGTTGCTAAAATGGTAAAAAGATAATTACAAATCAACGGCCCGCTAAGTTGAAATTCTTGGTCAAACGTCCAACATGGGTTTGGATCCGTTGTATAAATAAAAAGATCAAATTATTTTATGGTACAGATTATAGCAAAAGAACCACTCTTTATTCTATTTGGTCAATATATAGCAGTTTTAAAATAACCTATATTTCAATAGGTGTGGTTAGTGTGTTGAGCAATTTAGAAGGCCGGTACATGATCTTAAATATTTAGAGTTAATTGTAGGTGATAATTTAAAGGACACGAAGAATATACCAATGCATTAAATGATTAATATGCATATTATATGGTAATTATTCATAATAATCGAATGTACTCGTAAATGTGGAAAGTTAAACAAATTGTCTACTTTTACCGGTATTTTTACATTATTTCTTAAAACTGTATATTAGTTTGATAAATAGGAGTAAATTAACAACTTTTGAAGGTAATTTTTCTTAACAATCTTTGTTTATTAGTCATACAAACTTAAAAAAGCTTGCAGTAAATATAAAGATTTTGGGAATTTCAATTATGTTACTTCGTATCAAAATAATTTGTTCTAAAAACCACAACAAGTGCCATTATAAAGTAACAGTGTTCAAAATCACTATCAAACATAATGGAAAGAATCTCATCAGTCAGACAGTTAGAATCATTATTAATGTTTAAAACATTGTTTCCCGTGCTAACTCGTCGAAGGATAGATTTTGCATTGCGCAAATCCCGTATATTTATTTTTTTTATTACAAAAAGCGTATGCCATAAAAATATAAATGTAGTTGGAGTAAAAAAGAAAACTGTCCTATATGCTATAAATACCTGTGGTATTTGGGGATTTTTACAGACTTTTTAAATACCAGGGTCTCATTAAAATTGTTAGTAGAATGTGGAATACCCCATTTTTTGTTATATTGTTGAATCACATAACATATATTAAGCGGGCTCCAGGAAATTAAACGAATGCGTTTAAACGATTTTGGACGTACGGTGGTTATTATGTTATAAGGATCGAGATAACGATCCTTAAGAGACTAGCCGTGAATATTAGACGAAGCGTGAGGTGAGGCTGATACTACGACATTTTTCATGGCGGATTAAATTATATTTTGTGTGGAATGATCTAAGTACGTTTTATTCCTAGGAGGACGGAAGCTTGCTATATAACATCTTCTACTGAAAATTAGCATCTTTTACCTAATGTTTTTTGATTTAAATTTTTGAAACTACTTCGAATTCAATGTCTATGTGACAACGTTATTAATATGAGTAAATCTTATTATGAGTAGCACCTTATATATATGATGTGTTTTCATTGAGGATGTACATCCGTTCACTACTAAATATATATATATATATATATATATATATATATATATATATATATATATATATATATATATATATATATATATATATATATATATATATATATATATATATATATATATATATATATATATATATATATATATATATATATATATATATATATACGTGATGATATATGATACCCCCCAAGGAAACTGCCTGATGAGCCTTGCCGGGGCAGATACCACGGTAGCAGATTGGCACCTTGGCCCTGGAAACAAACATAGCGTCATGTTTTGGTCGATTCCCGACAAAATGGTGAAGGAGTAATCCTTACCGTTACTGGTTTCGTTTTGTATATATAATATATATATATATATATATATATATATATATATATATATATATATATATATATATATATATATATATATATATATATATATATATATATATATATATATATATATATATATATATATATATATATATATATATATATATATATATATATATATATATATATATATATATATATATATATATATATGTTATATCCGTTATAGCCACGTGTATTCATTGACCTTCAGTCGCATGGGAACGGATATGGCGATTTCAACATTTCAAGGAATGCATTGCAAGCAGTATTTTCGAGTTGCAGTTCTCACAGCTTGAAGGTGCTGCCTCATCATTTCAAAACATATAAATTAAGCACCAATTGTAAATATTAGTTAGTTCATATCAGATACTGTTATTATGTCAGTTTAAGTTTCAAATTATACGGTTTAAGTTTTACAATTATACAAAGTATTTTTTAAGTGAATAAATAATATTTTTAAAAAAGCGAATTTTTGAAATAAAAGTGTAACAAATTGGCGCAGTCGGTAGGATTCGTCTAACGTCGGCAGAACAAGGAAGACCTAACTGTTGACGGCGGATCGCAAATCCCTTAACGAAGAAAAGAACCATATCAAGGCGTCCTCACTCAAAGATAGCTGCGGAAGGAACACCTGATGAAACCCCTGGCAGTCTTAAGAGAACAAGACGACCAATGCTCCTGTTTACGTAAGTGACATTGAATTATCCCGTTTTAAGTGTTGTATTTTTTTTTATTTTACTGTTCGATTGTCTATACGTAATACCCTGATTTTAATTTTCGTATATTCTACCCTGAATTTGAAGAAAAGCTAAACCTTTATTTACCAATTTTGTAATTTGAAAAATAGCCTAATATTTTGTGTTTTTATTTTCAAAAAGAATTTTAATTTGTATTCTTATAAAAATTTAAAGCAATTAACAAAATGCCCGAAACACGTTCTCGACAAATCCAACCAGCTGCACAGCAAACAATACAAAGTGCTGAAGTAGAAATCGAGTCTTACAGGCTATCCGAAATATTTTCTATAGTGCCTGAATTTGAAGGCGATCAAATCTCCTTAGGTACCTTTTTAAACGCGTGCGATTGTGCCTATAAAATGGCAACAGCGGATCAAAGACTCTTGTTAACGATTCACATAAAAAATAAACTTAAAGGAAGAGCCGCACAATTAGTAAATTCAAGAAATCCAGGAACATATACCGAAATTAAACAACTTTTAAATCTCCATTTTGGCGACTCAAGGGACTTATCGTCTCTTATACAGGATCTTCAAAGACTCCGTCAAGTTCCCGGCGAGTCCGCCCTTACATTTTATAATCGGTTACAAGTTTTAAATGCAAAAATGCTTTCGAGTATTCAAAAAGCTTCTAACCTCACTATGATCAAAAAGCTGCACAAAGCAGATTAATTGAAACAATGAGTTTAAATACGCTTTTAACTGGACTAGAACCTCGTCTAGGCCAAATCATTCGTGCAGGAAACCCGGGAGACCTTTTAGAGGCCCACTCCCGCATTAGAAGAGAATTACAGCTCTCCTATTTTGAAAACCAAAAAATAAACAAACCAAATTCTCCGAAACCTCCTCAACCGATTAGGAAACCTTTACCACAAATTATAAAATGTCATAAATGTGGACGCACCGGACACATAGCTCCAGAATGCCGTACACAACCAATGTCCCAACCTGGTTATTCCCAAAATAGTGGTAACGTAAACTACCAAAGACAGTTTCCTTCTTCCAGCCAACCCCATTTTTCTCAGCAAAACAGACCCAACACATTTTCATCTCAATATAGACCTCCTGCAGCTGCCCAACAAAATCAAGCTGCATCCCGTCCTCCTATCATGCAGAGAAACTCAAATTTTTACCCAAACCAACAGAGAGCTCACCCCAATATTACGAGTATTCTCAAGATGATAGTAACTTCGAAAACCAAGAATACTGTATTCAAAACGACCAAACTTTTACAAGTCATTCTGAAGAATTTGACAGCTCAGAATTTCAAAATTTTCCGTCTCCCCTTCACAAGAACCACCCTCCGGACAGCATTACCAAATCGATCGACCCGATGTTGGAACTACAGAGTCAGATTCAGACAATGAATTTAGACGATTTCGACCCCAATGTGAACTTTCCGGAACAAGCGTTCCTTTGAACCCATTTCTTACTGTTAATCCCAAGAACCTGTACTATATTAACGATGCTTCAAATACCTTCAAACTTTTAATCGACACCGGACCAGGGATATCTATTTTTAAAGAAAACACCGTCAAGAGATTTCCCCATAGGACAGCAGAAAACGTTACTATTCAGGGCATAACAAATCAAAAATTGTCTATATTTGAATCCACCCTTGTCCCTTTTGAGATAGGTAACCCACATAAAGTGTATATTTATAATCTAGATATCGATTTTGATGGCATCTTAGGACTTGATTTTCTTGAGCATTATGAATGCATAATCGATCTTAAATCAAAAAAATTAATAACCAATTTTAAAACGATTCCATTGCACAAAGTCGGTGCTATTACAACCCCAAATAATGTCAATAAAAATGAGATACACAATAAAATTTCTATCGATGCCCGCACAGAGAAAATATTCAAATTAACCTGTATTCTAAAAAACACTGACGCCCTGTTAACGGCTCAGGAAAAAGAAAAGGTTCGTCTACCTAGTGCGATTGTACATGTTAACGAAAACGGCGAATTTATGACTTCTATTTTAAACGCAAGCGCCATCCCGAAATCCATAGATTTTTCCGATCTTTCTATAGAGCCATTCACGTCAAGCGACGTCATACTAAACTTAAATACTCAAGATGATTATGCGTCCGACCAAATTGATAGAGTACAAATAATCCGAAATGAGCTAAGAACGGAACATCTTAACTCCGAAGAAAAGGAGGTGATCACAAACCTCTGTTTAGAATACTATGACATATTTTATATTGAGGGTGATAAGCTAACGTTTACCAATGAAATCAAACATGTAATAGAGACTAACAACGCAAAGCCTGTATTCACGAAATCTTATAGGTATCCTCAGATACACAAAGAGGAGGTGAAAACACAAATAGGAAAAATGTTAGAACAAGGAATTATCCGGCCCTCTATCTCACCGTGGTCTTCACCGGTGTGGGTGGTACCCAAAAAACTCGATGCATCCGGGAAACAAAAGTGGCGTGTAGTTATAGACTACAGAAAGCTGAATGATCTTAGTATTGACGAGAAATACCCTTTGCCAAATATTTCAGATTTATTGGACCAACTTGGTAAATGTCAATATTTCTCGACGCTTGATCTCGCGTCCGGCTTTCATCAAATTAAGATCACTCTCGATGACATACCTAAAACAGCATTTTCAGTCGATAACGGACACTATGAATTCGTCCGAATGCCATTCGGTCTAAAGAATGCCCCGTCCACGTTCCAGCGTGTCATGGACAACATTCTTTTGGGCATCCAAAACGAGCGTTGCCTTGTATACATGGACGATATAATCGTCTACTCGCCCACCATACATGAACATATAGACCGACTAAAGGAAGTTTTTAAACGTCTCCGAAATGCAAATCTTAAAATTCAACCCGATAAGTGTGAGTTCTTGAGAAAGGAAGTTGCTTATCTGGGACATTTTGTCACGAAAGATGGTGTAAAACCCAATCCCTCAAAAGTAGAATGCATTAAAAACTTCCCAGAACTAAAAAATGCAAAGGACATTAAGTCTTTCCTGGGATTAGCGGGATATTACCGCAGATTCATCCCGAACTTCGCAAAAGTGTCCAAGCCTTTAACCCAACTCCTAATCCTCTTTGATTCTGAATGCAAAAAGTCATTCGAAGAACTAAAGAAAGCCCTAATTACAGACCCCATTCTCATCTACCCTAATTTTGAGGAAACCTTCCTCCTGACTACAGAGGCAAGCGCATTCGCAATAGGCGCTGTGCTGTCACAAGGGCCAGTCGGAAAAGATCTACTAATAGCTTTCGCATCTAGAACACTTTGTAGCGCAGAAACTAAATACTCCACCATCGAAAAGGAGCTACTGGCAATTGTATGGGCCGTAAAACATTTCCGCCCTTATCTTTTTGGACGAAAGTTTACACTTATTACGGACCACCGGCCATTAACCTGGCTCTTTTCGATTAAGGACCCTGGTAGTAGGCTTGCTCGCTGGCGTCTAAAATTAGAAGAGTACAACTATAAAATCGAACATAAGCCCGGAAAGATAAACAAAAATGCAGACGCCCTATCCCGAATAAAGACTAATTACTTCCAAAAATGCGCAAATTTCCAATCAAAATGTGCCATTTTTGCCGCTAACGAAAATGATAGCGAAAATGACGACCAAAGCCAACCAGACCCAAATGCCGTCGAAATAGACGACGAACACATCACACAAGAATATAACAAATTTGTAGATCTCTACCAAACGAGATCAATAATTGACTATTCCAAAGTCGAATTCTCAAATTCGCAGCTTTTAGATAAATCGCATAAATTAATTATTACCTTTTTCTGGCAAAACAAACTAGAGGAAATGCATTACAAAATAATCGAGGATATCTTCGAAGAAAACGTTCATTTTGAAAACATGAGCGTTAACATTGCCTCTAGCAAAACTGTAAAAGATAGAAAATACTTTATTATCCCAATACCATTCGACCCGGAAATTGTAGCCCAACACCTGTTCTATGTTCTATTTAAGGCCCAAAATGAATTCGATCCCTCTAAAACATTTTATGTAGAAAATAATTTAGCACTGCCCATTCTCGAAATGTTCTCATTTATCTTTGCCGATAAAGAGATAAAACTTAAAATCTGTCAAAATGTTGTAAGATCCCCAGACGCTGACGAAATTCCCCAAATTCTAGAACACTACCATTCAGGCAAAACTAATTTGCATCGGGGAATAAACGAGACAGTCAGGCGCATAAGAGAAAAGTATAATTGGTCGAACTTAACAAAAGATGTTGAAAAATTAATTAAAGCCTGCAAAATATGTCAGAAGGTGAAAATATGTCGGAAAAATTTAAGTACACCACTCGTTATAACGGAGACCCCAAAAACCCCGTTTGAAAGAGTAAACATTGATATCTTCGAATATCCAACCAGATATTACGCACTCACAGTTCGAGACGAACTTACGAAGTTCACGCAAGCCTACCCAATAGACGACAAAAAAGCGTCAACGATTGTAAATACCCTATTAGTATTTTTCCAGCATTTTGGAACACCCCTAAGAATACATTGTGACTATGGGCGTGAATTTGATAACTCGTTAGTTAAAGACCTTTGTGAATTGTTTAATACAAAACTAACATTCTCTAGTGTAAATCATCCCCAGTCTAATGGGTCCATCGAAAGGTTCCATGCAACCTTATCAGAAAGAATTAGAGCGAACGTAGCAGAAAACCCTACAGAACATCCGTTTAATGTATTACCCTACGCGGTAATCTGTTATAATAATACTAAAAATAAAACACACGGGTTTACTCCGTTTGAACTCATTTTCGGTCACACGTCAAGTAGGCCACCTGAAACATTATACAATCAGGAAAAATTAATATCGAAATACATACGAGATCTTAATAACCGCATGGAATATTATTACAAAATCGCTAGGGCAAAAACAGAAAGACAAAAAGAAAAAGCAAAAGTCAGGTTTGACGAACACGTATCTCCTATCCCCGAATACAAAGTTGGCGATAAGGTATACGTCAAAGAGTCACAAATAAAATCAAAATCCGAAAACAAATTTAATGGTCCTTTTGAAATTACACAAGTGTTTCAAAATTCGGCCATCCTTCTTAATCCTCGGACAAATCAGTCATCTAAAGTCAACTTCGATAGGTTAAAACCCTATTTTGAATAAGAATATTCTTCTTTGCAGATTCCTTGGGCTGCTCTCGGTAGGCCTGTCCCAATTTTCCATAACACCTATCAACAACACACTCGGAATATTCTTCCACGAAGAAGGTTCTGTCAAAGTGTCAAACGACAAATGGACACTACTCGTGTATAAAGATCTTTCTTACATAAAAGAATCTATCGTGAATAACGATAAAATCCTAGAAGGATTACTAGACGGCTTCATAAACGTTGACTCGCCTAGAATGATATCTTTCAGATCCGAAATACAAACACACGTTAGCCTGCTTAATCAAATATCCGATTCTGTCAATTTAAAATATAAAGAAATAATCGCAGATACGAAAAAATATAGTTACAGGGAGAGGCGCGGAATATTTAACGGAATTGGCACGGTCTGGAAATCCATAACTGGAAACCTCGATGCCTCAGACGGTGAATATTTCAATGAATGCATTGATAAAGTCAACCAAGACGAAAGACATATTGAGAACCTCCTTAAAAATCAGATATCGGTTACTACTTCAGTCATAAAAACTTTTAACGCATCAATACAAAAACTTCAAATAGACGAAGAAACATTTAACCGAGACATAATCGAAATCCATAAATCGATAATAGACATATCTGATGACCTTGCATTTTACGATGCTCAAATAAGAACATTAGACTTATGTGAATCATTAATGGAGAGTTACTCCTTTCTAGAAAACTTTCTTAACGACGCTCTAAATGCTATATCATTCGCTAGACTAAATATTTTACATAGCTCAATAATAACCCCAGGAGATCTGATTAGTTCCCTTCAAGAAATTTCACAATCTCTTAGAAAAAATAATCTACCTCTACCTGTGTACTCTTCAACACTCGCACAATACGTTGAGATTATCGAACTTGAGGCATATCAATCAGACACTAAAGTAGTGTTTATTTTAAAAATACCTTTAGTAAATCCTGAAAGCTATACCTTATATCATCTTTATCCAATACCTGTGTTGGATAATCGAACAGAATTTCACCATATAATTCCTACAACACAAATGTTATACGTTTCATTTTAAAACCTAGAAGGCTGTAAATCAATAGGACGAAACCAAAAGATCTGTTCAGATGTTCTACCCTACCCAATAGACAGCGAAGCGATTTGTGAAGCTCAGCTCCTTAGAGGACCAAACCAGTTACCTAAGACATGTCAAGTATCAATTCTTCTGGCAAAAGGATACAACGTCAAAGGTATCGACCTAAACTTTTGGTTGATTACTGTGTCAGATCCATTACCAGTTACTATCAAATGTGAAGGAAGAGAAGTCAAGACGAACATTATCAATGTCAATTCCCTCCTTAAACTTCAACCGTATTGTAACGCCTTTATAGGGAGCACACGCGTTCACGCCAAGGCAATCATCGACAAGTATCAAAACGTTACTTACAAAAGCCACCCAGTTTTGATCCCATACAAGTGCTGCCAACACATCTCATCGAAGCTTCATATCCCAGACCTCAAACCTCTAAAACTGAACAAGATAGATGTAGAAGATCTCAATATTGCTCAGCACAAACTGGACCAATATTCAGAAGAACTGGACAAACTAATAAACCAACCTTTTGTCTACAAACACTTGTCTTGGTTCACAATCATCACAATAGTACTTCTAGCCAGCCTACTCGTCCTGTACATATTATGTAAGTGTCGTCGTAAGAGACTACCCAGCATCACCATGGCTCCACTAGATGATGGTTCACCACCTCCGCCCAGACCACTGCAGCGAAAGACAGTCAAGAGCAGACTAAGCAGTATTCTTGCGAGAAGACGGCCAGCTATCCATCCTTAAGCCGAAGAAGAAGACGAAGACGAACTTTAAGTGATTTTACAAAAGTTAAAACATTGTATTAACTTTTGACTAAAAGGGGGAGTTGTTATATCCGTTATAGCCACGTGTATTCATTGACCTTCAGTCGCATGGGAACGGATATGGCGATTTCAACATTTCAAGGAATGCATTGCAAGCAGTATTTTCGAGTTGCAGTTCTCACAGCTTGAAGGTGCTGCCTCATCATTTCAAAACATATAAATTAAGCACCAATTGTAAATATTAGTTAGTTCATATCAGATACTGTTATTATGTCAGTTTAAGTTTCAAATTATACGGTTTAAGTTTTACAATTATACAAAGTATTTTTTAAGTGAATAAATAATATTTTTAAAAAAGTGAATTTTTGAAATAAAAGTGTAACATATATA
The DNA here is from genome assembly GCA_030620095.1 of Kuschelorhynchus macadamiae. Classification (NCBI taxonomy): domain Eukaryota; kingdom Metazoa; phylum Arthropoda; class Insecta; order Coleoptera; family Curculionidae; genus Kuschelorhynchus; species Kuschelorhynchus macadamiae. The sequence continues at coordinate 1,465,115 of JAUTXW010000536.1, read as the reverse complement.
TATATATATATATATATATATATATATATATATATATATATATATATATATATATATATATATATATATATATATATATATATATATATATATATATATATATATATATATATATATATATATATATATATATACAGGGTTTCCCAAAAGAATCGGAACAGTCAAATATCTCGGTAACAGATTAATTTAACATTATAAAATTTGCCATAGGGAGGTTAGCAATAGTGCCGGATCTAAAAATAATATTTACAGCATTGCTGATTTTATAGTTTTTCCGAGCCCGAAACTTTATTTTTTTAAACGCAATAATATGATTGTTTTTCACTTATTCATTCAAACGAACCGGAAGGGTTAAATATCTCATTGACGGATTAACATATCGTTATAAAATTTGCCAAAGGTTATCAATAGTGCCGGATCTAACAATAATATTTACAACGTTGCAACTTTTATAGTTTTTCCGATAGACCTCTCAACTTTATTTCTTAACTAAGTACCTTGATATTGTGGAACAATAATAAAAAAAATAAAATATAACAGTTTGTGGTGGCTAGTCTTTATATTTTATGTTCGTTGGTATCTTTTTATTGTTACTATTAAACTGCAGATTTTTTAATTTGTTTCTCTTGATCTGAAGCATTAAATAATTCACAAACTTCTTGGAAGATTTTTATTTTAGCATCGTAACCACAATAGATCAATCTTTAAATCCGTTCAGCTTTACTTAACCAACAACCATTTTATCTTAATAACCATTTAAGTAACTTTCAAAATGTTATGACAGATGGTTGACAACAATAATAATTTTTGATTAGCTATTTCCAAAAAGCCACTTGATATTTTATACTTCATGGTTCTAACAAAGTTGAGAGTTCTATCGGAAAAACTATAAAACTGACAACGCCGCAAATGTTATTTTTCCACGCGGCACTCACTATTGATAACTTTTCTATAGCAAATTTCATAACGATATGTTCGAAATATTTTAAATGTTCGAAGTATTTTACCGTTCCGGTTCTTGTGAATGAAAATGCGGTCTTGCATATCTTTTAAATAATATAGAGGAAAAATTTGATTTTCTAGAATTGAAAGCTCTTAAGTTTGGTCAACAGTATAAGCAAAAAACTACCATAGCATTGCTTTAAAAAAAATGTTAAGGGTTCTATCTACGATAAAACTGGCAACGCTGTAAATATTATTTTTAGATCCAAATAGTTGGGCTGTTTTGCCATATCTTCGAAAATTTCCCGAAAAAAAAAGATGTTCTAGGATTGAAAACGCGGTTTAGTCAACATCATAAGCAAAAAACCAGCATGATATTGCATTTAAATTTCATAACGATATGTTAATCCGTTACCGAGATATTTCACCATTTTGAATGAAAATACGGTCTTCCATAATATGATACTATCTTTTAAATTTTCCAGAAGAAAAGAAATTTGGTGTTCTAGGATTGAAAATACTTTGGTTTGGTCAACATTATAAGCGAAAGACAATCATAGTATTGCATTAAAAAAAAAGTTGAGAGCTCTATCGGAACAACTATAAAACTGGCAACGTTGTAAATATTATTTTTAGATCCGGCACTATTGATAACCTCCCTATGGCAAGTTTTATAACGATATCTTAATCCGTTATCGAAATATTTGACGGTTCTTTTGAATGAAAATGCAGACTTACCATATCTTTTAAAATTTCCAGAAGAAAAATTTGTTATTCTAGGGTTAAAACACTATGATTTGGTCAACATTATAAGCGAAAGACAATCATAATATTGCATTTAAAAAAAAAATAAAGTTAAGAGCTCTATCGGAAAAACTATAAAACCGGCAACGCTGTAAATATTATTTTTACATCCGGCACTATTGATAACCTCCCAATGGCAAATTTTATACCTCTCTATGGCAAATTTTATGTTAATCCGTTATCGAGAGATTTGGCCGTTCCGGTTCTTTTGAATGAAAATGCGGACTTACCATATCTTTTAAAATTTCCAGACGAAAAAGTTTGATATTCTAGGTCCGGCACTATTGATAACCTACCAATTCCAAATTACATAACGTTACGTCAAGCTGTTACCGAGATATTTGACCGTTCCGGTTCTTTTGGGAAATCCTGTATATAAATATATATATATATATATATATATATATATATATATATATATATATATATATATGTATATACATATATATATATATATATATATATATATATATATATATATATATATATATATATATATATATATATATATATATATATATATATATATATATATATATATATATATATATATATATATATATATATATATATATATATATATATATATATATATATATATATATATATATATATATATATATATATATATATATATATATATATATATATATATATTATATATATATATATATATATATATATATATATATATATATATATATATATATATATATATATACAGGATTTCCCAAAAGAACCGGAACGGTCAAATATCTCGGTAACAGCTTGACGTAACGTTATGTAATTTGGAATTGGTAGGTTATCAATAGTGCCGGACCTAGAATATCAAACTTTTTCGTCTGGAAATTTTAAAAGATATGGTAAGTCCACATTTTCATTCAAAAGAACCGGAACGGCCAAATCTCTCGATAACGGATTAACATAAAATTTGCCATAGAAAGGTATAAAATTTGCCATTGGGAGGTAATCAAAAGTGCCGGATGTAAAAATAATATTTACAGCGTTGCCGGTTTTATAGTTTTTCCGATAGAGCTCTTAACTTTATTTTTTTTTAAATGCAATATTATGATTGTCTTTCGCTTATAATGTTGACCAAATCATAGTGTTTTAACCCTAGAATAACAAATTTTTCTTCTGGAAATTTTAAAAGATATGGTAAGTCTGCATTTTCATTCAAAAGAACCGTCAAATATTTCGATAACGGATTAACATATCCTTATAAAACTTGCCATAGGGAGGTTATCAATAGTGCCGGATCTAAAAATAATATTTACAACGCTGCCAGTTTTATAGTTCTTCCGATAGAGCTCTCAACTTTTTTTTTAATGCAATACTATGATTGTTTTTCGCTTATAATGTTGACCAAACCAAAGTATTTTCAATCCTAGAACACCAAATTTCTTTTCTTCTGGAAAATTTAAAAGATGGTATCATATTATGGAAGACCGTATTTTCATTCAAAATGGTGAAATATCTCGGTAACGGATTAACATATCGTTATGAAATTTAAATGCAATATCATGCTGGTTTTTTGCTTATGATGTTGACTAAACCAAAGCCTTTTCAATCCTAGAACATCTTTTTTTTTTCGGGAAATTTTCGAAGATATGGCAAAACAGCCCAAATATTTGGATCTAAAAATAATATTTACAGCGTTGCCAGTTTTATCGTAGATAGAACCCTTAACATTTTTTTTAAAGCAATGCTATGGCAGTTTTTTGCTTATACTGTTGACCAAACTTAAGAGCTTTCAATTCTAGAAAATCAAATTTTTCCTCTATATTATTTAAAAGATATGCAAGACCGCATTTTCATTCACAAGAACCGGAACGGTAAAATACTTCGAACATTTAAAATATTTCGAACATATCGTTATGAAATTTGCTATAGAAAAGTTATCAATAGTGAGTGCCGCGTGGAAAAATAACATTTGCGGCGTTGTCAGTTTTATAGTTTTTCCGATAGAACACTCAACTTTGTTAGAACCATGAAGTATAAAATATCAAGTGGCTTTTTGGAAATAGCTAATCAAAAATTATTATTGTTGTCAACCATCTGTCATAACATTTTGAAAGTTACTTAAATGGTTATTAAGATAAAATGGTTGTTGGTTAAGTAAAGCTGAACGGATTTAAAGATTGATCTATTGTGGTTACGATGCTAAAATAAAAATCTTCCAAGAAGTTTGTGAATTATTTAATGCTTCAGATCAAGAGAAACAAATTAAAAAATCTGCAGTTTAATAGTAACAATAAAAAGATACCAACGAACATAAAATATAAAGACTAGCCACCACAAACTGTTATATTTTATTTTTTTTATTATTGTTCCACAATATCAAGGTACTTAGTTAAGAAATAAAATTGAGAGGTCTATCGGAAAAACTATAAAAGTTGCAACGTTGTAAATATTATTTTTAGATCCGGCACTATTGATAACCTTTGGCAAATTTTATAACGATATGTTAATCCGTCAATGAGATATTTAACCCTTCCGGTTCGTTTGAATGAATAAGTGAAAAACAATCATATTATTGCGTTTAAAAAAATAAAGTTTAGAGCTCGGAAAAACTATAAAATCAGCAACGCTGTAAATATTATTTTTAGATCCGGCACTATTGATAACCTCCCTATGGCAAATTTTATAATGTTAAGTTAATCTGTTACCGAGATATTTGACTGTTCCGATTCTTTTGGGAAACCCTATATATATATATATATATATATATATATATATATATATATATATATATATATATATATATATATATATATATATATATATATATATATATATATATATATATATATATATATATATATATATATATATATATATATATATATATATATATATATATATATATATATATATATATATATATATATATATATATATATATATATATATATATATATATATATATATATATTTAGTAGTGAACGGATGTACACCCGCAATGAAAACACATCATATATATAAGGTGCTACTCATAATAAGATTTACTCATATTAATAACGTTGTCACATAGACATTGAATTCGAAGTAGTTTCAAAAATTTAAATCAAAAAACATAAGGTAAAAGATGCTAATTTTCAAGCTTCCGTCCTCCTAGGAATAAAACGTACTTAGATCATTCCACACAAAATATAATTTAATTCGCCATGAAAGATGTCGTAGTATCAGCCTCACCTCACGCTTCGTCTAATATTCACGGCTAGTCTCTTAAGGATCGTTATTTCGATCTTTATAACATAATAACCACCGTACGTCCAAAATCGTTTAAACGCATTCGTTTAATTTCCTGGAGCCCGCTTAATATATGTTATGTGATTCAACAATATAACAAAAAATGGGGTATTCCACATTCTACTAACAATTTTAATGAGACCCTGGTATTTAAAAAGTCTGTAAAAATCCCCAAATACCACAGGTATTTATAGCATATAGGACAGTTTTCTTTTTTACTCCAACTACATTTATATTTTTATGGCATACGCTTTTTGTAATAAAAAAAATAAATATACGGGGTTTGCGCAATACAAAATCTATCCTTCGACGAGTTAGCACGGGAAACAATGTTTTAAACATTAATAATGATTCTAACTGTCTGACTGATGAGATTCTTTCCATTATGTTTGATAGTGATTTTGAACACTGTTACTTTATAATGGCACTTGTTGTGGTTTTTAGAACAAATTATTTTGTTACGAAGTAACATAATTGAAATTCCCAAAAATCTTTATATTTACTGCAAGCTTTTTTAAGTTTGTATGACTAATAAACAAAGATTGTTAAGAAAAATTACCTTCAAAAGTTGTTAATTTACTCCTATTTATCAAACTAATATACAGCTTTAAGAAATAATGTAAAAATACCGGTAAAAGTAGACAATTTGTTTAACTTTCCACATTTACGAGTACATTCGATTATTATGAATAATTACCATATAATATGCATATTAATCACTTAATGCATTGGTATATTCTTCGTGTCATTTAAATTATCACCTACAATTAACTCTAAATATTTAAGATCATGTACCGGCCTTCTAAATTGCTCAACACACTAACCACACCTATTGAAATATAGGTTATTTTAAAACTGCTATATATTGACCAAATAGAATAAAGAGTGGTTCTTTTGCTATAACCGGTACCATAAAATAATTTGTTCTTTTTATTTATACAACGGATCAAAACCCATGTTGGACGTTTGACCAAGAATCTCAACTTAGCGGGTCGTTGATTTGTAATTATCTTTTTACCATTTTAGCAACTGAGATTATATGTCTAGACGTTTTTACAATTCTCATCCTACTTAAATTAATTTACGAGATTAATTTAAAAATGAATACAATGTTATACCTTGACTCTACACCTGTTTAAACATATTTTCGTATTGATGAAAGTGGAAATTATTATTTGCTCCAAGACTGGGCTTAGTTTTAATTAATATTTATTGGCATCCAAAACAGTGAAAATCATATTGCGAAAGGCAGCCAGGATCATTTACGATTAGCACGGCTCTCGTAAGGGAGAGGATCAAGGCTACTCGTCGTGACTTGGATACAAACGCCCGTAAACTTCTGTAGGTACACCAAAAATTAGCTTCGACGCTTGAAATCAATTCATTTAAAACATTGGAGAAAATCACCTTTCAGCAAGTAGAAATGATTTACCAGCAACTGAGAACAAACCACAGAAGAAGCTCGAAACTCTGCGCAGCAAACACCAGGCAGTACAGCCACCATAGAATACGGTTTTCTCTAAAGGACATAATTTTGCAATTATTCCAAGAACCATTCCAGTAGAGGATATACGCATAGCAAGCAAAATGACAAGTGTAGAGGACAGCATCCGAAAACTACGACAAGAACAGGCAGATTCAGTTCGGTATGAAACTGTAAAAATTCTTCACCAAAATCCAACTTGTCAGCCGCAGAAAGAACAGCTATAAAAAGCCTTAATGACAAAGAACATGTTATAATTCTACCTGCAGATAAAGGAAATGAACAAGAACAACTACGTAGAGAAATAGAGAAGTAACTTCAAGATGACAGTTATAGGACAATACGAACGGATCCACCTACGCAAATTTAAAGGAAAATTTACAGTTTTATTAATGTCTTGGATTTACCAGATCTAGAGAAGAAGAAATTGAAGCCATGTGGTTCGAAGATTCCTCGATTTTATGGGCTCATTCAGTGTTTTGACATTGTGCAGTGAAGATCCCTGAAGATACCTCGTGAAATCGCAGGCGAGACGTCCAATGTGATATGGTCTAAACCCAAGAAATATGATTTCTTTAGTGAAAATCATATATTATATTAACTGCAAACATTCTTATATAAGTTAAATATTTACATACTTATATTATGTTTTTCTTAACACTTCTAATAAAGAAACAAAACACACTATAAATGTTAATAGAAACATTAAAAACATTACACTTAAAGAAAATAGGTATAAGATACTAATTTAATTTTTTATGCGTGCCTTTGGTATAAAAAATATTAATATGAGGAGTAGAAAGAATTTAATTCACGTTAATGCATTTAATTTAACTATGCCTTTTTTTACATTTAATAGTGTTAATGATTTTAAACAATTACAATCAATAAGATAATAAAATGTGTTGTATGTCCTACCTAAGTTTAAGCTAGAAAATAATTTTTATGTTTTTTTTTTTAAGTTTATTTCATAAGTTATATTAAGTGGGGTAAACATTTCAGAAACGCCTATTTCTAGTTATTAAAATGGAAGAAAGACGCTCAGAAATAATCGAGCAGCTAAGCGAAGATTCGTAGTTAAAGTTCATCAAGAATGCAATACATTTTTAGATCCCCTGTATAAATGGAAACTAAGGGATTACTTTTTATGCAAGTTATAAGAAACTTCACACTTCCCGCTACTAAAAATATTTCTTAATCCGATTCGATTTGTTCAACATGTAAAAGTTTAAACAGTCTATATTTTTGTAGGTGCGGTTAGTATGTTCACTGTTTACGTGATTAATTTAATCCGATGCAATTTTCTACTTTAATTTTCCTACTTACATATCATAAACCTAGTATTTTATGGACTAAATATAATCTAAAATCTATAGGAAATTCGATGTATAAAAATTACTCACCGGGTGCATAGGAAGCCTGAATGGTTTTGGGCCGTGCGGGGGTGGTGACAATCCCGGAGGCGGAGGCGGCACGGGCCACCTAGGTCTCGGACACACGGGCATCCGGCCAGCGAACATATTAATGCTGGGACTGGTAAGACGCGGGGGTGGAGAAGGTGCGTATGGTGACGGCGGGCGGAACGGAAGCGGCGACCAGGCACCCCTAGGAGGCCCGCGGCCACCCTGGCCGCTGTGCATTTTTCGTTAGGATAGTTAGTTGTGAACGCGACAAACAGCCATCGAATCTGAAACAAGATACCTATTTAAAGTAAAAAAAACAATATTTCATAGACCAACTTAAATCAAAATAATGTTACTATAGGCTTAATATATCGCTAGTCTGGAAAAGCAAGCAGAAGTCTTGCTTTTCCGCAGAAAGCCGGACATTTGGAGATCAGTTAAGTGGAAAAAGCCGTACTGGTAAAAAGTAAGGCAGTACAATAAAACTATCATGAAAAATACAAACATATCCGGATTTATACGGACATCTGGTAACACTATATTACTAGCCTTAACTACCAATGATTTAAGTACAGCAAGCTTGAAATCAGTTCTCTAAATGTCGTTATTAATAGCTACCTTGTAGGCCTCAAACAGTTTAATTTGGTATTAAAAACAAATTTATTATTATTACTATTATTATTAGTATTATTTTCACTTTCACTGCGCGTTTCTTACATTTTCTTTCAATTTATTTTGGCACCCCCTATATAGCATATATGTACATATTCGAAGGGGTGCTAAGATGTCAAAACTATGCACACCATAATTAATTATGTAATGTATTTAAAGACAATTAAAATATTGGGATTACTAAAGAGTATTAAATTGGAATAAAAAAGTTAAGTATTCAAAAGGAGAACAGCTACTTTTCTTTTATATTTAATTATACTTGAAATTATCATAAAAAAAGGCAACTAAAATTAAAAAACACCTGATTTTTTAATGAATTTATTCACAATCATTATTTCGAAAACAATTGAATTTGGTTATAGGACATGATATATAAAATATGTTGAGAAGAAGTATCCCAGGTTTCTTGAAAAAATCAACCTTGTATATTTAATGAATTCTTTCCAGCCTTTACGTTCCACAATAATTATTTCGGAAACAACTGAATTTATGAAATTTTCAAGAAAATATACATACAATGTATAGTATATATCGATTTTCTCAAGACTTGTAAAAAAATTAACATTGTGATATTAAACGGAAAACAACCTGCCAAACAATACTTTTAAAAATGGTTAATAATTTGATGTTTTGGCTTAAAACACACGAAAACGGGCGGTGAGTATTTTACTTGTAACATATACATAATTCAGTTTTATGGATAAACATTCTATTTTTAGCCTTTTAAAAACACCAATATGGTAAAGTATTGAAAAAAAATTGAAAACTATTAAATAAGAAAAATTTTTATGTCGATTTTTTAAATATTTTATTTGGCCGCTATTTTGTTCCGCGATCTTGAATTCGTACCACAATTTTACTAGTTTATATTTATATCACACTTAATTTTTGCCCAATACTTGATTCTACGATCTAATATCTAGTGTTTCAGGCTGGTTTTATAAATATTTTGTTAGACCGCCATTTTGTTTTGCCATCCTGGAATCCTACCAAGTACCAAAATATTAGCAGGGTTTCAGTCAAATTTCTCGGTTGCATTTAAAGATAAAGGCATCAAACCTGGGTATTTTTATAATTAGCAACAAGATATCAATTTATTGAAATATTATACAAGGTGCTCCATTTAAAATAGCAAAGTCGATGCTCATTTTTTTACTTTTTAATCATCATTTGTTTATTTTTTCAACAAATCCTGACTGTTCAGGGAAAATTCTCTAAAATTTAAGCTTGTAGAGTCCCTTTTAAAATATAACCAAACACCCTTACATAGAAATAACTTATATAACTATTATCAATTAATCAAACAATTTTTTTTCTTGCAACAATGCAACTTTTGTCTATAGGAACTTACTATAAACATGACAAACGCTGTATAAATGTTTAAGAATAACCAGCCGTTTCTTAAATGTCCTTTTCATGTAGCAGAAGACTTAGACTTGTTATTACAATTTTTGAATTTAAAAATCTAGATATAACATAGTACAGTACTAGACAGATGTGAAAGTGTTGTGTTTTAAAATGTATATTCTTCCCTCGGCGTTCAAGGTTCGTACGGGACAATAAATTTAAACTGGAAGACTCATTTTCTTAAATTAGATTGCAATAATTCAATCAACAGTGCCAAGCTATTAGAAAAATTGGGTTACCAGTCTGACCTAACCTTGAATACCTTTATGTGAATGACTACTTTCAAATTAAGCTTATTGAGTTGTTTATCAAAATGTTCACGTAATTTTCAAAGTGATTGATTATATGAGATAATCAAATTTAAAGCTCATTTTTGGTAAAATTTTGTTTGTGTTAATTTAAAAATTTATTGCAGTACTCAATAATTCTAATTGCTTTAACAAAATTATTTTGAAGCAAAATTTCGCTATGTAGTCGGTGGAGTTGGTGTAAAAAATATTTCACTTCAAGCTACCAGTATGAGATTTTGCACAGGATTTATAGGCAATATGTATATATAAACATGTATCAACTGACACAATCCTATACCTTACATACAACTAAAATCTCTTTGCACTTGTATGCAATCATTTTTGTATGGTAATTACAAGATTGGGTGACCAAGCGTTGGAGTCACCCCCCATTTTTTTCGTCTCCACTGACAGGGTAGTAATCTCCTACTTAGTACTTTTAACGATTCAGTGTGTGTGAGCCAAAATACAAATGCTTTTTCTTGCAACGATCTTCGTAATGAACCTGCCTCGTATTTCTGGGACATACGTGTCAAACCAAGTAGAAAGCAAATACGTCAAACTCCTGTTCAGAAACGAAACACTACAAGTAAAATTATTTGCAGCTCGGCATCTGGTAGAAAAACTTGTTGTTTATTGGTCGCTTCTAGGTCACAACACATATCACATGTCTTTGCTGCGATCTGCTATTGGATAAGACGCGACGTTCCCAGTGCGATAACGGCTGCTTGACGTAGTATACGTCGTTTATGAGGGAACGCCGATAATATATTATGGATTTTCAAATAATAGCTAATATATATTCTGTGGTATTGGTTAAAACTGGATTTAAATTATTATTTTTTTGATATTTGTGACGAGTGCTGCACCTCTTCAGTTCTTATTAACAAACTGCCACGGATTACAAAGTTTATTTACTGATTTCTGCAATTGGCTACTGTGTCTGCTTCTGTAAAGGCGTGAGAGAATGGTAAAATATCCGGGATTCCTTGTGGAACTTATTGTACAACTCATAGGTTGGAAGGTATTAGAAATGCTTTTTGTTTCCATACTCCAACTCCAATTCTTTTAGATTCGGAAGTCTAGAAAAACAGTTTTTTTGTGACCTTTTAATGATTGAAGTATTTAATAGCATATCAGTAGATAAGAGATAAGATATCAGATTTCTGAGCGAGACATTTTTCGTCCAGTATTATTGGTATCGAGTCCTTAGTATTTTGTGAATAAGGTAAATAAATTTAAAATAAAATATCTTTTAGGCTAAAAATAACTTAACCCTGATATGGCTGCAGTTGCTAACTGGCAATTATCAGTAGTCCCCTATTTAAATAATGTATGGAGTTTTTTATATTTTTCATATCTTAATTTAAATATTGTTAAGAAGCAATCTTTAATTAGTGATAGTTAACAACAAGCAAGTACTGACATATATGGTTTAGATTCTCACGTAGTTGCTGTATAGTTCCATCTACTAGTTTTATTTACTAAAAGTGTAGCTATGTAGCCTCGAAATGTTAGTTATATTAAACTTAAAATTAATAACAATATACTCAGAATTAGACAACGCAAAATATCATATAATATAGTCACTATAGCTAATAATGAAAAGTTCACCGAAAACCCTTGTTTTTTTAACCTCTCCCTGATACCGCTACGTCTAAACCTTTTGTCCAAGAAACAGATATTAAAATATCTCTTATTTGGCCTTTTCAAGAGCTTTTAAATGACGTATCAACACATCATAATATTATCATCGGTACTGAAGATATTAACATTTTACTCAGCCTATGTGGAGACGTTAAGGTAGCTATTTTAGTGACGTATTATAAAGGGGTTCTCAGTCCTTACCTCTGATCGAATGTCTCCCGGTGTTTTCGTGTGCCTTAATATGTACACCGTGTTCCACATAAAAGTACCCACTATACTATCTGGAAATCCGTAATAGATACGAAAAAAAGTTTCACACAAAAGTTTCTTTAAATTAGAAGTGCTTTTAAAATATAATGTTTCCATGTATACAGGGTGACCCGATTTTGCTGGGACGACATCAACTATAAAATTTTAAATGGGACACCCTGTTACCAATTTAAACTAGAGTCGATTTCTGCGTAGTTTCCGAGAAAATTAAAGTTATGTGTGATTTTTTTAAAACTGGAGCTATTTTTCAAATCACTATAAAAAAAAGCAAAAATTTAAAATTGGGCGTTTGGGTGGTAATTTCCAGTTTATAAAGCATGAATACATATACGGAAATCAAAATTTTTGTCCGCACCTATACTGGGTGGACATTCTACGAAATCAATCTTGCACCTTTTTAAACTAAAAAAATCGATTTTTTTAAATAGAACACCTACTATGTTTTTAATTTATACAAATAATCATAAAAATACCTATTTTTTCACACGTATATGTTCTATACCTAAATTCAATTATTACAGAGAAAATCGCAATTTAACAGAAAATCTCAATGGCCATGGAATGGATAATATTTCTATTTGCGTAACTATAGTCTAATTTTATTTGTGCATCTCTTAAAGAGTTGGTAGGATATTCAATGAAATATAATGAAATTTGAAAATCTTCAGAGACGACTGAACGGGTTTTTCCCTTTGTCTATATTTCAAAACTCCATGAGTAATCTCTGCTAATATTGTCAAAAATTTTCTTCTTTGGTATCCTTGCCATGGGAATTATTCGGAGATATCTTAATACAAGTGCTGGACTTTTAATTATTCTCAATGTAACAGTTATACAAATTTAGTCCCTGTTGACTTGAATATTGAGCCATTTTTTAAAATAGAACAAGTAAACACCGATAAAAAGGAAACGTTTTTAAAGTCTAACGGCCGGTTGCAAAAAGCTCAATTAAAGTTTAAAATATTTAAAGGGATGTCAAATTTGCCTGCGGGCTCCTAGATTTCTATAAGCAGCTTGTCAAATCCGAATGCTCGGTTAAATATTCTAAACAGCAATTAAGTTTTATGCAACCGGCTCTAATTATTTTATATTTAAATAATTTCAATAAAATGACAACCACTATAAACACAAAATAAATTTAAAAATTTAAAATAAATAGTTGTATTATTCATTCCATGACCTCCTACAGTTTTTTTGAGTAAGTATGCAGCATCACAATATTCAAGAAAAAATTCGGATTTTCTATTAAATTTCGATTGTTTCTGTAATCATTGAATTTAGGTATAGAACATAAAGGGTAGATATTTTTGTGATCATTCGCATAAATAAAAAATATAGTGGGTGTTCTATTTAAAAAAATCGACATTTTCCACTTTAAAAAGGTGCAAGATTTATTTCGTGGAAGAGTGGACAAACATTTTGTATTCCGTATATGCACTGATGCTGGAATTACCACCCAAACGCCCAATTTTAGGTTTTTGCTATTTTTTATAGTGATTTAAAAAAAATAGCTCCAGTTTTCAAAAAATCACACATAACCGTAATTAACTCAGAAACTACGCAGAAATCGACTCTAGTTTAAATTGGTAAATGTTTATTTTTGACAAGGAATCAAATAATGGACAAAAATACAGGGTGTCCCATTTAAAATGTTTTTTTCGTATTTATTACTGATTTCCTGATAGTATACTTTACTGGTACTTTTATATGGAACACGGTATACATAAGTACTGTGTAAAATCTTACACTGGTAGTCGTAAGTGAAATATTTTGGTCTAAATTTCCGGTAACTCTCATATATTGAAAAAGACACACACACATTTATACTTGCTGACTAAAGTAAGTTCCGATCAATTTTATTTCAAGAACTATCAATTCTCCACTCTTTCTGCAAGCACAGCAAACCTATTATTACTACCATATATACAAGTTCTATTAGACCATATATTTAAACAACAACCCACATATTATATTATTATATTATGTTGTGGGCTATATAGGGGATTAAACGAAAAGAAAACAGAATTTGCGTAAATTTAACGGAAAAATTAATTTCACAAATTTAGGGATGTCGCCTTCATCGTCTCAGTTTGTTTACCCCACTCTGGCTGAATTTCTGGCTACACCCATTACGTATTATTATATTATTTAGTTACCTAAGAAAAAATAGTTAATAAAAACACTTTCTCAATATTTTAAAACAACAGACTTTTGATCGCACCCTATATATAGATTATTTTCTTAAAAAGGCATTCCCCGTAAAATTTCTAATAAATAAAATAAATAAAAAAATAAAGCGTGTTATTTCCAGTTATCCTAATCCCACCAATACGCTACTTTTAAAATTTGTAAAACAAAGTACACTGAATTTTTAAGTTATTTTATTATTCAAAATTCTGTCTAATGTATCAATAGCAAATAGATTGTCGTAACTTTTGCTTTTGTAATAGCTTTTTATAAGATAAAATTGGTTTATTTTTGGAACTTCTGTCCAGAAATTTCGATTAAAACCATGCGTCACGTTACGCCGGCTATTTTTATTTGAAAGACTTGAGTTGAAACAGCGGTGGATTTATGGAAGATTTTAGCGATTAATTAAATCTTAATAAATAGGATACTTTATGAAAGAAACTTCTCATTGCAAATTTCATTATGAAAGCATTTAAAAATTATAAAAAATACGGTTTAATCTAACCTTATTCCAGCTAACATTCTAAGGATAGATTATCAAGTTTACAGTACATGAGAATAAAATTAGGTCATGAGAATAAAATTAGGTCAATAGAATAGAATTTATAAATACTTTGCTACTACTGATAGATTATCCAAGAGAATAACGAATGGAATGTTAACACTACTACATTAAGAGCCATGTCTAGGGTTGAAATGACCACTCCGAGCGCCATGTCACATTTTGGAAGGGTTCATTTGAATGAAGAACCATAAAAAATTAAAAATGGAAATTACGAAATAGCAGTATGAAAAGACAACCTACTATTGTGTCGAAATCAATATAAACAATCATGTCGTTAGAAACATTTAAAAAGTCTGCAAATTAATATTCATATCTTCCCAAACAATGTGAATTATCTCGAAATGTCTACGGTATACCGTGCAAGAGAAGATCGGTCCTATTAATATCTGGTCTTAACCTATATGATCTTTCCAACGCCAATTCTAGAAAAGTTAGTGAAATTAAAAAAAAGTTTACTAATTTTAAACCTTTTTTGATATTTTATATCCACATTGATTCGGATACTTATTTATTAATTAGCGGTTGAAAACACAAAATCAATTTAATAACATCGAGGGCAATATAAACAATCATTTCATATAAATTATTTATAATTTTAAGTAAAGTTGATAAGGTCCATTTTGGGAAGAACCTTCTCAAATTATGCTGCCTAAGGAAAGAAATAATTTAATTAGAAACGTTTGAAATTATCTTCCAATTAATATTTACGTATCATAATGTCATTTGTCTTGAGATCTCAACAGCATACAGTGCACGAGAAGAATTATTCTATTAATATCTGCGCTCAATCCCAATATAACATCAAGAGCATGACTCTTAGTGAATATCATGGAAATCCAACATTAGCATTGAAATAAACAGATTTTGAATGTATTTTTAGACTCTTTAATTAGCAGGGACGGATTCAATCCCCAGAAGAAAAGCCAACAGCAGACATTTAAACAGTTTTATAGTGTGCTGCGGGTAAAATTTAGAAAAGACCGTCTTTCCTAAATATTTTGTATTCTATAACTAGTGTATTTAAAACTGTCTTATCTTCCCATTCAAATCCTTTATACAGAGCTTCATATTTTAAAGACTTAGCTGTTCAGTGTTTAGTCAGAAATCCGATTACAAATCGCCTGTATTTTGAGAATAATCCAGATAGTTAAGTCTGCTACTCATTATTCGTACATTCGTCCGCATGGCGTGGAGGGTCCGGTTCATCCTATCGTTTCGTTGCGCAACGTTTCCGTCTTTTGGGTGGGAGACTTTGACCTCGGCGAACCATTCGTCCGAATCAAATCTTTTGTTTTTTATGTATTTTCAAACATTGAAGACACATGAAATCCATGATATAATAAACGGAAGGTATGATATCTAGACGGTCTCAATTGCATCCGGTTCGCGCAGTGACGTCATTACGTGCGTATATTCTTAATTTGCTTATGAAGATGCATGTCGTTTCTACCGTTTAGACATTATATTACCATTTTTTTTCATTTAAAAATGTTTTTCTAACGAAACATTGACATAAAAACTTGTGACATGGTAGCTATATATTTGTTTAATAAAAATACAAAAAACCTGCTAAAGAAGGAGTTAAGGTTGTATAAAATTAGACAGTATTTAATTTTATACTTAGTTCAATTTAGAACTAAAAAATGCTATAATATCAGTGTTTTTTTGGTAAGTACAGGGACGTAACTAAGTCCTATTTGAGGGGAGGAGGTCTAATTAAAAAAAAATGCAGATATAAGAGAGAATAAAACAACACACACTAAACAAGTTTAACCTTTATGTACACAAGCTGCCGTTTGTTCCTATATTATATGTAATATATAAAATATGGCCTTATTCTGGTTAAAAATATCTTTTTAATTAAAGATTAAAGATGTCGACTATTTGCAGATTTACATTGTTGTCTTTTTTGATATATATATATATATATATATATATATATATATATATATATATATATATATATATATATATATATATATATATATATATATATATATATATATATATATATATATATATATATATATATATATATATTATATGTTATCTTTAATAAAATGCCTTGAGCATATCAGCCCCGAATTCGTATTAAATTTAATTTTTCATTTACACAAGGCTGTCCATTCACGTAAATATTTTTTGTCTTTAGGGAAAGTAAAAAACCTTATATTCCTATCAAAATTCTTTGCTTGATTATCCCTGTCACACCCGAACAGCACACCTAATATTTATTGTTCTTTAATTAACTAAATACAAAAAAGGACACAGAAAATTTTAAACATCAACAACTGAAAATGCACTGAAATCAAATGGCCGAAGGTCAATGACAGCCGGCGTTAATCACGCGATGACGTAGCAGATCGATGCGCGATATCATACCTTCGGTTTATTATATCATGCATGAAATCCATATGTATTAAATCAAAATTGATGAATAGTGTGGATGAAATGATAGCCGTCCATTCGTTGATTCGCCCATCTCTTAAAATGGCATTCATCGAATGAACGAATAGAACCGAATAGTGAGTAGCGGGTTTTATCGCCGCCTGACTATGGAAACTTAGAATTTCCCTAGTAAATTATCCCACAACTTTATACATTATTTGTAGGTGTTTGCCTTAATATTTTGTAACATTGCGATAACTGACAACAGATTAGGAAAAATAGGTTGAGACATATTTAAACTGCACCCCTTACTTGGCATATTTGTCAGTCTGTTGCCTATACACCGCAAGTGTCTCTTAAGCCCGCTACTCACTATTCGTCCATTGGTTCATTCGTCCGCATAGTGTGGAGGGTCCGTTTTGACCTCGACGAACCATTAGTCCGAATCAATTCTTTTGTTTTTTGTTCCGGATTGGTACCAAGTTTACCATTTTTCTATTATAAAAGGAAAAACATTTTTTTAATGGAACACCCTATATTATATTACTTTTTTAAAATCGAAAATTCTGAAGGATCTAATATACTCAAATACCTGAACACAAAAGGATAGCTGATATGTTTCACAAGTTTTATTGATTTACAAAAATGGATCGTTTAACTGAAACCCATAGAATTGAAATCTTAATTCTTAATAATTCAGTAACTAAATCAATCGTAAGTAAAATTAACAATGCGTGTGGATTTTCTTCTGCCCAAAAATAATAACTGTGAAAATTCCAGATAGAATTTCTCGAAAAATTTGCTTCGTCACTAATACTTATTGAACCAGCACGTGAAAAAATTACTGACCTAAGTTCACACGTAATAGAAAATCACGAGCAAGAAGAGTCTATATTTCCATACCAGACCATAGGGATATTCTCAGGAATGACGCGATTTTTCTTGTACTATTACTCGAATCATTTTCAATAGTATTCAAAACTGCTTCTCTAGTTTCCGGACTCCTAAATTCCTTGAGGTTATGATTGTCAGACGTCTTAAACTTGGAAATATATCCTGGATTTGAGGACGACGCATAAGTTGTCACGATAATTTTGTCAGTAGAAGAGTTTTGTAGCGACTGAAAATGTGTTTACTACTTAATTATTACATACAATTAAAGAAAAAAATACATGTCAGTTTAATGGAACAGTAGCAGTCAGCAGTTGCTCGAAGTGTGGATATCAAGGGCACGTCAGTGCGTCCCACTACCTGACCTTGCGAGTAGGTGCTGACTCATGTTTATCCTTAATACTACATCACATTGAAATATGAGCCATTTCAAAACTCTTGCCGTTTTTTGTCACGAGCCCTTCGGCTATTTTTTGCGTCCTTCTGAACCCCTGGGGAGGACGCCATTAGTCCTGTAATTTACCATTGGTTTTATGTGTTCTTTTAAGAGTCCTGAATTCTAAATTCGTTTTAATGAAAAACTAGCAGAAATACTGTTAACTGCGACAATTGAAAGCATCGCCTTGGGGTTTAGCTCGGAGATTTAGCGCAAACTTTACATTCGCCTTGAAAGAAAATACTGAACGCCCCGATCGCGACTAAAAATGAAAATTGAATTTGTATTTAGGTAGTACGATTTCCAAAGACATATAATACTATGTATAGAAGATCCATTCTATGCTAAATAAAACACCCATGGGTCCCATCTATGCAGCGTGAAGTGAAATGTCTGCGTAATTCGGCACGATTCACGGCTAGTATTGCCAGTATATTGCCAATAATTATGCATACGAATACTGCTAACCAAATACTCCTAACTAATCTTATTCGCGCTTTCGACAACTTCACAACAAATTTTTCTAAGAATTGCAATGATTTTACAAATATGTTTTACAAAATAAAGCATTATGGCAAGCCGCTACGTTGAAAAAAATGTACATTCAATAAAAATGTTTATAAAAAAAATAAAACCAACCTGGAAAAAAAGCACTAACAACTAAAAAATAATATTCAATACCAAATTGGAAATCTGCTTTATGAAGTCGGCATCAAACTAGTTCTGAAATACACAAACATACATTTATATGTATACCACAGAAAATAAACACGGTCTTTACTAGTTTGACACCGACTTGATAAAATCAAATTTTCAAGGTGGAATAAAATATTATTTTTTACTTTTTAGTGCGTTTTATCTTCAGTTCTGTTTTTTTATAAAAATTTTTGTTCTGCCTGAAACGAACAGATCTGAAAAAATCTCGGAAGGTGTTTTTTTCATGGTTACATTACTTCCCTTTTACGAGGTATGTCATGACCAGTTTAAGTTAACATTTGCTTGTTCTTTATTATATGTTTTTATTTAATTTAGTTTTTTAGTTTTAAGGCTTTTAAGACAACAAAACATATCTTGAATTTTAATTTGATATTTAGCTTCTATGTCCTGGATATTACACATTTAAAGTTGGCAACCCTACTTAAGGTGCCTGTAAAAAGTTTTACATACTCCAATGTGAACTCGTGAAAATGCCATAGTAGCTTTTTGGTATTACACGATTTGGATAACGCTGTTGATATAACCGCCTGACTTCATAAACAAGACCGTACTACTGTCCCACTTAAGATAACGTACTACCTAAACTCAGAGTTGAAATATGTCCTATAAAAAAAAAAGTTAATTACAAAAGTTTCTTAGCTTAATTCAAATTTTTAAATTAGAATATTTTTATGCATACGGATGTTTATATTACTCTGACCTTGTATCAACTTACTTATTTTGAAATTACATTAATATGTGTTATTAAATGATTACGTGCGGAACTAAAGTGGGTTACACTTGACTATTCCTAATATAAGGAAATATTCATAACGAGGGAAATACCGGGAAAAGGAAATTTACCGATTTTTACTTTTGCACTGTTTTATGGGACTACTTAAAGCAAAGAGTATACCTAACCCAGCCTGCTCGGCTCAGTGATACTCTATATTGGAGTTACAGCAAAGAATAACCGCTGCATGTCACAATATTGACGCTGGTACGTTTCAAAATGTTTGTGAGGAGTTTTCAAACATACTTTTTACTTCCCTCGTATAAGGGAAGTATTGTAATCGTCAAAAAATCACCCTCCGAGATTTTTTCAGATCATTAGGTTTTAGGGTCACTAGATGCCGAAAAACATGTTTTCTCAATTCCATCGGTCTGTCTCTCTCAGTCTGTTCGCGGCTAAAAAACTATTTATTCGATTGACTTCAAATTTTGATCAAAAATTGAGGGTTATATGGGAATGACCTGGAAACATTTTGGTAAAAATCCAATATGGAGAAACAAAATGGCGGCCTAGTGAAATGTTAAAAAAATTATTACTCAAAAACCACTTATCCAGTGTATCTGAAATTTTGCATGTAAGAATCAACTGGTAAAATTTTGGCACGAATCCAAAATGGAACAAAATGGCGGCTTAATAAAATATTTAAAAATTCAGCCTCAAAAAAACTACTTAACGGACTGATTTCAAATTGAGTGCAATAACTAATTGGGGTATTGCGATAAACTAGTAAAACTTTGGTACTAATTTAAGATGGCGGCCAAATAAAATGTTTGTAATCGTGAAAAAAATCACCCTCTCAGGTTTAGATATCTTCAGGTTTGAGATCAGACTTGAGAAAAAAATTTGGTGTCTGAAAAATGTATAGTGACCCGAAAATCCATCGCGAACTATTACATTGTATTAGTTTTAGGACTGTTATTGTTATACAGCAGGCTAAATTTGAGGGGTTTACCTTAAATAATGTAGAAAATAAATTGAAAAAACAAAAATAATTGTGTATTTCAAACAAGAAGCATTTTTTGACCATATGTTTATAGCACTTTTCGTCTTGGAATCAGACTTACGAATCTCCCTTTGAAATATATCCCCGACTTTAAATAATACCCTATATATCGTGTGACTATGTTACATTTCTTCAAGGCAAAGTATTTTTAAGGTTCATTTTGTGTGTCCAAAATTCAGGCCTTCAATGTGGACACAGTAAAAAGGTAATAAACAAGTAAAATAGAGCAATTTTGATGAGATTTTTTTAAAAATTATATATTTAGAAACAAAAATAGTTTTTGCGAAAATAAAAACTAGTTTGATGTATGGGTTGAAGATTAAATTCCATTTAATACTAATAGTGTGTTTTATTTGAAAAAAACCGTATATAAGTAATAGACTTTTGTATACATTTTTCGAAGGCTCAAAAAAAACACAGAAACTTTTCTAACATAAAGTTTTTTTTAAAGTTCTGTATGAAATATGCCATTTGTATTCTGCATATTCTTATTTCCCTCTCTAAACTCAGTAATTTCATAATA
The DNA here is from genome assembly GCA_030620095.1 of Kuschelorhynchus macadamiae. Lineage (NCBI taxonomy): Eukaryota > Metazoa > Arthropoda > Insecta > Coleoptera > Curculionidae > Kuschelorhynchus > Kuschelorhynchus macadamiae. Next base: position 1,443,460 of record JAUTXW010000536.1, on the reverse strand, counting down.
TATACCTGAAGCAACTTTTTTAAATAAAAATTAATTTATTTTGCGACACTTAAAATTATCCACCGTTTTGGGGAGGGGTCAATTGCAATCTTTAAATAACCATACTTCAAGGCTAATAAAGCTTGTCTTTTGTCTGTGTAGACTCTGATAATTTTGTCCGATATGTATAAAGGATGATATTATAAGACAAAATAATCGGTAAATTTGCTTTACCCGGAAATTCCCTCTTATGATTTTTTTCCAATTGTTAGGAATCGTGAAGTATGACCCAATTTAGTTCAGTACATTGTCACAGTATATATGTGTTACATGTGTCTTTTCATTTTTAATGGGCGCCATTTTGTTCCGTGATATTGGATTCCTACCAATATTTTACCATTTTCTTTCTACCTATGTCACACTTGACTTCAATAAGTAGTTTTTACATTAAAACATACCGCCATTTTGCTGCATCATGTTGATTCGTACCAATTTATACCATTTTCACATTAAACTTTTCTGCAAAAATTAAAGTCAACTGAACAACATTTACGTTGATTTTTTAAAAAAATTATTTAGCCGCCATTTTGTTTCGCTCTCTTAAATTGAAACCCATATTATCAGTCTTTACCTACTCCGTAGGTCTGCAGATATTTCTTAGAAACTAAGTTTCTAACTGGTTTTCGTTAACTTTTAAGGCTTTTTTTACTGGATCCTAACTCCAAATAATACACCACCCTAACATAAAAACAAGAGGATCGTTACCATTTAGAAACTTAATAAATATCTGCCGACTAACGTAGTAGATAAAGACTGATATCATCGGTTCCATGCAGGATATAGAATCTATATGTGTCCTGAGGATGCAACAATAAAGTTGTGAAACGTCGAATATTTAAAAATAGACTTTTGTTTTTTTTACTGGATCCTAACCCCAAATAATACACCACTCTAACATAACAACAAGAAGATTGTTAACAAAATTTAGATACCTAATAGCTAAGAAATGTATGCGGACCAATGGAGTAGGTAAAGACTAACAATATGGGTTTCATACAGGATATAGGATCTGTGTCCTGAGGATGCAACAATTTAAGTTCGAAACGTCAAAAATTTAAAAGAGACTTGTTTTTTACTGAATCTTAACCCCAAATAATGCACCCCTCTAACAAACTTTTTGAACATTGTTCCGCCATATTGGATTTTTGCCAAATATTATCAGGTCATCCCCATTTAATTTTTGGTCCAAATTTGAAGTCAACCGAATTAATTTTTAAGCTATACCACGAAATGACAGACAGACAGACAGACGGACCGATGGAACTGAAAAAACATATTTTTTGGCATCTAAGGAAGCTAACACGTACCACAATAAGTTATGACACACAATTTGAAGTCAAACCAGAAGGCAGTTGTTTCAGGCTGAATTTTTAAATATTTTACTAAGTCGTTATTTGGATTTGTACCAAAATGTTACTGATTGATTGCAACCTAATACTTGATGTTTTTACAAAATTTGAGATAAATTGAATGAGTAGTTTTTTAATAATAATTTTTTTAACATTTCAGTAGGCCGTCATTTTGTTTCGCCATATATTGGATTTTTACCAAAATATTACCAGGCCATCCCCATATGACCCTTAATTTTTGACCAAAATTTGAAGTCAATCGGGTAAGTAGTTTTTTATCTACGCCACGAAGAAACAGACAGACAGACAGACCGACGGAATTGAGAAAGCATGTTTTTCGTCATCTAGGGACCCTAAAACGTGAAGATCTGGAAAAATCTCGGAGAGTTATTTTTTCGAGGAAAGTAAAAAATGTTAAATTTAAAGTAATTGGAATTAATTTATTTTCGAAAAAAATAACAAATAATTTTTTAATTTATAAAATAGTAACTTAATCAAATAAATATATATACAATAAAATTATCCGTTCACGAAGAAAAACAGTCAGTGAGACAACCGCGGCAACGTGCAGGTACAAGAAATAATCTAAATGAGCCTTCAACTCCAATCCATGACGCACTCCAGAATTGGGCATTCCACAAGCCAGTTTAAGGAGAATTTCCCATAAAGATTTGCATAATATATACGTCTACAAGATACAACTGACCCAAGAATTGAAGTAATTGAAAGATAGAGACCATTTGCAACGCAAAGATTTTGTTGCTTGGATATTAAAACAAAGGGCAACAGATCTTCAGTTTTGGCATAAAATGATCTTGCGATGAGGCTCATTTCGCGTTAAATAGAAGTATCAATAAACAAAATGATCGCAAATTATCGCCCCTTGAAGTATTCACTAACAGCTTCTTCACGCGGAAAAATGTACTGTTTGGGGTGGTTTGTGGCACGTGTCAACGGAGAGTGAAGTTTATCTTCAACAAGATGGTGTTACGAGGCAAGCTATCAAATGTATTGACTATCAAAAAACCAAAATACTTCAGAGGGGTGAGAATTGGCAGATTGTTATATCAAACCAAGATCCCAATATTCCTTCTGAGGTATTCTTAGATACACTGCATAGGCATATCACTGCTTCAACAAGTACTAAAACTATACCTAACAAAGAAACTACGCCTAAAACCGTGGATTACATCTGGTCTCCTAGCTTTAATTAGGATCAGAGACAAATTACACAGGACTTGTATCTTGGATCCTACCAATTATGCAAAACAAAAGTATAAAACGTATCGTAACCATTTAAGTAAAGTTACTAAGAAATTAAAATTGGACTATTATAGAAAAAAATTCAATAGTCTATATAATGATCCAAAAACAAAATAATAAAGCAGGCTACCAACGATATTAAATCTAAAACTAACATTTCTCTCTTGAAGTGTGATGGCGGAGACAATAGTGAGTTAAGTGATCTGGGAGCCATTGCAGATGAACTTTGTAAATATTTTACTTATACTGAATCTAAACCAAAACATAAGTAAGCCTGTAAGCTCACCTGATAGACGAAGAAATAATCCATTCAATAAACTCATTAAAAAATGACTCGTCGGTAAACGGCCTCTCGAACATTATGCATTTTGCACTTGACAAATAAGAGGCATTATACCTAACAAAAAGTAATTAGGATTCACTCATCTTGGTATGACTGTAAAAGCTCAGGCTTTGTTATGTCTGTAAAAAGCATTAAATAATATTTGGGTCTCCACTTCGATCAATTTTTAAAATGGAATATGCATGCTGAATACGTGAAAAACAAACTCAAAAAACTAGTATATAAATTGAACGTATAGGTGACATTCTAAGCTAGGTTGTTATAATAATGGTATATAGAGCAATAGCCGAATCATGCCTAAACTCCGGCACAGTAGCATACCCAGTAGGGGGCAAGGGACCAGCCTTGTTTTAACTTAAGAATGTAATTAAGATGCCAAGCTAAGATGTTTTTTCTATCAATGTGCACATACATATCTTGGCTATATTGTTGCTTTGTAATATTTTATCTTTTAAATGTATGTATTATAGTGAAATATATTGTTAATAAATAAATAAATAAATAAAATAAATGCTACTCAAACATAGCGTTATTGAGCACGCAATTCTCTGGACCCGTAATATCGCGAAACGGGGATGTAAACTGGCACCTAAGATCTTATAATCTAACACCATCGCATTTTTTACGATTAATTGCAATCGACTAAACTACTATTTAAAATAAACAAGAAATAATTCATATAATTTTCATTTTATGACAAAACAACATTCTAATGATCCTTTTTTAAAACTGAGTAGTAAGATTTAATTTAATTGTCAGTGCATAAACACCTCGCAACAAAAATTTACCTTGGACTCTTAAACCTGCTCTGTAGATAATTTCAAAAAAAGATCAAATGTCTCGATAGTCGATACTTCACACATTGTACAATTAGTCTTTTAGTACCACAGAAGTATTTACAAATTAATCGTAAATTTCCAAAGTTTATTTTATTTTTTCCGGGTTCAAACCGAAACCTACAATAAATATTTTCCTGATGGGATCTATCTGTTTATTCAAGTAAGCCATTTGATTTCTTTCCCTTTTTTATACTGGTCTTCAATAAATAAATATGATCTGGCATTTATTTTGGGAGAAAAATGAGTATATCTTTAATTTGTCTATTTTCACAATAAATTGATTTATTGTGTCACAGAAATCTCTAGGCCTAGAAAAATTTTAGTAAATAATCAAGAAAATATTATGGTTCTATCAAAACTGACAACATTTTTTGGGCGTAGTGAAACTGGTCACACTGAATAATATACTTCATCCTCTTTTTGCTGTGGGTAGGTAATATTAAAATATACATAAAAGTTGTCACAACACTTCCGAACGTACCTCTTTAAACCTAACCTAACCTAACTTAACCCTTACTTTATCTTTATAATGTTCTTAATAAGTTTTCTGCTGTTATCGGCCTTGTATTTATTGAAATATTATGATGCAATTAAAATATTTGTGACCAGAATCGAATCACCCCATGCTCTGTAACACTTTCAATTCCCGCAATAAATCATTCATATTCATTATCATAATTAAATGTAAAAGGGCTCTTGGTTTGCAATTTCATACTGAAGTTTAAATCTTTGCTTGGTTTTTATTTTTTGAATTTTCCAAATTAACTAAACAAAGAAGTTCCATTGTAATGAATTCTTCCGTAGTACCCAAATATAGCTTTTATAATGACCTATACATTTTTACATTGTTTAACTTAGCATAACATACTTCATATCCGAAAGCGGAGCGAAGACCTTATAATTTGATGATGAGATAAAGAAATTCCTACTAAAATGCAACTTAATGACCAAAAATGCGCTAAGCCCTTTTTAATTCCCACAAATTTGGGACTTAGGCTCATATTTAAAATTACTTATGAGTGTTGTAGCTATGAAGTAATGAAAATTGCTCTTTTGAACATAGTCATGAGTCAATATGAAGAAAAAATGGATTACTATTTGCTATCTTAACTTTTTGGAAGTTATAAGATGTTACCATCAGGTGCCGAGTATCAACCGGATGAATTTATAAAGAAAGCGATAAATTTAAATAAGAAAAAGAAACTTCCATTCACAGAAAGAAAATTTTGCTGTGCAACTCACGGATAACTATAGAGGTGGTGATTAGTACACTACCAGAGTATAACAGTGCCCTGTTGTTTGCTGGTTCCATGACGATGTTCCCAGAAAGGGTGTACAATATATCATTTATATTTTGACACCTACCTACAGCTTAAATTATAGAAGATACAAAAAATATTTAAATACAAAAGTTGCAGGGTTTTTCTTGTATTATCTTTATCATATATATCATATATCAACAATTACAACAAATCATTAAAAAGTAGAAATATAGACACAATCTATTCTTTTTTAATAGAACACCCTGTATATTACTATTTCATTGGGTCTCTTCTTGCTGATTATTAATATACTATATTTAAAAAATGTATATTTAAAGACTACCGGGAAAACTGACAATAACTCTGCCATAATACGCAAAGCGTTAGAGAGAGATAATATTTTAACACATAAATGTGGATTCAGTAGGAATACATGGCTTCTTACGGCAGAGTTCTTAAAGATAAATATACCAAACCTGGGATATGTATAATCCACATAAAGAGAGGTATTTAATGAAACAGTAATCTACAGGGTATTCCATTTACAAAGCATATATGTTGTGTCTGTATTTCTACCTTTGAATGAATTATGTTAAATAATAATAAAATAATAAAAAAACCCGCACTTAAACGGTCAACTGATTTCCAAGGTAAAAGTAAAAGTTTCTAAAAATGTATCAATAAATAAACCAACTATATTACCATATTTTTTACTTCCAAGCATCTAACTTCGTAGAATATTTTTGGCTAAATACATAGGTACTAAAATATAAATTAGTTTCCAAAGAGTTGGGAAATATGGAGAGTATATTTAATATATTTCTCAACTTTTAAAATTTAATAAACATAAAAGGATTTGTAAAGTAATTCTTTCAAAAATCTGTTTAGCTTGTTTTGAAAATAATTTAATTTTGACCCACACTGTATACGGACTCCTTCCACATGCTACCATATACATATTAGTACTAATAGTAAAGCATGCAAAGAATAGATTAAAACCACATAACGGTTCATAAACAGAACTAACATCGATTTTAGATTATTTTAGGGGAACTAATTTTAGCTAAAACAAAAAACACCAAAACTCCGAATTCTTACCGGAGAGTTATCGGAGTTTTTCAGCACGGCGTAACCGAATCGGTAGCACTAAAAACTGCAAAATCCAGACATTCATGACCCAAGCCCACATACTGGCTGCCCCCTTCCTATGGGATCAACTCTTAAATTTAGATTTTGGCACCAGGACGCCTCGCGTCGCGACGCTAAACGATTCGTACGAAAGCGGCACATTTTACACTTCACGTCTTTTGAAAACCAATTTTGGACGTATTTGGCTTTTAATTGTGATGTGGAAGAATCTGTATTACAAAGAAACAAACTGTTATGAACTAAACTAAAAATAATTAAAACGATTTAAAACTAGGAAATTATCTGAAATGTTAATCCTTATTTTCTATTTCTTATATGTACAGGGTCATCATTTATATTTCGCCACCCATTTTGAGGGTTTATTTTTGTAGATAGAAAAAAATAATAAATACAAAAGTTGTATGGATTTCAGGGTACTTCCTAGAAAAAAATAATTTTGAATATACAGGGTGAGTCAGAAACTAGTACCATATTAAATTTTGGTTTTTTTATAATGAAATGTCCTGTATATTTATGATTTTTTTAGATTCTCCTTATTATTTCCTTTTTAAAAAATGTTTGATATGTCTATACTTGGGTCGGTAGTTTTTGAGCTATTCGACTTCAAAATTCGCCATTAAATGAAATATAATATCCTAGTTAATCTAGGTGAAATCGTGTCTAAGGTGTCTTGATGATAATGTAAAAAAATGATTAATATGTTTTTAAAGTAAGAAATATTTTATTATTAACAATAAATAGTAAATGAAAGAAAAAATGACAAATAAAATTAAAAACCATAAATTCTAGTTATTCTCATGTTCTCCTTGGTCGGCGAAGCACCCCTCAATATTTTGTAACAATTTGCGATTAATGCAGTTAAAAATAAAAACAGAGTGATTTTCGTTTAATCTTGCAATTTCTTCCTTAATTCTCTGTTCCAATACACCTATATTTTCGGGTCTATTGTACTAAATTGTGTTTTTTAGATGACCCCAGAATTAGAAATACGTCAAGCGGCGTCAGGTCTGAACTGTTTGCTGGCCGTCTTATATGTCCATTTCTTCCAATTCACAGATCATAGTTCCGGTTCAAAAATTGAGTAGCATTAAAACATTGTGCGCTGGAGCGCCATCCTGTTGCCAAATGAATGTAGATCTCTTTAAAGGAATGTTATCTAACTGCTAATATAATTTTCAAGATATTGGGGATATCTGACACCAGTAAGACTTTCACGGAAAAAGATGGTCCGATAACATTATTTTTTAGAATGCCACAGCAAACATTTAAACTTTGTCGTCCTTGAATTTTGCTTCATTGCTTGTCGCCCAAAAATGTTTATAGCCACGATTAAACATACCGTTAGTAGTAAATTTAGCTTTACCGGTAAAAATTATATTGTGTAAAAAGAGTGGAAACATCTTAAAATTTCTTGTCAAAAAATTAATCTTTATCGTTTACGTTCTTCAGTTACGTAGACTATGAACAGTATGAACGGGTAGGCATTTCTATGGGTGATAATTATAACGATGAAGAATTTGTTGAATTTTACCAAATAAATTGATGCATCAGTAATTGATCGTTCATGGTTTTCTGAAATAAAATGAACCAGATATAGAAAACAAAAAGCAATAATTTGAAAACAAATTGTAAAGAATAGCAACACGCTCTTCTCCTTCTATTTAAACTTTTGGTATCTTCAAATTTGTTTACTATATATCATATTGTGCTTCGTGTTGGGACGGTTCTACCGGGAAATTGCCTATGATACTCATTTTGAGCGTGGGTAGGCTTTCTATTATTAACATAATATAATTATTGTTTTATAGTATTATGTTTAATTTTTGTTCAATGGAATGGCCCATTTTGTTGGGCAAAACTAACACAGACAAGTTAAATGATAGTGACAATCTAACCAGCAAGACACGATTTCACATAAATTAACTAGGGCAAGTGGGAATTTTAAAAGTCGAATATCTCAAAAACTACTGATCGAAGTATAAACATATCACACATTTTTGAAAAGTGAATAATCAGGAGAATCCAAAAAATCAAAAATATACAGGGCATTTCATTAAAAAAAACAAAATTTGCTACGTTACTAGTTTCTGATTCGCCCTGTATATACAAAGTTATTTTTTCTAGAAAGTTCCCTGAAATCCATACAACTTTTGTATTTATATTTTTTTCTATCTACAAAAATAAACCCTGAAAATGGGTGGCCAAATATAAATGTAAACCTGTACATATATTATTGCTTCATATTAAAAAAAATTCTTAAAATTTTGTTGCACACATTTCTAAACAATCTTATAAACGGCCACATTCTCAACACTGAAGTTCGCTTTTTCATTTCAGAGTTTTCTCGTTCCTGATGTCAACTGTATTAATTTCTTGATAAGACGTCTGCATTCATAGGCGCCGTTGCAAGAGTAAATTAAACACGTATAACAGCGAATATTTCTCAGAGGAAATGTTATTACATTACACATGAATTAACTGTTTTTTAATCTTGCCTCTCACAGAAAAGTTCCCTAAAGGCGCGAAAATGCCAAGTACCAAATTGATGTTATAATCGTACTGAAGTCAGCGTTTGTACTTTATATAACTAAATTAAAATGGAAGCAAAATTGTTAACTGTAAATGTCAAAATTATTGATCTCCTGATCAAAATTTTGGGATTTCGAGATGTAAGGCAACATTTTCGTATAAATGCTTTTAAACACCTATGCATTAAAGTCAGTTATTTGTTTCTAATATATTTGTTCAGTAGCTAAGAATTTTATATATATATATATATATATATATATATATATATATATATATATATATATATATATATATATATATATATATATATATATATATATATATATATATATATATATATATATATATATATATATATATATATATATATATATATATATATATATATATATATATATATATATATATATATATATATATATATATATATATATATATATATATATATATATATATATATATATATATATATATATATATATATATATATATATATATATATATATATATATATATATATATATATATATATATATATATATATATATATATATATACAGTAAAAGTATAAGTAAAAGTAAGAAGAACCGGAATGCTTAAATATCTTCTAACGTTATTCATGCAAAATTTGGCATTTGAAAGTTTGTGGGCATGCGGAATTGAAAAACGTTATCGACACCGTTGCCAGATTTCCCAGTTTTGCGCTACAAGTAGTAATTTTCTTTCTTAAATGGAATGCCCTATTTATTTTTATTGCATTAAACTGGCCGTCTCAAGTTTAGTACCATCGTAAATTTTCAAAATTCTATCTTCACTGATTGCTAAGATATGACAATACCGCATTTACAGTAAAAAGTACTGGAACGCTAAATATCTCTTAAACTGCTAAAGTTGTACTTTTAAAATTCGGTCTTTGCAGGTTTCTGGGCACGCGAAATCGAAAAATGGTTTCGGCACTGTTGCCAGATTTTTCAGTTTTCCGCTACACATAGTCTTTTTCTTATCTTAAATAGAATGTCCCACTTATTTTTATTGCATATAATTGGCCGTTTCAAGTTTAGTAACAGTCCAAATTTTCAAAATTCTATCTGTATGTGGCGTTCCAGTACTTTTAACTGTAAATGCGGTATTGTTATATCTCAGCATCCAGTATAGATACAATTCCGAAAAATTGAGTTAATACTAAATTTGGGACGGCCAATTTAGTGCAATAAAAATAAATAGGATATAAATTTAAGATAAGGAAATGACTACTTGTAGCGCAAAACTGAAAAATCCGGCAACAGAGCTGATACAATTTTTCTATACCACATGCCCAAAAACTCCCAAACTCCGGATTTTGTAAGCACAACTTTAGCGATTTTGATGATATTTAAGGGTTCCCGTACTTTTTACTGTAAATGCGATGTTGTCGTACCACAACAACTAGTATAGACAACATTTTGAAAATTAAATATTTATATTTAATTTTCAAAAATTTTATTTAAATTTTAATAAGATATTATTAAATTTGAGACGGCCAATTTAGTGCAATAAAAATAAATAGGGCATTCTATTTAACACAAGAAAATGACTACCTGTAGCGCAAAACTGGAAAATCTGGCAACAGTGCATACAATTTTTCAATTCCGCGTGTCTAGAAACCCCCAAATGCCAAAAGCAGATCTTTGCGTTTTTGTTTTTCTGTCCCTGGACCCCGAAAAATATCTCATTTCCATCGGTCTGTTTGTCTGTCTATCTGTTCGCGGCATAGCTCAAAAATTACTTGTCCGATTGACGTCAAATGTTGTCCAATATAGTGTGATAAACTAGGAAAATGTTTGTGTAAATTCATTATGGCGGAACAAAATGGCAACCTAATAAATAAAAAACTCCAACAAAAAACTGCTTATCTAGTGGCCTTGAAATTTTGAACAAAAAGCAAAAGTTAACAGGAAGAGATTCGTAAATTTTTAGTGCGAATCTAATATGGCAAAATAAAATGGCAGCCTAATAAAACGTTTATATATTCGTTAAAATTACTTGTCCTGGAATAAAACCATCTTTTTATGAAGGAAGATAATAAAGGACAAAACGTATATTTTGTAGACTACGTAAATAATGATATGAAAAAAAAATGATAATAATATTTAATAAAATTAAATACTAAACTATTAGTTATTATCAAATGTATGAGTTAGTTTATCGATTTTTATATTTACGTATATATTTGGTAACTGGAAGATTGTTTGTGCCTTCCTTGTAGGCGTATTTAAATCTGTACACGTTATGCCGGAATATATTTACTAAAATTAATGACGGATAAAAAATTGTGAATTTTATTTTGTTAATTCAGGATAATTTGGATTTCTAACGTCGTTATTATATGCTTCTCGTGCAGCCCTGTTTCCGTATGCCTCTTTGGGAGGAAAAAGACACTGAGCGCGGATTTTTGGATACCGGCGCCTATGTTGTGCTATATTAATACACCGTAGTTAAAGCAATTCTGTCTTGTAAAAAAAATTCAGGAATTTATTAACGACTTTTCAGATGAAATTAGATTAAAAACAAATTTTTGAAGTCATTTTTAACAGTTTATGTTGCAAATTCCACAATAATTGTATATTGAATTGACAATCACGATAAACAAAATGAACTCTAGTAGAGGATTCTGCTGTTGTTTGCAGCGGAATTGTTGTTTAAAAAATGTTTTCCGGGATAAACAAATAGTCACAAGTTGGTAACAAATAACAAATGATCGATATTGTGCACACACATTTAGCATCAGGTAGGCTATATTTGTACGAAGTTTCAAATCTATGTGTTGGAAAATACATAAGTTCTTCGACGTCCTTATAACTTATCCCTATTTTACAACAAAGTTATTAATTTAAATATAATGCAATTCTTAAAGTTCAGCAAGCATAGGTTGTGACAGTGGCGTATATAAGAAAAGGGGTTTAAACCCTCCTCCCCTCAGAGCCAGTTTCATTTAAGTTAAGGTTAAGATGATAGAAATACTATAAAGCTGGGACCTTTTTTCCCAGGATTGACAGGTAAAGCTCCCCAGAACCAGTTTTACTTACAGTTAAATAATGACCTTTTTTTCGGTTGTTTATATTATATACGCTTAATTCCACTTATTTCCAATAAAAGGAACTGAAAACTTTTTTTTAGGTTGTTGAACACTTTCATCATCTCAGAACCTCCCCCTCCCCAGAAATAATGTTTATAGACGCCACTCGGTGGTGAACATGCAAAAATGGTTCAAAAAATGCGTTTTATTAGCCGAGGCATATTTTATTCTGTTGTTATAGGTTAGCACAGGTTAGAAGTTTTTTTTGTATATGTCGTAAAACAGAGTTCTATCAGACAAGCGCGGCGGAACGTTAAAATTGCGGTCCGAAATAAATGCAAACTTAACGCTAGCTCCCAGCTCAGCATAACATATTGTTGGCTCTTGTAAAGAATTTTACCCATGGAATTTAACAAATTTAAAATATACATTTGAAAGATTACCTTTTTTAAATAATTCCTATACACAAAAATTTACGGATGAGGCACTTTTTGAAATTATATCCAAAAAAAGTAAGATTTCGGAAGGTTGCACTGAACTTGTTTTTGGCGTTTCCCTAAAGACATATTTTTCACAAACTTAATTTATGAACTACGTAAAAGACTGATTATATTATAATGCTTTATAACACAAAAATGATTATTTGTAACTAAAAGTTAGAAGTCATTATTATATTATACATTATTAAACGTTTTTAAACATAATTACCGCTGCTAAATAAAGAGAGAGCCAGATTGTCGTCTGTTGGACGGAAATCCAGTGTGCTAGGGATGCTACGTTGCCAAGTTTATTTTATATATGATCTATATAAATATAAAAAAAAACAAAATGCATTTGTGGGTTGTGGATCGGTATCAGCAGGAGTGCGAAGGCACTAGGTGGATTGGTACCGGGTTAGCATCAGGTTAGGCGCCGTAGGCGTCATCGTTAAAGCCCTAAAAGACGAACAACAGCGCAGGGCATCACTGGCGAAAGTCGAACATTCGACATCGAGAGGGCCGATGTCGAATGTTAGGCTTCCGTCAGTGATGCACACGCCTGTTGATTAGTGTTGACCGCACTAGGTAGATTGGTACCGGGTTAGCACCAGGTTAGGCGCCGTAGGCATCATCATTAAAGCCCTAATATAAAAGGCGAACGACAGCGAAGTGCATCACTGGCGAAAGTCTAATATTTGGGATCGGCACAGGGGTCCAAATGCATTACTATCGAGGGGCAAACATGAAAAATTTAAGCTCCATACAATAATGTAAGTTTGGCAACAATGCAAGATAGCCTTTCTTCAAATTATCATATTAAGGAATATAACGCATTGGAATACAGTGAAAAAATCGAATTTCTTTTTGGTTTTTTAATAGAAAAAGTGGTTCATCCATTTCTTTTATTTTCTTAAAACAGTTAAATGAAGGTAAACTTTCTATTTTATATTAAAAAATTATCAAATTCCGTGGGTTTAATTGTTTACAAGACCCCATATTGTTTACGTACTTGTAAATTACGGCACATAAACTTTCTAAAAGTTACATGTTGAAACATAGTGACAAATAATTCGCATTACTTAACGTCACTATATAAATGAAAACTAAAGATTACGTGGTAGTTTTATTCCCTGGTTTAAGCATAGATGATTTAAAAAAATATCTACTACCCGCTATGCATATTACTCTTTCTTCTTAGATTTTTCTCGTATAAAGTCACTATAAGGTTTTAAACTAACAGTGATATCTGACGTAAATCTACCTCTAACAAGATTTTTAAATTTTACGGTGTACAGCCGGCCAGACTCTGGCGTGCATTTTTCTAATAAATATAGGTTTATTTCCGCGAAGTTTAAGCAGTCTTTGTTACGTTCAGGGTTGGGTTCTTGGGTCAGCAGAAAACTTAAGGTAATCTACCTGAGTAGGAAACTGTAGAAAACTTATACTATACGTGTGTAGAAAAATTGAGGTTTTCTACCAAGGCACAATAAATCTAGCATCAAGTTTATAAAAATATTTTTTTTTCATATTGTTGCATTATTTTCGGAATTTTGCGTTTCATTTTGAGTAAGAAGAATCACACTTTTTGAAAATGTAAAAAATAAATTTTTATCTTATTTAGGTGTGAAAAAATCGCTTTGCCATCGATTCAAAGTATAAAATATTGAGTAAAACAACAAATATTTATAAAATGTGATGATTATTGACTTGACATCCTTGTAAACAAGTGACTGAGATATAAATGTCATAAGTAGTGTTGGCAAATGACCGCTCATTTATAAATTAGTCACTTTTGACATTTGTGACCCGTTCACTTATGATCATTTATACGGTCATTTTTTAAATATTTCCAAAGTAGGCCTAAAAGGTTGCCTTGATCTTAAAATTTCAATTGATACCAAACAACTATCTATCTGTTATATAAAAAAACATTTTTATTCAATAGTCATTTATAAATTGTTCACTTATAAAGGTAAATGAGAAGTCATTTTTCAAAACCGGTCATTTATAAACAAATGACTGGACATTTTAGGTCATTTATGCAGTAATTTTTAAAAATTGGTCATTTCTAAAAATAACCAGTAATTTATCAAAGTAACCCGGTCATTTAAGGTCATCTATACGGTCACCAATGGTAAGTGACTTAAGTGACGCCCAACAGATTTCTGAAAAGTGGAGGACAATAATAATTGTAAAACAAATTTGGAGCAAAATATTAGCTCTATAATTAGAAAACGGGAACATAAAAGTGCAAAGAGGAATGCATGTTCAAATGAGGGACGAATAGCCGCTTTATTCTTAAAAGAAATTAAAAATATCTTAAAAGACAGAAGTCTAGAATTAAGAAATGATTAAAAAATATTGATTATCTCACAGTTTTATTCGAAAATGACTTCGAAGGTGTCACCTAATCACATAAAACGGAGACTTGGCAATAATGATTGGTCGCACGCGTACGGGACGTAGAAAAAGTACGGCACACTTCAATGTGCTGTGTACGGGAAGTGCAATTTAATTGTATTAATAACACAATCTGTCATGATACGCACACCAACGGGCAAACCGTATACAGAGAAAGTTGGCGGGTGCGTGCTGCCACATTGCGAAAATCCATGCGCGCTACTCGGTGGTGACCCGCCGTTTTGTTTTAAACGGGTCTGTAAGTGTAGTCGGAGCCCAGAAAGAGGGCGTGATACCAAATAGAAACAGGTACACACGTGTATCCAGGCACGTAGCCAGAAATTCAGTTCGGGGGAGTCCAAACCAGAAAATCGTTTTTCCAAACGGTCAAACCTCAGGAAAATTAGTAAGAAGCATGCCTATACAAATATTTTCAAAGTTTCAGGGGTGGGGCTAGACCCTACGTCCTGCGTGTAACTGAAAGAGATCACTATGCAAGGGCTGGCATTTATTAGCATTATTTCCTTGATTTAACGTCTAGTTAGCTAGTCTCCGCCATGGATCGCTTTCGCAAATCATATACGGCACTATTCTAATAGCAAATATCGTTCATAAGGAACGATGTTTTTTGTGTCTTAATATCGATGTTTATGAACGGTACATCGATGTTTTGAAAATATCGATGTATCGTTTGCATCCCCACACCAGCGGCGGCTCATCCATAGATCACCAAAAAATTGCTGACCTCATCTACCTTGTCAGCGACTTGCGTCTTCCAAGTTCGTTGAGTTGAGTTACTTCAATCATAAAAGTCTATTTTTTATTCAAATAATTTTAAACATGTTGACAATTACATTATTAAAATTGACATAAAAATAAAATTTGTATGTCAATTTTTTTATCTATATTTCGAAAAGCACCGACTTTAATTAATGAACTCTTTGTAGGATTGCCAAGTCGTCATCGACGTTTGGCGGGATTTGCTTAAAAAACTCCTAGGGGCAGTGTTAGGGTTTTCTACCCACGTCTTATAGCTTGTGGCTTAACATCGCGACAAAGACGAATTTTTTTTGTTAGTTTTTTTTTTACAAAATGTATAATTAATAAAAATTTGGATTACTTATTTTCTTAAAGTTAGGTTTTTTGTAGCCAACCGAATTCCGAGTCATAATAAAACAAGGATTTTTTTTAACAAAATCTATACTGTTAGATTAGTACAAGTTTGTCAAAAAAACAGTGATTCACACGTTTTTCGTATTTAACGTGAACCGACTTTCCGACGATTCGTTCACGTTAGCGTGGAAGGAGCAAAGGTTTTAAAGAAACTAGCGGGATACTTTCCTTATTTGCACTTTTTAAAAATATCAAACAATAAAAATTTACCAAGTACCCTGTGACTTTAGAATGTTTAGTATGCCCTCCTGAGGGGGAAGCAACTGCCGACTACTACAGGGGGAGACATTTGTCCCCTTCTAAATGCGGCGATGCGCCACTGTATGTATCGAACGAAAGTTTAAGTGTATGCAGTAACAAATTAACAAAGGTCTATCTACATAAATAAGAAATATCAATCTCTTTGGCAAAGTATATATTTATAAAATATTTAAACAAACAATTAACATTACTTAAATCTTAACGTGTATCACGGTCAGGGCTACCAGGTAGATCTACCGTTTTTTACCTCCAACTACCGTTCTACAGTCAATAGATCTGAATCTACCGTATTTTTAGTCACACTAGATTTTCTAGATTTTTTTTCTGTAAATATTGGTAATCCTTAACAATAGAAATATAAATCGTATACAAAATATATACGATATACATATACCATACCTTAATTTAACGGACACCCTGAATATACCCTTGTAATATCTAAAACAATATATATTATCAGGAGTAGTATTACTTAACCAAGACAGAACATAATTCGACCATAAAATAGTTCCACATTAGACAAAGAGCTAGTTAGGTCCTTTAATTTATACCCCCTTTACATGCAGCCACTTCCGCTGCCACTCGCGCTGCCCACTGTCCTGCTCCAAATAATTCCACGGCAGCGTTAAAAGCAAGTGACCGTTTACATGCAGCAATACTTCTCTGGATATACTGCGCACGCCTCAAGTAGTAGACCGCATTATTCTCTATCAGTAATGGAGGACGTAGAACGGCGACAACGCTTTGTGTTTTAAGTTTGCAAAATTATGTAAATGTTTTAAGAAACGTCGAAAAAAAGTCGACGTCGAAAAAGGCGTTGGTGGATGAAAGCAATCCATCGCAATAGAACATTGTAAGTGTTTTATTTTGTTAATAGCCTGAAAATGGACTAAAACATTTTTTTTACAGAACGAACTGACTTGTGAAGAATCTGGAGAATTCTTTAACTTTTGCAGAATGTACCGCACAGATTTTGCATTTTTGCTTAATAAACTTGAACCCATGATAAAAAAGCAAACTAAAGTAAGAATTTCAATACTACTAAAACTACGGTTGGCAATAACATTATGATATTTGGCCACAGGGGACAGTTACCAAAGTGTGCATTATTTATTTGAAGTTTTAAGTTCAGCGATTTCGTTAATTGTTAATTGAAGTTTGCGAAGCAATTAATATTATTTTAAAGGACCAAATTAAGGTAAGTAATAAACACATTAAATTAAATGAATTTTCATTAGGTACTTACGTATTTTTATTTAATTAAATCAGTAGTATAAAATAAATCATTAACATTTTACGAATTTATAAAAAATCGTGTTCTGCCATGGCGTCAACAAAGATACTCCCTAAATATATTTTTTGCTACCGGTGGATCAGGTTTATTATTGGATTCTAGATGGAAAGAAGAAGATTGAGTATTTTGTGCAGGAGAAGGGTTGCGAAGAATTTTTTTCAGTGGAGCTTGTACTTGAATGTGGAGAGGAGATAGTAGTTGAGAGCTCTGTGCAGAAGAATGAAAAAAGTATGGTGTAGTGCGAAGAGTTTTTTGTAAAGAAGCTTGTAGTGTTTGGTCTTGAAAAGCAGAAGATTGAGAATTTTGTGCAGGAGGCTGGAAATTTTGTAAGTGGCCAGAAGCTTGGAAGTTGTGCAGAAGAGGGCTGGTATTTCTGTGAATGAACATGAACATTTAGTGAGTAGCCAAAACCTGGCAAGTCTCGTGAGGCAAAGTGTTGAGGATGTTGTGCAGAATAAGGTTGTCAAAAACCAGACGCTTGGGAACCGTTTGAATAGGCAGAAGAAGGTTGAGGTGTATTATAGACGGATGGGGGCCTGAAACCAGAACTAGATGAAGAAAAAGAAGGTGAGCTAGTTTCAGGAGGATTATCCAACAGAAGGCCATCTATTTTATATATAATCAGTTGCCTTTGGTGTTCAGGATACCTTTTTAATTTCCTGGCTAAAAGTTTGCCGTAAAGATCGCAGTCATCGTCTATGTTACCCTGTTTAGTTTGTAAGACCTGGTTAAGTGTTTTGAAACTGTCATTAAGCCGTTTTTGTGCAACTTCCAGATCTAAAGCCTGACCCAATGTACGCCTTTTTTTTCAATGCATGAGACCTTATATTTGTATCGTTATTAGCTGCCGGAGTGTTTTTATTTTGGACAGTTTCTGCTACCCTTTCTTCTTCTACGTTTTCTTCGTTTTCCTCTGTATCTTGTGTTAACGATACTACTTCATCAGCCTGAAAAGAATATAATTTTTAAAATTATATGTTTTGTCTTTGAGTTATTTTTACCAGAGCAATGGTTAGCTATAGAAGCGGGATTTAGAAAAAAAATTCCCCGATGCCTCGGAGCTATAGACTGCAAGCATATCGTAATCAAATGTCCGGCACATAGTGACTCCGTATATTATAACTATAAGGGAACTTATAGCATAGTTTTGATGGCATTAGTTGATAGTGATTATCGCTTTATTTTTGCCGACATAGGTGTCCAGGGGCGTATTAGTGATGGAGGCATTTTTCAAAATTGTCTTTTGTGGAAAAAAATTGATAGAAATCAATTGAATCTACCACCAGATGCCCCGTTACCTGGCAGAGAAAAGAATATGCCTTATGTGTTTTTAGGCGATGGGGCTTTTCAGTTACACAGAAATGTGATGAAACCTTTTCCAGTAAATCACGATATGGGTACGAATGAACGAACGTTTAACTATAAACTTTCAAGCAGTCGTGTAATCGTTGAAAATACTTTTGGCTTGTGGACATCTATCTTCAGAGTCTTTAAAAAACCGCTAGAAATCGATGTAAACAAGGTGCCTACGATAACACTTACTTTTAACACTTACTCAATATTAAATTGAATTACTAAAAATCTTTCTAAATTGGCCCCATTTTAAAAAGGCACAAGCAATAGCTAGATATGTATTATCGTATCTTATATACAGGGTGTTTCCGGTAACTATGTTATTCTCCTAAGGAAGGATTGAGGACGTCAGACTGATCACTTTGATATAGGATTCTCTGGGTCCCAAATGCTTTCTAACCATTGTAGAGGGTGTCAAAGATTAAAAAAAATGTTATTTAATTTAATATTTTTGAAACTATTGCAGATATATTCTAATCAAATTTTGTATGAGTACTTACCTAGTAAAAAGGTTTAAACTGTTAATATTTCACGTTTCATGTTTTACTATTGGCGTAGATATGATAGTTATCTAGTAAATTTTTGTAGAAAATTGTACTACGCCACAGAAAAATTGAAAATTTCAATACTGTTTCATTTGTGCAATTAAGTATAAGTACATAACAATTTTCCCAAACTTTTTTTCGTATCTTGCACGATTTACTCACAATGTTAATAAACGTTTCACAATTACAAGGAAAATCATTGTTAGTCGTTACGTAAATATTACGAAAACAATAGAACCTAGTTACCTATAACTTAATTCTGAATAAATTAAAATTACATTTTGCAGAAATGATTATAAGCCAAACTTAAACCTTAAACTTAGTCAGTGACATATGTAGATATCGGACTATGCTAGTAGCAAATAAATTGGACACCCTGTATCTTGGTTAGGAAGTATTTACGCTCCATAGTACCTATCTTATATCAAAATGATTAGCCTGACGTCCTCTAGCAGCTTTTGAGAGGATGACATAGTTACCGAAAATACCCCGTATATTGTAAATAGGGAGGGTATTTTACCACTTATCCGACACACAAATGATTAATATGTTAGTACTTAAAAAGATACAGAATGTTTACATTAAAATTTAATTCGTGAAAAGTTAAAATAATTTCAAAGATATCAAAAAACTCGTTTCCCTAAGCCCAGACAGGTAAGTTAACCTGCAATATTAACTAGTTCTAAAGCAACTGAAGAAAAAATAATATCTAGTAATATAATACCCACGTCTGTTTTTTTATTTACTTACCTCGACATCGCCTTCGGTGTCTATTGTGGCTTCCACATCGTAGAGTGTTCCCAAAAACTCTCCATAATATCAAATGCGAACCAAATGGGCTCAAACATTTCATCAGTACCCGCTCCAGACCGATCACGGTTATTGAAGGTATCTGTAAGTTATCGCACTATCGCAGTGAAGTATGCAAGTAAACTGATACAGATTTTTAAAAGATATCTTAGACTAAAAAACATTTTTATAGTCTAAGAAATATATCCACAGTACAAATTCATGATATAATAAACTGAAGGTATGATCGTTGAATGAAGGAAAAAGGAAGATGCGCAACCTAATGGGCGAATTCGTGGCACAAAATGTGTCCGAGATGTAACTGGCGACATCGTCACCGCCAGGAAAGGTGTCCGATATTTCCTTGGCGCTGCGCGCTGCCAGTCGTTCACAGCGAGACAGCGGATAGATCGGATAGTCGGCGGAGATGTACGAATCGCTTACCTGTATTGTTTACATCATAGTGGTTATTGTTTTTTGCTCGTTTTCGAGTCAAACTCGTGAATTGTTAACTCTTCTTCTAACTCTCTTGACATTCTTTGTCAATAGATGCAAAAATGTTGAAATATTTCCTTCCTATTGTTTTTGACAGGTAAGTGTTTTTTATTTTGTATCTTATTTTTCGAATGTCTTTGCTAAAATTAAATTCAATTAAAGAATAAGCTATGCAGGGTCCTAATAATCTTACAAATTTTACATCTCAGGAATTTGATGTTTTTTAAATCTCTAAGTATTGGAACTTTCTTCTGTTGTAGGTAACGGCCGTATACTACCAATGGTATAAAGAAATAACGGAGATTCCGCCAAAAAGTTTATAGTACATTTGTTTTCGAAATAATTAATTTCTTCTTCAGGGCTCTCTAATAACATAATTATCAGGAAATTTAAGACTTTTTTTACAATTAAAAAGTAATTACACTAATTAAAATGCAAAGACAATTTTCAGGGAATTTTCAGAAAATATAAAATATAAAATTGAATAGATTTTAACTGCTAAAATTTTGACATCATTTGACAAGAAATAAACAATTTAAAACCAATTGTTTTTCTATCAAATAATAATGACAGAAATAAGTTAAATATGTCAAATTTTTCTGAAAATTCTCTCAAAATTGTCTCTGCATTATAATGAGTCTAAGTACTTTTTAACTGTAAAAAGTCCTAAATTTTCTGACAATGAATGCATAGTCACAAAAATAAAGATTTGGAAAATAAGCCACATAAAAAAATAAGAATTTTGTCGAATACATAATTTTTTCAGTTTCTTTTCCTGACCGTGATGGTAAATTTAATACTTACTATTTCAATTCAGTGAAACAATTTATGTTTGTTTTGTTATTTAAACAAACGTGTTAGTACTTTTTAATATTTTTTGTAAAATCTATATATTTAAAACACTGAGCTAAAATTTTCAGCAAGTTCGTGAGAGAGTTGTACTGCACCGATTTATATGATTTTTTTTTAAATGATCGACTGGTAACCGAAACCTTTCAACACTATTTTTTATTGTATACAGGGTGTTTCAAAACATCGGGTCAGTGATTGATCACGATTTTTCTCAAACTGCTTGACGTAAAAAGATGCATTGTAGCACACAGATTGGTAGTAGAATGTAGAGGTTGGATAAGAAGGAATTTTTTATTTAAAAAAACGGTTTGTTTTTCGGAAAAACGCTAAAGCTCGTGTATTTTATTTGATTATTTAACATATTTTAAGTTTTTTTAAAAATTTATACAGGGTGTTTCAAAAAATCGGGCCACTGATTCATCACGATTCTGATCAAACCGCTTGACGTAAAAAGCTGAATTTTAGCATTTTTGAAAACAATATTTTTTATTTAAAAAACGGTTAATTTTTCGAAACAGCGTTTGATCAGGTATATGTCATTTTATTTTGTATTAAATGTATACAGGGTGTTTCAGAAAATCGGAAATAAATTATAAACAAAAATCTCTCAAGCCCCTGTTGACCAAAATTTAACGAAAAAGCAACAACGTGTTTCTAAAATTTATAAAAAAATAAGGTGATCTAAGTACCAATTTATATCCCTTTCGTTAGCGTCATACGCGAACGAAATCGCGGGTACTCGTTAGCATGTGTTTAACTCATGAAAATAATTTAAGGAAAAAATATCTCAAGCAGAAATTTGGACGTTTCGCATAATTATTTAAGTAATAGCAGCAAAATGGCATTAACAAAAAGATACTATGCTAATATTTAAAAATCTACAGATATAGTGCGGGATAAAATTTATAATTAAATAACTAAATATAACTTTCATGTTGTAGTATGTAAAAATATAAGAGTGGTGTAAATTGAATGTATTCAATATTTATGAATAGTACCTATTTAGTAGTTAAATGTAAGTTTATTTTCACGTTTTTTCTAAATGTTTATAATCTTTTCGATGCAAACCTTGCATATGTATTTACCTTTTGTTTTGATTGTGTATTATTTGTAAATTACCTGTTTTGTTTGAAAATTTTGAAATAAAGTCATTATATTTCAACTTTGCTTTAATTATCTATACTCTAGTCATTGCAAAAAAAATAAAACCTTTTATGAACAACATTTTTCTTTAATTTTTAATTTAAAAAAAGCTACTGTACAGGGAAAATCCCTCACCTGGTGTACAGCGTATCCCAATATTTAGGGTGACAATTGGGAGAAGCTATACAACAGTGGCGGCTCGTGGTGTCTAAAACTGGTGAGGCGAGAAAAGGTTTGTTATTTATAATAGGTAGATGGCGCCACAGGCAGCGCTGCAGGCGAAAAATTTTTGGGCTGCCACGCCCAAATTGATTCATTTTTATGATTTGTTTTTATCTTTTACATACCAATACCAAGATATAGGCCCAATTTTTCATTAAGTAATTTTTAAAATAAAAATTATTACATAGATATAAAAATAAAATAATATTCTTTAAGATATTCACTCAATTTTCATGTAGTTCATTTTATCCTTAGTTATATGTACATATTATACTCTTCTCAAAGATATATAAAATACACATTTTTCATCATTGGATTTTTTTATAAAAAATGTTTAAAATACTTAATCAAAATAGTCAGAATCGAGTTTAAAGTGTAATAAACCTGTAATAATCTAATATGGTGTGGACAGTAATTTTTTTATAAAAAACCAAAACTGTTTAGGCAAATAGGTATGTGGATGGTGCAGTTAAGTCACTTTTTGTAAATTAAATTAATGCGCCTGTCTTTTAAAGAAGCAAATTTCTCAATGATTTTGTCATAAAAGTCACCATTACATTCAGAAAGTTTAACTAATAACTCTTTTTCTATTGCCATGATCGACAGGGCTGAGAGCCTATCTTGAGATATACTATTTCGTAAGTAGGTCTTTATTCGCTTTAAGCACGAAAAATCTCTTTCGGCCTGTACACTTGTTAAGGGGATTGTCAAAATTAATGTCGCAAGTCGATATACTTCACAAAATACTGAAATTAATTCTAAACTATTAATTTGTTTAAGGAGTTCTTGAATATTGACTTTATAAAATTGTTCATGTCGGTAAATTATGATTAGCTCATTTTTGAGGCGGTCTTTGTCAAACATTTCTGCATACGTTTTTTCTAACGAATTTAATAGACTAATAGGGAATTCTGTGGCAAAGTCGTTGTATTTTGATGTATTAAGAAGTTTCACAAATTCCAATTTATGTAAATCTTCAAACCTGATGTTAATTTGAAAAATTATACAGTCTAAAATTTCATAAAACAGATTTTTATATTTTTCCATTAAATCTGATTCGCTCATGCTATGGGTTTGTCTACTACATGGCAATCCGGTAAGTGATTTTGCTTTTTCAAAAATGGATTTAAGGAAATTTTCAGCGCGCAGCTCATTTAATTGTTTGACGGCAATGTTCAATTGTGAAATGCAGAAATCAATTTCTAGGTTACTTAACTGAAAAACTTGAAACAGAATATCAGTAACAAAAAAAAATTCTTTAAATGCAAAAGTTAAAAAAGCAAATTCAAAATCGGAAAGGTCTTTTAGATACCCCTTGGCGATGTGTATAGTATCTGAGTCTAATTCTGGATTTTCAATCATGTCCTGAAAAACTAAGGTTAGTCCTTCCCAATTATTTGCAACAAAAATTAGAATTTTTGATTTTTGAAACCTTGTATCACTTGCTTGCGGAACTCGTTTTTTTATTATTTTGTCCAATATAGATGTGCGTTTGTACGATTTATGGAAAAAAGCAGGCAAAGTTGCGAAAAAGATTTTGCTTTCCTTAACATAATTTGAACCCTGTTGTAAAATTAAATTGATACGATGAGCAGCACAATGTGGGGCATCTGATCTTATTCGTGTTTGTAGACCGCTCAATTCTCCAGCCATAACCGCAGCTCCATCATAACATTGTGCTACTAATTTCCGTTTAAAATTTAAAGGTTCCAAGATTCTTACAATTAAGTTATAGAGTGCATTAGCTCTAGAATCCTCACTTATATCAAAAAAGCCTAAAAAACGTTCTTTTATTTCGGCTAATTTATTTACATATCTAACAATTACACAACATTGGGCTTTTGCAACTATATCCGTCCTATCATCTACAATTAATGAGAAAAATATAGCCTCCGATATTTCTTGTTTAATAAAGTCCATACGTTCTTCAATACAAAATATTAATTCATTTTGAATAGTTTTCGATTGTTCCGTAAATACACTTTTCTCTTCTAAATGCTTTACAAGTTCGGTGTTACGTTTAATTAAACAATTAAAAACTTCCTTAAAATTCCCTCTGTTAAAAGAAGATTCGGATTCGTCATGCCCCCTAAAAGCCAGTTCTTGTTTTCCCAGTAATATAGTCGTATCTACTACTACTAGGTACGTCAAAAGCAAGCGGTTTTTTCTAACATCTTAATTGTAATAATTTAGATAAACGAGCATTTTCGATTAGTCCATGTTTAATTGTAGTCATATTTTGAGACAAACGTACAAAACCTAAAAAAATGATCTTTTTTTAAAAGAAAAATTTTTAAAATCCACGTATCCATCAGAAGTCCATACTGTTTTTGTTTTTCCCAGTATTAAGCAAAGCCAACAATATAAACGCCACTTAAAAACACTTCTACAAATCCAAGTGTGTGTTTGATACCATGACGTTTGAAATGATCGTTTATATTGTCGACCGGTTTTTTTATCACTACTTAAGGTACTTATCTTCGGCATGGGTCTATCTCCGCGAAGAATTTCTTTTTTCTCATCCTCGGGACGCCTGGAAAATGCCGTTGTGAATAGTGACGTAACGATATCGTGGACTGGATTCATAGTTCACACGTTTCGTTTATTTTAAATTTTAATCACTAATTCATATAAACTACTCTATCAGTCTATCTACTCAATAATTAAACTAACGCAACGTCAAAAATACTTTAGATAGAGTAACACTCGACACAGACTAAACGCGCGACATTCACGAAATAATACTATAAAACAAACACCAAATTATTGCCGAATAATCTCAATATCCACCCCGTTCCTGCTCAATCTCAAACCGTTACCGGTAACAGTCAAATACGAATACCCCACACGCCCACGCAAATATCAACAAAAACAAAAACGGCTTGCATTTGGCAGCCGGATGCGCGATTGTCATTTACCGATAAATAATAATTATTTCCATTTATATTCAATCTGTGCTAACATTAAATGGCAACGTCTCAATCATTAAGCGAAGTTTTCATCCCCTCAAATGCAATAAAAAGAGATGGAATGAATCTACATATGCAACACGACCCTTTTCCCTCTTTCTCAGACTTATTAAAAATCCAAATACCATGCAAGCACGGTTGTTCCAAAGCGTACTTTTGTACCAAATTTGGCACACTTGGAAAATATTTGGCACCATGGTACATTTTTCGTCTTTTTGGCACAATTTATCATTCATATTATTAATTAATTTACTTGAAGGTATCACAATATCATTAAAAAATAAATAAAATGATATACGAAATTTAACGATATATCTTTTAATAAATACCATAATAGGTCTTTTAAATAATGTTGTGATACAAGTCATAACACAGCATGGCTTTTTACGTCAGCGCGTGGCTCCATAGAGAAAGAGATAGCTTTACCTCGTGGGGTCGGGAAAATATTAGATGAAATTGTTTGTTTTCTCCGTCTGTCTAGGCTAGTTGCCTATTTGTCTGTCTCTGTCTAACAGTATTAAAAGCGGAAAGCCTGGCTATTCAGTCGCTCAAAGATAATGATTCGAGGGTTGAGTAAATTTTGAATAAAAACGGTTTTTTTATTTAGAATCTCCTGGATAGCAGTAGTTGTTAGCAGTGTATTCCAAATCGTTATATAATTATTTCGCCACTTGTTTTTGTCTTGTATGTTAACGGATTAATCCAGTTAAAAATCGAAAGTGTATGAAGTCAGTTCAACCACGAAGTACCCAATAATGTTATTGTTAGCAGACGTTCGAGATATGCATGCGCTTGCTGGAAACCTAGATAAAGCACGAGCTGCGGGCGTGGGTGATGATCATATCTACTGTTGTGAACTTGGCAGCCAAAAATTAGCAGCTAAACTGCTGATGACATTTTAATAATATTCCGTAAAAGGTTATAATGCATTTCGGTTTTTTTGAAAAATAGACAATGAAACCTTCCGTTTAATTTTAATATTTTAGTAGATATTAAACAACGGGCCAATATCAGTACTGAACACAGGTTTAAGGAGTCGTTTAAAATTTACATTATTTTGGTTGGCAACAATGTTCTCTCAAGTTTTCGAATATACATAAAATTCAAAGACATCCATATTTTTGGATATCAGTTTAATATTTATTTAGTAAATAAGTGCACTAGCATATGCAGCAATTTGTTCCGTGTATCAAGTAGAATATTTGCAGATACAAATTTACTTATTTCAGCAACACACTTCACTTGATTTTCATATTTATTCTAGTTTATATAAGGGCCTTAAATAATTCGGAAGCCGTCAAAAGATGCTTAGGCTACCATAAGACACATTAGGCAAAACGCAAATTGCTTTAAAAAACTAGATATACGGTCAATTTGATTTTTATAAACATTTTGGCAAATATATAGTCATAATTAGTTATATAGAGAATGACTCGAGAGACTTCAAAGAGTGTCTAATTTATATTATAGCAAAATTTTGTTACATGTACGTACATATACATACCTATTTTTTTTGCAGAAAGTCTAAAAATACTGCCAACTTGTTTTTTATATATGTTTTAGCTAATATGTAGGCCCAGTTAATGGACATATAAAGAATGACCCGCTAGAAAGAGTGTCTAATTTATATTACGGTAGAATTTATTAAATGTGAGCGCATATACATATTTATTTTATACTCTCACATGTAGTATAATCTACTTTAATGTAAATTAGACACTCTTTGATGGTTGGCGGGTCATTCTCTATATGATCATCAATTAGGTTTATATATTAGCTAAAACATATATAAAAATCAAATTGACAATATGTCTAGTTTTTCTCTTATAACTATTAATTAGGTCTATACTATACTACATTTGTTGTATGTTGTGAAAAAAGAAATCGCTAACGGAAACTGAGGATGTACAACCTTAATCACACAAATCTAATTTGGTACACTTTTACGAAATTTGATACAATTCAACATAACCGTTTGATACAAAAATTTTAAGCTACGGAACAACCCTGCATTCAAGTGTCTGAGGCGCAATTCGCATGGCCGCGTATAGGTAAAGTCGAATAAAAAAGAAATGATATTGTAGTTATTGGACATTGTACTGTTGGTTAGTAAAGTAAAGTGTTTATTTATGATTTACGCATATTTGATGAAATTAAATATTTGATAAAATAAAAAAAATAATGTATCAACTTGGAAAGAATTAATTTTGAAAATAAAAATGTATATTTATAGGAAAGCGAGTGAGGCGGCGCCTCAGTTGCCTCATCTGATGAGCCGCCGCTGCTATACAAAGGAAGAGTTTAAGTTGTGGCAAAGTTGCGCAATTTTGTGCTCAATCAAATGCCGTTTTAAAATTGAGGATATTTGTAGTACTTCCGAGGACATGCGGGAAAAAAAGATATTTTTGAAAATCGTTTTAATTTTATACCGAGTTTTTTTAAAAATATATTTTTCAAATAAATGTCACATCATCACAGCCACCTTTTTCCTTCCACCAAAATACATTATTAAGTTTACGATTCGACGATTCATCTCCGAACGATCATCATAAACTTTGCTTTTTAAATAGTCAAAAATGTTGGATTCATCTGAATAAACACTAATTTTAATTCTAAATTCCACAGCATATCACACTTAACATTTTTCTGATAATTTGGACTAAAAAACACATCATCAGTACTAGTTAATAATGACTGCGGAGGAACGTAAAGCCCACGTCGCGTCGGGTCAAATATTCAATTACCTGCGTCATCTTGAAGCGGGCAAAAATGTGGTAATGGAAGCTTAAAATTTATTTGTCTCTACCTTTCTTGTTAGAATTAGAAAAGAAGTACCTAGTTCAAAAATATTTCACTTTTTTGTTCTACTTCGGAAGTTATTTAAAAATCCATGCTCATTACCATTTTTTTTCGTCATAAATTAGCACTGATGAAGGGTTTTATTTGTCAGAAATATTAGAAAAACGCTCAAATTTGGGACACCCTGTATCTTTATTAGTTCATAACAGTTTAAAAAATAAATTTTGTCTTAAAAAAGGTAAGTAACAATAATTTGTAAATTAAAATTTAGATTTAAACGTAAACCTAAAACAATCTGCTTTCTTTTGTAATCATAAAATAGCACAAGGTTTTTTTTCTATTCAGTCCTATTGTCAAGATTTATATATAAGTAAAAAATGTCTCAAGCAAAAATTTGGATATTTCGCATAATTGTTTAAGTAATAGCAGCAAAATGGCATTAACAAAAATATACTATGCTAATATTTAATTTTTAAATTTAATATTTAAAAATCTAATCTACAGGTATAGCGCACGCTAAAATTTATAATTAAATAACTAAATATAACTTTCATATTGTAGTATGTAAAAAAACAACACCAGTTGCGTAAATTGTATGTATTTGTCATTGTAAGTTTATTTCCACGTTTGTTCTAAATTTTCATTTTATTTTTAATACGAACATTGCATATTTATTTACCTTTTGTTTTCATTATGTATTATTTGTAAATTACATGTTTTGTTTGAAAATTTTGAAATAAAGTCATTATATTTCAACTTTGCATTTACTAATCTATTTTCTAGTCATTGAAAAAAAAATTAATATCTAATATTTTTCCTTAATTTTTAATTAGTTCCGAATAATGTAAAAAATAATTTAAAAATTAAAATTTCGATTTAAACGTAAATCTAAAACAATTTGCTTTATTTTGTAATAATAAAGTAGCACAAGGTTTTTTACCTATATGTAGGAGAAAATGAAAAAGTAATAGGAGCAAAATGGCGTTAACGAAAATATATACTAATATTTAAAAATCTGCATGTATAGCGCGCGTTAACTTTCATGTTGTAGTATGTAAAAAAGTCGGTAAATTTCTTGACCCGGAACTTCCCTCGTTATGAATTATTACTTTTATTAGGAGAGTGAAGTGTGATCCAAATTAGTTCAGTACATAGTCATAGTGTATATGTGTTACATATAGGTACTGTCTCTTCATTTTTATTGGACGCCATTTTGTTCCATCATATTGGATTCCTACCAATATGTTTACCATTTCCTTTCTACCTATGATACACTTGACTTTTGGGCATAATTTAAAATAAATTCAATAAGTAACCCATTTTCACATTTAATTTTTCTGCAATATTTAAAATCTATTGAACAAGAGTTCTCTACGTTGATTTTTTAAAAATTTTATTTGGCTGTTTTTTTGTTTCCCCATCTTAAATTGACATATTATTAGTCTTTACCTACTCCGTTGGTCAGCAGATATTCCAGATATTAAGTTTCAGAATGGTTTTCATTAACAATCCCCTTGTATCATGCAGGATATAACATTTATGTGTCCTGAGAATGCAACAATAGAGTTGCGAAACGTGGACAATTAAAAAAAGACTTTTGTTTTTTACTAGATCCTAAGTCCAAATAATACACCACTCCAATATAATAAGATGATCGCTAACGAAAACCATTTAGAAACTTAATATCTGGGAAATATCTACGGAACAACGGAGTAAAAGTACTGCTAATATGGTTTTTTTGCAGGATATAAGATCTATATATATATATATATATATATATATATATATATATATATATATATGTGTGTGTGTGTGTGTGTCCTGAGGATGCAACAATTAAGTAGCGAAACGGTCGAAAATAAAAAAAAACTTTTTTTTTTTTACTGGATCTTAATCACAAATAATACACCGCTCTAACAAACATTTTTTAACATTGTTCCGCTCTAATGGATTTTAACCAAAATATTAACAGGCTATCCCCATATAACCCTTAATTTTTGGTCAAAATTTTATTTCAATCGGGTAAGTAGTATTTAAGCTATGTCGCGAACAGATAGACCGACAGACGGACCGACGGAATTGATAAATCATAATTTTTTGGCATCTAGAGACGCTAAAACCTAAAGATATGTAAATCCTAAGAGATTGATCTTCACGATTACAAAAATTTTATTTGGCCGTAATTTTGTTCCGCCATCTTGAATTAGTAACACAATTTAAAATCAATCCATTAAATAGTTTTTTTAGGCTGAATTTTTAAATATTTTTTTATGCCGCCATTTGGCCCTCTACCTTTGATTCGAACCAAAATTGGATCAGTTGATTCCAACATATTACTTGATGTTTATGACAAACATTTGAAATACATTGGATAAGCAGTTTTTTCATAATATTTTTTTAAAAAGTTCACTAGGCCGACATCTTGTTTCGCCATTTTGGATTTTTATCAAAGTATTACCATGTCATACCCATATGACCCTTAAGTTTTGATAAAAATTTTAAATCAATCGGGTAAGTAGTCTTTAAGCTATGCCGCGAACTGACAGACAGACGTACCGGTAGACCGACCAACGGAATCGATAAAATATGTTTTTTGGCAACTAGGGACACTAAAACGTGAAGACGTGTAAAACCTGAGAGAGTGATTTTTACACGATCACACACTTTTTATTTGGCCGCCATTTTGTTCGGTGACCTTGAATTAGTACAAGAATTTTACTAGTTGATCCCTATAATACCACATTTAGTTATGACACACAATTTGAAATCAAACCATTAAGCAGTTTTTCAGGCTGAATTTTTAAATATTTATTAAGCCGCAATTTTGTTGCATCTTAGATTCGTACCAAAATGTTACCACTTGATTTCAACATAGTACTTGATGTTTTTGCAAAATTTGAAATAAATTGTATGAGTAGTTTTTTAATATTAATTTTTTTGACAATTCACTAGACTGCCATTTTGTTTCGTAATATTGGATTTTTACCAAAATGTTACCAGGTCATCCCCATATTACCCTTAATTTTTGACCAAAATTTGAAGTCAATCGAAGCCGCGAAGAGACAATTTTGACCAAAATTTGAAGTCAATCGAAGCCGCGAAGAGACAGACAGACCGACGAAATTGAGAAAACCTTTTTTTTCGTCATCCTTCACGATTACAATACTTCCCTCGTTTTACGCCAGTTGCGTAAATTGATTGCATTCAATATTTATGGATAGTACCTATTTAGTAGTTAAATGTAAGTTTATTTTCACATTTTTTCTAAATTTCCATTATCTTTTTAATGCAAACATTGCATATTTATTTACCTTTTGTTTTGAATGTGTTTTCTAAATTACGTTTTTTTTGACAATTTTGAAATAAAGTCATTATATTTCAACTTTGGTTTTACTTATCTATGCTCTAGTCATTGTAAAAAAAACTAAAATCTTTTATGAACAATATTTGTCTTTAATTTTTTGATTAATAACAGCTATTTTACACGAAAAATCGCTCACATGGTTTACATGGTATGCCAATTTCTAGGGTGACAATTGGGAGAAGCTATACGAGATATGGAAAAGTTTAAATGGTGGCAAAGTTGCGCAACTTGTGCTTGTGCCGTTCTGAAATTGAGGATATTTATAGTACTTCCGAAGATATCCGGAAAAAAAGGAATTTTTGAAAATAGTTTTAATTTTTCACCGATTTTTTTTAAAGATATTTTCAAATAAGTATCACATCACCCAGCCACCGTATTCCCTCTACCAAAATATGTTATTAAGTTTACGATTCAACGATTCATCTCCGAACGGATCATTAGTTTATGAACTGTGCATTTTAAATCGTCAAAAATGTTGAGTTCTTCTTAATAAACAGTAATTTTAATTCTAATTCCAACAGCGTATCACACTTAATATTTTTTCGATATTTCGGACTAAAAAATGTCATCAATGCTAGTTAATAATGATTGCCGAGGAACGGAAAGCCCGCATCGGGTCAAAAATTCAATTATCTGCGTTATCTTCAAGCCAAAATTGTGGTAATGGAAATGTAAAATTTATTTATATCTACCTCTTTTATTAGAATCAGAAAAGAAGTACCTACTTCAAAAATATTTCACTTTTTTGTTCTACTCCGGAAGTTATTTAAAAATTCATTCTCATTGCCATTTCTTTTCGTCGACAATATGACGTGATTAGATTTTTGACCCGATGTTTCGTTCCTCATCATGAAGAAGCACTGATGAAGGGTTTTATTTGTCAGAAACATTGGAAAAACGACACTCTGTACCTTTATTAGTTCTGAATAATGAAAAAATAAATTTTGTCTTCAAAAAAGGTAAGTAACAATACTTTGTAAATTAAAATTTAGATTTAAACGTAGATTTAAAATAATCTCCTTTATTTTTTAGTCATAAAATAACACAAAGTTTTTTTCCTATTGTCAAGACCTATAGTTGCTATGGCCCTGTTAACGGCTAAAGCAATAGAACTTTTGTTAGATTAAATAATAACGTTGAGTGATCAATAAAGCATAATAATATTGCGCGGCACCGTCTTCCACGAATCTCATCGTTTTCCGATCGGTTCGATGTATTTGGCCCTAAACTTCACTGGCCCAAACAGTTAATACCCCTAAAAGACATTTGCCCGAACCTACATTACACATAACCGTCACTGGCGCTAACAGTCGAAATCCCAACACATTGGAATGCATGGAATTTGTCCTTGGCCTTAAACGTCGAAATACATAAATATGTACGCCAATGACGTAAGAAACTTCTGTCACTGTTGCCAAAGTGCGTTATTGTTCAGATGAAGTACATATTTCCGAAAATATTAGTAAAATAATATCGTGTTTTTTTATTTATGGTTGATAACATGTTATTAATATTCCTAAATAATAAGTTTTAAATCGTTCTCAAAGAATTTTGTTTATAAAAATAGCAAATAGCTACGTATTAATTTTACTGCGTCCTATCAGTGTTAGGATACAATAAAATAAATTTTACTAACATGATGTAAATTGTTAGTTGGTTCGGTTGTGAAACATGCAGAAATAATATGCAAGAATGCAAGCTTTTACTGTGTTCCGGATACGTCCTGAATTCTCAGCTCTTCGCCCATTCAAATGCGATTTCAAGAAAGGGAGTACTAGAAAGTTATATTCGGCAATTTAAAAGGACTATCAATATTAGGACATCAGAATAATCAGAAAGTATATTGTAATGTACAAATTTCATATTGGTAAGTCACCTATAGATTCTTTTTTTGTGTAGGTATACATTTTTTTCTTAAATGTTCCTCTTCGGATTTTCTACAATATATTGGGTTTTCAATGTATAGTGCACACTAAATGTTAGTTAAAAGAAAAACCTCAACAAAAACATTTGTATTTGGTTGATAACATGATTATGACATATAGTTGTGTTTGCATTTTTAGGAAAACCATGTAAATTCATGGATGTATCATCCACAGTGGACTCCATTTTGGCAAATCGGGGTATGAATCTTAGACAACAATAAAAAATGAAAATCAGCTTTGCATATAAAATTATGAGTAGACAGACATAGCAGTGAGGAATGGTTCTATGATCCATCTGAGAATAAATACAGAACTGCTGAGGTAATTCATATGTCAAAATAATTAGATATTTTAATAGAAATGAGGCATTTCTCCTTTTCAAAATATTTTCTTCTTACAAAGAAAACTTTTAGACAAATTTGTTAAATAGGTAGCTAAATAAAGTGCTTAGAAGAAAAAAATATTTTATTTCCTCTTTAAAATTTTAGTTTGTGAAGTTAAAGCCAAAAATGTTATTTCCTGATAAAATGGTGAACGCTTTGCGTCAAATAAAATATTTAATCTAGCGTCATTCTGCTATTCTTTAACTTTTTTACATTAAACTTGCTGGGAGACCACTTCGGGAATATCCTGAAAATTTCATCCAAATTGTTGAAACCACCGCAGAGTAATCGATATACATACAAAAAATACATAGGGTCAAATTGATAACCTCCTTCTTTAGTCTTTTAAAAATTGCATTAATATTTGTGACATGGCCATCTAAACAAAATAAAGAAAATGCCTGCAGATCCGTTATTTTTTGTCCGATTTCAAACATTTAAAAACTGATATTCATAGAATTTAAAGTTTTATCGGAATGTAAAAATTAATAGATAATAATATATTTTATTCCCATATATGTAGGTACCCATTATATAATTTCTGTGATTAAGTTATTAAGAATAAGTTTGAAGACGACTTCATAAAGTCAAATTTTCAATGTGGAATAAAATATTATTTTTTACTTTTTAGTTTTGTTTTTTTTTGAAGTTTTTTTTATTTTTTATAAAAATTTATGTTTGGAGAGCAAAGCTTTCTGAAGTAGATATTGTGAAGAAACGCCCCAGAAGTGAATCCCATACCTTGTGTCTGTGAAATCAAAACCAAACTTATTCTTAATTACCTAATCACAAAACTATATTTATGTAATGAGTTGATGTCTAATACCAAGAGTATAATGTTTTACTATCTGTATTAATTTGGTACTGACTTCACAGACTAAAATTTTCCAGATGGAATAAAATATTATTTTCCATTTTTAGGTGCATTTTTTGAAATTTTATTTTTTTATACAGTTTTTTATTTCATCCTTTTTAGTTCAATTTATATGAGTTTTATTTTAAGTTATATTTAACAAATAACCATATATATCTATGTAAATTCCTAATAAAATGGTGTACGCTTTTATTGCGTCGAATAAATATTTAATATAGCGTCATTCCGCCATATTTAACTTTTTTACAATATGCTGGCTGTGGGACCACTCGGGCAATATCCCGAATATTCCTTGAAAATTTCATCAAAATTGTTGAAACCATCGCAGAGTAATATATGTACATACATACAAAAAAATACATAGGGTCAAATTGATAACCTCCTTCTTTAGTCTTTTAAAAATTGCATTAATATTTGTGACATGGCCATCTAAACAAAATAAAGAAAATGCCTGCAGATCCGCCATTTTTTGTCCGATTTCAAACATTTAAAAACTGATATTCATAGAATTTAAAGTTTTATCGGAATGTAAAAATTAATAGATAATAATATATTTTATTCCCATATATGTAGGTACCCATTATATAATTTCTGTGATTAAGTTATTAAGAATAAGTTTGAAGACGACTTCATAAAGTCAAATTTTCAATGTGGAATAAAATATTATTTTTTACTTTTTAGTTTTGTTTTTTTTTTGAAGTTTTTTTTATTTTTTATAAAAATTTATGTTTGGAGAGCAAAGCTTTCTGAAGTAGATATTGTGAAGAAACGCCCCAGAAGTGAATCCCATACCTTGTGTCTGTGAAATCAAAACCAAACTTATTCTTAATTACCTAATCACAAAACTATATTTATGTAATGAGTTGATGTCTAATACCAAGAGTATAATGTTTTACTATCTGTATTAATTTGGTGCTGACTTCACAGACTAAAATTTTCCAGATGGAATAAAATATTATTTTCCATTTTTAGGTGCATTTTTTGAAATTTTATTTTTTTATACAGTTTTTTATTTCATCCTTTTTAGTTCAATTTATATGAGTTTTATTTTAAGTTATATTTAACAAATAACCATATATATCTATGTAAATTCCTAATAAAATGGTGTACGCTTTTATTGCGTCGAATAAATATTTAATATAGCGTCATTCCGCCATATTTAACCTTTTTACAATATGCTGGCTGTGGGACCACTCGGGCAATATCCCGAATATTCCTTGAAAATTTCATCAAAATTGTTGAAACCATCGCAGAGTAATATATGTACATACATACAAAAAAATTCATAGGGTCAAATTGATAACCTCCTTTTTTGAAGTCTGTTAAAATTTGCATTAATATTTGTGACATGGCCAGCTAAATAGATCCGCCATTTTTTGTCCGATTTCAAACATTTAAAAACTGACATTCATAGAATTTAAAGTTTTATCGGAATGTAAAATGTATAGATGGTACAACTTCTGATTAAAACAAATATATTTATAACATGCCTAAGATAAAACTAGAATAATACTTCCACAAATAAGCATTTAGTATGATCAATTTTTTTGAAATTATATGAGCTCATTATTTAAATATAATATGTAGTTTTTTTTTGTTTTCCTTTTAAAATTCAAATAGCATAAGTTCACCAGAACCTGGTTATTTTTCTAAGTAGTGCAATATCTATTTCATTCATTTCTTTTTTTTTTGAATAAGAGTATTAATTTTTTTGAAAGTAATTAAGAAAATTCTTTATTTTTAGTATGCCTAGGGAGGACCACTATGTAATAAGATCACCAACAAGATGTAAGCTCTAGAACGTTAGTATGTATGTCATTGATTAAAATCTGGCCTTCTTACCAACTACACCAATTCAGTTATTGCCAGGGGCGAGGCAAGTGAAAACAATCCCTTTGTGAGTTAAGAAGACTGATTACATCATATGAAGAAAATATTTACTGTAATGTGTTTTAAATAAAGTTAATGTTTAATATAATCTTCGGTTTAGATTTATTCTAAAAATAAACTATATCTTCATTCATTCACCATTTTGTCAAATAGGTATTGTATGCCATTACAATGTGTCTGACCTACAATGAATAGACTTACTTGTTAAAACTTTTTATTTCTTTAAACTTTTTATTATTTTTTATTGCTTTATTTACCAACAGTACACTCAAAGAATCTATGTTAATTTAATTAAAATTTGGATGATTAATTTATGCAATTGAATAAGTTAGTTTTCTTTACATTAAGGGTCAGTTATCCAAAAACTATTTAACCTTATTCATATCCTCAATTAATAAATACTGCAATTCTTCCCATGTATTACTGCGGAAAATCAAAGTGGAGTCATCAGCATAGGCAACCACTTTACCCCCTCGTGCCAAGTTTACAAAGAGTGTTGATAGACATGTTAAAAAGCACAAGACGCAGCACTGTACCTTATGGTACTCCAATTTTGATTTCTTTAGGCTGACTCATAGCTCCTCCTCCTACTTTAACATAATTAAGTAGATACATTTTGAAATCATTCAACACGGATTCTCCACATCATATAGCTATCCACAATGTCCAGTAACAAAGATATATAACTTTTACAAATATTGGTGATTAAATACACAAAATCATTTAAAGTATCATTTTTTAAAATATAGCTATTATTGTTACATCCAGGGTTAGGCTAACTCCAGACTGGACTGGAAAAATTCATAAAAACTCTCAATACATAAACTTAATTAAAGTTATAACAAAAACACAGTTGTCTGTATTTTAAAAAGAAGGCAATCTATCTTGTTAATATTTTCAGAATTTGAAAGCTTGCTTCTTTAGCTTTAAGAAGCCAGTTATTTTGATAACTTCTTCAATTTGTTAAAAATAGTTCGTTCACACCTTAAACGTAGCTTCAAAATCCACCTAGCATATTTAGTCAAAAGTAAGGGTAGCTGTAATTAATTTCTTATGAAATTATTTGTAATCACAGACTTAAATTATTCATATTGTTAACAAGTGATATGATTTGTAAAATTTTAATCAAAACCAATGCAAACTAAGCTTCAAAAATGATCATTGGAAATTGAATATCAGTATTTTTTTATTGTAAGGTTAAAAAACTCACAAAATTATACCTGGCTTCAAAACTGTTTTTGTAAAATTAATAATTTTGGTCTGTTGCATTTGCAGAAATTGAAAGAGCAAAACATAATTATAGGCTCTGTTTACTATATCCGAGCTAGGCCCTGAAGAATGTTGTCACACCAACCAAGTTATTTGTTTGAATTTGTTTTTAAATAATTTTAATAAGAAAATAGGATTTTATTGTATTTAATAAATCGGTGGTTCACCTGCCCAGACAAATTGGCATTTTATCACCTTAACAAAAATATCGAACCTTATATATTTTTTTATTTGAATTAATCTGTGCAGGTAGTTTTTACTCGACTTCCAAAAGGAGGTTATCAATTCAATCCTATTATTTTTTTTTATGTAGGTACATCGAGTACTCCTGATTTAACCAATTGCGCCCAAGACAAAATATCTTACATTCACCATACTATCAGGAAAAAAATATGCCTGTTAATATCATGATATCAAGGTAATTGTATGATTAGTATGCATCTGGGCACAAACAAATTAATCAGTAAAATTATGTGTTTTATTTAAAAAAGTACAAAACTTATTCCTAGCTATTATATATTATATTTATTTTAGCACTTAATTTTTTCTTTTAGGGTTAAACTTACATTTTACTTCTTTTAGTATCTGAGTTTTATTACCTGACTGTATTAAATATTTTAAAATTCATTACTTAACTATTGTTCTGTTTGTGAGTATTAAGTGTATTTTCTTTTGTAAAATTATGTTTTTTTTGTATAATAATATATTAAATAAATACATTGTGAAATTTTAAACTATAACAATAAAATATATTAACAATGACAGGCAAATAAATAGTATTTTTATCATCTACAATGATCAATTATCATCTAATAATGTACGGGAATATTGATTATAAATAGAACCCTCAATTTTTTTGTGGGACACCCTGTCTATTATATGCCCATTAAATAGGCATCTTTTTGCTAATCTTAAATATGTTAGATTTGATACCTTTACCTTTAAAGACAATGGAGAAAAACCATGCCATAAGAGGCAAGTTATTCATATCGGTGTTATGTTTTCTCTAACATCTCTTATAATAGGTATATTGTCAATTTTCTCAGTTGTTTCACGATAAATGTTTCAAACCTAGTATAATTATAATTAGCAAGAAGAGACCCATTTGATGGACATATACAGGGTGTACCATCAAAACAAAAAAAAAAATTGTCATGCTTTTCCGAAAACACCCAGTATAGATAGAAAATAATGGATTAAAAATCTATAACTTCTACATTTACCAATTTTTTTTACAAAAAAGTTAAATGAACGTTTAATTTATGATCAATCAAAATTCGTATGCAATCATGAAATGCTTACTTCATTTTGAAGTATTCAAGATTTTTGTTTAATTATATAATATGATTTGCTCTTAAATTCCAATGGGATTTGGTTATATATTCTTGGCACCATTTATTATTAGTTTATTTTGACAAATAATGACATTATGTCAAAGTCAGTTAAATAATATTTAACATACTTATAATGTTTAAACTAGATTTTTGTCAATTAAAAAATATTTTTCTTAGTCGGACATTAAACAAGGCACTACAGGTATTATATGGGATAATGCTTTCAGTCAATGTCTATCCTTCTTGAAACACTGTCTCAACCTTAAGCATTATTAATCTTATAATATGATACCTTAATGTACAGCTGTTTTAATTGTGATATGACAGAATCTATGTATAAAGCTATTGTAGGATACCTTTTTTACTGGTTTGGAACTATTTATTTAAAATTAACATTTACTTGAATAAAGACTATACCATAATTTTTTCAACAATACACAGTCTTATAAGTTTGACAGCCAGTTCCCAACATATGGTAAAATCAATGATAAGATCTAATATTTTTAGGAAATTTTATAAGATTAGGCTATAAAAGTTTATATTTTAATAAGTTAATTGATAAAATATTTTACAAGATCTAAACTACTTTATACCAGTTAATAAACTTAAGAACCTGAAAGCATGAAATTAATTGAAGGTATCTTCGAAAGACTTTTGTTCTTTATAATTATATCATCTATCTAACTTTTTCTTAAGCCATACTTAGATTTAAAAAAACTTAAAGGTGAGATGTGCAATATCTTGCATACTTACTAAATTAACTTATTACTCAATTGTGTATACCAACTGAAGAAAATATATAAATAGGCCACAGTTAATATTTTTAAAATATGGGGAAAAAATCTTCAAATTTCTAATCCACTTTAGCTATATATCTTTAATTAATATACAAAATATGTGATACACTTTACAGTAACAAAAAAAATTATTAAAGATAAAATTAATAATAAAGTTGACCCTACATTTATCATATGGTGCATCTTTTTTAGTTCTTAAACTACACACTTTCTCAGCAACAGTAATTGTAAGTACTCAAGTATCACTATAATATACACGTCCCTACTATCTGCAATGCACATATGAGCAGAACTAACTTCCTAAGCCTTGTCTACGATACCTATATCAAACATCAAGAAGACTTGGTCCTAAAACAAATTATAATTAATAAAGTACCTGCACGAATAACAAGCTTAGGGAAAATCATTAACAATCTTATAAAATACTAATCAATATGTGTCTGATAAAAACTGATTTTTAGATAGGTATTTGCTTGGGATCAGGATACAAAACTAAAAAACTTAAAAAAAAAGTTGAAATTATGTGTCTCAAAAAGCTTACAAAACATATTAGTTAAAAGATACATGTTCAAGCATCAAGGCTTTTGTGGATTTTTATATGGTCTTTAGTAGACAACTTTGTTTTATTTTTAGGTAGGGAACAATATCCACATTAATAACAGATGGGGACTCAATCCTATATACTAACAAATAAGATTATCTGAGTGTAAGAGTCAAAAAACTGAAATGGTTGCAACTTTATACCATATTCACACTATTCTAAAATAAACATACTCACTTTATATGTAGAAGCCTTGTTTATGTATAGACAAGGGTAGAAGGTTAAAAATCATCTCAATGCAAACATGCAATAACCTCTTCCTGGGCTTTCCAACAATAATTTTTTTTTCAATATTCAATCTCCATTATTCCATTAATTAGATATTATCCTGTGATAAACAAATGCTTTATAATAAACCAAAAAAAAGACAGTCAATATACGGTTAACAACAAATATATTTATTTTTATCAATAAAACTTGACAACACAGCAGGCCTATTTAAAGAATTTTTAGCCAGTAGCGTAGCTCGCCAATTCGGTATTTAAAGTGTCGGGCTAGCGGCGCATTCCACACATTCCAATCTGTCGGGATTTCGACGGTTTGGGCCAGTGAAGTTTCGGTCCACTAACTGTTTGGGCCGGTGTGGTTTAGGGGAAAATACGCACTACCTTCCGATCAACGCCGCAGCCGACGGTCATCACAGCCGAACGACTGCGAATGGGTGTTTTATGCTTTTGCCGTAGAGCGGCTCCACCGTACAGCAGCCGAAACGTAAGTGGAATGAAATCAGCACTGCCACGAATTCGTCCATAAGGTTGCGCATCTTCCTTTTTCCTTCAATCAACGGTATGATATCGCGCATCGATCGCCTATGTCACCGCGTGATTAACGCAATAATTTTGATAGGAATATAAGATTTTTTGCTTTCCCTAAAGACAAAAAAAATTTTGTGTAAACGCAAAGTTAAATTTAATATATGGCGCGGATATGCTCAAGGCATTTTGTTAAAGATGACTATATGTATATATATGTATATATATATATATATATATATATATATATATATATGTGTGTGTGTGTATGATATCTATATAAAAAAAACAACAATGTAAATCTGGATGAAACAGTCGACATTTTTATCAAAAACAGAGATTTTCAACTAGAATAAGGCTATATTTTATTTAAATTTTATTTGTTTCTATAATTACATATAATATAGGAACAAATGGCAGCTTGTGCACATAAAGGTTAAACTTGTTTAGTGTGTGTTGTTTTATTCGTCATACATGCATTTATTTTTAATTAGACATCCTCCCCTCAAATGGGACTTTAAATATAAACAT
Organism: Kuschelorhynchus macadamiae; assembly: GCA_030620095.1. NCBI lineage: Eukaryota > Metazoa > Arthropoda > Insecta > Coleoptera > Curculionidae > Kuschelorhynchus > Kuschelorhynchus macadamiae. The sequence continues at coordinate 1,401,138 of JAUTXW010000536.1, read as the reverse complement.
GTATAACAAAATAACAGTATAAAATTAAATACTGTCGGATTTTATACAATGTTAACTCTTTCTTTAGCGTGGTTTTTGTATTTTTATTTAATAAATATATAACTATCATGTCATACGTTTTTTATTTTAGTGAGTTATATGTCAATGTTTGGTTAGAAAAACATTTTTAATTGAAAAAAATGGTAATATAATGTCTAAACGCTAAAAATGACATGCATCTCCATAAGCAAATTATAAATATACGCACGCAATGACGTCGCTAGGCGAACCGGACGCAATTGAGACCGTCTAGATAACATACCTTCCGTTTATTGTATCATGGTACAAATTGGGTAGTGGTTTGTGAAGATATCTGAGCGTGGTTTGAAATGCTTTTAGTTCTTTTGTAAAGAATAATAGATCTTTTGAAATTTACTGTTAATTTATTGCAAATAAATGAATTTATTATTTACATTAAAAAGCGGGACATTTTGCATCCCGGTCAAGCACGGAGCGGAACACGAGACAAATAGGCACTAAAGCCAGACACTTGGCAACTCTAACTCTATGATCATGCTCCCAATACTGGAACATAGTTCACTAAAATAAAACCGAATAAGAAAAAATGAAATTTGCCTTATCTTGAAAATCCATTCATATTTTGCCAAAATAAGACATACGAAAATAACGTGTTGATTTACATTTTATTACCAATAATAGCTAGACTTTACTAAATTTATTCATTTCGTAAAGAGGTGGAATAATTTTATTTTATGGATATGGATGGATATAGGATTTCATATATTAATGTTGAAAAACACTGACAATGTATTAAAATTATTTGCTTAGAATAAAAGATGGAGTTATTTTTCTTTATTGGCATCAATTTAATAACACAACCGAGTTTTCAGAACCGGGCCCCCTTGAAGACCGGGCCCACGTGTGCCGAATATCCCATTTTGGGCCCTTGTTTTCTTATTCCAAGACAATTTTCTGGCAAAAATGGAAACTCCAGTAAGTAATGCGCCTCGTTTCAATGGACACGAAATCTAAGTTTTAACTTTCTTTATGGATATTCGCTGACACTGCAATGATCTTCCTTCGTATTCACTTTAGTTCTTGACTAGTAAAATTCTATTTATTGGCCCGATTAATGACTTAAAGTCGGTTTTAATAAGTCTAATTTTAAATTTTGCTACATGAACCAAGCTTTAATGTTATTTTTCTAATAATTATAGTATTTTCTAAAAAAGTAAGCTTCAAACGTTCCCACCTAAAAACCTAGATGATGAGTTTTGTCCAAACAATGGCATGATATTCGATTGCGGGACATTCCGTGCTTTGCTCTATTTTTATTTCCGCCAGGTTGGCGAATGAAAATGAATAACTGAATAATAATATATACCTGTTTTTCAGAAAGAATAAAAAACAAAAAAAGTTTTTTTCAACTCCAATTAAGTCTTTAAAACTATGTAAAACATTGCTAAATTGAATAAAATACACCTAAGAAAAAAAACTCAAATACAATTAAAATTTACATTTATTCATGTACCGGGAATACATATATTTTATGACATCGTGAAGATGCAATAAAATTATATTATGTAAACTAAGCACTACACAATAATAGTTGATTGAAATATTTCACTTCATTAGTAAAATTATTTTTATTTATATCACGCCCTAATTACCGCTACATTTTGTAACCACAATTGCTTTTAGTTTACCGAGTTTATCATTTCAAATCAATATCAATATATCAATAAATTACTAGGCACTCAAAATTAAAAAAAATCAAATTCAATGTAAAATTTAGGTTCTATGTTTATGATAAAAGCGATATTAATGTTGGCAGAATTATATAATAGCATTCTAAAGACCGCAAATATCAAAGACAATACGGGACATTTCGAATTGATCTGTCGGTCTACAGTATCGAAGAATTTAAATTGTAAACATACATAAACTTAGTTTAACCAAATTTAGAAAATTAGGTACCTCTAGGTATATTCTTATATTTTCACTAAGATTATTTTTCCACAATATATACAGTGGCGGTTTAAGCACTTAAGAGGCTACAGGTACACCCTTGGCTCACTTTCACAGCAAAACAAATCAAAGAGCAAAAAAAAATAAGTCCTTAATTTACACATTTAATAATTTCACCTTTAACCTGTATCGCCACTGATTAAGGGTCCCTTATATCGAAAAGGTCCCTAGGCCAATGTCTGTCACTGAATAGATACCACACAACTCTAGTTGATAAAAGGCTAGTAGATAGCAGACAAAAAGTATAAGTAGGAGGTCTGTCCTCAATTACCTTTAAAAAATAATCATACACTAAAAATAACTTGCATGCATTTTAAGTCAAAAATGCTTCAAAGTGTTTTTTTTTTCGACTATTGGGACTCAGAAATCTTAATACTTAATCAAAAACAAATTTCAAAAATTCTGAATGTATACACTGACTTAATAACATATTTTATATAATTATTACAACCTTAAAACATCCACTACATTTTTATATCAGCAAAAATAGTTCTAAAGCCATACAATTTAGAGTGACTCAAATCGGGCTTTCCAATATAAACGAATGTTAAGTGGTGATGTACAAAGAGATCAATCTATCTTGATATCATTTTAAATGTTAATAACTTTTATACTTTTTAACTTATCAGAATTAACAATACACCAAATTGTAGCGTTACATAAAGTTCTTTTTTCTAGTTATTAGAAAAATAAACGACTGTCAATTTTACAAGATACCAACATAAGTTGTATTTTTTTTAAGTGATATAACCTGCATATTTAATGTTCATAAAATGAGCCTATTCTGGCTGATTATATATATATATATATATATATATCATGTTTGATACCTTTATCTTTAAAAATACCCACTCTCCCTCTCTCTAACACACCACCACTAGAGACTATTACATAGTGGAATCGAAGGGAATACATTGCTTCTTATAGGTTTTTTTTCAAATTTCTCGGGTGTTTTTAAACCAAACGTGTGTATGATCAGAAAGAACAGACCCATTTTATGAATACGTAATACACAGGGTCCCATTAAAAAATACAACTTTTAGTGATATCTTGTAAAATTGAGTCTTTTGTTATTCTAATAACTAGAATAAAAATCTTTTTATGTTCGATTTGGTTTTTGGTTCATTCCGATAAGTTAAAAAATAAAAAAGTTATTAACATTTAAAAACCTATCAAGATAGATTTATCGCACTGTACATAAATTTAAGCCAAATTTTAACTTAAATTGACTTTTTAGGACTAATATTGGCTTTTGAAAATAAAGAGAAATGAGGCAAGTAAAAAATTAAATTTTTGATCAACACCTTCATTACTAAATATAGGTTTTGTAGAAGTAACACAAGGTTCTCGATTTCATTTTAGTTTCTCCTGACATTTCACAAAAACAATTGGTTATTCTAAATTTACTTATCTATACGTATAAAGCTAAATGTCTGTACGTTTGGCCAGAGAATAAAACTGAATCTCTAGAAAAGATCTAAAGTTGATATTTGGCATATGTTTAGGCAGTGGTAAAAGAATGTAGGGAAAAATCGAAAAATTCACTAATTTTTAGCCTTTAAGATAAATACAGATAAAAAGAGTTTCACATCACTGTGCTCTTTTTTGTGTAAAGCAATAGTGCTGAAATTAAAGAGTTTGCATTTTTGGCCACAAGCTGCAGCTCCGTGACCTTGTATTTTACGATTAAATGTTGCTACAAATATGTGTCCTAAGTTTACATTTTCATAATACATGAAAATTTGTTCTAAGTTGATTCATTTTTGAGATGCTGGGTGTCAAAATTTAATAAAAAAAATTGGCGTTTCATTAAAATCCTTAAATCAGTTGCGCCGATTTTGATAAAACTTTTTGTTTACAGTAGTAAGAGATTTATTTGAACATGTTATTACTATATTTATCATTCCAGTCGCGTCCGTAAAGGTAATTTATTTTAGATTAGGCATTTAAAACTTTTCTGTCGCTTGCCTTTTTTTGTAACTTATTTAATTTTTGAGAAAAAAATAAAAACTATTCAATGCATAAAAAATTATACAAATTATCAAAATGTCTAAGATAGAACAGAAGCTTTCCAGGCTATGGTCAATTAAGAATCATGGTTCTTGGAATTAGGGGTCAAAAGGGAATAACAAATGGTTTGCCTTCGATTGTACTAGGCATCTGCAGGGATCTTTACTTCACGAGATTGGAATACTGAATTCAGTCTTCTGATCTCATGAAGTAAAGATCCTTGTCCAGTCTAATCCCAAGAACCACATTTTTCCTTTACTTTAAACATGTGTTGTGAAAAACTGTTGCCTAATAGAAACAAATTAAGCCTATCTTCTTATCTTACTTTTTTTTAACCCCTCCAAATGAAATATAGTACTATATTTTTTGAATAATAGTGATCACAAATTAAACAATTTATGTAAATGGATTAAACTCAATCAAATGGATACTTCAAAACCGTGCCTTTAAAGCTACCCTAAATTTAACTAGTTTTGTTTAAATCAAGCTTAATGGTAAACACATGTTAACTAGAAGTAATAAGCAAGGCATAATACTTTTCAAAAATGATGCTTAAACAAATGCCAAAGAGAGAGGAATGAAAAACAGGCATTTTAATTTGAGGTTCTTCAAACAGATTAATCATTGCCTGATGTTTAATAAATGTAACAGTTTTTTGAGTGATCTCCAAAGAAGAGATAAAAAAGGCAAAAGTATTAATTTTATTGTTTGTTGTGTAATTACCAGTAATTAAAAGTTCTTATGGGTAAACATTCTTTTTCAAATTTTGGTCCATTACGTAAGAAAACTATTTAATACAGCCATATTATGAATACCTTAATATAAATTGTTAAAATATATTATTTGACTAATATTGTCAATTTTTTACAATCGGTTTCCATCAAAAAAGTTTAAAAATGATGTTTTAACGAACCACTAAAGTGGTATAATGATAGTTATTTTATGATACAGTAATTGAACAAAATTTTTTTCACTTTTCCCTTATTAGATTCAAAAACCAACAGTGCTGGTGCAAATGAGGTTATGAAGTTATATAGAATTCCATAAAACTAACTGTATTTAATATTAACTAAGCCACCATCCAGGAACTGTTTCCCTTATTGGTATCGACGTAATAAAAGTGGTAGAAAACAAGGATCTCAACATATCAAAATTAAAATATAAATAACACCTAAACCTAAATTGCAAAGTTAAAAAAAACTAATATAAGACTTTTCATTGTGTATAAAGGAGAAATATATCTAAATAATTTTGATCATTGGTTTATAATTTTATTAATGTCTGTATGCCTTATGCAACTTTATGTTCAAATTTGAACTACCATAAGTTAAGTACAATTTCATTTGATTCTAACCAATGCTGGTAGATACGTTATTCATTGAAAAACATATCATAGTTAAATATGGTAAACAGAAGATAAATAATTGTGAAAAGGCACTCTTGTTTATATGTCATAAACTAAATAGTAAGCATACAAACTTAAACCGATAACTCTAGCTATTTTCATATATATATATATATATATATATATATATATATATATATATATATATATATATATATATATATATATATATATATATATATATATATATATATATATATATATATATATATATATATATATATATATATATATATATATATATATATATATATTTTATTTATTTATTTATTTATTTAATGTTCTCAAAATTTTACAAATTGTAAGGTATTATATATAAAAATTTAATGTTTTGAGTACAGGTTTTAAGTGTACGATGAATTCACATGAATTTGTGGGTACACTGATTACCAATAAATCAATATTGCTTTACTAATTTTCAGCTATTTTCCCAAAGTAAAGCAAATTTCTGAGAATTACAAGTGAAAACTTAACTCTAGTGTTAAAGTAAATTAAAGTAAGTTTGTCTGAAACCAAGGAATTATATCACAAATCTTTTCAAAATTTTCAGCTATCCATTTAAATATTTTCTTTTTATTTCTTTGAAAATTTAGTGCAGTAACCCTAAAGGGAATTTTATTTGTAATTTTAGGTATTATATATGTGAAATGCCTTTGCACAGATGAGAAACGGGTATTTGGCGTAGTCAAGTTTTTATTCCAGTATGTCATTGTACCCAGACCATGTGACACGCAATCTTCCCGTGACTGATTCTTGAAATATAACTTAAAACATGTCTTTATATATAGTTGTCTGATATTCATAAGTTTTATATTTCTGAACAATATATTTGTTGGATACATCCATTTTTTAAACATTATTATTTTTAAAAAGTACTTTTGTAGTATAAATAAAGAAGTCAGAACGTTGTTAGAAGCTGCCCCCCATGCGGAGATCCCGTAGCACAAAACCGATTCCACAAGTGCCTGGTATAACATCCGTAGCACATGATACGGTACTATCTGTCTCAGGAAGTAAAATTTGTATATGTTCTTTCTTAATTTCTCCATAACTAGGTTTACATGCTCATGCCATCTCATATACTGATCAAAGTAGACTCCAAGATATTTAATTTTTTCTGTTTGTTTATTTTTATTTTTACATTTACAGTTTTCAAAATATTTACAACCCCTATCATGAATTTTTATTGATACATTTTCTGGTAGGTTCCGATTTGTCATAGTGAAAATTAAGAATTTTGATTTATCTATGTTAAGTGTTAATAGACTTTTATCTAACCAGCACTTGATTTTCTGCATAGTCTGTTCAGCTTTTTTTAATACGTTATTCCAACTATTGTCCTTTATTATATTAATATTACTGTATCATCCGCATAACATACAACCCTATTATCACAAATATCTGTAAGGTTATTCACATATATTAAGAAGAGAATCGGTCCAAGTACCGTACCCTGTGGTACACCAAAATCAATTCTTTTTGGGTCGCTTTCATAATTTTTTATTTTTACTTTCTGCATTCGTTTATCGAGGTATGATCTAAACAGGTCATTAATTTTACCACGTACTCCAATGTTCTCTAATGTTTCTAAAAGAATCTGGTGCTCCACAGTGTCGAATGCCTTTGATAGGTCTAGGAAAATTGCCATTGGTTTATGTCCTTCATTAAAACTCCTTGTGATAAATTCCGTCACCTCGGCAACAGCATTCTCAGTACTGCAACCATCTCTAAACCCAAATTGATGATTGGACATTAATCCATTTTTTTCCAGATAATCCCAAAGTCTTAATTTTATACATTTCTCAACTATTTTGCTCAAGGTACTTATAATTGCAATAGGTCTGTAGTTAGTTTTTTCTGTCTTATCGCCTGATTTAAATATTGGTATTACAATGACATTTTTGAAGATATCCGGAAAGACGCTTGTCTCGAGAACACTGTTTACCAGGTGTCTTAGAGGTTTTACCAAAAAAAGTGAGTTCTCCTTAACAAATTCCGCAGAAATACCATCTTCGCCACTAGCTACTCCATTTTTTAATGACATTATTTCTTTTAATAATTCGGTTTCAGAAATTGGAGCCATAAATATGGAGTGTGTGCATACTGGCCCGTCGTCAACGGGATTTAGGGGCTTCTCAATTTTGTTTGCAAGTTTCTGGCCTACTTTACAAAAGTATTTATTTAATTCTTCTGCTATGCCTATATTATATAAAATATCTTTTCCATTATCATCTTTAATTACATTTATCTCATGTTTAGTATTATTTTCGCCTATGGCATGTTTTATGGAATTCCACATTTTTTTAGGGTTTTTTAGATTGTTATTAATTATTCCTTGATAGTACATATTTTTCACCTTATTTATTAGTTTTGTTAACCTATTTCGGTAATCCCTAAACTCATTTAGAGTTTGCAGGTTACCAGGACTTCTTGCAGATTTCCTTTTTAACTTGTCTCTTATCCTTATTGAAGTTAATATACCTGATGTGATCCATGGTTTGATACGTTGATTTTTTGATTTTATTTTTACTTTATTCGTACAGCTTTTAGTAATGTTTTTGATAGTATTTACAAGTTTACCAGCTATTTGATTAGGGTCATTGCATTCATATAGTAAATCCCATTTGTAGTCTGATAGTATGTTTTTAATTTTTTGGTAATCTACTTTATCATAAAATCTAGTTATGTTTTTGTGTGATTGAATAACATCTTGCATTGATTGAATAACATCTTGCATTTTCATATTAATTACCACTGGGTAGTGATCTGTTAGACCCGAAATCAGTACCATTCCCAGGATATTTTCTATCTTGCTATTTTTATCAATCTTTACGAACACGTGATCTAGGCATGACTTTGATTCACCTGCCACTCTAGTTTCCTTATTTATAACGCTTTTGTATCCAAACTCCCCTAATATACCTATATAGTTGTTTGTTACTCGTGTATCTGTGTTTAATATATTAATGTTGGTGTCCCCTGTAAAAATTTCTATGCTGCATTTTTTATAGTTTTTCAGAAAGAGTTCGTTTAAATCTTGAATATAATCTTCTAGTTTAAGCAATGGGGATCTATAGTTTGCAATAATACCAATAGATTTTTTGTTTTTTGTTAAGGTTACTCTTAAAAATTTTGAATTTCTTATACCTATTTTCATACTATTTTCAATTAAACTATTTTTTACATAAATTAGCGTACCATCACACTTATTTATATAACTTTCATTATAAAATACTTCATATGTTTTTATTTTGATTTGTTCTAAATTTTCTATTTTGTTGGTTTCAGATTTCAAACAATTACATCAAAATTTGTATTTAATGATTCCAAGTATGTGACTAAATTATCAAAAATTTTTGTTATGCTTCGAATATTCAGGTGTATTAAGCTAAAACCGTTTGAAGTTCTTATAAAATGTTCAGAATTATCTATGCTCACACTCAATACTGTGTCACAGTCCTTATCTAATAAGAAAGATGTCGGCTCGTTGAATTTTATTTATGTTTTTCCGATATATTGATATCACAACCTGATACGCATTGAAATCATAGTCTAGTTTTCGGATAGTTTTTGGCTTTCTTCTAGATTTAGTCTAAGTTTTTCAATGTCGTCCCGGTTGTAAATCCTGTGGACTGGTTCATTTTCTTTTCTTCTTAGGAAAATACATCCGTCCCTTGCCCAGATGTATTTAAATCCATCATTGCGAAGTGATCTGGCATGCATGAACAGTTCCCTCGAGTCCCTTGACAAATCTTCATTTAAAAAAATAAGGTCTGTGTCACTCAGACCGCATTTATTTCCAACTATTTTACCCAACTGTTTCCTTTTTTGTATCAATTCATGTTTTTGTTCAACTGTTTTGAACATTATGGTGATAGCAGTGTTCTCTTTCACAGATGTGTTCAATTTTATTTGCGTGTCCTGTAGTTGTATTTCTGGGTTAATATATTTGAGTACCTTCTTTGCTTTTAATTTTATTTCTTCTGGATTATTTCTTATTTCCTCAGCTGTGCTTTTTACACCCATCATAACAATGTTCTTTAATCTATTTTCATTTTCTTTCACATCACTTTGTATTTTAAGCTTCCTTAATTCCTTCTTTATATATTCGTTTTCTTTCTTTAATTCAATTATTTCTCTATTAAAAGTTTTATTTTGTTCTTTTTGTATTTCATATTGTTCGGCATAAAATTTTAGGTCTTGCCTGAGGTCTCGGATCTCATCCCTTAATTCCTTTATAGAGTCTATTACACTGGTTCCTTGATTGTCAACCTTATGTTGGGCTTTTTCAGAGAAATCCATTGATCTTCTTATCTGTTTTTCAGTATGGGTTTTACACTCTTTACAAAGATATTTATTGTTTAATGTACGCAAGACTTCCAGCTCAACATCTGTAAGACCTGCACAAGATCTGTGGATCCAACCCTTGCACTTATCACACTATACTGACGTTTGTGTTTTTGTAATATTTGCAGAGCATTCACCACATTTATATATATATATATATATATATATATATATATATATATATATATATATATATATATATATATATATATATATATATATATATATATATATATATATATATATATATATATATATATATATATATATATATATATATATATATATATATATATATATATATATATATATATATATATATATATATATATATATATATATATATATTAACTATATAAATTGATAGGTTATATTTGTTTGATATAATAAATAGAGATTGGATCACAGGTAGCCATTCATATAAGAGTTGTATTTAATTATTACGATTAGCAATTCATAACATTGTTACACAACATTTAATGTAAAACATCCTTAAATTACTATTTTCCAAAATAATTTATAATTCCGGATCCAAATGACTACTTCTGTTCAAACCCTTATTTATTCAATAATAAAATGTACTAAAATACCGAACAGTTTATTAATGAAATGTCCCTAGTTTAATAAGATATTATTTAGGTATTATTAAACAAAATAATGTCAACAAAATTTATATTTCTTTTTTTTAACACAATAACTAATCTAGAACATAAACTAGGTTTTGAAAAAATAGCAAACCATAACTTTATTAAATTAAATAAGCTACATAATACCTAGTTATTTTTTCCTAGAATAGGGAATTTTTAATTTACCATGCCTAAAATGGATGATTCCTAGATTATCCTTTAGTAAAATATGATCAAAATAATATAATCTTTATATATCATGCACAAATCAGGTGAATCAATAAAAATATAAAAAAAGTACTAAGAATGGACTTGTTATTAAAAACAATTTTCACATAATTTAATTAAATATACAACATACCTACTTATTTTCTGCATTATATTTTTATATTAACAGCTCTAGGCCGAGATTAAAAAAAAATGCCTCCAAGCAATTATTTTTTTTTACAATTTATTTATAGAGGTTCATACAAATAGCTGATGCTACATAAATCTCTACTCTCTAACTCTTATACTAAAAGTTTCTATGGTAAGCAAAATGAAGAAAATTACAAAAATTTAAATTATAGAAGGAAAAAAAAGAACCTCTAGAAATACATAATGAAATAGAATTATCTGGGTGATGAAAATAGTAATCTAAACATACTAATGCTAGAGCTAAAATGACTACTGATACAAACAAAATAACACTAACAAAATTTCAGAAACAGTACAACTATCAAATAACATAATATGACAAATAGGTACCCAATTGAAAAATCTTTGAAAGGGTACTATTTCTCGCTATATATTAAAAGTCATCATTACAAATATATTCAAATGTTAGAAGTATACTAATAAAAAGCACATATAAAGTAATTTGATATTAGGAAAATTGTTAAATCAAAATTATTAAATAAACAATTTTATGTAAAATACATTCACAATTAATTTAAAACATATTTAGCAGTGTAACAAAAGAAATTTTAGTACAAAACAATAAAATTACAGAACAAAAAATAAAACAATGGGTGTAAATACTTCCAATATACAATAAATTTAACTGTAGTAAAAAGGCTATTCAAATTTCTTGGATAAAAAAAACAATAAAATTACAATAAAACTATTCACAACTGACAAATTATTCTTGTATAATACACTATGACATCATCAAAATTGACCCGTAACAGTTAACACAGAAAAAAAATATTTGAAACCTTATCTTTTATTTAAGCATTTCAATAAATAATTAATATATCACATTAATTTTAAAAACATAGTTTTCTAATCAATTTAATTTCACCGCCAAAAAAAAATTACCTACCAATAACTCTTAATTTTTTAACACTTTAGAAATATATAATAAATAAACCAATACAACAATATTTGTAGTTACCCACACAATTTTGTACAATGGATATTAGTTTGTAAAACTAAAAAATATTTAAGCCTTATAAAATGAATAAGATATTTTGAATTATGGTAACTAAGCTGGTCAATAGGTACTATATTTTTATGAGCAATGAGTTGGATTTCAATTACTTTGGAGGATTTAATATTGCTAATGTTTTAATTGCCCTTTGAAAATCTTTCTGAAACAAGCTATTAATGGATTCAAAATTTGTTATGTTATCTTTTGTCATACAAAATCTGAGTTTCAGACATTTTGGTTTATTTCTTGTGCAAAAGTAAAAACACTGTTCATCCTTTCATTGCTTCTGGTTAACAAGAGTTTAGAATGTATAATTTAAATTGTCTCAATATCAATACAATCTCAAAAATGTCTGAACTAACCTTGAACTTCAGTTCAACTCAGTACTATTAAAATGACTGTTTTCATGGGCAATATCTATACTCAAATCAGATTCAATCCTGATGAAGTACATTTGCATTTTTTATCTCAGTTTAACAAATTATGAACTAATGATCATATACCCCCGTATTCACTAAAAAGGTTTAAGAGTTAGACCAGGTCTAGTTGCCATGGTACTTAAAACTCTTAGTTCGCCAGTTATGTTTCTCTTATGTCACTGTTATTTTGTAATTGTGACATTTAGAAAAATTATTTGTTCAATTGTTAAAAATGTCAACTTAAACCTATAACTGTCAAATTAGACCTGATCTAAATTTAAACTTCTTAAGTGAATACGGGTGTAAATGTTTAATAGTTTGTTGACTGCTTTAGGTTAATTGTCACTAATTTGGTTTTACAGAAAAATAATCAAACCCAAGCACAATTAAACCTGTGATATTTTTCATTTAATTTAACTGAGGAAGATTTTCTTAATTTGTGTCATATGAGAATTAGTATAGGTACCTATTTAGTATAAAAAAGTATTTTAGTTGCATTTTTTTGATTAGATAACTACATTTTTGTTTTTAATCTATTTGCTCTGAATAGGAAAAGAAAAAGAGCTTGAACAAAAATGTTTGGATTTTAGGCTAACGGTAGGTAGTAGTAAACTGTGGTTGTTTAGAAAAGAAAGAAGTGTATAATAATGGGAATTCAGAAATTCAGATAAATGCATAATGTAGGTCTGATAGTTTGACTCTGTAATATGGTACTACTTGTCCAAACTTTGTAGGAAGTGACTATTAGAGTGAGCTAAAATTGAAAGAAGGCCGCTTTATTTATTATAAAGAGTAAACTCTTGTGAACAAGCTTTGCCTTTTTGTGTCAATATATACTCAGTAAAACAGACTTGTATTACACATAAGTGGACTGTTATATGAACATGATGATCAAATTTTGATTTCAAATAATAATTAATATTTATCATGTCATTGGTGAAATTAGAAATAGCTATATTGCTAAGTATGAATTCGACCTCTTTTGCTTTTGCCTCCCCAGACACTTATAAGAACACTCCTTTATAGTATATAGCTCCACAATTGGCAAGTATAATAATATTTAGGAGGTCTCCTAACTATTATATTATTATAGACTTAAAGATTTTTTTCAGCAGTACTTAAACAGATATACCTAATTGCAAACACTGGACACATGACAGGACACCCCACTCCATGTTAAATATAATTAGCTGATGTGTTACAAGTTGCCTGGACAACATAAATAGTCAATAAAAATTGGGTAAATATGTTTTCAAAGCATTTTCCTGTAAAGGGGTCAATTTTAATATTATATTTACTATTAATTTAACATTAAAAAACACAAAAAATTTGGTTATATCCTTATGCTTGAAAATGTGGATACACTTTCTTATTATTTTAAATAATAAAATAAAATGCCTTACCATTTAAAATTCACAATTGATAATTACTTAATTGCCTTCTCATACTTTAATAAGGCCCTTTCAATTTTTTAACAAGCAAGCTGTCTATTCCTTGGTTTTTAAATGAGGTGATCGAGACCTAGATCTTGACTTTGTTTCTTTACCTGTATCTGCTTTAACGTCTCCCCAATCTGATAAATCATATTTGGATAAGTCTCCATCATCATCTTCATCTTCCTCCTCCTCCTCTTCTTCTCCAGCTTCAACTTGTTCCTCTTTTTCTTTTTCATCATCCTTGCTGCTATTGCTAGCAGAATAGCTGTTTCGTTTCTTTTTTCTTCTACCAAACTCATCAAATTCATCATCTGAATCATTACGTTCCTTATATTCAACTACTCCTCTATCATTGTATCCACCTCCAAATCCAGTTCTCTCCTCCACTTCACCAAATTTGGGAGCATTACAGACATTACACTGCTGACGGCGAGCCCAGTTCACATTACCACATTTATTGCACTGCCAATCATCAGCACTAAATAACCCCCTACTTTTTTCTGCAGCTGCTTTACCTATTTCAGTACCCAACTTACGTTTTTTTGCTGCGCTAGGAGCCTTGCCTTTTTGACACCTATTGCAAGTAGTTCGTCTTGCAAAGTTTAGGTTACCACATTCCTCACACGTCCAGTCTCCATCAGCAGATGCTGATGGTGATTTATTTGGTGCGCTGACTTCGGCCATGAAGCTGGAACAAAACACATAATAAGAGTACTAGTCAGGAAATGTAATATATATACAAATTAGATTCAAATTTAACTCAGGCAATTTCAGCAATACTTAAGAAATACCAAGAAAAATATTGCATTTCAATCTGATTTAAATATATATGTATAACAGATACTTCCTTTAGTAGCACTTTATACCTTTACTAACCCAATAAGAGAACTAAATTTTAAGTCACAAACTTTTACAAACAACAAACATAAAACACAACAGCAAAATCAGACGTCAACGAGGAATTCATTTAAATTGACACTATTGACAGCATCAGCATGACAGCCAGGCTAGCAACACCAATCGGTAAACATACCGGCATTGCCACAGTTCTTTTTTTGTACAACAGATATATTATTATTATTATTGTTGTTGTTAGTTTTTCCTGTTACATAACAGGACTTTGGCTTTGCTGCAAGGCAATTGCCAGATTGCTCTCCGTCCGGGGCTCAGAGTCGTTAAATCGGCGACCCTCGAAGTCGACCCTGCACCTAATTCCAGTTTGGAGACGTTATCGGTAGGATCTCCGGATGGCGAGCTCTAAACTCCCGGATTTCCTAAATCTTTCCAAAACTTCTTAATTTTTCCTCTTTTTAATTTCTGAAATGCATCTTGGCTTCCACTAGGTGCCCCTTGAGAGTACTACTGTATCACGAGATGACCCTTTCTTTCAAGCTATCCCCTTACCCCTCCCACTCCCGCCACGTAGCGGCCGTTACGCTAATATTCTATGTAGAACTGCGGCAGACGAACGGGATAGAATGCAGGAACAACTAGGCCTCACACGTTCACAGCGTATGCTCCCTTTCTAGCGGGGTCGTTAGTTTCCACACTGAGCGGTTGAGTCTCCCGTTTCCCCCCGAAATAAAGCAGCAAAACCGAACACGTGGCACCACCTATGTTAACAACACAGAGGTCTGCATTCGACGAGACGAACCGGAAGACTGTATTATTGTTATTATTACTTGAATGATGGTTTACGGTTTTGCTTTATTGATGGTTTTATCGTCGAACCTAGGCTAACCGAACGGTAACAACTGGACAGATCCACGTAATAGTATATGTTTTGTTGAAAATGGTTTTAATTTAAGATGATGTTTAGGCTGGAATTATTAAAGTGCGGTTAAAGTTCCTGTTTAAGTTATCTTACCGTTAAGCGAAAAAATGAAATTATTCATCTTTTGTTAAGCCTAACAGGAGTATAAATGGAAGTTATCAATAGGATAAACTAACAGGTGGTTTTTTTGGCGGTTTGGGTCTAACTCTAGGATGTTAACCTACAATTGTATTTAGGTTTATTAGGTTTATTAAAATTTTAGTTTTACGTGTATCATCACTTACCGGTATTTTTTTAATTATGAATATAGCAACGCCGCAAAGCAAATTAAAAACAAGCATGGCGATGGGAACAGTCGGAAAAATGTTTGAAATCAAAATTACCTTTAATTTGTATAATAATCACATTTTAAAGTAATTTTTCAATGTTGATGAGAGTTTTCCACACGTTTTCACAATTTGGACTGCTAGAATGGTGGATAAAAACAAAAGGGAACAAAAATAAGTGTGTCAACATAGTTTACCGAAGCCCACTTTTGCAACAATAAAACTGTTAAATACTCTAATCTTCAGCTTTGTCTGGAGTTTTTATTTCAATTTAAACAGTATAATGAAAATAATGAAATCAGCACAAACCGCGAAAACAAATCAATCACAAAATATAAACTTAAAATTTTAAAATATCAAACAAAAACAAAAATGCCAGGTTACCAGGTTGTAATTATAGACTTTATCTAGTGAAGACATACGTCCCCGAAAAATAGTAAACCTGATGCTAAATTTAGGATGAAAATACCACAAAGATTAACTTTGCATTTACCAGCAGGATAAAATTTATCTGCCAGTTAATTAACAGCTACTATACCGGCACATTAATCATTCCGCCCTTAGCGGATTAGGGACATAAATCAAGCTTCAGTTTTTTAAATGGCCGACATTTCGACGATTTATTTGTCGTCTTCTTCAAGGCTAATTCCTTAAAATGGATTTAATATAGACCCGGAACTTTGTGGGCGCTCTACCTGGCGCACATTTTTTTCTTAAACATCCACACGATTCCCGCCGCTTGCCGAGTCTTTAGTTTCTTTTTGTTCTGAGCCTGCACGATATTGCAGTGGAGCATGTAAACCGTTTTGTTTCTGTTCGTACATGACTCCATAACTAGTTTGGCTTAGTGGTTAGACGTCTGATTGTTACGAAGGTGGAATGAGTTGTTTAATTCCTAGCGCTGGGTGTTTTTTTATTGTTGGCACAAAAAAATGTATTTTAAAAGGGTATTGCTTTTAGGCTAGTCTTGATTAGGTTTTTTTTTGGGATGATGGACAAAAAGCGTATCTATATAAAAAGGGTATCTTTATTAAAACAAAGATTGCCAAACGAAAGACCCGACAAGCGGCGGGATTCGTGCGGAAGAAAAAAAATGTGCCTCTTCTTCTTTAAAGCAAACACAATGTTTCGTCATCCGGGGAACATATTTCGGCGCTTTCAATATAAAAGATGGACACAAGCATATTGATGATACATTATTTGAATATTGAATACTATCTTGATGTCTAAATAGCAAACGGTACCGGGTGTTCTATAACTGTTACTTGGAAACGGTGGTTGAAAAAAAACAGTTTAAATGCTAATGAAATGAACTATATTATAAGCATTGAATTTTCAAAAATAACTGGAATAGGTATCTTTTTATTTTTCGCCGCGCAGCTATTCCGCAGGGTAAAAAACTTGATACGTCGCTAAAACGTGCCACTGCTAAATTACGTTCTTATTAATTAAATTTTGGAACAAATGGACAGGATGATTATTAAATTGGTACATTTTATTATCAGATGGGTCAATCAAATTAAATTAAAATCTATAAAAAAACCGTGGCAATCTAGAAACTTAAGCTTGGGTATTAAAATATTGTAATATTTAATAAATTGCTCACATTTTATGTTATATAAAAAAAGATTAATGAAATCTATAAAAAAAACATGGCAATCTAGAAACTTAAGCTTGGGTATTAAAATATTGTAATATTAATAAATTGCTTATATTTCATATTATATAAAAAATATTATTAAAATCTATAAAAAAACGTGATAATCTAAAAACCACCCTTATTTTATAACATATAAAAAGAGGATTATAATCCAAATAAAAAACTAGGGAATCTAGAAACTCATAGCTTGGGTATTGTGCATCAGGTCTTGAGACATTTATAGCATTTTAATATTATTGATAAGATGGGTTAAATATGACTATTGTAATTATGTCAAAAATGATAGACCTTCCTATATTTCTTCTTAATTTGTCGGCCTTCTCCCTGTCCCAATGTTTTCTAAAAACATTGGATGCGGTTAAACTCTGATTCAATTTACATTTACATGTTATCCTTTGCCTATAGCCTTAAAACTTAATATTTTGATTTATTTATTATTACTTAAGAATTCTTTAATGTCGCGCTGTCACAAAAATGCGTACCTATTAATAATTTCTTTAACATTGATAACTTACATAATAAGATGGGAGTCGAAAAGCTGGGACGTTTTGTAAAGTTAAAATTAAATATATAATTTGTGGCAAAAATCGGTTCAAATATAACATACATATAATAAAAAAAATTAAGTTTTGGGATCAGCTGCAATCATAATTTCGTGCATTTCCGTACGTATTTAATGATGGCTGCCTTATTCTAATAAGACTCGAAATTTTGTTGTACACATACACAAAACAATGGACTATTTTGTTTTTACTAAAATTTGTTCGTCTATGCATTGGCAGTACGTATTTACCTTATTTTAATATAAGACTCCGACTTTTGTGACACACATACATACACAAAACAATGGACTATTTTATTTCTATATAAAGTATTCTATCAAAATACAAGAGTTCTAACCACACTACACCACCACTTGTTACGTTCTGGACGCGCGTTTCGTTAACCAACTTAGCATCATCAGCAGATGATATAAACTGTTAAACAGTTTATATCATTGCATTGATGCGCAACGTCTGCTAAGTATCCTACCATTGCGCCACGAGACTTCACAACAAGATTAAATCAAACCTTGTTTATACCCGAAATAAACCTATAAATTAGAAAAGACAACATTGGCGTTAAAATACACTATCTTATACACACAGTTTTTCACCTTCTTTTCGGTTTTCTTCATTAATTTTTACAAGAAAACGACTGAATACACAATTAAAATATCTAAATTACACATTTTCCAATTTATGACTTTATGACAATTTTATATCTGTCAGTTGCAATTTTTAATATGATTTTTTTAGTTTTATGTTGACAACCATTGTAATTCAAAGAAGAAAATGCAGCAAATATTTGAATTTAAAATTAGAAAAATGTTATCAAAGTAACAGTTTTCGAATCAGTTTATTACCTGTTATTATGTTAAGTTAGTGGATCGTTACACGGTTAGCAGACAGTGGGGCACCCGAGCGTGGTAGCCCCCAGCATTTTTTAAAGCAATATGTCTAATGTATTATAACTTTAACGATGACGCCTTCGCGCTACGATGTGAGACCAGCTGCTAACATGATATTGATCTATTTATAGGACAAAACTTTCATAATAAACAATACCAAAAACTGCTACGTTAAAAAAATTTTCAAATTTAATTATGAATATTTTTTAAAATGACAATGGTTGCCAATATAAGGCACACAATCGAGAAAAATCCCTTATTAAAAATAGCGCTTGACAGAAGCAATTTTATTGATGCTATTTTTGAGCATATAACGTCATAAATTGGCAAATATCTGTAATTTGGATTTTTAATTGAGTATTCAATCGTTTTCTTATAAAAATTACCGAGGAAAACAGAAAAGAAGTTGAAAAACTGTGTATAAGTTTTTGAACTTTGATGGCATGTATCTCAGAAATGAAACGTTGCCAAAAAAATGTCACTTCGGATTCGATTAAAATTCTTATGCTGTACAAGAAATCGTCAGAATCCGCATTATAAAGTGTAAGTAAATATTTACCTAGGTTTGCTGTAAAGACACCAACCGTATTCCGGGTCTATAGCTTTAGGTTAGCTCAGGTTCGTTGATAAAACTATCACTAAAGCCTTTAAGCATCAATAAAGCCGTAATTAAAGCACACATAAAATCATATCATCCAAAGTCAAAGGTGCGCATTAATGTTGTGAGTGGCGGATGTGGCCAAGGATTTTTGGTTTTGTCAAGGAAGAAAATCAACGCAGACATAACCAAACAAATTCTTTTCCTTTGGGCTTTGGGTTGTGTTTGGCTTTGGCGTTACTTCTAAAAGCGTTTTTGTTGTAGGGTTAGTATAGTTTTGTCCAAAACCGAAGAATTTAGGAAATATGTCGAAAGCTCACCCCCCAGAATTAAAAAAGTAAGTTGTACCTAATGGAATAAGATTTGTTCAAGTTGTTAATTTTTTTCATTGCAGATTTATGGACAAGAAATTGTGCCTAAAGTTAAATGGAGGAAGACAAGTTACAGGTATTTTGCGTGGATTTGACCCCTTTATGAATTTGGTGGTAGATGAGAGTATTGAAGAATGTAAAGATGGATCTAAAAATAACATTGGCATGGTGGTAAGCAACATTTGCATATCTTACCTAATTAGTATGTTTTATTTGATATTGTCAGCCATAGGGTTGACAGGTTTTTGATTTTCAAAATCGGGGCTCTAAATGCCGAAAGAAGCGGAGGCATGTGTATGAAGGGGCTCACTTGTCTAGAGCAGCCTGATGTACTTTAAAAAGAGCAAATTTGTGATTGTCGTTTGACTGAAATGGATGATTGTGACTGCATAAATGTAGGACATGTTCCAGGCAGGGATAGTATTATTCTTGTTATGACTTTGGTGTAATGAGGAATAAAATTATATTAACATTATTGTTCCCAATGAAAGTCGGGATTCAAGAGTGTAATACAAACAAACAGGTTTTACTGTGATTCCATTTGGTGTCTTTCTCATACACTAGGCTCATTAGTCTATGGTGGCCTGATTAGCTCTAAAAAGTGTGAAATTGTGAATGTTGTTTGATTCAAATAGATCATTGTGCCTGCTGTAACGCAGGACATGTTCCAGACAGGGATCATATTACCCTCATTATGTTGGTGTAACATGGAGGAATAAAAATATGGGTCATGTTAGGTGCAATTTTGAAAATGTAGCAACTTACTTCTAATAAATATGGTCAGCAATAGGTTTACAGGAGGTCTGTGGCCCCTTCCCCAACATTATCCTGATGCACTTCTTCTGAAGCAAGAATATGTCAATTAGAATTGGGGATGATCCTGAAATTATCCTATATGTAATATGTGACTGAACTTTGCCAAAATAAAAGTTTTTTAAAACCTCAGTGTCAAGTACACAGAACACACACCTTATTATATATTGTTATATTAAGTTTTTTTTCAGTGCTACAGTGTACACCTGCCAACAAATATTCTCCTTTAAGACATACAGATGTTATGATTATTCTTTTTGTAGCATGTGTGCCAAGGTTTCTTTCTTGCCATGTGTGTTAAGGAGTTCTACTCTTTTTTGTCTAGGATGAAGTATGACATAATCCATTTGAATGATATTTAGATAATTTTAGTTAATTGGGAACCTTTGACTCAGTTTTTCAAATGGTATATTAAATTTTGCCTCATTGTTATGAGCAGTTTCCTCACAGACTAAAAATGATGAGTCATCTGCATATAGTATGCTTTTGTTATCTTTTAGATAAGAAACCATATTAGAATTATGGAGGGAAAACAATGTGGAGGCAAGAGCAGCTCCTTGGGGCACACCCATTCTTATTCCCTATTTCCTCTGAAACATAATCAGATGTGTGACTTACAATGCAGAAGACTCCAATAGAATGTTTCTTCTTATCTACCTCTTTTATAATATTCATATAAAATTAATTAATTGCTGTAGGTTGATTTGTTTTCTCGGAAACCATGCTGTTCAATAGGTATTAGTTTAAATTTTGAAATAAAGAATGAAATATGATTAGGCACTGCATATTAAAAAATCTTAGCGAAAACATACACAATAGATATAGCTTGATAGTTTTCAGAATCTTGTCTGTAATTTTTTTTATATAAAAGTATTAAGTACCTTTATTATTTATTATTACAGTTTGATTCATTTACTAGACAACCGATCCATGTTTTGTGAGTGTTTTTTATTTTAGAAAATATACTGATTATTTAATCTTCTTTATAAGGAAAAACATAAAAGTAGGTAGTGTGTGGCAGTAATATTTTCTACAATATTTATAGATGGAGATATAAAAGTGTTATTCATGATAGCTACTTTTTTTTTGGAAAAGTTATGTTTATTGATATATTCTTTGTTTTATTGGTAGATTTGCTTCTAATTTATTATAGACCAATTATTAGATTAAATTTGATAATTATAAAAAGCTTTTTTCCGCTAAAAGTTTTTGTTCTGCTTTCTTTTTTTTTATAATGAAATTTAAAATGTGGGTGTTTCTTTTGTCTGTTGCCCAGTTCTTGTTCACGGGGATGTAATAGTTAAAGTGATGAAGGAATTTTGCATTAAATCTATTAAACTTTTCATTTCAATCTTCCTCTTCATGCATGTCTAGCCAACTTTTGGTTTATTGTTTTGGGCTGTATTACATTTAATACAAGTAAATACCATGTATTATATTACTTGAGCACACATACATTCACACAATCCAGGCCTGTTTTCACACATTAATGGAAATGTTTACAAGTTTGTTTTTATTTGGGATTTTCAGTTTGAGGAATGGTTTTGTTGTGAATTATAAGTTTTTTAAGCATCACACTGGTATAAATTTTCTAATTACTAACTTTCATTTTAATTAATTAATTTAATTTAATGCCCTAATTTAGTTAATCACTTTTAAATAGATATACTTGATATTAATTAAAAATAATTCCCGACGAAGATTATTTCAAAAACTTAAAATGGGGTCAGTTGTAATGTAATAAAATGTATTGGAGTCAGTGATAAAAAAACATGTAAATATATATAGTATTAATTAAAATGGGTAAATAAATATAGAATTTAAAACAACATAAAGCTCATTTTATTTTACTAGATTGAAAGGATTACCCCATTTTTACAGTTAACAAACCCATAATATAAGACCTTAAAATGGCAGAAATCTAAGATACAGTAATAATTATAAGATTTTGTTAAGCTAAATTGCAAAAAAATCGTTTGTTGGTATTCTATTAATTTGTATTATTTAGTTTGTATGTTATTTCCAAATATGTGGTATTTCTTTAGATGTTTATCATTGAACTTAGAGCTAAAAATTGCTATATCATTTGAAATAATTCTAATTTCTTAAAGTAAATTATGATGGCGATTTTTTAATAAAGGCATAATCAGTGATTGCTCTCTTTAAATAACTATTATTTTAAAATGTTATTGAGATCTCAATTTAGTTAGGACGTTTAAGCTGATTTTTTAACAATATTATCAGTGATTGCTGATTTAAGTAAGATGTTTAGGCCCCCGTTCTTACAACAGGGTAGGTACAATTCACTGCGAAAGATAAAATTGTGCAAACGAGAAAGTCCTGAGAAAAATGATTCTTACATAATATTTTACTATAAGAAATCTTATTTATCCTTACATGGGGTGGGGGTCAAAAATGGCCAAAATCATCATATCATAATTAATGAATGGCCTCCAACTTTAAAAATATTTTTCCATCTATTCACCCCTGTGTAAATTTTGCCGATTTTTTGTTCGGATGCTGTGCTAAAGTTGCTATATGAAAGTTTGATGGTAATATGATGGGAAGCAGTTTTCAGATTTCGTAGATTTAAAAATTGAAACATGCACCCCTGTACATTTTAAAATAGATGTATAATTTAGACCAGATCATACAATCATGGCAATTAACACTTTTAGTTTGTCAGTTTTGCTCATTTCACAAATATTTGTTTCATTTTTATTCTGGTTAGTTCTGGCTTAAATTTAAATATTTAATGAATATGGCTGGCAATATTTAGCTTATAGTGCTAAGGATAAAATTTAAACTGTATATTTGTGTTGGTCTCCTATATACATATTTTAAGTGCAATAATTCATTGTTAAAACATACCTACTTTAGGTTAGTTTAATTTTAAAATAATGGGATTAATTTTTAGGTGATCCGAGGGAACAGCATAGTTATGTTAGAAGCGTTAGACCGGATATAGAAGAACTTATTCTATCTCATTCTAATTTTAAGGTGCCTAGTTTTAATTCAATGTATAATTTAATATTGTAATAAAAAATAAGGTAATTCATTTTAAGATAATACATTTTTAAAGCAAAAAAAGTGACAATATATTATGCAGTATAGCTCAAAGTGACAAAAGAGGTGAACACAAGCTGTGGCTTTACAAAAATTGTGATACAGTGTGGCTATCCACTCAAGGTGTATCAAATTTAGGGCCAGTTGTGTGCATTAATTTTTTGGGACACTAACCTGTGATATCATTATTTATTTCTTGAAAAAAACAAGATATAACCATATTACATTTTATCAAAATATTTTCATACATTACAAAGAAGAACAATTTTTGGTGAAGTTAATTGTAAATTTAGCCCCCCGACTCATTCGTAATTTTCATACTTTACTCTTGGCGGGAGATGTTAGTAGTAGAGCATTAACTGTAGTTTCTAATCTGAGCGATTTGTCTAAGAAACTTCTGACCTTTATTTTTTTTATACACATTATTGGTCTATTTATAATATTTTGGTAATTATTTGCAAAAAATCAATATTTTTATAACCTTGTTACATTTTTTTATAACTTGCAGTCGATCTACCAATGCAAACTTTGGTTAATAGAAATGAGCGATAGTAAAACAAATGTACCTCTGCCTTACTGTATATCAGTGCGGAAACTATTTTTTATGTAGCAAAATCTCCATGTGGCCACTGTTCTCTGCTTGCATCTCAGGTACTGGAAACTAACTTAAGAATATTTTGCCCTACTCAATTGTACCTTAGGAACTCTCTAGCAAATTGATTGCTACATCTATTGTGCACTCAAAGCATTCAGCATTCATATCCATTTTCCCACACAAGAGACCTACATTAAATAACATTTTTCAAGATACCGACCTTCCTTAGAATCGTTTTGTATTGTATCTTATGTAAATTTTTTTTTTAATATTTCACTGTGTTTGGCAATAAGGCAATCTAAGAAGCTGTCAAACAAAATCCAATATGGCCGCCTTAGGACAAACAAAGTTTTGTTTACCGTATGGTTTGCATTAGAGAGAAGCTAATTATCCAATATATTTCGTAATTTAAGTTAGATTTTTCTAATAGAGACTTAAATATGCCTTCGTTTTGCTGTGTTGTGAAGTGTGGAAGT
Organism: Kuschelorhynchus macadamiae; assembly: GCA_030620095.1. Taxonomy (NCBI): domain Eukaryota; kingdom Metazoa; phylum Arthropoda; class Insecta; order Coleoptera; family Curculionidae; genus Kuschelorhynchus; species Kuschelorhynchus macadamiae. The sequence goes on along the minus strand of JAUTXW010000536.1, from coordinate 1,376,327 downwards.
AGGGGTGATCGCGATAAAGTAGGATTTTTCCGTATTCCAGCGGAATTACATTTTCCACACAAACCAGACCTGAACAAACTTTCAAAAGATAGACGACACAAATGGTTATCAGCTATAAAAAGGGAGGATTGGACTGAAACTAAATTAAAATATGCATCAGTTTGCAGCAAACATTTCTTGAGTGGTAAGTAGCAAAAACATTAGGTGCACTAAAACAAAAAAGAATGCTGTCTGTTTGATTTTGCCAAATTTGTTTTATTCTCAGATATTAGTGGTTATCCTTTTAGAGGAAATGTTGGCTAAGCTAAGTTAATTTAATCTGTACATGTTTGTCTAATTGTCAAATATCATTATACCTTCTTTTTCTGGCTAAATAGGATTAGCTAAGATTTCTTGTAAAAGGAAAGACACTATTATTGAAGTACTGAAATAAATCTTACTAAATCTTTGGTTTCAGGAAGACCATCCAACCTGTCTGACATCCAAAATCCAGATTGGGTCCCATCACTCCATATGGGATATGAAGTATCAAATAAGCCTTCGACTGGCGCTCAAGATCGCTATGGTAGAGCTGTAAAGAGAGCAAAACTAGCTGATTCAAAATTTGAACAGAGTTCCCCTTCCCCAGCTTCAACTTCAGCTATAACTCCTGTTGAGGAGGATCAAAATGCTCCAGATGCATTTAAAAATAATAAAAGTTGTCAAACGGACATTTCAGCAACTGAGTTTTCAGACATGGTTGTTTCACTAAGTTCGGGGCGACCTCTGGGACATACTTGTTCTTCTGAGATTACGTATAGATCACTGATGAACGATGACAAAAAAACAAAATACTATACAGGCTTTAATTTATTCAAGAAACTTGACCTAATAGTGAAGTGTTGTGAACCATTCATTACTGTTCATAGTAATACACTCTTGGATGCATCAAATCAAATTTTGTTGACATTATTTAAACCGAGGCTAAATCTGGATTTTAGAGGCCTCGGGTTTAGATTTAATATTCACCCGAGCACAGCATCAACATATTTCCGATCGGTTATAAATGTGCTGTATTCACGATTTCAAAAGTGTATTGTGTGGCCAGAAAGAGACGTTTTACAGAAAACTACCCCTTCGTGTTTTAAAGAAAGTTTTGGGAGAAAAGTGACAGTCATTATTGACTGTTTTGAGTTGTATATTGAAAAACCAAGCAATCTACAAAAGGCAGCACAATGTTGGTCAAATTATAAACATTCGTACACCCTCAAATATTTGATAGGAATAACACCACAAGGAACTATTTGTTTTATTAGTGAAGCTTGGGGTGGACGTGCCTCCGACAAGCATGTAACGATGAATTCAAAATTTTTGGAGAAAATTGGTTCAGGTAATATGAACATCATTGTATTTGCTTATTGCTTTATGTCTATTGTTTACCTTGACTTATACCTACAATGTTTTTTATGATTATTTCACTAGAGTGTATTACACCAGCAATAAAATCTGTAGTCCCTTAAAATATTTCTACTTTGACAAAACCAACATCATAGACATGGTATTGCCAAGACATTTTTTTTAACACGCCTATTAATCTTTATTCTGTTTCTTTTAATAATAATAATAAACACATTTATTATTCCAAAATAAAGATTTATAAATACCAAAAAAAAAATACATCGAAATAAGTAGATGGAATAAAAGGCAACTTATCAGCTTCCCTTGCAAAAGAAAGAGCTGTTGAATGAATTTGATTGAAGTTGTTAATTTCTACTCTCGTTAAAAATAGTCATGCCAAATACCACTCGAGAAAACATTCTGTAGGCAAAATCATTCTGGTTCAAATTTGTTGCCTTTTGGTAATTTCGCTCAAGAAATTTTTGATGTAATCAATGGCCTGGCGGCTTGTTATTTTGTCAAAAATGTTATTCGCAAAATCAGTCGAAATTTTTTTCTCTTGTGGTATTATGTATGAAAATTATGAATTATGAAAATAAAAATATATAAATAAATTTGCAAGAACCTTCTAATTTTAAGTTGCAGAATGCAATCGACAATTGAGCAAAATCATTTTTGTCCTTCTAAGGCATAGTTCTGAATTTCTATTAACAGGTATAAATAGTCATTAACAGAAGTGTGCTCGGGATAGTGTGTTTTTAGTACCTACTATATTGTTATTTTTCTAGTAGCTATCTAATATTTTGACTCTCGTAAAGCATCGCTCTACTTGTATAAGTTAGCAATAGATAGTTTTTTTTACTTCTAAACAAACTAAATATTGTTTTACTTTTTAGGTGACTTGATTCTGGCTGACAGAGGATTTCTTGTAAAAGATTATGTCAATTTGCTAAATGCCAATATAAAGACCCCCGCTTTCACAAAAGGACAGAACCAACTGCATCCTTATGAAATTGAAGAGACCAGAGCAATTGCTCACGTGAGAATACATGTGGAAAGAGTGATTGGCTACATTAGACAAAAATTTCCAAATGCCAATAACTTTTTTGTGTGTTGGAGATGATGACCCAATCCTAGATAAAGTGATGGTAGTGTGTTGTGCCCTGATCAATTTAAATCCCCCAATAGTTAATTTGTAAAAAACCTACTTTAATAAAAATACCTGTATATGATTAACTTTTACGAGTTTTATTTCTTTTAAATCACATAACACATGAAAAAGCCAAAAGATTTTGTTAAAATAAATTTGTACTTTAATTTTTATTTAAAAAATTTAAATTTTTAACACATAAAGCATAAACTAACTAACCTATTATGTAGGTACTTGAAAAAAGATTAAAATAGTTTAAAGAACTCTCTTTAAATATTTAAGAATTATAAACTATTGAGAAACGTCTTATTTTTCAATGCACTTCTATTATAGAATTTCCACAATTTTTTTTTTCATATTTTTTATGCTATTTGCGTAGTCTACTTCTTTAACTAAGGGGATCAAAAGAAAAAAAATCAATTAAAAAATACATTTTATTTTTATTAAAAAATATATATAATAATGATAAAATTTTTATTTATTAAATTAAAAAGTACACATAATACAATAATTGGACAAAAGTTCAAGTAACCTACGATATAATATAAACCAAAACCATAATACATTGCATACTTATCTAGAAATAAAAAAGATTAAAAAATAGAGTTACCATACCCAAAACAAAATGGTTTTATAATAAATAAAATAACAAGTACAGTGGCCAGTGTTAATACTTCCATTATCTTGTGTCAGGACCCACACATTTAGAGGGGGTTCCCTAGCACGCTGACTATGTCGAACCTTTGCAAGTATAACGGAAAGCTCATTGACCTTTTTCATGCCACGCAGATGAACAAAACCAGCCTCAAAATACTTGTAGCCACTGAGACTTTTATAAGCTTTCATTTGCTCTTTTGTGTAAAAACTATGAGTTAGCACTAAATACGTCATTACATCAAAGGCTTGAACAGCTGGTAGGGATGCAAAGTCTTTATCAAGGTCTTCATCCATGATTTTAAAAGGATCAATGGAATTTATAAGACGAATCTTGTTCTTATACCTTTGAGCAACGTCAGGTTTTTCACTCTCTAGCTGGACAAGGTAGTCACTCTTTTCAGACTGTGGTAAATCCATATTAATTTTTTATCACTTTATCTACTAGGTCACTAAGAAAGTCTTTTAAATGTGCACTTATCACTCTTCTTAATTAACACGAACTAAACTAAAAGTACATCTGCTTGCTCCCAATATCAACTAATTTCATGACCAGGTACAGGTAGCCAGGTAGCTAAACGCAATCGACCTTTCTAGGCCGTAAAACATTCCAAATCATAAACAGGTACCTATGAATATATTAGTGGCCTTTCTTAAACCACTTAATAACTAAATCACTTTAAAATATATAAATTAAGCAATAATATCGAGACACAACTGCTGTTATAACCCTGAACTTTCATAAGAAAATAAACATCAGCTGGCAAATGTATGTCCTAAGCCGGCCATATTTGATTTGACAGGTCACGTGTTTTAGATCGCCTAATTGTTTAAAATTTTTGCTTTCACACTTTTTTTGGTTTTTTACTTAGTTTTCGAGATATCGACTATCTTCATAATGCGTCTTATGGAAGAAAAAAATAAATTTTGTTTTTCGACATCCCCATCCACTGTGTTTAATATTTTAGAAAAAACAAAAATTTTTTTAATTTTTGACTTTTTCCCATATTTCACTTTCTTTCTGAGATATTGATTGTAATATATAAATGAAAATGAAAATAAATACAATTTACATTATTTCTTCTGAGGGAATAAATTTTTTTTCTAAAAATTCCGATTTCTTGTATACAATAAGTAAAAAAAAACTAATATTTTTTTATTCTTAGATTTTTTCAATATCTGACCTAATTATTAAGATATTGACCATCTCCAAAACCAATTTACATTGTCTCTTATGGATTAAACATTTTTTTTTAAATTATTATTTGAAGTCGCTGTGTTTTATAGCCTACCAAAAATAAGAGGCTTCTCTTCCTTGGATTTGGCGATGGCGATTAAAAATTTTTTATTGCATTATCATTTTGTCTTATGGGGGCAAAATTAAAATGTTTTCAAAACATATGTTGAATTAAACCGTTTTATAATTGAAATAAATTAAATATTTTTTTACTCTTTGACTTTTTTAAATATCTTTATAGATTTTAAAAAGAAATGGCTACTAACCAATTACCGTTATCGCTTATGGAGAGAGAAATTAAAATGCAAAAATCAGTCTTCCGGTTTGTCTCGTCGAAGGCAGACCTCTGTGTTATTAACATAAAAGGTTCCACGTGTTCGGTTCTGCTGCTTTATTTCGGGGGGAAACGGGAGACTCAACCGTTCAGTGTGGAAACTAACGTGAACGTGTGAGGCCTAGTTGTTCCTGCACTCTATCCCGTTCGTCTGCCGCAGTTCTACAAAGAATATTAGCGTAATGGCCGCTATATGGCGGGAGTGGGAGGGGTAAGGGGATAGCTTGAAAGAAAAGGTCATCTCGTAAGACCAGTAGTACTCTCAAGGGGCATCTAGTGGAAGCCAAGATGCATTAGAAGGGTTTATAAAGAAAGACAAATTTAAAGATATTGAATTACGCGGGGTGACTGGGAGCTCAGCCATCCGGACATCCCACCGACAACGTCTCCAAACCGGAATATGGTGTAAATTATCTGGAAGGGTCGCTCCAGCTCTAAATAAACCCCGGACGAAGAGCAATCTGGCAAGTTGCGAAGTGTAGTGCCAAAAACATAGATTGAAATTGAAATGCAAAAATTAAATTTTCGGATATGTTATATGATAAAAAGAAAAAACAAAACATATTTTTTTTTCTATAAATACTTCTCGACTCGTAGAAACTTTTTTTCCTCTCGAAATTTTTTGATTTTTTTAACTTTTTTTTTTAAATTTATATATTTTTTTTCTTTATTATAATTTTTTACCCAATACTCTTCGAAGGTAGAAACTTTTTTACTTCTTGAAATTTTTCGATTTTTTAACTTGAATTTTTTAAATGTTTATTTTATTTTTTAAAATTTTTATTAGCTATTACCATATATACAATGGCAACTAACATCTACAATAACACAGGTAATGTCTCATATCTCTAACTTTATGTCTGTTTTTATTAAACCTGCTAAATTAACATGATAGTCCAGTATAATATAATAGATATTTGTTGTGTAGCTCGTAGAATGGATTAGTACTGGGTTAGCACCAAGTTAGGCGTCATCGTTCAAGTTAGGTTACATGACAGTCACACATAGTTTAATATTTGCCAATTTTGATATTGGCATTCAAACTTCAAATCCAAAGTATAAATAATAATAAAAGTAGCAGTTACAAACAACGTGCTGTATGAGCTGTTACATTATTTACATTAATGCTTACATTTTGAATGCAAAAGTCAGAAATGGAAAACTGACAGATTGTCAAATACCATCGATCGTCCTCGATTGTTATGACAACTGTCGAGCATTGACTAGAATATAAAAAAAAATTCAATTTCATATCAGTCTGTGGCACTTGATCGTGCTAGATCCCGCATTAGTGATGCTATTTGGCGGTTGATTACAATTAGCAATTTAAAACACGATTTGCTTTATTTGATGATTGAAGGCACTTGTAAACGATCAATCTGTGTGACTCTTAGACAAGGAAAGAGAGAGGACGCGTAATCTATGCATATGATTTGATGCCAGCTGCCACCAGGCTGGCTCGCCCAGTGGCGAAACGCTCGTGTTCAAGTAAAATGATGCCTGAAATGAACATTTAAATCTTACTAGTGGAAGACTGATCAAAGTGTGTTTATCGATATATTAGAGCCAATTGAAAAGTTCAGTAAATAATGGGGTTATATAACAAATTTTAAAAATGAAGGGAATTTGTTTAAAATTTCAAAAATTATGTCAAATTTTTTATTTTATTTAAACTTTGCAAATTTTTTGACTAAATCGATGCATTTAGGTAATTTATTAATAACTATAATAAAAGTTAATCACATTTACAGAAAATTGAAATTTCAATAAAGAAATTGTTACATACCTCATTTAATCACTACACTCTTTTAATAGCTCTAATATACCTACATTTTAAGATAACGTAGGAAAGATCTCTAAGACCAGCAACCAATTATTGTTGATGAAATAAAATATGCAATCATTATAAATCCATATATTACCATAAAAATACATTACTAAAAATATATTACATAAAAAAGTACCTAAGTAGGTAAAAATGAAAAGTGATATCCAAGGAAAAAAATAAACTTGAACAATAAAAATTAACACTCATTTATTGTCCTCTAAATAAAATAAGTTTTGTATATTGATTTCTAACAGGATTTGTTATTGCAGACAATCTTTTAGTTATAAAATGTATGCGAATATTAAGATATTTTGATACAACAGATTCTGTTAAAAAGTATATATGGTTACAATTAGCATTAGAAATTAAAACATGTTGTTTCAAACTGCTAAAACATTGGGATTCAATGAATTCAAACATTATTCTCCTTTTAAAGACATTAATGCTAAAATTGGCTTTTACCAACTCATTTTCATTTATTCTTATAAAATGCTCGCAGATATTACACATTTTTATCAAATCCTCTGAGGAATACGTCAATCCACCATGACTTTTCAGCGAAATGCAAAAAGTTTTCTCGGTTACCACTTAATGCTGTCAAACAGCTTTCACATTTGACAACCTTAATAAGCTGACGGGCAACAAAACCAGCAATATAAATAATAATTTGTTTTGAACAATTGCTCAACATCTCACTATTTATAAGGTAATTATGATCATGCCAAACACTTTCCAAAGGAAATGGTTCATTTTGACAGCTCAAATACATCCTATTTGAATTAATATTTTCTTCAAGTGAATCGAATCTACTTGATCCTGTTAAAATAGGTATATCGTCTAAGGGTATACAATTTCTCATACCACCCTCCCTTATTTCTGCTCTTACTAATAATCTCTTATACGATGTCATAAACTGCCGTGCAGTAGGGTTATTATTGAAGCCACCTTTTGATCTTATTGAAGAAAAATATAATTCTAAATGATCTTGACTGACTTTATATAAAGGAAGATAAATTAATTGTTTGTTTTTGTAACTAATTCATAATATAATTATAAGACCCATAAAGCCTGTTTTTCTTTTGGATTGAACTACTAATTCCCCATCATGAAATTTTAATAAAGATAATCAATAGAGTTAGCAATAAAACTTTTTGTCTGCTCTATATTTCTTTCACAAACTGCCTTTTTAAAACCTGGAGGAATTAGTGATCTGGAGTTTAAAATATCAAAGCAGTGGTTAATTATTCTAATAAAGTCAGAGGTTGCCTTACAACCCATAAATTCTTTTAACTGCAATTCTTCCTCACAATAATTAAGCGAATCAGCAACCCATTCACTTAATAATTGTACTGCTAATCTGACTTTAATTTTTTGTTTGAAAAAATTTATGTGAAGTTTTCGTAGTTTATTCCCTAAATGCAAACCTTTTGAATCTTGCAATTTCTCTAAATTTTCCATATATTCCCACTTAATTAAATGTCCATTGCCATCTATAAGAACCTTTTTTTCACCAAAAGCATTATGTATCAATATAACCATATGACAAGGGTCATAAAAATTATAAATATTGTTTCCTCTTAAAGTAAAAAAAGTTTGTAAGGTTGGCATATTATTATCACAACCCAAAATATTTGACATTGCAATGTTGGATGGCCCACCTTCAAATGTAAGTGATACTACACGTGCCCCTGTCTCAGTTAATAAACTTATGCATTGGGAGACAAGAGCACTTTTCTGTTGACCACTCAATCGATCAGTTAAAAAGTAACCTACTGGCAATTTCCACTGACCGTTAATGCACACAACCATTAAAACAAAAACCTCTTTTGCCATAGGATTATTGTAATCTTGTAAGTCGATGCCATAATTTATATAACCGTGAAATTTAACTCCGTCCCAATCAATATGTTTTCTGATAGACATCCCATCTACAATAAGAGCAAGAAAAATAGGCTTATGGCACATTGTTTTTTTAGAATGTCAAATGACTCACTTGTAAAGCCAGGATCCACATTAATATTTCTAAACCATTTACCTTTAGTACTTCTGTGTGGTAAACATGTATCGAACACAGAACGAACATAATCGTAAGCTTTTGGAGAAAAAAAACTTAAAGTTATCGCAAGTTCTGGAGAGTACTTAATTTTCTTTCCTAATTTTCTTTTTTGCAGTTCTTTAGTTATTTATGGCATATTTTGAAATAAATAAGAACTTTCTGATGACAATAGATTTTTTTGTTTTAAAGAAGTAATCAATTGTTTCAAACAGGTAACCTTTTTTTTTCAACCTTCTTACTTTCTCTCGCAAAACTTTAATTTTCTTAGACTTTGCACGACTTTTAGCAACTTGACTAAAAAGTTTTCGCTTTAGTTTTTGTTTTATAGGAGTATCTAGAACTGCTGTGTCTGGAGCCTCGTCTGGAACTGAAGAAGTAGATGCTTCTTCCTGATGAGGACTCTTTGTCCCCTGAAATAAAATACACAATATATCAAAAAAAAATTAGACAAAAATTTCTATATTTATAAAAATACATCAATGTGTTTTTAAATAAATGGTGTCATAAAAAAAATTAACTAAGATAAAATACAAACAAATGCTAATATTAAATTTAAACAATACATTAAAAGCAAAATGAACATTAAAATAAAACAATATGTTGGAAAGTAAAAAATATTTTATGAAATAATATGTGAATTATGAATGAAGATAAATAGATGGGATGAATTAATATTCTGTCATTTATATTTTACACAAAAATCAATATTGCTAAAACTTACCTTGCGATAATGACTACTTGGCTGCATATATTTTGGTACATCAGGGAACACTGTTGGTACTGCTTCATCTAGTAGACATTTTTTTTCGCCAACACGATAAAACAGTTTGGGGTCAAAATGTTTCGAGCATAGCCTATCATTTTTTGTAGGTGTCCAGTTTGCAATATGCAGCTGCTTTACCCATAAAGCAGTTTTTTGCACATCTTTTAGAGGAAACCTAAAAAGAAAAATACATTTAATTAAATTATAATAATATTCACCACACAGGTTGAATAACTATTATTTCTTTATATCCATGAAGCAAGGCCTACGCCACTGGAATAAATCGACCTTCACGCCTAATTAGATCATAAATTAGATAATTTTATAAGCTATTCTGAATGAAAGAGGACCAAAATGCTGAGTTACTTATTTGTCTACCAGTAAATATAAACTGTGTGGATAGAAATATGGGTATTAGGCCGCCTTTAATAATGAAAACGGGAATTATAGGGACACCTAAAATATACAATTTTCTTTTATTTACCTGTGAAAGGTTATTCCAGCTTCTTTTCTCTCGCTACGACTTTTGCAACCAAAAGCACAACAATTCACCATTTTAGTTCGATAATAATCACAATGTCTTTAATTCACTTTTCTCTAAAAATCACACTACAAAACCAGGCTGCCACCACAATTGTCTGCCACTAGAAAATGGCGTCGATGGATAAATTGGCCTCACTTCTGAGACGGCGCATAAATGGTTGCTACGCGTCCTCTCTCTTTCCTTGTCTAAGGTGTGACTGCAGCCTTGTTTGCAAAGAACAAAATGGCATAATTCACATTGATTACTACTCATAGTTGTTCCACAGAATGAAAATTACGTCGTGGATTCTCGTGCAATGGCCAAGATTTTTAGCCTTAATCATATCAAGGTAGAGGGGGATGATTTTTTATTTTAAGTCACTTTAAAATAGGTTATGTTCTTTACCTATCCTAAACAGAGAAAAAAACGCTAGTAAATCATATCATTAGGTTGTAGATTATTTTGCAAAATCCAAAAATCAAAAAAATTAACATTTAAAAAACTGAAAATTGTAGTCTCCTTTAACTTGTGCTTCGTGTGTTTTGTTATATTTTAAGTTTGTTCTTAAAACTATGTTCAACTTATTTATAGATTTTTTTATACTTGCAGCACTCTGCACATGTTGTTTTCCCCAGCAATTGACTGAACTACATCCTAAAATTATGGAACACAAATTAAAGAAGTAGTTCTTTTTTATAGAGAAATGAAAAAAATTGTTGGTAAGAAATTCCTCCTTTTTGGCTTTTCTTATTACCCCCCCCCCCCCCAACCTCGAGCTGTCACTGCATCACAATAATAAATGTAGAAAGAAGTGATAGATAGTATATTCCTTTCATGTTTTGAAATCTTAAGAATATCGAGGTAGTATCCAGAGCAATCCAGAATGGCTTTAAATGATGCAGGATTTTTCTTTTTAAAAATGTAATTACATCAACTATGCGTATTTTTGGATATGATTTCTTGCTTATAGTTGTCAATCTTTGTTTTTTCTATTGTCCCTATACAATGCTGCCGGCGAATTAGCAGTCACTTTTTGTTCGGTATCGTAACAAACATTTAAAACAAATTGGTGACGTTGTATGTTGTATCTGCACAAAGCTGAAACCGTTATATATATATAGAAATATTGTAAGTCCAATTTGAGTGTACTATTTCTTCTACATGCATGTATCTTTCGAAATTAAAGAAATTATTTGGGACGTCAAAGTGATAAAAATAACTTTGACCATTAAATGTGTTTTTGTTTTACTTGCACCTAGGTGTTCTGTGTACATTAATTTAAAAATGAAGAGGTGACAAGTAGGCTGAATAGTTGTAGACAATGTTGTTAACACATTGCGGTGGTTTTGACGTTTGTAATAAACATTTTGAAACAATAATTACTCAGAATAAAATAAATTCTTAATTATATTCCGAAAATAGCGATGACCACTAGTTAATGTGTATACCGCCTAAGGTTGCTGCAATTGTGGAGGATATATCGTCCGACCTTTTACCAGTAAAATCAAAAGAAAGGTACGAAAATAAATTCCTTGGTGCAAACAGAAAAGAGCCGCGCAGTATAGGGAAACAATTTTTTTGGCGTTTTCATAGAAAAATCGAAGTCAGTGTTGCCGTAGTTATATGTGGAAAAATAATTACGTCCCATGGTTTTAGAAATAATGGCACCATTTATTTGATTTAATTAGTATATTTTAGTGCAAATTGGTTTACATTGTGCTACATTTATTATAATATTGTTCACACTTAAACAAGAATCAACAATTAATACATATTTTTATTACATGTAATAACATTTAATCTTACGGACACAAACTGCTTTTAAAGTAAAATAAATTAGTATTTATTTTATTCTAAAAACAACTAGTAGTTAAGACTAAAAACACATTGTGTCGCTGTGTATAAGCATGTACTGTAAGGGTTTAAAGTTATAATACTGTCTAAAATACTGCGTTTTCTAATTAAGCCATCGTAATGGGTCATGGGATGTCTAGTCAAAACATATTATATTCCCATCCCTATATATTAAACAACTAAATCAAAATATAAAGATCTGTATGAGGATACCAAAAAAGAATTTCAAATGCGTTAGGAACCAGTAGGAAGAATTTTTGTTCAAATATGTTCTTTGTTATAGTTAAAATAATATTTACATAAAGTATGCCTTTAAACGTAGATAATGTGTTTACCTCCCATTCTAATATCCACTGTGATAATTATTTTTATCTAAGTTGGTATTTATCATTTTGCACCTGGTTGGAACATGAAATTAAGCATAGCATGATATCGGTGACGTAGTACACTTTGCTCTGGTTTAAACCCTTGGTGTGCAGTTGAGCTTAAACTTTGCTGCAGCTTCATATTCATATTGCCTTCAGGTAACAGCTTTATAGGCAACAACCGGTTTTATGATTGCTTTACAGGTTTTAGTGCCCAGGTCTTTCGTGTGATTTTGCGTCATTGCTTATATGAGATTTATGCCTTTTTTAGTCTTCTAGTGAAAATTCCAAGTTAACTTAGCGAGGGTTCCAACTAGATATTTTCCCTCTGATTCAAGATATTCAAAATTTAGTTCTGGGTTTAGAATAATAGGTCCCCTCACTAGTTCTGTTTTGCTTTTCCTTAAAATCTGTCTTCCTCAGGTTTACTCACAGAGTATGCGTATCTGCAATATTTTGGCTCCCTCAAAGGCTGTGGATTCGATAATTGTGTAGAATCCTTTAGATTTGAATTGATGCATCAGAGCCACAACACCTTGGCCATATTGGGCTCATTCCACATCCTTAGCGAGAACATCGACAATATTAGTCAGCCTATTTTAGGAATTTGGTGATGATATCACCTGGGGATGGGGGACTTCCCTTAAGTTAGCGATGGTAGTCCAGAGTTTGCTCAAAATTGATTCCCGGTTTGATGAAACAACAGGACAATCACAGAATGAGTGTCACCTAGCTTTATATTGTTAAGTGTTTTTTAGCTGACAGTGCCCACTCATAATTCCTGCAATAACTCACGTTTTTTTCGATATTGCCAGGTAGTTCATTGCCGTCTCCTTGCTAGGGTGTCTTAGGATATTCCTAGCAAATTGGCAGCAATTAGTTTATTTAGTTTCATTCCACAACTTTTTTTAATCCGTTGTGAGTGTTTTTTTCTGATGGTTTGCACGATTGCCGAAACTGATAATGGTTTAGATAGGCGTTTCTGCATTGCGAGTGTTCTTTAACCCAGCAAATAGAAACTGTGTTTTTGGGACACATCTTTTAGTCTTTAAGACATTTTCATAGACTTTTGTAGCTGTGAGGTGGTAGTGGCTACTTTGAAAGCCTTCAAATCCATTGATTTAGAACCAAATATAGGTTGTGGAGAAAATGATTTTTGAAAATTTGTTTGTTGTGTTCCAAAAAATTGCTCTGTCTACTTTGTGATTTACTTAGCAATTAGTTTAGATTTAGGTCGTCAAAATTTCAAGATGATTTAAAATATTATTTTTGCAAGTGTTGTGTTTTGAAGTCGGTATAATTTGTTTATAAAAATTTTGGGCAGAACTTAAGCTTTGCTGCATATTCATATCACCAGATCACAGCTCTTTAAGCAATAGTCTGTTTAATAATACCACTGCAAGCAGGTTTCACGTTTCGTGTGGTCTACTGATCCGGCTCATGTAAAAGGTATGCCTGTTTTGGTATGTGAAAACCACTGTGCAGAATTCTTGAGAGTTAAGGTGGTTCAAAAGGCTGTTCCCTCCATTGCATTGTGCTCTCACAGGCCCGGGAAAATGTATATGCAAGCTTTCATGTAGTTCGTCACTAGTTTACTAATTCCTGGTCATTATTTTGCAATGATTTATACCGGGTATACCACTAAGAAAGGAGGCTGGCTATATCTCGGAAACCGTTTTTCTCATGATGTTGGGAAAATTTTTGTTATAGTAAAAAATAGGCAAAGTAAAAGCGCTGGAAATTATTTTTAAGTTTCTAGGTCGGTTGCTAGAGGGAATAATTGGCATAGTCAATTAGGAAAGGCTGATTTTATCAAAAATTCACCCGCTATATGTATATCAGAATCAACTTTGTGATAATCTTTAGTAAATTGCAAAATACTTTTTATTAGTGTTTTTTTGCTAGTCAAATGAAGGGTGGGGAAAAGGGCATATAGTTGTTTAAACAAACGGTCATAATTTAATTGATGATTAAGGGATCCTGACGTCTTAGGTCTTTTTAAAAAGGGTATTTATTAGGCTTTGAAATATCGTATGAATTATGTTAAGTCTCGTGCCTATCGCCAGATGCGCCTTGTGGCAGATTTCACGTGTTTTCTTGAAAATTTCAAATGGAGTGATATCTATTATAAATCAGTGTTACTTTGCACGATAAATCCAAAGAACGTGGCGTGCAAGGTGATTTTTTTTTAACGGAGATACTAGGAAAAGAAAACAAACTCTTATAAGAAATGCAAAAAAAAACGTATGATGTCGGTAACGCATGTGTGTGTAAACAAAATTTGCGCGAATGATAACGGTCAAACCGATTCCTTTCAAATTATCAACAAAAGAGGTAGACCCATGTCTCGCGGAGATTAGATTTTGGGTGTCATGAGCGTATATTTTCGACATTTTTAAGGCGTATAAAAAAGTCATGTTTTGAGAATGCACAAACCGATAACAGACAAGTTGAAAACAGAAAAAGTTGGGATAAATGTACTGACATTGAAAAATTGTATATATATATATATATATATATATATATATATATATATATATATTTTTTTTTTTTTTTAATATATAGGTAATATATGGAACAATTCGGAATTAGCTTAAGAAATAAAATTTTCTTCAAAGATACCAACTTCTAGTATGTGCCATGTTGTTTGTTTTTTTATGCTTCGTGACAGTCATGACACTGGTCTATAATAACTATATCGCTCCATTGGATATTTTCAAGAAAAGACGTAAAATCTGAGAAATTTTCAAAACTAGCGCTATCTAGCGATCAGCACGGGACTTAAATAATATAATTCATGCTCTACTTGAGATCCAAGTCGTCAAAATCCGTTAATCATTAATTAAATTATGCGCGTTTGTTTAAAAAATATTTGCCCTTTTCCCCATCCTTTATTTGACAAGCTAGAGAAAAAACATGAATAATACAAATTATTTGCAGTTTACCAAAGATTAAAATTAATTTTGATATACATACATTGGGTGAATTTCTAAGAAAATCTACCTTTTCTAATATATATATATATATATATATATATATATATATATATATATATATATATATATATATATACAGGGTTCGCCAAACTCAGTGGCGTATTAGAAGTATATGGAGAACGAGTAAAGATATTTACTTGAGATTTGGGTAAGTTTCATACTAAGAAGTGAACTTTATTTTAAAAATAATTTCGAAGTTGCGGCGTTGCCAGCTCTATTGCAGACAGACAGAAAGTTTCTTTTTTTAAATACAATACCCTGTATATTATTGCATTGTCAAATTCTATGTATTATTCTGAGCATTTTTTATGTAGTATATCCTATACCTAATTTGAGAGGTTTCTGAAATAAAAATTATTTTTTAATTTTTAAGGGTCAAATCGAGTTCAATGTAAAACACGATATATTTTTAGAACGTTGTCCCAGAATTCTGAAATTTTTATACGAGTTTCCGAAGATGTAGGTTAATTGACGACTCAAGGTAATTTTTAATTAAAAGTTATACAGGGTGTATAAAAATATAGTTTATTCGCGATGAACAGAAATGTTCATAACTCGATTTTTTTAAATGGAACACCCTGTATATTTTAATTGCATCAAATAGAGAGAGACATTGCCTTTCAAATGACATTAGGTATTCCTATACCTATCTCTGACGGGTAATGAACTAAATGGCATTTTAAAAAAAAATCGACCATTTTAGTATTTTCTGTAAAAAAAATCTATTTTAAGCGCACTGAATAGAGAAGTAAACATTTTTGTCAAATACTGGCAAGTTATTTCTACGTATATCTGTCTTAATGATACCTAAATGGAAATACTTTTCTTGAGAAAAATCGATAATTTAATAGTAACAATATGTATTCACAAACGCTTTTGATAAAAAATTAACGATACTACCGAATAAAACAATACTCACGATGGAACACCCTGTATATTTTTGTTGCATCCAACAGAGAAAAAATTACCTTTCAATAGTATTAGCATCGCTGATGATTAATTAATTAGATGCCATTTAGTAGAAGCACGAATAATATCTCGTAAAACGAAAGATTATTTAACTAGTAGGCTGTGCACGCCTGTCATCTCCCAGGAAACCAAACAGAGAACATTTGTTTTTAATATGCATAGTTGTCAAAAATTCACTAATTTAAAATGGCAAATTCTTACTTAAGTGTAGAAATTCTAAATTTGTTTTATGTGCACGGTCAATGTGATAAAATAATATCAAGAACATGTAGACAATTTAATCAACTTTATCCAGATTCTGTCCCAATGAACGAGAAAAAGTTTAAAAGAATAGACAAGAATTACAGAGAGTACAATAATGTTAAAAGACCAAGACTTCAAGTCAAACCTGTAACAGGTAACGAAGACAATGAAATTACTGTTTTGTCTTATTTCCATACATACCCTCACGCATCAATTAATAGCGCAGAGAAAGATTTAGGCATTTCTTACAAATCGGTGGAAAGAATTTTGCACAAACATAGAATGCATAATTATAAATTTATAACAGCCCAGGCTTTAGAGCCTACAGATCCTCCTCAGCGCGTCGCATACTGCGAAATGATCCTGATGCGTACACAAGAAGATCCCAACTTTTTAAAAAAAGTTATTTGGACGGATGAGAGCAAATTCACAAAAGAAGGGATATTTAACAGAAGAAATTCACATTTTTGGTCCAAAGAAAATCCTTATTTTATCAGAGAAAAAGGTTTTCAATACAAGTTCGGTTTCAATGTATTTTGCCTCATGATGAATGACAAAATAAAGTTTTGCTCTTACGATGAAAATTTAAATTCTGAAAAATATTTGGAAATATTGAAAACTACAGTTTCTGATTTTCTCGACGAGTTACCATTGAACTTACTCCGGAGCTGCTGGTATCAGTTAGATGGGGCACCGGCTCACTGTACAAACGAAGTAAGTGCGGAACTTACTACAATCTTCGAAGACAGATGGATTGGCCGACGAGGTCCATGGATTTGGCCACCTAGGTCCCCAGACCTTACCCCTCTCGACTTCCATCTTTGGGGCAGGGTAAAAGGGATAGTTTATCAGACGCCAGTAGAAACAAAGGAAGAACTCCTAAATCGGACAAGAGAAGCACTGCTGGCATTATCCGCGGAAGAGATTCAAAAAGCAACGAGTCATGTAATGACACAAGTTCTGGAATGCCTCAGAGTTAATGAAGGACACTTTAAACAGTTCAGTTACTGACAATTCATTTGGGGATAGTTCTGTTGTTAGCTATATTTTTGTAATATTGTTTTATTCGGTTGTATCGTTAATTTTTTATCTAAAGCGTTTGTGAATACATATTGTAAATATTAAACTATAGATTTTTCTCAACAAACGTATTTTCATTTAGTTATCATTAAGATAGATATATTATTGACAAAAATGTTTACTTGTCTATTTAGTGCTTTTAACATAGATTTTTTTTCCAGAAAATAATAAAATGGTCGATTTTTTCTTTTAAATGCCATTTAATTCATTACCCATCAGAGATAGGTATAGGAACACCTAATGTCGTTTGAAAGGCAATGTCTCTCTCTATTTGATGCAATTAAAATATTCAGGGTGTTCCATTTTAAAAAAATCGAGTTATGGACATTCTGTTCCTCGCGAATAAACTATATTTTTATACACCCTGTATAACCTTTTATTAAAAAATACCTTCAGCCGTCAATTAACCTACATGTTCGGAAACTCGTATAAAAATTTCAGAATTCTGGGACAATATTCTAAAAATATATCGTGTTTTACATTGAAGCCGATTTGA
The DNA here is from genome assembly GCA_030620095.1 of Kuschelorhynchus macadamiae. NCBI lineage: Eukaryota > Metazoa > Arthropoda > Insecta > Coleoptera > Curculionidae > Kuschelorhynchus > Kuschelorhynchus macadamiae. The sequence continues at coordinate 1,358,402 of JAUTXW010000536.1, read as the reverse complement.
CCCTTAAAAATTAGAAAATAATTTTTATCTCCAAAACTGCTCAAAATAGGTATAGAACATACTACATAAAAAATGCTCAGAATAGTTCGTAGAATTTGACAATGCAATAATAGACAGGGTATTGTATTTAAAAAAAGAAACTTCCTGTCTGTCTGCAATAGAGCTGGCAACGCCGCAACTTCGAAAATATTTTTAAAATATAGTTCACTTCTTAGTATGAACCTTACCCAAATCTCAAGTAAATATCTTTACTCGTTCTCCATATACTTCTAATACGCCACTGAGTTTGGCGAACCCTGTATATATATATATATATATATATATATATATATATATATATATATATATATATATATATTTGTATTATATATATATATATATATATATATATATATATATATATATATATATATATATATACAGGGTGAGTCGGGAGGATCGCCCCAAACTCCAGGAGTGTGTTCTATGAAAGATACTGATTTAAAAAAACTCATATGTTCTTATTCGATTCTCATTTGTTTTCAACTTACAGCATAAATTAGAATATAAACAAGATCTAACAAATTAACGTTTCAATTAGATTATTTATATATATATATATATATATATATATATATATATATATATATATATATATATATATATATATATATATATATATATATATATATATATATATATATATATATATATATATATATATATATATATATATATATATATATATATATATATATATATATATATATATATATATATATATATATATATATATATATATATATATATATATATATATATATATATATATATATATATATATATATATATATATATATATATATATATATATATATATATATATATATATATATATATATATATATATATATATATATATATATATATATATATATATATATATATATATATATATATATATATATATATATATATATATATATATATATATATATATATATATATATATATATATATATATATATATATATATATATATATATATATATATATATATATATATATATATATATATATATATATATATATATATATATATATATATATATATATATATATATATATATATATATATATATATATATATATATATATATATATATATATATATATATATATATATATATATATATATATATATATATATATATATATATATATATATATATATATATATATATATATATATATATATATATATATATATATATATATATATATATATATATATATATATATATATATATATATATATATATATATATATATATATATATATATATATATATATATATATATATATATATATATATATATATATATATAGAAATTTAAAAATAATTTCCAGCTCTTTTTTTACCACTTTTACTATACCAGAATTTTTGTCGATATCATGGGATAAAACAGTTTTCGAGATATAGCCGGCTGTTTTTTTAGTTGTACACCCGGTACAGGTTAGAAGGAGGATCTTGATGGGATAGAACGCGTTAATAGCATCATGAATGGAGGTTTGTACAGCACTGATGTATCGCTCTATTTCGCCATTGTTGTTGGGTATCCATAAATGGGTACAACACCTTTTCAAGTCTATTAAACATTTGATAACTGATATTACCTTAGTTTAAATTTTATTTGGAAATATTACAATATAATAGTATTTTTGAGATCCCCATTTCTCCCCATGGCTTCAAATTTGTAATCACTGCACATATAATATACATTAGATTAAGATGAGAAGATAACTAAACTGTGAAGTTCATACAATTTTGCAAAACGTAATAAGTGTAGTTACACATTGGTAACTATACATACATAGATTATAGATCGTTTACCATATTATATATTTATAAGACTGACATTAATCTAAATTTTAGAGCAACATTTTTGATATTTAATATGTTATGCACTATGTTACGAAGGAAATTATAATAATTAATGATTATAAACATCGAAAATATTGCTTGTATTTTAGCGGCTAATGATTTCTCATAAGATGTATTCATTTTCTTATATTAATATTATTAAAAATAAGAATAATAGGTTACACAAAGAAATTAACTACTTTATTAAAGATTTTCATTCTCTTGGAATTTTTAGAGATTTTGGGGTGTCACAACAAGAGTATAAGTCAGTCTAGGGTTAGTAATAGTTTTGGATGACATACTAAGAAATAATTTCTTTAATAAAATATGGTCTTATTCTATTTTAATATGAAAATACAGTACAATGCAAACGAAATATATTATTTCACTTAGTGACACTATTTCACCTAAAACGCTATAGCAAAAGAGGTGAAAATATTTGATGGTGGCCTATTAATACATGGTTAAGGCTTTATATTATTGTCATAAGTTACATTAAACATACCTTGATACCATCATTGGATATTTTTGGTAAACTAGGAAGTCTGAATTACAGTCAGGAAGATACGTTTTAGTCAAAACGTATCTTATTCCCTCTTCAAGTGTCTTTTTGGTATATATGACGCAGCTTCTCACACATACATATACCTGAATGATGTGCTAAATTTCTAGAAATATTTTGCTCTGGTATATAGGTATATCTATAGTACAAACAGTTCACACGGCTTTGGTATTTCGAGAGGATTTACTAGCCATAATATTTAGAGTGGTTTACGTACGATTGCTTTCCTTGAGGTGGCGCTATGTATTTTAAAATTCGTAATTATTGTGGAAATCAACTATTAATGACTTCGGAAATATTTAGGTTGGAGAGGAAAGTGGCAGTCCACGCACAGAGTTCTGGAGGAAGACAATAGGCATTGTGGTGGGACTGTAAAAATAATATATCATCACAATAAAATGTATGCCTTGAGACCAGTGGACTAGTAGGTAGGTTTTTTTTTTTTTTATTAGGCTTTGAAACTGAAAAAAGTTTCGCAGTTGTTGTGGTTTTGAAGTTCACCACCTTTCGTTTTTTCACGTTGTTGGGAGATTTTTATAATTATTTTGTTATTAATAGTTATAGGTTCAGACTGAAACAGTACTACATGCTAAGTGTAGCACCTAGCGCTACCTATTGGGGCTCCGGTGATATCCTGCTGCAGATTCATGGGTGTTTCAGCAAAGCATCGAGTTATTTACGATTAGGGGCCTATTACAGACTGCAGAATTAATGTATACAAACATGACGCATAGATTTTATAGTTTTTTTCTTCTAATTTATAGAAATATTTTCATTATGCAGGGTGTCAGAAAACAAGCAATATATGGATCAACGTGTTTAAATATTTCATTTTGTATCGTAGACCTAAATTGAGTGTTTTCGAGATAGTAGTGTTAAAAAATGAACATTTTGGAATTTGAAAGATATTTGTGTTTTGCACCAAATCGCACCGCCTAAATGTAGGCGGATCGACTAAGTGCAAAACAGGGTGCACATTTCTGCCTTATTTTTATGATCTTTATATGACATCAACTTCTAAACCAAGTAGATGTAACAGCTTTTCTGCTTTTAAGAAAAATTCGGAGAGAGAAAATAAGAGAAACTATAAAAAAACTAAGATAGGTATGTGCTGTTGGATCTGCCACAAGTCGAACAACTTAGATTTTACAGCCTCTCAAGGACTGAAATTGGCAACTTTTAAATGCCATAATTTTGAAAATATTTGAACTTAGTTACAAAAGTTCTCCAAAGAATGCCTTAATTATAAGGTACTTAAAAAAAAAGTCGACCCATACCAAGCTATTTTGAGACGGATGCTACATACTGAAAATATTTGTAGATATTAGAATAAAAATTAAATAAATTCGACCCATACCAAGCTATTTTGAGACGGATGCTACATACTGAAAATATTTGTAGATATTAGAATAAAAATTAAATAAATTCGAAAGGTTTTATTAATAATGCCAGTCTGTTATTGACATTAAAAAATATTTATTGCGCCCTATACCAATATAGTGATTATCGATATCGTTATCAATATACCCAATGAAGATATTGCGTAACATACCTACAAATATATTATTGAACTCTGGTAAAATATTTGAAAAGCCATTCGCTACCAGTATTTCTTTAATAATAATTAAATCAAAACAAAACGAGCATGTTCATTTTTTATTGTAATTTTTGTCTTTTTGATAATGGCTGGATTTCAAATATTTTAAAATTCATGGAAAATATTATGCATTACTAGCAATATAAAATATTAAAACAGATTTATAATATAGATCGAACGAGAAGGGATATACCTAAGATTAGATTTATAAAACAAAAAATTAATTGTCGAAAGTATTCAGTACAAATAATCTGAAAATGTAGTTTCAGTGAATGTTGATGAATGAAAATTACACTATTACTAATCAACATTTTTGTGATATTTATAAATTATTGTGGGAACAAGTGTTTGAAAATGTATCTAACAGTCTTTGAATAAATAATCCGTTAATTTATTCAAAGCTAACAGTATGTATAGAAATCCAAAATTTTAAATCTGAAATCCTAAAAGAATTACGAACTAAATAAGAATTAGTATACTGAATTCATTTTTACAATATATGAGATAAATATTGTATTCCAGCATATATTTATAACATTATAAGCACTCTGCTTTATATGACACTAATAATACTGAAAAATTTAATTGCTTGCATTTCTGCGTGTTTGTAACTATTATTGTAATGAATCTCTATTAATAAGTAAAAGTACTTGTACGTGAATGACTTTTTATATAACGTACTAAAATTATATTTCTTGGGAAACTATCTCACGCACACAAATCATACGGTTCAAACTTAAATCAAACGGCTATATCACAGCCAAAAAAATAGCCAATACAGTTTTTAAAGTTCTATGAAAAAATCTATAACATACATTTTATAATCGGTTATATAAAATGTACGTAAATAAAAGGTGAATTGAATATATGTAAGATGCCATTGAATTGATAGAGCGTTTAGAAAATTGATCACCGTCTCACCGTTACCGTATCTGATTTCTAAAATAGGCTTCCACAGGTTTTCGAAGTTTATACCACCAAAATAAAAGCTCCAAAATATTATTCGTTAACAGTTTCTAAATTTATGTAATGAAAAAATTCAACTGTTCTTAGAACACTACTACGAATGTAAATATAAGTAAGCAATAAGTAAAAAATTGCAAAATTAAAATTACTGCAAATTATCGATATTTTGAAATTGAAACATAATAAATTGATTGCTAGAATGTAATACATGTTGCCATCGCCAATTTAACTAGACTATTTTATAGTAATAATACTGAGAGATGTTTATTCTACCATACAAAAATATTGATACAGGGTCCAGGTTATTCCTATATATTTCAGAGTAAAGCGTGCCCCATTTTCAATTTTGCAGGTGTAGGAATAGTATTGGAATTACGAAAGCTTTCACGGCTGGAGTCATTTAAGAAATCATCGTTCTTGGGTTAGGACCGCGTCAAATTGGAATTACTTTCCGACGTTTCACCTATAATTGCACGAGCTATCCTCAGGGATGTTGATTGCACAACATCAAAACACTGAATGAGCTCCGAGTGGCAGAGTTCAGGAATTTATACCCGTCCTGTGCCAACGGACGCGTGACTCACTGTGTCCTAGCCCGCGTCTCTATTGCAATTTTCGAAGTGTTAGATAATTTCAATAGATTCTCTAATTTTTCGAGACTTAAGGAATCTTGGTATCTTTTACATTAATCATTTGCCCTGTTGAATGCTGGTGTTTAACGACAGCGGACTGAACAATTTGTTTCTTACTTATACATCTTTCATGTTCCTTAAGTTTAGTAGACACAGACCGTCCAGTTTCACCTATATACATTTTACCGCAGGAATGTTATAAACTCCTTCTGATTGCAAAGGAATTACTTCTTTTGGTGTCCTTAAGCATTGCCCAATCTTTTTGTGTGTATTAATCTAGATCTCCGCAATTTTATCTATGGCACCCTGAATAACAGGTAAAACTGCACTCGTGGTGGTTAAGTATCCAATACTGGTTTAGGTCTGGGATTATTATAATGCCTAATCGATCTCCGAATATCTTCAGTGCAGTATCCGTTTGATTTTAAAGCTTCAATCAGTTTTCGTCTGAAATTGAATTTGTATCACATATTGACAAAGCCCTAAAGACTAATGAATTGATGACGGATTGTTTTTGAGATGGATGATGGTGAGAAATAAAATTCAAATATCTGTTCGTATGTGTCGGTTTCTTGTAAACAGTATGACTTAGGGTGTCGTTCTTATTCTTTTGTACTAATACATCAAGGAAGGGAATAGCACCATCTGATTCAGTTTCCATAGTGAATTTTATATTATGTTGTTGGTTTAGATGATCTAAAAATATAATTAAATTTTTTTCTCCATGATGCCATATTACAAAAGTATCACCTACATATCTAAACCAACCTTTAGGTTAGGTTAGGTTAAGTTAGAGTTAGTTTAAGAGCAGATCTTAAACCAACTTCGTGTCGAAAGCTTCCATAAAGATGTTCTCTACATCACCGGCCTCTAAAGTAAAATCTTTAAGCTTTTCTACGAAATTTTTGTAGTTTTTGATATATTTATATAATATTAGATCGTCCTGTGAAGAGGTTTAAGATATTGGCTAAATATTTACCTATTTCTTAAGAAGATGAACCTATTGCACTCACGTCCCACCGTCAGTACGGAAATTGCATGCGAAACATCGAAAAGTAATTCCAATTTGACAATGTCCAAACTCAAGAACCATGATTTCCTAGTATTGGAATACGTTTATACTACTATAATCTTGTTTTGACGCTACTTTGCTCTTATATGGTTAAACAATGTGGTGTTATCTCCTTTGCCACTTTAGCATCAGTCATCATTTGATTGTGAATTAGTATATGTATGTATTTTACTATGTCTTTGTTTCGTAGATATATTTTAATCGTTTTATTTGTTTTGCCATTCTGATGCACTACTGGTGTACATTATCAAAATTCCTGACAGAATCTTCTTTTTTGTTGGAATAGCCTTGATAAAGACTTAATAAAGGTCTAAACGTCAGCATTTTCTAAATAAAAGGAGGTTTTATTTGTTGTTCTGAACCCACAAAAATAACCTACCACATTATGTCCAAGTTTGCAACAAGTTTAGCCGGACTTTATAAATAGAAACAGTATTGACAAACGCTTATGCTTTAACATTATTGTTCAGTCCAGCCCCCCCCCCCAACGATCCAGTTTATTTATGTTTTTCCTGAAGCATACGCTTCAGGAAAAACATGCTGCCATCTAGGTTTGCAAAACTGGCTGCAATCTCCAAATTTGCAGCAAAACTACATTTCAGATGTAAAAACAATACAAGAAAATTATTGCAAGTTGGTTTTATACGTTTCCGAAGAAAACTTGTGCTTCATCGTTAGTTTGGAAGAAAATTAACTAGACCTCCTATTTAAAAATTGTTCTACAACAAGTTTATATTGCCCTAAAAATTACCCCCCTGTAGTGTGTTTTATTATTTGAGATATAAAGTTTCAAATTTAACTAACCTTTACATTTAAAAATAAGTTTAAGCTTCCATAGAATTATTTTTTAAGAGTAAAATGATAGCATACACCCTAGGGGGTTTGTTTTATCATTTTACTTTATGTATGTTTTAGATTAAAAAAAGGTGTAATAAAAAATGTTTGTTAGTGTGTGTCTACTGATTGGTTTCTGACGTTTTGGTGTCCACTTAACTTTGAATGCTTTAAAGAACTTGTGCTGCCTTCTCCAATTTTGCATAACATATAATAAACAACTGATCAATTACTAAGAATCATTAAAATACAAACCGTATGCCTCCTTTTTGCATTCAATAGATTATTGTATTACTCATGCTTGGGCCTAGAAGGAGTTTGTTTCAGCTTGTGGAACATGACCCCAGTTTTGCAAAAGTTTTTTGTTCCTATTTAGTTTAGTTAGTTAGACCCACAATTATATTCTTCCAGTGCCGCTCTTGAGAAAATTTCGTCCTTATTTCGATATCTTTATGTCCATGGAAGAAATGATTTTTTTAACGTGAATTTGCAGCCTTATTTGTTAGAATTGATATAAAGAGTATAGCAGTTTTTAAAACATTTTATAGCAACAAAATTATAGAAAAAACCCGATTTAATTTTTTCTGTACAAATATTATACAGGGTGTTCTAAATAGAATATATTGAAGAACATATTGATGTTATAGTAAGTTAACCTGGACTAAAATACATGAGATTCATCTTTATTGGCGGAATTTTGAACATTTTTTATAAATGTGAATTTATGGAAAACTTTTTTTTTGACTATGTAAGACAAATTAAACAAAATTAAATGTTTGATTCTGAACTCGGATTCTAGCCATAATTCTTTGTGAAGTCCAAAATTATCAATTTAAATTATATTTTTTGAACAACTCTGTATAGCTATAAACGTGGTACATGTTACTTATCTTGATCTGTAAAACAATACATGTAAAAATTGGGAAAATCTGCCGATGTGTAGGAGAATCCCATGTGTAGTTTTTCTACTAAAAATTAATATGTTTATAAAGATCGTCTTATTTGATAAAAAAAAAGAAAATTCATGGTATGCATTTTGAGCATTAGCTTTAATCTAAGCCGCGGTAGTTTTTGGTCAATTTTAAAACATAGTTCATAGATTTTCATATATCCATTAAAAAAATATATGTTTTCTATAATCAGAAAAATGATGACATTTTTCTGAGATGTATAATTAAAGAATATTACGATGGAATTAAATTAGGAAAAAAATAACTCAAAATTGAGGGCGAGTTAAAATTTTCGGAATTTTGCGCCATATCATAACGCCCTGTAAAATAGGTAATGGCAGTTTTAATACAAATCCACTTAGGCTCAGGTCTAAGTAATACGCCTATTCAATTAAAAAAAAAAACGCATTCTATTTGCTTTATATAAGACTGAGATATTTGACTTTAAAATGATTGGCTCTAAAGGGCATATTACAACGATCTTTTTAGGCCAGCGTAATTTAGTTACCAAACTATTAGTATCAACTTTAGTTAAGTCTGATATAAAAGTGGTGACGACAACAGATTTTCTTAAACATACAACTGTAAAGTGAACTCTAGGGTACTTGAAACAATAAATTTTTTATGGCAGCATAAACTTCTTTCAACATTTTTTTCTAAAACAGGAATCACTGTATTCTATATTAAATATTTTTACGGCAATATGAACGTCTCTTAATACAGTTTTCTGCAAAATTGACGATGGCATCCCGTTTTATTTATCCATAGTAAAGTAAAGTAGACTCTAGGGGACGTGCAGCATTTTTTTGAGAGGCTAAACGTCTCATACTGTTTCTAAATAAGTCTAGTTAAATCTAATGCATAATTGGCGATGGCATTTTGCTATTAAAATATCCACAACCTCCGAAATTAAAGTTTCAAAGCTCTTGCTAGTTATGGAATATAGAAATTCACATTAGCTTTATCCAGAAGTAAAACAACTCAGATTAGTAGCATATAATTACAATATCTTATATTACTAATATTATCTACTTTAAATTAAATATTAAAATACATGTTACAAGTGAAAGAATAACAAAATTACCCAAAATTATTGGTTGCAAATATTTAATTTTGAATTAATTTAAAATTTCTGTGTGCTTAGAATAATTTAAGAATAATTTATTGGTGATACTTCAAAGTAGTATAAGTCTGTGTTTCCTTCCTTTTGTCGGTAATAAAAAGAAACGTTTGCTTACTAAACAATCAGAGTGCTCTAAATGAAGCCTAAGTATGTAGGATATAAAAGTAATTTAAATCTCAATTTTTATTTCACTAAAATTTTGTGTAACTTAGAACTGAAAACAATGTGCTAGATGGCCTTTACCATCTATACAACCTTTAAGAACTATGAAGTTACAGCTAGGGATGGGCGGTATTGGATTTTATTTTACTTATCAATATGTCGATAGGTATTCTTATCTATCGAAGGAGCCATAAATTAAAGACGAACAAAAAAAAATTCTCCATCTTTGTAAATATGTAATCCGTTTATCCATAACTATCGATATATCGAGATTTTTTATTTACCTATTGTAATTCGATATGACACTGACCTATCGATAAAACGCCTAACCCTAGTTACAACGACTTTGTTTATTGTTAGTTTTTTTTTATATAAAATGAGATCATTTTGACTGTTCCTTTACTAAATGTTTATTTGGGATAACGATAGTAGTGTAATATAATAATTATATTTATTATAAAACCATATAATTAACAGATAGTGGAATTACCATGGAGAAATGTTTATTCAAAATTAAAATGAGATGTTATCTTATGTTTTTATTAATAAATGCTGTGAAAACATTGTCTAATATTTATCTAACGATATGCGATTAAAAAACTATAATTCTAATAAAAAACATAGGCTATTCAAATGACCAATAATTAAATTAGGAATTCGCCTGTGATTATTATTTCTTGGATAAAACTGTAGTAAAAAATAGATGCTAAAGACGATGGAAAATGACAAATCCTAAAATAAAAAGTCAGTGTGTATGCCCGTACTCTGTTAACCAGTTTCGAGAATTCTAAATAAAGAATACTTCTACATTTATTACTAAATTCACTATTAAAGTTTCGTTCTTAAGGAACTTCACCCAACCCATATTACCTTCTGCAAACAGTTCATTAATATAGTTTGAATTCCGCCGCATATCCTAAATTAAACCATAGACTATTGCTACTCAAAGGATGGTCCACGGTCCGGTGCAATTCCTGACGGTGAACTAACTTTATAACTGACATAACGTATATTTACACTTTAATCGACGAAACCATGTCAATTGCTTTAGCGCAATATTTCAAATAAAGCACCCAACTGTCCAGCGCAAATTTTAGTCACATTCACATAATTCCAAAATATTAATAGACGAATAAGCAAAGAATTTCTTTTCGATAACAAAACCATAACCCAAATAATGAATGATCACAAAAGATTTTCCTTTTTTGCCAACAAACCGGTCGTTTTTAATGTAACAAATAGTTATACATCATTCCAAAATGTGGTTTAGATTTTTAAGATTTCTGTAGTCATATACATGTATGACGTTGCGGAAATTGCTATTTTTTTTTTGTTTGTAAGGAGACTTTTTTTACAATGAAAATGTCACCAGAATTGAACAACGATCCTAATAAGTGATGAATGGATGAATTTCTGACTACCAACTGCTTGCAGCATTTATGACGAAAGGTGGATATTACATGTTGATATAGCATCTAATTTAAAAAGTGGACTAACCACATTTCTGTAAAAAATACACAGAATAGAACTAATTAAGTTCTATTCTAATGATTATTTGATATTTTCTGATGTTTTTATTACAATTATATTTTCATGCAAGAAAGAATGCTCTCTGGTCTACAAATCCACGAAAAGACCGAAAATATCTGAAGTCAATTTACTGAATTAAACACTAGTTGACTTGCAAAATCCGCTGATTGAACACACCCTTGACAAATATTTTATTGAAACGCAAAACGTTTATTTTTAGTGATCATAATATTTACACGGCACATTTCTATGATTATTCTTTAACTGTGTTGAAAGATAGGTCTTTCTAGCCCTCAGTTATAGGAATTTTGTGATTTGTGTATATTTCGTTAATTTTATTATGATGTTGATATCGATTGAATGTAACATATTGCTAGTCAGCGGATGCTGTAGGAAGATATTTACAGGTCATCATAAGGAAAAAACAAATAGAAAATAAAAGACCCTCTAAATGCATCCCAACACTGCACTCAGTTAGTTGATATGCATTGACAGATTTCTGAGTAGCCAAACTCCCAGAGATTAAAGGTCAATTTATTCTTATCAGTGCCAATATGTGATATATTTATCATTATTCTTATGAAACAATACTGAACGTAAAAAAACGTCACTGTCGGACGTGTGTAAACGTTTTCATTTATATTATAGGTACCAATAATTTTTTCAATCATACTGATTCTGGTGATCGGAGTACTCGGATACTGGAATCGAGTAGTATTCGATTCCTTAAAGAATCGATCGTAGTCGTCTACTTTATTGAGGACTGACTACTGATTGCTTAATTAATATTTACGTGTCGCGATTCGAAATCGACCGGTAACATGGCAACACCGATATCGCGCCCCAATGTACTCTTATGTAGTATAGATAAATCTTGGTGGAAAATATAGACTGACTATATTACAGCAATTGATGTCTGGTTAGTAGTTTTACTCAGTGGTCGGTGGTTGCTTACAGATAGTAAGATATTTTGGAAATAGTCTGACTATATTATAGGAATCGATGCTTGGTTTTAATAAGTGGTCGGTAATCGGTGCTTTTTTAACTGATACATCATTATGGAGCTAAAGGTCGCAAGTAGCTTGTTTTCAGATCATACCAAGGTAAAAATACCACTATAGAGAGAAGAGAATCAAGGATAAAAAGAACGCCAAGCAGCTATAATTTGAGGCCAATGGTGTCACGAACTCTTGTGTTGTTGACAATTAAAAACTACTGTACAGTTAAGTCGATTCTTAAAATTATATTAAAAAAACTGATAGAAATATATTGATGGATCTGTTTCACTACTCTATATATATACATGATGAACAATGAACCTATTGGATAAATGGGCACAGAGGCGTCAAAACCCAAAAATTCGGGGAGAGGCCCCGCTGCGTTAGCAGACGCCATTGTTTGTCAAGATCCCAAATGGCATAATTTGAAAATAATACAAAAAATAAATAGATATTTCAATTCGAAAATACATGCAAAACCTTCATCGTCTATAATACTTATATATTATATCCGAGATTATATCTTAATATCTTCACGGTCTGAACACAAAAGATCGAAGTAAATTTGCAACTATAAATATTTAATTTCGTATTTGTCGCGACGGAAAACTTAGTTTAGTCAAATATATTTAAAATATTAATAAAAGCATCTACATCCGCATTCACTAAAAATGTTTTTTTTTACATATGTTTAAAAAGACATATGTAATTATAGAAGAAACAGTTGTTCTAAATGTTACAAACACACAACAAACACATTACAAATGACAATGATATAAGCAAAAAAAACACAACCGGCGACCTAGAAGTTTTAACTGCCTGTGCCATAGCAAGTAAATCTGGTCTAAATCCTAAACCTTTTTTTGTGAATACGGGGGCTAGATTTTAAGCCAAAGTATATATTTAATAGTAAAATTATACTTGATTTGTTAGTCGAGATGTATGGAATTCGAAGTAAAAGTTGTCGTTAACATGTGATTAGATTTTAGAACTAGACTTACGGTTAACCTAATCTAATGTTTATGCACCTAAGGGCATTTACATTATATTCAAATGGCAAAAAATTAGGTAGGTACCTAGTCTTCATACTTGGAGAGAAACATCAAGCTAGACCATTAACCAGATCTATTACACGGTGTCGCTTAGGGGTTTCCAGGGCCGGTGCGAGGCATGGGCAAGAGAGGCAAAACATACGGCCCCGCATTTCAACTTACTATATCGAATGATAGATAAAAAGAATTCACATCATTGTACTACAAAAGACATGACTATTTTTTAGTTAACTATTTATGGCAGTTGCTTGTTGCCATCGAAATACAAAAAGGACTGTTTTTAGCGATTAGTTTTTCCTTTTAAAGGCCGTCCAATTTTTTTGTGCCACCAACCCCGTAAAACCTCGAACCGGCCCTGGAGATTTCCTATTCATTGGTGGGCCATTGTTCTTCCAAGATGGATTCCCTGATTGATGTGACAGTCGAAGTGATTATAAATTCGGTTCTCTTTTTTTATAAATTTTTTTATTTCATCCTTTTTAATTATATTTATACAAGGTTTTAAGGCCTAAACTTAGATTAAAATTTTGAAAGCCCCTAAGAAAATAAATAAGTAGCTAGTAGGTCTATACGTATGAAAAATAGAATTACCGTCACCGTATTAATATTATATAAAATGCGCCATCTATATTTATGTATAGAAAATTAGAACTACACATTGTCAAAATTATGAGTTACTACCAAAAACCTTCGTGCTACTTAAAACCACGAAAACCATACGAAACACGATATTAACATGCGTACTTTTCTTCCTGATGATATGGTAAACGCAAATAAATTGTGCTCGCGTAAATTATTCAAAATGGCGCCATTCCCTAATTTTTATCATTTTTTAAATACGTTTGCTATATGGGACCACTCTGGCAATATTTTGAATCCTTCGCGGAGTAACCAATAACACAAAAGGACAAAGGGTCAAATTGATAACCTCCTCTTTTTTTGAAGTCGATTAAAAGTGAACATTGTGTGATCATTTGCTATCTTTGTAAGAAAACATAGTTGTATTTGCTATTTAAGAAACATATCACGAAACGTAAGTAAGATAAATATTACCAAGTTAATAATAAAAGAACACATTGGAAAGTCTTTAAGACCTTTAGAAAACGTTCCTGTTAGATTTGGAAACGGAGGAATATAAAATTTCGGAAATTTGAAAAGACAGACAGTCAAAAAAGGACACCCTAAACCTAGCTTAAATCAAGTAGAGGAGTTAGCGTAATATAGCGACTATGTTGTAGCTAGGGAAGGATGACTCATCAGACTCTCAGCACCTAGGACCCTTGTACATTTTTCCTGGAACATCTCGGATCTTAGTTCACATACTAGTCCAGGGTGACATCCCTTAATTAAACTGGAGATGCTAGGTCAGCACCCTCCCAGAATAAATTTTTTGATGATACAACATTACACTCACAAAGTAAATGTAACACTACCTTAAAATTCGTGTTAGCAACCTCTGCAAAGAGAACTGTCATTAAGCTTTATATTGTAGTAAAGGTGTTTCCTTAGCTGATAGTGTCTAGTCAAAAAGTTTGTTACAAATCATTAGGATTTTCTTTTAAATTGCGAGGTCTTGTTGGCGATTGTAGGATCTGCCTCGTTTTATCTATTGAAAGCTTACACCAAATACTCAGACTTCGCGAATGAACAATGAAGCAATATATAGTGACTATGTTAATCCATTGACTGTGTTTCTATTGATCAGTAACCTAAAATATGACTAAAAATATCGAGCAAGTTTTCATTTTGGGGGGGGAGACTAAAGCCCCTTAGATCCCCCCTTAAATCCGCTACTGTGGTCTACACATTATGACCATTTTCTTTGAGAACGTAGGGTAGTAGAATAACAAATCATACGTAACGAGTTTACGGTTTTTGCAAATAAATTAAACAAATTTTGTAATACATCGTTTTGATAATTTAATTTAGAAAGTCTAAAATCAATTTAAACTCCCAGGAAAATTCTCGTAATCCCGCCAAAAAAAGAAAAAAATTAATGTTCCTGTGAAGAAGCGTAAGAAAACACACTTAAGGGGATTTCTCCTTAAAGGGTAGGACAGTGTTTTTCCAGGATGGGAACTCTGATGCGGCAGTCGAACAGTCATAGAGTGATTGTAAAATTACCCTCTCCTGGTGGAAATAGGGTTACCAAACATTTAAGAATGGGTACATTTTAAGAACCTCTTAGATCTTTGAAGCAAAAAATAAGTAAGTATATTATGAATTTATATATCTAAATAGTTTCAATAGATTAATAGGTTCCGGTCTACATAACACTTGGAAACCGATCAAAACCCACTTTTTTTCTTTAAATTTTGATAAAACGAACCTATTTTATTGCGAAAGTTCAATCTTACTACATATATACCTCCAGCAAGAAGACGTAATTTTTTGCGATTCGAGATTTTTCTGTTATGTCAGTTCTCTACAAGTTCGATGTTATATTAAATATTTAGTCTTTTTACGTAAATAACTAATAATTAATTCTATTTAAAATAGGTTCTATTGACACTGTACAATGTACGTTGTCGTAGTAATAATTGAACGGTGCTATACAGAATCACAATACTTTTTAGTTATCCTATTTTTTGGACTGAAATTCAGATTAACATTACCAAGAGGTTGCGTCTTAGTAGTTTGGACCTTGATAAAATGATCTAACGGTCTATTAAAATTATAATTGTTTTGAATATATCAAAAAGCATTAATTTCAGGCTGATAGTGATACACTCAAAACCTTGATTATTTACTCTTAAATCAAATATTTAATTAACGTCAAAACTACTAGTCCTATGAGTGTCATCCCTTCAAAATTTTAAAATATTTTTTTAATAGGTATATTAATAGTTAGATAACACTCTTCTTTTAAGGGTACTCTATACATTTTCTTAGCAAATTCCCAATCAGAATTTTAACTTTGTTACGACAACGCCCTAGGCGTCTTCATGTTTAGGATTAACGTCACGACCACTTTGTAACTAATCGTATTTTTACCGATTCTGTCATTTCGAAAGATGATTTTTGAGTCGGAAAAAAGTTCCATTAAAACAAAACGTCATTGTTTTACTACTACTATAAACAACTAAAAAATAGTGCTGGGCGATGTTCATCGATGTCAATATCTATGGTTATCTTTCGATGTTAGATGTTCGAAAATAAAAAAAGTTAATTTAATGCAATTTTGAAGTAAATATATTGAATAACTTTTAGGACTTTCCTCGTAAGAGGAAAGCATTGTAATTGTGAAAAAAACCCGAAATTTTTTCAGATCTTCACGTTCCAGAGTCCATAGATGCCAAATATAAGGTTTTTTTTCAATTCCATCGGTCTGTTTGTCTGTCGGTCAGTCTGACTGTCTGTTCACGGCATAGCTAGTAGGGGAGACCTAAAATTCTTTAGTCGCTTAGTCGTCGTAAAGTTGTAGTTGCTACACCCGCGCTCAACGTTAACATTTAGGGCAGATGTAGTCGAAAGTCCGAAAAATGCTGCTTGGGTTATGAATGACTGCTCTTCTACAATTTTTCCAATAATTCTCTCAACAGTATTGTGATTTCTATTTTTAATATTTGCCGTTTATCTAAAATATTAAAATAATTTTCTATTCGAGGATAATTGAACATAAATTGACAATTATTACTAATAGGACGGGTTCTACCCTAATGACTCTATAAATATTTATATCAATTAACATTTAGAAACATCCATTTTCGTATCTTAAAATAACATTGTACATATACATTCTTAAAACTCAAACAACTTTAACTTATTGAGAATAAAAACGAATGTATAAGGATAGGTAGGTACGTTAATGAAAGATATAGAGTTTTTAAAATGAGTGGTACGTTTATTATTAGGTACTCTAAGTTGAAAACAACACTTTTTGCAGATTAATATATTAATTAATATCTATTTTGTGCTTTGTGTTTAGTTAAACGGTTTTATGTGATAAAACATCTGCATTTTAACAATTTTGACACAATAATCACATATGTTATTAATTGAATGATTGCTAGTTTGGCCAACAAAATGATACCTTCAATAAATGTACACTTAAATAAAAACTCTGTAGTCTTTTTATTTTGTGAAGAAAAATATGACCATAATTGTTTGAGGAGAAACAATTAATAATCACTGTAACATTCCGGAGGATTCATATATCCAAATACATTTAATTCATAAAGACTTGCAAATGTTATAAATAACAAATACCATATCATGAGAACTATTCCGAATTTTCTATCTAATTTCCATCCGTTGCAGTGTACTGCTATCACTAGGCAAGCCACAGTAGATAGCAGGGATATTGTTGAGTATGTCAAACCTACAACAAATTTAAAGCTCTTGTACAAATCTATAAACAACAAATTATAATGTTTATCCATCACATGGGCTAGATAACTTGTCTTTATAAAGAACAGGTTGCAATACATGGAGATTACTTTTAAAATCGACTGCGTATTTTTATACTTCTTATATTTCTACAGTTTCTTAAGACCCCATGTAAGTAATTCAAACAAATCTTTTAGTTGGTAGTTTTGTCAAAAGCTCCTTCGATATCTATAAATTCACCTAATTATACAAATGACACCTTTTCATTGGTAAAACTCCTGATCAGAGGGAAAGAAGCTTATTAATTAGAATAGTTGAATCATGTGTAATAATAGAAAGACAGTGCATTAATATAGAAGTAGACATGCAGTTCTGCAGTTACTGTACAAAATATGTTTTGCCTTTAATATTTTTGTAGTACTATGAGTAATTGTCTCAAATATGAATTTTATTTGTTGAATTTACTGTTATTCTTGAATTAAAAATTAATTGATTTTTTGTAACGAAAATGTTAAATCTTACAAATAGTGAAATTGACCACTCGTAAGTTGTTTAAGGAAATAAATTGCAATTTTTGTGGTTCCAGGTCCATCTTTTTCATAAAAAGACAAAATTTCTGATTTTTTAGTTGAGAGCAGAAATTTAGAGTAAAGTGATAAAAGTAATTAAAATCTTCTGGAAACACATTTCTAAAAATATATATATATATATATATATATATATATATATATATATATATATTTTTCTTCATTTTTATGGGTACTAAGTATCTTGTACTTTAGTTTTCTAAAGTTACGAGCATTTAAATATTTTAATTACTTCCACTAAAAGCAAACCAAAAGCATGGATCAAAATAGAATTTTTGAGAATTTCAAACAACCAAATTTAGAAAAAAGTCATTTACCTGCATATTTTAGGAGATTAAAGAACTTGCGTTTGCTCCTATAGTGGACCCATTTTTGAATAAACTTTTTGTTTTAAAATAAATGGAAATCCATTTGGTTTACTGCGTTAACGCTCTTCATAATTAAATGTTTATGTATATTGTGAAACGGAGATTTAATTAATCTCTTTCACGTTTGTAAAAAATTAATAATTACCTTTACTTATCACTTTCACAAAAGAACCTGGTTCAACGATTGCTGTTTTGAGAAACCATGGAAGACCTAGACACATTAATATGTCAAACACATTTGATCCTATTGCGTTTGAAACTGCCATATCTCCATACCTGAAAATATAGAACTTATAACTAACAAAAAAGATTGCCTATACCTTTTAACATAATATTGTATTGCGAGAATAATCCAAAACAATACGAATTAATTTTTGAAAGAAAATGGAATATATAACATATCATGGAGAAAATGGAATATATAACTATCATATATATATCTCTGAACAGAGGGGAACATTCATCCCAGATATTTACATATCAAAAGGACTGAACTCTGATGGGGCCCTTTCCGTGTTATTGGGTTCATTTTGGCGATTTTTCTAGTCGTAAATGAACTATACCAAGTATTTATAATATGGCACAAAGGTGTTCCCGTATTTATTGGCAAGCTTCTAGTGTATGATGTTACACACCTGGTTATGTCGCTGGAGGTAGTCCGTGTTTGATAAGTGCAGCCAGATGTTATATGTGGTACAATGTCAAACGCCTTTTTATAGTCTATAAAAGCAGTGTATATGTTGTCTGCTTAAGTACTACAGAGTCGATAATTTTTATAACAGGTTATGTCTATAAAAGCAGTGTATATGTTGTCTGCTTTATTATTATTTTAATTGTTAGAGTGGGGTTCTTCGTCAATAACTTTTCCCATCAGTTATAATATTTCGTTAATATGAATTTAGTTTCATTGTCGATACTGCTTCGCTGCTTGACATCGAACCTGTTTATTATGAAATCGTATTTTTCTAGTCGTAAATGAACTATACCAAGCTGTTTCTAGATATTCGTCGGGTTTATAACAAATCAACGTTATACTATTATTGGTTAATTACTCACCGTTTTCAGATAAGCGCATTCTTTAGATAAACATAGATACATATTCCGGGTTATAGCTTATTTTCTCCATTATTTATATAAAGCTTGCGAAACTGCATATTATTACAGTCTGCTTCCGGTATGCTGACTTGTATACACAAAATCGTCACGCGCGCTGGAATCAGACGATATCTATTATTGCATATTAGCTGTGTTTCCTGTTAGTGTTTGCTGTATTTGTGTGTTTATCATTACATTGGGCACGTAGCCAGAAATTCAGTTTGGGGGAGTCCAAACCAGAAATTCATTTGGGGGGTCTAAACTCAAGAAAATTAGTAAGAAGCATGTCTATACCAACATATTTATTTTCAAAGTTTCGAGGAGGTGTCCAGACCCCCTCCCCAAAACTCGCCTTGGCTACGTACCTGCATTGCATTGTTTATTACTCAATTTTTCAATGACATACTGTTATATCCTTCGAATGTTAGATCTGTGTATTATTATTTTTCCTGAAAACATTCTGATATAATTATAGAATGAAAATACCGTACAGTGTTGTGGCTACTTGCAAAAGAAACAATCAATAAACTAGAATTATAAATTTAAATTAGGGCGTAATGCTTCATTTATATTTTATGTACTACTAGGGCTCCCCATTGCAGCTTCTCCCTCTCCATAACATTAAATTCCGAATGGATAGATAAAATTTATAAAAATCTAAAAATAAGGTTTTCAAGAGGTAACCGTTTAAAAAAACAAAAATCAATTTAATATGTTATCTAGCGCAAAAAAATATTTTAAAAAAACGTGAAAATATATTTAATTGTTTTTACCCCCTGAGTGGTGGAATTAGTAAAATCCAGAAATTTACTTTTAGATAATTACTTTTGAAAACGATTCATGGAAGAGTCGTCTTAAAAGTTCTTTTTGTTGAACATATGAAGAGAGAAAGGGAGAGCCATTAAGTTAACCCCTTCCACTTTAAAATAATGCTGTATTTCTCATTGGTTGACCTTAGATTATAATCACTATTTTCAATTAAATTATTAAATAAAAGAGTTAAGATTTCTTTTTAACGTACCCTTCTTTAATGACAGCTATGCTGGATAAGGCATCAGGCACCGAAACACCCGCAGCTACGAATGTAAGACCCATCACGGTATCCGGAACACCAAATGTAAAACCTAATAATGATTTTATTTTATTATTAATGAACATAAAATATTTCCAAATACACCAAAAAAAATCCACATAAACGTGATAATTTTGTATTTTTCACAAAATGTTACCTTAAAACTAAAGTTTACCTATTATAGTAATCATCCAGACCATGAAATATGAATAAAAAGAGATCCACAGCATCGATACTAAAAAAGTAAATGGGTACCAATTCCTATACTTTTCGCTTCTACAATCAGGCATGGTGTAGATGCAGAAGAAGTGGATTGGATACAGAGTGCCCCATTTAATTGTCTCCCAAAGGCCAGCGCCCACTGTAATTTGTATGTATCATATCATTGAGTCAAATTTAGCAGTAAATAACACAGGCTAACAAATGCCAAGCTATAGTTAACTTTTTTTAAGACATTTTGATACATATTTTGCATTGTTACTTGTTTGCTATAACTGTAAAATATCTTATCTAGAAGTTTTGTCCCAGAGGATTAAGCAAAAGAAATAAAATTATATAATAATTGAACCCTTCGCACACTCCCAGCTGTATATAATCAAAAATTATAGAATCATTATCATTAAAACATATGAAAATTCATATGTTTTAATGGTAAAATTATATTGTTCCTAGTGCTAAAATTTATTTTTTAAACATACGATCCTGATTCTCGACCAAATTATCGCGCCATTGAAAACGTTCTATAAGATATTTTAATATATTATCATGTTTAGTTTCTTTAATAATAATTAAACATAACACGACATTATAATAATCCAATAATTTGGAATATTTTAAAAAACAAATGTATGTGAACAAGATGTTTCCATAATACTTTGACCACCGCCGGTTTTTTTCGGCCTGTGTTGAAAATATTAAAAAAAGTTAAATACAAAAAGTTACCTTTTTCATAGTTTGTTAATGATCTAATTAATCTTATTTCAATCCTTTTAATGAATTATATGGATCAGTTGGTAATGAAATCCGATGTCAGGCTGCCAACATTTCGGAAAATATATTTGTGTAAAATATCTGTAATAATATATAGGTGATGAGTAAGTTAGCATTTATATCGAGTTTTAATTCTATGAGTGTTTATGATGTCGTCAAATTTGTCCGGACTATCTATGTAATGTCCTATGTATGTAGTAATTTTATTGTGACTGATGGGACCCACTGTAAATAACCTCGAAAAAGGAAATATATTTTCCAAAACGTTGGCAGCTTAACATTGGGTTTCATTACCAACTGATCCCATTAAAAATATTGAAACAAAAAGTTGTTTTGGATTATAGAGTCATTCAAATAAAAGATATGACTCCAACAATATGCATTTTTAAATGGAACTACGTAAATCGTTAAGCATCTTTTATCTAACAAACATCATCTACAATTTAGTAGTTATCTATGATCAAATGAAAATCGGACTGTTTGGCATTTTGAATAAGTACAAAGAGAAAACCTGCACTTAACTTTCAGCTGTTAGAGTACCGATTTTCATTTTTCAAAGCTACAAATAACTTTTCCTACGAAATCTTATGAAACAGACAACAAAAGCACGTTAACTTGGCTAGAAAGTGCCTTATATTACACATTTTTCGACACGTGTTTTGAAACATGATTCTAAAGGACGAGTGAGATTAAATATCTTATGAAGCGACTATTTTATACTATTTTCTCTATTGTGCACTGTATTTAAAAAAAACTGTTGTTGAATATTGTAAAGTTGGTGACAATGCATGTCCAAAGTGACAATGGCATGCGTTCCTTTTTGGTGTTTTAATTTTGAGACGTGACCTGTTTTAAATTCGAGGTGGCCATGATTAAGCATTGCCAACTTTGCACGGGGTGCCTGTTTATATTTTGCACCTCCCCCCATACAGCGTTTACTTTTAGCATTGCAGGGTTTTGCCTGAACCGCCAGGATTTTATTATCAGAACAAATAAATGAACATCGCAAATCTGTCAAAAAATACCAACTTGTTTTTTTTTTAACAAACACCATATTTATTGTTTCAACAATATATACCCGTTATATATTTACTCTAACCGTTCTTTCAATATTTAACATAAAAAAATAGGCATACCTAGAAACCACAGAGACCTGCAGGTAGTGATGACTGATTAGTCGTCATTATCAAAACTAAACTTTAATTTTAATTTTTGTATATATGGGATATTCAACTCGAGAAAAACAGTTTTGTTTTACAAATGAGGCAAATATTTCGGAAACTCATCGTGAATTTCGCAGGAGCTACCATGATCGGCAAACACCTTTAAAGTCATCACTAATAGATATGGCAGTTGTGCATGTGAAACCAGCCTACCTGAGCAGTGAGCGTAACGCTTAGTTAAGATCTCGAAATATCCTGAGATATTCCCAATGAATTTCTGAAATATTTACTTCATTTCTAAAATAACACTTGAATATGTTAATGTTTTTTTAAGTTGAATATCGAATATAATCAAATGTTTCAAATAAAATTATGTCCTAGAATGCTTCGTTTCCGATATACAGGATGTTGTGGAATTTTTTTTATCATAACTTTCATACCACTGTAGATATTTCTATAAAATATGGAACACTTTTTTCTACTATCAAATGACATTCTGTGTTGTTCAAACGGGATTTGGAATTAATATTTTTGAAGACGAGAACAGTACGCCACTGCTTTTTATTAAAATGAATTACTTTGGAGCAAATTTGGTCTTTTGACCTTTTTTCGTACGACGCCGACTCACTATTTTCGCGAAAAAAAAAATTAAAAACCGTTTTGATGCATGGCGAAATCGCTAAAATTTTATATGTAAAATTCGCGATTTCTAATTTGGAATTTTTTACTGTGTAAGAACTTTCTAAAAGAACAATTTTTTCAAATAACTTTTTAATTGACTCAAAATTAAGCGAGATACTTACACATTTCTGTTAGTATGTTAATGAGAATGGTGAAATATTTAAGGCCGAAGTTAAATAATATGTTCGAAGTTGGCACCATTTTCTCCTGTTCGCGTCGTAACCATTGTTCCGTGACGGCGCGTAGTAACAAATTTGCTTTCTTTCTTATTGTTGCTGCAGCCTGTTTTATGCGCCCAATCATTTCCTCCCTTGTGTTTACCGGCGTTTTAAAATCTAAACTCTTCATGTAACCCCATAAAAATAAATCATATGGAGTGAGGGCTAGTGATCGAGGTGGCCACGCAACATGCCCATTTCGACCAATTCATCTGTTGGGGAAAGTAACATCTAAGATTTCTTGCACCCCCATTCTAAAATGAGGAGGTGCCCATCTTGCAAGAGGCACATGTTTTGCCTGATATTTAATGGTACTTCTTCTAAGAGATTAGGCGGATGATTTTGCAGAAAGTGGAAATAGTTTTCGCCCGTTAAATGATCTGGGTATTGCGGTAATTATTGATCGCATTTCGAGTAGATAATGCTACGTCTACAGAAAAAATTCTGATCAGTTGCGTGGTTTTGTAGGAGCCATGCACAAAACTGGACTCTGCGAAGATGGTCTTCAGGTAGTAGTGCTTGCACACTTTGAACGTGAAATGTATACAACTGATTTTCCCTCAGTGTTTTCCTTACTTTTGTTTGCCCTCTGAACAAGATTTATAAAACCGCGGGATCTGGAATGGACTCTTAAGGAAAAGCGTTTCTCGGATAACCGTAAATTAGTAGCATTTCCACGAGCACGAGTTCATTATTTTCATAAATATGAGCTATTTTCACAATTGAAACAAACCGATAAAATCGTTCACACGAGTAATCGACAAAGAATTGACGGCCAATTGCCATCAACAAACTTTTTTACCAATCATCTTATCGGCAATATTGTTCAGTTAATTTCTTGCTGAATTTTTGAATTAATTATTTTATTTCATTTATATAGGTATTTATTGACACTCCCACAAACACAATAAATGTGTAATTATATGTAAGAAGCTTACCTTCCTTTTTTCAGTTACTTAAAATAAGCAAATTGAAAATCTTGCTTATTTTACTAAAAATAATACTAATACATTTTTTTTGTATTACATTTGGATTGTAATAATGTCTATTTCAAGTGATTGACTTTACCTTAATAAAAATTAGACAAAAGCGAATTTTACATACAAAATTTCATATAGGATTTTAGCGATTTCGCCATGGATCATAACGGTTTTTATTTTTTTACGCGAAAACAGTGTGTCGTACGAGTCAAGAGACCAAATTTGCTCCAAAGTAAATGAGTATTTTAAGCAAAAGCAGTGGCGTACTATTTTTTCTTCAAAAATATTCATTCCAAATCCGGTTTGGACGCCAGTGGCAGAAATTATAAAAAAATTACATCAAAAAATATCATTTGATAGCAGAAAAGATTGTACCAAATTTCATAGAAATAGTTACAGTGGTATGAAAGTTATGATAAAAAAACATTTTTTTCTTAGAATTTTAACACTATTTATGTATATATATATATATATATATATATATATATATATATATATATATATATATATATATAAATATATATATCGGAAACGAAGCATGTTAAAAAAGGTATCACCTTAAAAGTCATACTGTATAACATTTATATATTGTTGAATTCGGGAGACGACTAATGAGGATTTCAATAAAAAAAATAGTAGATAAATATAAAAAAACAAAAGTTGGTATTTTTTGACAGATTTGCCATGCTAATTTATTTATACTGATAAAAAATCCTTGGTGTACAGGTAAAATTCTACAACTTTTACATTTAATTTTTTTATCTTTACAAGTAAAAGCTGTAGGGGATCGCACAATATAAACAGACACCTTGTGCAGTAAATAAAACTCGTGTCGAAAAGACGGCTAGTACGACACTACTTTGTGTATCGAAAACACGTCTTGACGTTTGCAAAATAGAAAAAATATTTTCAACACGACAATATTTGAATTTGGTGGGTTAAAAGAAAGTTGAAAAAGCGAAGCCTACTTTTAACTTTTTTATTTACAAACGAAGCAATTATTCAGATTTTCAACATTAGTGTGGAAATATTCTTTTCAGGACTAGTGTTGAAATGTAAATAAAAATAAAAGTCTTACTGAATATTATTTGTGGTCGTAGGAAAAATAGTGTCGGTAAATTACCTGTGTGACAATGATCGTTTAAGTCGAAGGGTTTCTAAACACCTCATTAGATGAAATTTGCTTAATTTCTATTCGTATTTGACGTTTTCTAACAACACAAACCGTTTTAAAGGGGATTTCAAAACAAAATTAGACAACCGTACTTAGGATTTCTGTAAGTTGGTGCCATGAATTGACAGGTTTTTAAATCGTATTATATTATGTGTTTACCTAATGGGTAATAGTAATTTAGCAAGACTTCAACTAGCATACCTGCAGGTTTTAATAGCGGATTTACTTTGGAATTCGGATCATACTCTTTTGGCCTATAATAATCCTGCTGAATTGGAGCTGTGGCTGGTTGTACTTGTGGAGGAGGGGGCGCAGCGGTTGTTGCTTGATTTAAATCTGGCCCACTTAGTGGTTCTTGATGAAAAACTACAGAGCAGGAAGTTAATACTAGCGTTATTAACACTACATCTACAATATATATATATATATATATATATATATATATATATATATAAATATATATATATATATATATATACATAAATATATATATTATAATATATATACCATAGCGTCCAAAACTAGCGAATGCACTAGGCTGACATAAATGGCGTGTTTTGTCAGTAATTAATAAATAGAAGCTATTAACCGCTTCATAAGTTCTATCGGCATAATTGACGACGTTTCGCCCTATATTTCTCAGCAGATGGCAGATATATATATATATATATATATATATATATATATATATATATATATATATATATATATATATATATATATATATATATATATATATATATATAATATATATACCACAGGACGTGCCATATGTTTGATTAAAATTGAAGGTTTGGTATTAAACCTCTTTAATAATGGTTAAAAATTACATGTATCGCACGGTATAACGAAAACTTTTGTAATTCGTGCTTAGTTTATCGAATTTTTAAGATAGATATAGATATTTAAATAGCTTCCAAATAGTAGTCGCGAAAAAGAAACATTGATGGACATACCTACCTAATTTTAGTTATAAAAACGTATTGTATTACTTACTTTGACTATTATGTTTATCCGGACTCCAGTCTTGACCAGGAATCCACTGAGATGGTTCTTGCGGTTGTTGCTGCTCCACGGAATTATACTCCATTCCGTAGTTAGTGTGTTTTCCATCATCCTCCAAGTTCTTATAACTGACCAGTCCAGATTGCTCGTTTGGTGAAAAAGTTTTGAAAGGAACCGGAAGCGTTTGCGCCCATTTCTCTAGAGGTGAATTGAAGCGTAAAACTACGCAGTATATGACATACGCTATTAACATTACCAATGACTCATACCTAGAAACCATATTAGCAAATTAAATGTCTGATTTAAACTTATTTAGATTTCTATAGTTAAATATGTTGAGCAGTTTTCCTAATATTTCGTGGCGTTATATTTCATACACTTTTAAACACTAGAGAAGGTACTAGAAAATAAAAATGAAAACATCTGAAAAATCCTACTACTAAACTACTAAACTTATTTACTTTCAAGACACTTCGACTAATGAAGTTTTAGAAGTGTTAATGACCCTTAGCAAGGATTCTGTATCTGGTTATGATGGCATTAGCCTAAAGGACATGACTCTTGATAAAGATATTAAGACACCCATTTTAGAAAAACTCATAATACGATAAATTAGGTGTATTTTCCAATATATTAAAAATAGGAAAAATAAATTCCATTCAGTACTGATGTGCAAAACTACAGACCAATTAATTGTTCATTGACTAAGATAATTGAAAGGAAAAGACAATAACAAATTTTATCATAAAATATGTAGGGTTTGACAAATATTAATACGGATTTATAGAAAAGAGCAGTACTTTATGAGCTGGAACAGATTTTGTAAACCACATAACAAATTAATTAAAAAATGTCACAACTGTGTACATTGCATGACCCGAGAAGAGAATTTGATGTAGTCGACCATCAATAAAATAAATTAGGCGGGGCATATCACCGAGTCTGATTGAAATCTATCTGAATAATGGGAAACAGTATGTTTGTATTACAGAAACACCTAGTAACAAATTAATGAACAAGTATTGTC
Source organism: Kuschelorhynchus macadamiae (assembly GCA_030620095.1). NCBI lineage: Eukaryota > Metazoa > Arthropoda > Insecta > Coleoptera > Curculionidae > Kuschelorhynchus > Kuschelorhynchus macadamiae. The sequence goes on along the minus strand of JAUTXW010000536.1, from coordinate 1,330,331 downwards.
ACTACAGAAAGCTCAATTCTCTAGGAGTTTCTATATATTTGCTGATGTCACAGCAATGGTTTATAATAATGGGTCCAAATTAAAACTTCGTTAATAATGACTTAAATACGGACTACGAATGGTGGTTGCACAATAAATTAAAAACTAACACAGGTAAAATAAGGTATTCAAACAAAAAAAATGTCATGCCAACCAATATAAAAATTAACAAGACATATACAATGATAGACTATCTTGGACCAGGCTCGAACTGGCTCGAGGAACTAGGAGTGCAGAGATTCCGGAGTCAAATCTGGGTCAGGGGCCAAAATCACAAATAGGTATTCTTAAGTTTGACTTCTCAATAAAATGAGTAAATAAAACATTTAAGATCTCTTTTGGAACCCAATCTCTAAAACTATTTAATGATCATGAATGCTGAAAATGCATTTTTGAGGAAGATTGACAAATATGAAATTACAAATAAACTCTCAAAAACTGGTTTTAGTTTAATAATAATTTTATGTTTTTGTTTTGAAGATTTTTAAAACTCTTCATTTTCCTGCAAATTGTTTTCGTGGGTTTCTGCTTTAAGCAGGCACGTAGTCAGGAGGGGTCCATGTGGTCTGGACCCCGAAACTTTGAAAATATTTTGGCATAGGCATGCTCCTTCCTAATGTCCCTGAGGTTTGACCGTTTGACCCCCCCCCTCGAAATTAATATTTGGTTTGGACCCTCCTGAACTGAATTTCTGGCTAGGTGCTTGGCTTTGAATAAATACCTTCACTAATAAATACTGTAATACTGGAATGCTAACGAAAATCTGCCAAGAATGTATTCATTACACTTAATATCACAGATACGATTATTGTAACTTGTAAATGTAGTGAAGAAATTATCAACATATTATCTCGTTATCATTCTCGATGAGCATGAGCGATGAGGGATGGGATGGAATAAACTTTTACTCACTTTCGCAAGGTTCTCTCAGCATTTCGGAATGTCATGCGAAGATTAGAGGAACGGCATCACTGAGCAATTTTGGAACATATTTTATCGCATAAGTTTATTGTGGGGTTGTCTCCTGAAAAGATTCTTGACCGCATTTCTGTCTTTGAAATACTGTTTATGACAATTTTGATCCTGATGAGCGTACATGGGTTTTAAAAACACTATCTTCCGGTCTTTAGATCCGCAAAGAATAAAGTGTCACCGCAAAGTGATATTTAACTTATTTTTAGTTATTGAAAAGAACTAGCCGTTACTTGATAGAAATCCATTTTAACAAAGTAATCGAAAAAACTTGTTTAAAATTCCCACTTGATTTATTTTACAAAAAATAATAAATAAAAGACATGGCAATTGTTTCGCCAACTGTCTGGCTTCATCAGATGTTAGATCTTAAATAAAAGTGTAACACAAACTGCAGCTATTAAATACCTAAACCCGTTTTGCGGATATTATACAGGTAAGATGTTTTGGATTTCCCCTTATAACTTAATAAAAAACGTTGAATATTTTTTTTGTCAGCAATCTTTGAAATTTGTAAATTTGATTGTCTGGCTTTGCGTCTATGGACTTGTGGGTACCTCTTAAAAAATAACTTGTAGATTTTAGTCAGTACATTAGGTGATGTGTAAAGTAGTTACGTAATTCTTATACGGGGTGTTAATGTGATCATGTTACAAACTTCTATGGTAGATAGAATACATAAAAAAATTCATATGAACATGGGTCAGAAAACGCTTCCTCATGGAGCTAGAGCCCTTTGAAGATGGCCTTCATAAACTAATTTTCGTTTTAGAGTTCCGGAACTACTTCAACCACCTTTAGGACGACAACCAATTTTAGGACGTAAATTGCTGTTAATAAATTCATCTATTTGAGCCTATTGAACAATATTAACTTTAACCAGGGGCGTGCGAACCAGGGAGGCATTTGAGTAAATTTGACCTCATTCCTCAAAGGCTTCAATTTCTTGCCATTATGAAATCAGATTATGATTTTCATATGCCTTTTTCATAAAAATGGCACTCTTTGTGAAAGTCGCTAAATGTCACCGTTTCTTTAAGAAATTGGTTAAAATCAAGTTAAGATACAATTATTACATTAAATTATTATATAAAAGAGCAATGGGGTTTACTACAGATATTAGGGATCAAGAGATAAATTAATCAGCGTTATTATTGTGCTAGATAGTACAAAAAGAAACTTAAAATAATAGTAGCTTAATAAAAATTTACCTTATTTTATTAATAAGAAAACCCGCTGTTGTCAAGATTTTGTCATTAAATTAGTGTCACGGTTAAGTAATGGAACATTACACTTTCGTCAATACGCTGATATGCTATTAACTTATGGGGAAGTTCGATGTAATTGTAGAGTCACTTTTTGACTATATGAAGAGCGGTTTCTTAAAAGGCGAATCCCAGCTCAAACACTGTTTCAAAGGGTCAATCAACGGTTAAAGGAAACTAGCTCCGTAAAAAAAAACGGTTAGATAATCGCGCGCAAAGGGCCATGCGAACGCCGGATTTTGATGAAGAGGTGCTTCGGCAAATTGAAAATAATCCTTCTGTATAAGCACCCGAGCAGTCGCAAAAGCCTTGCATGTAAGTCATGTCAGTGTATGGAAAGTTGCTCATGAACAGCTTCTTTGCCCCTACCATCTTCAAAAAGTGCAAGCATTGGGACCAAATGATTTCAAACTCCGCGTGGAATTTTGCCAGTGGTTTCTTGACCAGTGTACAGAAGAACCTCAATTTCCAAAATATGTACTATATTTACAAAAAAAGACATTTTTAATTCGCGAAATAGTCATATGTGGGCTGAGGAAAACCCTCATGGTGTTCACATAAGGGGGTATCAACATAGGTTCTCGGTCAACATGTGGCCCGGCATTGTTGGAGGACGATTAATCGGACCGATCATGTTGCCTCCTCGTTTAACCGGTACTATTTATCTTAATTTGTTAAGAAATGTGTTGCCAGAATTTTTACATGACAGAACTGTCTCCTGGCCAGCGTACACCTTTAGATTTTTTTTTGGGGGTATATGAAAAGTCTCGTTTATGAAAATCCAGTCGAGTCAGAAGAAGATTTGGTGGCTAGAATTTCCGCTGCAGCTGAAGTAATCCAAATATGCTGCGTAGGTGCAATAAATGTATCGAGCGTAGTGGCCGGCATTTTCAGCAGCTATTATTTTAAACAATAATAGTAATAAAACTTCATTAATTGATTTTAGTCAATTTCTGGAGTAGAAACGGTGACATTGAGAGATTTTCGCAAATAATACCATTTTTATGTAAAAGGCGTAGGAAAATCATAATCTGATGTCAAAATGGCAAGAAATTGAAGCCTTAGAGGAATGGGAGCAAATTTACTCAAGTACCCCCCTGGTTTAAATTAACATTGTTCAATAGGCTTAAATAGATGAACTTACTAATAGCACTTTATGTCCCAAAGTTGGTTGCAGTAGCTGGAGTATTTCGGGAGATATAAAACGAAAACTAGTGTATAAAGGCCATCTTCAAAGGGGTCTAGCTCCCTGAGGAAGCGTTTCCGGCCCATGTTCATACGAACTCTGTTTTTCTTTTCATGTGTTGTATCTACCCTAGAAGTTTGTACCATGATCACATTAACACCCTGTAAGCACTATTTAAAATGACTTACCAGTACACTTGTTCGTCAATTATTACCACTAGCATAATTAATATAGACAGAGCATAGAAGATTGAATCGCGAATGAGTGGCCACCAGTTCAGGTATACCAAAGTTCCCGTTGCTAGGGCACATACGGATATCACAAACATAATATTAAACACTGCTGATCCTATCACTCCAGATATACCTGCAATAGAGAATGTTTTTAGGCCCAAAGCTATATTATTCATAAAGTTTTTATAAAATTGTTTAAGTTTTTTCATTTTTTAGCTACCTTCGTCCTTTTATAAAACTGGTTTGAAGAGTTCTGGATCAATCGCAGTACTCCTGTACTTAACAATAATTTCAACGGAAGAAATTGACCCTCAATTTATTTTTACTATGATAATGGTATTTTAAAAACGTGTTTATGATAATATAATATTCACAAACATCTGTAGTAAGTTCTTTTAGATTTCGATAATAATCTACCGGGTATATTAAAGTTCTAAAGTCCAGTTCCTATAAACATCGGTTCCCAAACGCTTCGTTTATGAGATATTTTTTGGTATTAGTATATCTCAAAAAATAACCCCTCATTATCGCTAAAATTATACATATGTAGTGCTTTTATATAGTAAAAAAAGGATACAAATCATGCTGACAAAGTTTAAGAAAAGTGTGATTTGTGTTCTGGTTTCACTTTGGTTATTCCTTATAATTTGGCATGCTTCTAAAGACATTATATTTGAAGGAATACCAAAAAAGATTTTTATAAAAGTATTTAGATTCTGCACGAATATTTTAGATATCAGATTTAAAGAACAACTGACAATCGAAAAATAGAAGAAACGGAAAATGATCATTTTTTTAAAAGGAATATCCTGTAATTTATTGAAAATACGTAATCTCCTCGTTTTGCTTATTTCAAAAATATATAGTTTGTCTATGTTTGGACAAGCGGTTTTTGAACAAATCGACTTTAAATTTTTATTTTAGATGCAATATAAAATCCTTTCTTAAATGGATGACGACAAATAACAAAGCAAATTGATATAATATAAATCATCCGTGCATTATAGTAATAATTTTCTTTATTTAACAAACAATACTTTTTACCGAGGAAGGAAAACTTGTAGTAGTTGCATTGTATTATGCAAATGACAACAGTGTCGTAAAAATCATACAAAAGCAAAAGGTCTCAAAAGAAAAACTGCAAAGAAAATGCAGAAGAAGACTTAAAAATTTTATTGCATCTCAGAGATAAAAATTATTGATAAAATTGAAACGTTGTTGCTTGTTAACACTATTTAAATTTTCTAAAGTAAGAAGAGCCGTTTTTGGAGAACATTCCAATTCGCCAGTATACTCAGATTATTTGACATCAATGGTGCACCTCCACATAACATTCAACCCGTAACTCACTTTTTCAACAACTTGTGTAATTTATAGATAGGGAGACACGAACCCATTCACTGGTCAGCAACAGCCCTGATTTTATCCCACTAGATAATTTCTTGCGGGGCTATTTAAAGGCAGGGTTTACTTTAATAGGACACAACATGATTTGATAAGTTTGGCAGTAAACCGAACAAGAAATTTTAATTTTAAATAATGTATATGCTTTTTATATAAATTAAGTACTTCATAAATTAAGCAAATTATCTTAAGAGTGTTTTAATAATGGAGGTTCCTATGTGAACATTTAAATAGTTGGTTTAAATATATGTTGTTATTTCTAATAGTTAAAATGTTCTTGAAATATTATGTCAATTCATTTGTTTTGTTATCTGTCGTCATCCATGGCTAAGCGGGATTTAACATTCATTACATTTTGTTTGGCTTTCAGGGCTGGCTAGACTTAAGAAGGGATGCTCTTTTGCATCTAAAACAAAAATTTAAATCCGAATTATTCAAAATCATAGACAAACTATCATTTGTTTTTCTAAACGTCACACACTGGTCGAATTGCTTAAAAAGCTGGCTATAAATGATATTTCCATTTGCGATATTTTTAATTCAATTTATGACGAAATTATATGTAATACTCCAGTACACTAAGTTGGCCTAGAAAAAACAATTGATATCTCGTTGCTTGGTTACGGCGGCACCCTGTCAAACATTGCTTAAGGTTTCTTGTTTGCGTCATTATTTTCAACACGTTAATATTTTGATAAAGTTCGTATTGTACTGGTGGTTTCAAAATACTCTAGAACTTTTTAATTAGTTATGGATAATAATACTCAAGGTATGTAGTAACTAGTATTTAAAAGAAAAAAGATGTTTGTGCCTTTTCTATAGGGCTGGTAAATTAAAATTAAAAAGATTCACAAGCATAACAAATCATGATTAAAAGTCTCTAATATAATAACATTTTTGTTAGTGATTTCACCACATTTCCGACTTCAAAATTACTCTAAAATGTACATCACGATTCTAGCAAAAGAGATCAAAAAGAAAATCTTGCTCGAGTTTGCTCCATTTTTATTTTTTTTTATTTAAGTTGCAATGTGTAAGTACCTAAAAACCTAATATTTGGCAAGTTTATCTGAAGGTATAGTCGGAAGCATTCTTAACGTGGGGATCCAAAGGTCACAATTTAATTTCAAAACTATATTTTTGGCAGATTTTGGATGTGAAATATGTCAAATAATGACAGTTAGTATAAAATTTGCCTTTTGGACCCGCACGTTAAGACTGCTTCCGACTAGACGCGGTATCTGTGCAGGGGGAAACAAAACATGCTTTTCACCAATCAACTCATCATTAGTGTTTGAGTTTGATTTACTCCGAAGCTTGTTTTCTTCTTTTTAGGGCCCTTTTAAATGAAAGCTTTTTCTTTAAAGATACATACTTTAATGTAGTTTTTAATTATAAAGTTTAATTAAAAGTATGTTAATAATTTATTTTTTATTTATGGAGTAAAGGTGTAATGATACACGAATAAATCTTTCATTAGTTTTTTGTTCTTTTAGATCGGAGCTATTTAACTTTAACGTACAAGCAATTATTTGAAATACTTCAAAGCTTTCCCGACCAAACCAACCATGCAAAATTTTAAAAACTGAAGGTACGAATATCTGAACTCACAGGATATCAAGCTTTTCCCAACGAGTTTATATCGACTTGCAATACTTTTTACTACAAATATATTGTTAGGTGGAATAAATCAACTAGGATTAAAGACAGGTTTTTAGAAAAAAACAAAAAGTGGCTTGAAACTGTGGTGAAATTTAAAAAAAATATAGTAAAAGGACGTAAGACAGTAGCCTTCAGTGAGTGTAGTGAACGGTCCAAAAGAAGGAAAACAGAAGCCCTTCGAGAAATTTCAACGCCCCAGGAGTTAACCTATGCGGCTCAAATGAGCTACAGATCGTGTGGTAACTTATCTGCATCCAAAATTCTATTAGACTATTAGTAACGAACCTGAGCAAGCTAAAATGTTTGAAAACAAACAGATAAATTCACATTCACAGTTAACTGCTGATGAAGCATTAGCTGTAATTGTAGAAGCCAATTTATCTAAGCATCAGTACAAATTCATTGAAATGCAAGCTGTACAAAAAAATTGCAATCTATATCCATCGTACGATAAAGTTTTGGAGGCAAAAAGAAAATGTTATCCCAATAATATTGCAGTCAATGAAACTCAAGCTGTTATTCCGGTAGAAGCATTATTGCACCATACTGCTGCACGGCTGATGCTATTACAAAAAGAGGTAATAAGTACCTTGGCTGAATCAGCAGAAAACACTTATAATTTAGTTTTAGTTTGTAAATATGGTTTCGATGGTACTTCAGGGCAGTCAGAATATAAGCAAGTGTTTTCAAATAACAGCTCCACTGATGCTTCTGTATTCTTCACTAGTTTAGTCCCTATTAGGTTAATTTTTAAAAATAGCGATAACTCTGAAGTACTTGTTTGGCAAAATTGCAGGCCTTCATCAACGCGTTTCTGTCGACCGATTGACATTCATTTTGCTCGGGAGACTCCTGAATTAACACTTGCAAAAAAACAAAATTTAGATAATCAAATTAAAAATTTAAAACCTTGTTTCTACAGCGAAGGAGCTACCAATTTTAAAATATATTTTCAGATGCATTTTACAATGATTGATGGAAAAGTAGGCAATGTTTTGGCCGAAAATAAATAAACACAAAAGTGTTTTGTGTGTGGGGCCTCATCCAAGGATTTTAATAATATACCTTTAATTTTGAATAAACCGGTATTAAACAATAGCCATCTTCAACTTGGGTTATCCACTTTACATGCCTGGATACGTTTCTTTGAATACCTGTTGCACCTATCATATAAAATATGCATTGAAAAATGGCAAGCAAGATCAGCAGAAGACAAGCAAAGCGTGGCAGATTCAAAGAAACGTATCCAGGATGAGTTACGTAGTCAATTAGGTCTGATTGTTGATAAGCCTAAACCAGGATTCGGTTCGTCAAATGATGGCAACACGGCCAGAAAATTTTTTGAAAATTCCAGCGTTGTTGCCAACATTTGTCGAATCGATATTCGCCTTATCCAAAAATTACATATCATTTTACAGACATTGTCTTGTATTTATGATATAGATAGTGCAAGGTTTGGGTCTTATGCAATTGAAGCTGCAGAACTGTGTGTATCATTATATCCTTGGTACCCGATGCCAACATCTGTGCACAGAGTTCTACTACATGGATCTGTCATTATTTCCTCATTTTGTGTTCCGATTGGGTTATTGTCAGAGGAAGCCCAGGAAGCAAGGAACAAGGATATTAAACGCTTCAGGTCAAACTTTGCACGAAAAACTTCTAGGACGCACAATTTAACTGACATTTTAAATAGATTACTTGTCTCCTCTGACCCAATAATATCCAGTTTTCGCAAGATACCACCAAAAAGCAGCAAAACTTTGTCTCCAGAAGTCATTAATTTATTAAAAACACCTGAAATTTCTTTTAAATCAAACATTTCCATTGCCGAATTACACCCACTCAGTTCCGAATCTTCTTCTGATGAAGAGTAAAGTTTTTCCTTTGCAGAAACGCGTTTGATTTTTTGGTCTATTATAAGTTAGATAAGGCTAAAATATTGTACATATAGATCTGTACGTAGATATATATTTTTTAAATTAAGTCTTTATAACCTTTTACAGGGTGGCCCAACGAAAAGGTCGTACCTCTATTTTTGATTTATCTGGTATATTTTGGGAAAAAACGGTCGGACACATCATTTTTTATTGCTTGGAAGACATATTTTCTACTATAGCTGTATAATTGAGCCACCCTGTATAAACAATTAGCCTTTTTAAATAAAATATAACTATCAAATATAATACCAGCTTTAACAAATTTTTTTAGGTAGATTGCTTTCATATGTTGTCATATTTTCAAAAAATTCCGAGATCTCCCTTCCGAGAAAAAAATAAACGGCATTAATCCTTGAACTTCATCCATGTATGTAGCAGTACTTAAATTTGATCACACTATACATTATGTCAAAATGCATTTTTAAGTTGTTATCGTTAAAATAATTCGATATGTAGGTGTAATGGAAGTATTTAGGCACATACACATTATTTTTCTATTCCGTGATAATTGTTACACCCTGTATATAAAAATATATGATCCAAAATTTAAAGATAAAGTATGTTTATTTAAAACACGATATTTTATATATAAAATCATAATTTTTGGGTCTTATTTCTGGTAAATTCTATTATGGCCAGCTTTTTAAGAAATTCGACCAGTGTGCGTCATATCTAAAATATATATAAAGAATCTAACAACTTTAATGTCCAACTACTTTATTATTGGCAAATAATGAAATAATGTCAAAGTCAGTTTGCCTAGGGCATTATTATAGAAAAATAGCTCCCTACGACATTAGAAATAATAATTTAGTTTATTTTTATTAAAACTAGATTTTTTTTATTAAAACATATTTTACTTAGTCGGACATTAAACGCTATAAGAGATAACGTTTTCAGACGATGCCAGAGGCGCTCAAGAAACATTGTATCCACCCCAAGCGTTATCAGCCTTATAATACCCTTAATTAGAGAGAATTAGCTATTAAATGTAGCATAGATCTTTAGATCTTTTTTTGTATTCCTTCAAATAATTATTTTAAATTTAAAAGTAAATATATCTTCCCCTAGTATATTATATCCAAAAATTGGATAAATTTCAAAATATCATAGCTTAATAATTTATAAATGAAAAGCTCATACCACAATATTTTAAATATGTATTTTGCAACCTGAGGATTTCAAATTATTTCCTATCATTTTAAAGTTTTGTGAATTTGTTAGCAAATAAAAATTACTGCACTCTCTCGAAACTCTCCCTTTTTTCAATGTCTCTATTAATATGGACCAGATTAGATAGAAAGATAAAGGTTCTTAATGAGTCTATTGTATTATTGTGGGGCATTCAAAAACACTTCGTTTACAGTATTTGTTTATTCATTCCTCTTTTATTTGCAGTTTCAAACAGTATCGTTTCTAATAAAAAATTAATAGGTAAATGTTTTTTTCATTTCCATTTTTGTTTGTTTACCCATAATACATGGGGCCTAGGGAATATGGAAGAACACAAATCTCTTATACAATGTGTCTGGAATTGGAGTCTATATTTAGAAAAAAAGTAAGATAATGCTTTTTTAAAATATGCTTTTTTATTTCTAAATGATTTCAATTAATTTCATTGGTCAAAAATTAAGAATCATATGGGGATGACATGGTAATATTGCATTAAAGCGGAACAAAATGGCGCTCTAGTGAAATGTTAAAAAATTATTATTAAAAAATTAATTAATTTACAAGTGTTAGGAATGAACTGGTAAAACTTTTGTACGAATCCATGATTGCAACACAAAAATCGGCTAATAAAATGTATAAAAAAATCAGCCTGAAAAACTATTTATTAGATTAATTTCAAATTTTGACAAACATAATTGTAACATAGAGTTAAACTGGTAAAATTGGGATACAAATTCAAGATGGCGAAAGAAAATGGCGGCCAAATGAAATATTTAAAAAATCAACGTAAAAAAATCTTCTCATTCAATCGACAAATTTTGCAGAAAAATTATAAACATAATAATAAATTGTGATAAAGTATAAACTGGTACGAATTCAACATATATATAAAATGGTGGACTCAAAAAAATCAGTGTAGAAACTACTTATTCAACTTATTTTAAATTATACCTAAAAATCAAATGTGGCATAGGTAGATACTGGTAAAATATTGGTAGGAATCCAATATGGTTGAACAAAATGGCACCCATTAAAAATATTTGATAAGACAGTATATGTGTTCCTACATGACTATGTGCGAAACTAAATTGGGCCACACTTCACTATTCCATATAAAAGGAAAAATGTATAACGAGGAAAGTTCCGGGTAGAGGAAATTTATCGATTTTTTTGCGCGTTTTATTAAGTCGCCATTAAGTTTCGTCATTTTGGATTTATATCAAAAATCTTACCAGTTCATTCTTATGTCACAATTGATTTTTATGCAAAATTGAAGGTAAATTAAGTAAGTAGTTTTTAGAAATCATTTTTTACGCTTTACTAGGCTGCCATTTTGTGCCGCCATAATGGATTTTTACCAAAATGTTATCATTTTATCCCTATTTATCCCTTAATTTTTGAGGAAAATTTGAGTCAATCCAGTAAGTAGTTTTTTAGCTATGCCTGCGTATAGACAGATGGACAAAGAGATCGACGGGATTGAGAAAACATTTTATAATCAAAACTTTCGAGCCCCCTAGAAACAGAAATTCTTCTATTCGTTATGAAATATTTTAACTTACCAATATCATCTTCCGCATAAAACACTCCAATAATTACCGTGGCAAGTTCTGGAGCGGAACTACCAGCGGCCATGAACGTTGCTCCTGCTACGTCTGGAGACATCTTCAATTCTAAAATGAAATACATTTCAACACTTTAACATTTAAAATAATTACTAAAGTCAATTATCAATTGTTACAAAATATCTTTATTCTATCTTGGGGATTATTTGCAGATCTCATTGAATTGGAAAGTTAAGCTTAATGTATCTACACATAACTATAAGTAAAATATCGATTTTTATCCAAAACTAATTAACGTAATCAATTGAGTGATAAACTGCAAGCTTGAGAGTAGATCTCAGTTTTTTTACATCTTCTGGAATTTAATAATCTAAAGGGTGTAAAAAATTCAGTGATATTTCTTTCCCAAGTTCAGTTGCTAGTAACGTCTATGTTTTAAATGAAATATGTATGTTTTCGTTCCAGAAGAACCCGTATCTAATTTCTATTCAAACTTTATTAAGTTCTCCATAATAGGGGAAGGTGGGGGCAACATTGGGACATGTTCAGCTTTTTTCGTAGTATTGGTGCTTCATGGAAGATTTAAATTAATTTGGTAAAAAAAGTTTTCCTTCTATTCAATTGAAAGCAAAAAATTGTAAAATAAGCGATATTATAAAAAAATCTCCCCTGTTATGGGCCACTTTGAGAAAAGATTATCTCGAAAGCTTAGTTTTAATCCAAAACATAAAATAGAATGCAGATAAATAAGTTCCCTACCTTATTTAGTGGATATCGATATCGTCCAATTTTATACCAAATGAGACATAGGATTGCTGCCGTTTTGTACCTCGGAATTTTACCCTTGGTGGAAGCACACATCTAATATCATTTTTCTTTACAAAAGAAAATCTTTTATTTACATCTTCAACTATGGAAAATATAAATAATTATTTTTGTACTATGGCGTAAATAGCTTACTTTAAAGTCGTCGTCTTTTCTTTCCACAACTTTTACTAAACGGATTTTTTTGTCGTGAAATTCTATTAACACAAGAGTTTATTTCAGGACGCTTTTGGTACCTGTTCATTTTGATATCAAACTTATCAAACGACTCTTCGTATGACGAGTCGAAAATAAATAAAACATTGTCGTGCTCGGACGTTGATGAACGACTTTTATAACCGGCTCTACTTTTCTCTTAGTGCCCTTAGATAAAGAGTTTTTCCGGAGTGTCAGTTACGATTTTATTTCTATCTTTTTTTCTTGCTTTTACATTTTGTCTAGCCTGTGCTTTTGGAGAACCAAATAATTCCTCCGGAGTTTTAAAAGTGGTAGGAATGGCTCAAGATGAGGGATTTTTTTTCAGGGTTATTAGGTACAAGTTTATCAAAAATGTGCCGATCAAAGGACATATACCGCATATTTTGATGCACGCCTTTATATTACATGTGGTCAGAGACCTGTCAAAAGCATATCCAACACGTTCCACTATCTGAAAGATTGTTAGTGATATTCTAGGATTCCTCATCATCCAGGAATCTATGGCATTATTATAGTAAGTTTTAAAGGGCGCGTAATCCTATACATCCAATGGTTGAAGTTATTTTAGCAATGCGGTGGTTATGTCGACATGGTAGCCCCGTTATCTCTCGCTAGGTTCAAAGTTTCAACTGAAAAATGGCTTTCGTGATTCTCTAAGATCAATAACATTGGATTTGGTTTGGAACTACCAGAATGTTATATAAAGTTTAATTACGGATACAAACAGTTCGGAGTTCATCCATCCTGTTGAAGTAGCTAGTCTTAATGTTCTCACAGGAGCTCCATGTAACATAAAAGCTCCATATCCCTTCCGAAAAAACATTATGTCGTTCCAAAACATCTTCCAAATTGCGAAAAAACTGTTCAACATTATGGCGATTAAATAAAGTAGACCTAGACAGGCTGTAACCTTCAGGTTGTCGAATGCTAAGCTCTGGATGCCTTTTTCTAAAACGTTGAAACCAATCCACCCAGCGGCTTTGTTTTCTGTCCACTTTTCGGGCATATTAATTTTATTACCCACACCCAGTTCATAAGCCAGTTGCCTTGTATCTTTTGTGGATTTTCTATAACACATCTGGCTACATTTTATTATATAATCCTTTAACGAGATTTCCTGTTTGTCAGTAAATACTCGTCGGCTATAGAAATGTAATTTATAGGTTAGTTATTTATTGTTTGGATTACCTGTGTTTTTTCACATACCTGGCGAGGGTTTGATACTTGATATTGTTTTTTGCTGCGGCTTTTCTTAAACTTACATTTTAGTACACCTCCAACAGCTCTTTTCATGGCTTCTGGGCTAAACAAACCCTTATCGGACTTTTTTTTTCGGCCTCGAGACATCTTAAGCAAAGATATTTTTGTTTAAATATCGCCCAATATTATAGGCCATCTTGAGACATGCCTAATGGAGGCCCAGCGAGTCTGTCTCGAGGTAGCCCATAATTCAAGTTACGCTATAAGCAATATGATTTCTAGTAAATATGCAGAAACCCTTCTTATGATACAAAAACCTTAAATATAATGTTTATTTGATCAATTAAAACTATTAAACTAATAATACTTACAATACAATACAAAACACTTACCCCTCAACAAAACAAATCTCTCGTCGTAAAACTCCGATAACACGACAAATACTATTAATTTTCACTGTTCGGATAATATGCCGCGGCAAGGAAGGTAACTATTGGCGAGCGCATAATTTAAAAAAAAGGGCAGCTGTCTCATGGTACACATGTCTCAAGTTAGCCCCAGTTCCCCTACATAAAATTTTAGTAATTTGCGTTTTTCTTACAAATTGCAGTTGTTACGTCTATTTCTTTTAGTATCTGTATTTTAAATATACACCCTGTGTGTATTTACTTAGCAGGGTCAGGTGCAAACTGCACGTATTGATTTTTTTTAGTAAATAGGGCCTGTATCTTGAGTATTAAAATTCAAGCAATTTCAAAACAAGGCTGTCTAAATTACGCCAAATTTCTATTTAAACTAGAAAAAGCCAATTTACTTACCAAGCTGGCCTTATTTTGACGATGACGTTGGGAAAAGTATACCATTGATTTGTATACACCCTCTATTATTAAATGCCATTAGCTATAACTATTTTAATCTTGCAATTTATTGTTCAGCTGATTACATGTATTGGTGACGTTGTCATTTACTTTTTGAAAAAAATTTTTTTTCAAAAAAAATTTTTAATCGTTATACGTTAGATAAAGCTAATTTTTCACGGATAACTCAAATATCTAATAAAATGAGGGGTATTATATTTAAAAGTATAACTCTTATGCTCTATTGTAGCTATATCCGATCTACGTATTCTAAAATTAAAAAAAAACACTTACCTTCACATATTCTGTCCAAAGAAGCGACAAAATATTCGTCACAGACTACTGCCAACCCGATGAACATGTATAAAGCGACAATAACATGTATTATAATTCCTCCGTGTTTTCTGACGTTCGGAGGTATGAGAGGTCTAGGAAACTAAAAGAAAATATTTTCTGGTAAAAGGCACAAGATATGTTTATGCTTTATCTAAACATAAAATTAACACTTACAAAAACATACATCCCGTTTCTCTTCTGTAAAATGTACGATAACTGAAAAACTTCTGAAGCTTACGCAGAAAACTAGTAATATGAGGACATTTTGGGAGAATCTCCTTTCATGTGTCATTCCGCTACGTTATCCTAACTTGAGCTAGGCTTCCTTTTCGTAAAATTCGATATTCTTCGTACATGCCTTATGTGTTGGAATGAATTGAATTTAATGCAGTTTAACATACGGTCTAAGGGAAGTCATATATTAGGAATAGAGTTTCATATTGTGTAGTAAGTGTATCTTACTATTAGCCATAAAGTTAAAATATAATTTGTAGGGCAGGGCTATATTTTTGGTAAACACAGAATTTCACTTTCTCATCTCATTAAAAACATAAACGGTTGCGGTTAACTATAGCCTTATATCGTTGGACTGCTACGAATTAGTCGAGCCATTCTACTGGCAGTTTTTTTGAAAAAGGACCTATTCTTCCCTTCGGGTTTTTCATAAACACGGCATTTCAGAGGAAGCCAATTTTCTTCACTTCTGTGAAAAAACCCCGATTTTGACAATTATTTTTCAAAAACATTAGTATTGCTGCTTCTATTGGTCCAACCGGAACAAAAAAGCTTTATTTTCGAATTTCATCAAAATGTTTTAAGCACAAGTAAAGTTAAGAAGATAATTCGAAAATACTTCATGTGATGAAATTTTTATTATTTTGTAGGTTATGTATTGACTAATTATAGACTAAAACAATGTATAGTTTTATCGGACATTTAAAAAACGAAGAAGTCATTTTTATTTCCTTCCGATCTTATTTTTGGCTATGGGTAGTTTTGAATGGAAAAAAATAAATAGTGTATATTTTTTTTTGTTTAATAGTTAATTTGGAAGTCACGAAAAACATTAAAAAATCTACTATCCCCCAAATATGCAAATTAGGTACAAGATGTTGGTTTTTGTGCAAATAGATAAATATGGTACTATATAATATAAAAGTTCACAAAATTTTGCAGAAGGAGGGTTCTATACACTTTTTACGAAACACCAACCCTTAAGCAAGCTGATGCCGTCCTTTAATTACATTTTTTTATTCAGTGGCATATTGCCAAGTCTGCTATGCATTACTATGCATAGGTTAATAGTGCTCGACGCGCATTAGTCAGCTTAAAATCTTTTTTTGTAGAGAATTGTATAAGCTTTTATTTTATTACCACCGTATGACAGTGGCGGCTCGCTAGTGAAGCGGCGCTTCACCTACATTTTCCGATCAATGTACTTAAAAATAAAAATATTTTTAAAATATTAAGCATTTTATAATCTACATTTTTAATAAATAATATTGTAGTATGTTTTATATAAATTAACTTTATTTTCTTAATTATACCATTATTTTATCAAAACTAGTGCGTTATATACTCAAACTAGCTACGATGCGCTTCACCCGTTCTTAAATCCATGAGCCGCCACTGCCGTATGACAAAGGGAAAACGAGTTATTCCGCAAAAGCCAACTTCTTGTACCTAATTTGCATATTAAGGGGATCGCGCTTTCATCAAAGGTGGTAAATTTTTTTACACGATTCACATGTTTTTTGACCCACAGCCTTGAGAGTAAGATCAATATTTCTGTTTTTGTAATAAAAACTAAAAATCGCCATTTTTCACAAAAGTCAAAAAACTTGCTTCCGATCGTCGTCGTTTAATGGCCAAAACATGGGAGTCTCTTTTTTGTGACACTACCAAGATGTTTTGGAAAAAAATCTTAAAAAGTGCAGGCCATTTGTTATTTTTCACGACAATTTACGGTAAATTTACTCCACTAAACATTTAAATTATTACTGTTACATGACTTGATACAAAGTTATTAAGATATTAAAACATTTCTCGCCTTTACAGTCTGGTTTAGAATATAAGGCATTATAACTTACGTTAGCACCACTAATTAAACTAGTGTTTAGTAAATTGTGTTAAAAATCTAACTTTCCCGAACTGGTTCGTGATATGTGTTCAAAGCTCTCGTCAAAATCAAAACTCATGTCAAAATTTAAAAATGTCCCGAAGGAGAGCGGAGCCTTGCAGCTGAATACTCTCTTAAGATAACAGTTTTCCATGGACTGGCTGTTACTTAAAAAATAAAAGCTAAAGTGATGCTCTAATTAAATGTTGAGTGTTTTGATAAGAGTTGATTTTCAAAGTTTTTTAATAGTTCTTTAGGGTATTTTTGCATATGCATATTTACCTTTTTTACTTTCTGAAATATTTAAGTTTAAATATCGCAATATAATGAATATTATCATAGAGTTAATTTACAACGCCGACGGTATCATTTGGGTATCATTCTGGTCTTTATAGGAGGAATTTAGGTGTCATTATAGCCTTCATAATACACTCAGTGCCATTATGAGTTCATAATATTATGCACCTGGGGTTTAAGATAAAATACATTTATACGACAAAATCTTTTTCTGTCGTAGATAAAATTTTCAATGATACACATTTGAGATGAATTTTGTTAATGAAAGTCACATCGTTCCATTATAGTGTTCCAATAATACAAAATGCATTTTAACGAATAACTTACTTCAGTTAAGTAATTATTATTTTTGGGTTCAGGTCGTGTCAAATTTTCCTTTCCGTGTTTCCAGAAATCAAAACAATTAGCAATACCAATCTATCCATAACGAAGCTATATATAGCTATTTTAAACAACTTTTATAAAAAAATGGAGTTTAAGTAATTAATTTTATTTGTAAATTAGCATATTAAAGGTTTTTATTACTTGCAGCTTTAAATATTCTGTTTAAAATACTATAATAAAATTTTGTTTGAACATTTTTGGTTTTTGTTTTTTGGGTTTCAGATTACACTTTGTTTTATTAAGTTGATAAGTTTAATTATTGTGAAAGTTTAAAAAAAACAGGTTTTTAAATAAATCACACTATCTGGATACTATATTTATTCTGGCCTTATTCCTTATTTTTTATTAAGAATCTTGGTATACCTAAACCTGTGAATTCTGTTTAAAATACTATAATAAAATTTTGTTTGAACATTTTTGGTTTTTGTTTTTTGGGTTTCAGATTACCATTTTTTTTATTAAGTTGATAAGTTTAATTACTGTGAAAGTTTAAAAAAACAGGTTTTCAAATAAATCACACTATCTGGATACTATATTTATTCTGGCCTTATTCCTTATTTTTTATTAAGAATCTTGTTATACCTGAACCTACAAGATCAAAATACTGAAAACGTCGGAAAGTGCTTTCAATTTGACACGGTTTAAACCCGAAACCATGATTTTTTTAATTAACTCTAACCTTGAGAGCTGTATAAACTTGTACTGGTATAGCAAATTTATAATTTGTTACCGAATTTGTGTAATAAATATGTTTCTTTTAGAAGAACGATTCCGTATGCTAAAATTTCGCACTCCTCAAATTTTATTGATTTTTTTACTTGTTTATGACAAATAGTAACTGGCCGATAATTCTGACAATGGATATATTGGCAGGGTTATAAATATTTCTTTAGCATCTCCGTGTTTTGAAAGAGATATGCACAGAACTGGTATACCTGAACCTACAAGATCAAAACACTGAAAACGTCGGAAAGTACTTTCAATTTGACACGGTTTAAATCCGAAACCATGATTTTTTTAATTAACTCTAACCTTGAGAGCTGTATAAACTTGTACTGGTATAGCAAATTTATAATTTGTTACCGAATTTGTGTAATAAATATGTTTCTTTTAGAAGAACGATTCCTTATGCTAAAATTTCGCACTCCTCTAATTTTATTGATTTTTTTACTTGTTTATGACAAATAGTAACTGGCCGATAATTCTGACAATGCATATATTGGCAGGGTTATAAATATTTCTTTAGCATCTCCGTGTTTTGAAAGAGATATGCACAGAACCGCGGCTTAAACGTATATTGTTAGTATATGTAAGAAACATCCCTATTCAAAGTGATTGAGGTGATGAATTTTCCAATATGATCATTAAGTTTTAATTAAGTAACACAAATTTACTGTTCATAAAATGTTGCTATATAACACCAAATATTACATTACTTTCACAAACACTAAAAATGTTTAGTTTAAGGAGTCTTCAGTTGAAAGTTGTTAGAAACATAGCAGAATTATGAATACTATTCATAATTTCGGAAAATGATTTTTTTTTTGTTTTCGTAAGGTAATACCGATTCGATCATCGCGTCATTAGCATACAAATTATGACATCATACACCTATTTTTCCATTGCAACACCTAAAATATCAATTTGTGTTTAAGATAAGAAGAAAATATGTTACATAATATGTTTAGAAACATTCTAAACATATTATGTAACATATTGTATAGCTAAATTCAACCCTTTTAGAGAAAATGGCGTTTCAAAATTGTAAGACACTAATGTAGGCGATTAGACCCCTCTATCATTCAATAGGTTAGAAGTTAGAAATACATAGCTTGCACTTTCCTATCTTAAGTAGATACCATATACTTATGAATGGTGGTAAGAATATTTATTATCGAAAAGTGAAAGTGAAGCATCTAGAAAATATATTACCGGAAATGTAGAATCTATTACAAATTGAAGTTTGAAAAGAAATTTCATTCATAACAACTCATATCTGGAATAATGAAATTTATTATCTATGTTCGTTAGCAATCAGTATTTATTTATAACGAAACGTAATATTGGTAATTATTATTTAAACAACTCTGACTATTGTAAACAGTTATGCACATTTGGCAACATCGCTTTTATTTCTATTTTTAAACCGATTTCAAGGACGCTACCGGCAGTTGTCAAGATATATTTAAAAAAATAGTTTAACTAAATAATTCGCAGAATTATATAAAATTTACCATACCAAAATATATTTCCCGTATGATCCGAAATGCCAGAAGATGAAATGATCTTTTAAAATTCATGGATACAAAACTTGCTTCCTATCAACTGGGTACTCGTAAATATGCATACAATATATAATAATAAATGGTGTTTTCAAAAAAATATATTACATCTTCCTAAATAATAACGATATTTCCATCTTTCTTACAGTTTTTAGTCCATAAATCACAAACACAAACTAGAATATACATAAAAATGAATCTAGGCATTTTGAAATTAATATTCACTGGATAGCATGCTTCTTTTAGAATACAGGCGAGTGGTTATTGTCTCATTTTTTTTCAATTTCGAGCTTTCGCTTCCTACATTTTTGCGTAAAATTGAACCCATGCATCAAACAGATTCACTAAACACTTCTGACGAATTTTAAAATCAAAACCACAGAAAAAAAAACAGTTTCGTTTTTTAAAATGCTTTAATTACATTCCTTCGATCATTGTCAATTGCAAAATAATTTATCCCCCTGTATAACCCGGAGAGTAATTTTGACGATGCGGTTTTTGAATCCCTCGGGGGAATTTGGGGTCCCATAAACGATTTCCGCCCCCGTTACTTTTCTCGACCAAAACAAGTGAAATATGTGAAAATTGAAAAGGAAACATTTTTTTTAAGTTTTTTTCTATTTCGACCACTTTCTTGGCATTTGAGGAATAGGCATCCTATACTGATTTTTAAATATCTGTTATATTAACCCTCTTTTTACCTTAGCAAAATTGTCGGGATTTTTCTATTTTTTTTTTAAGTGACATCCCGTGCTCCGATATTGCCCGTTTACGAACTTAGAAAAAATGCCCTACCTCGAAAAATTAACCATAACGACCTGCATTTTGAATCTTCGGGGTTTTAAAAAGAATGCCCGTATCGGACGCCACTGCCGGCTTATTATAAGCCCCAACGAAATCGCGTTTATATCAGAAGTCTATTTATCCTCTACGATCGACCCAATAGATTCGTATTTCTCCGACTTACCGTTACCGAGCTGGGCAATTAAAGGGTCAAAAAACACTAATTTCAAAATTTTCTGGTCCAAAAAGAGAAATGCGCGGGCAGTAACAATAGTCGCGCGACAGTAAAGATAGCCACGCGACAATAACAATAGCCGCGCACTTTCTTTACAGCAGACCTAACCAATCCCAATCTAACCTAATTCGTATTTTTATTAGTTACAAGTTTTGTTAAAAAAAAAACTAAAAAAATACTTACCTCCTGATCCCTAACTCAACCAAAACCGCATTTTTACTAATTCCAAATTTTGTTTAAAAAAAACTAAAAAAATAGTAACCGCATGAACGGGGATTGGAATACCTATACGTTACATCCAATGCCGAATATCTTCTAGAAAGCCTATACTAAACTTTCAACAAAAATTGTTTATACTTTGAGGGAATAAACTATTAACCAATAGGAAGCTTCCTAGACAAGCGCTATCGTTCATGGGGTCGCTCGTGGCAAAGTATATTAACTGGTTCGTTGCTCGTGGGTTGCATTTCTCTTATGTACAGACACTCATTGTCAAATTGATGCACATTGTTGGCCATCACATCCATTTGACTATTAATCCATTTAAAGGTGTGGATGCCCTGGGTCACTGAAGATGTGGTGGCCCGAAAATTATTTTGAATATGATGTAAAATAGAGTTTAAGGTAGAGATAATTTATTATTATAAGTAAAGAACAGATAAATGTCATTTTAGTTAAACGAAAGGTACTTTGCGAGCTGTCTTCAATGTAAAATATTTAATGTTATAATGGTAAATTTAAGAAATTGTGGAGGGCCCGGTTGGGTTTCCCTTAAATCCGGTCCTGCCTATAAGATTCCTGTTACCAAAAAAACAGTATCTGTCGGATATTGTATATTAGTGTATTCACAGGTTTGTACAAATTAACGCGAGTGTAGAACATTTTATGAAATATTATCTATACGACTTATATAATGTACCTAAGTGATAATGTAAAGAAACTCCGAATAATTCGATCTGTCTAGACTTCCCGGCAACATCGGCGCTGTTGGAGTCCTAAGGTCTGACCTAGTTTATTTGATATCAGTAGCCAAAAAGGCCTTTATAGTTTAGTAATACGAAATTTCGTCCACTAAGCATATTTTTGATATTTTATTTTATTTCTTCACTGCAATAGTAAATAATATATTTTTAATAAAGTCATCGAAAAGAGGTATAGTTCTAACAAAAAAAACCTTTTGAGAAGAAATGCAAACCTCGCATTTTATAGTGTAAAATTTTGGATATTTCTCCAAAATTTTTTTTATAGAAACATTAATTGAAACCCAAATTAATGTTTTTATTATATACATACATTTACATTGAGATTCTTATTAAAAATATTAACAATTATTTGTTAGATCAAAAAAAATTCGGCTTTTACATAGAACTTCTCTCGTACAGAATTCCACTACGTAAAGATAATAGAGTTTATATAAGCATATAATTATTTGGTAACAATTTTTTGACAAATTCTGCAAACTGTAATTTATTTTATTTTCTTGCCAAACAATGGACTTCTATACGAGGAAGGTCTGGGTAAAGACGAACCTACCGATTTTATTATTTGTTTTAATTTAATTTTATATTATTTGTTTTTAATAACTTTATTTACATAGTCTATAAAAAATAAATTATGCCATTTATTATTTTTCTGAGTAAAAAGAAGGTTTTCTTCCAGAAAATGGAATTTTACAGAATATATATTGTTAGGAATATTAAAATAATCTTCGTAACCAAATCGAAAGATACCTCTGACTAATCATTTTTTTGTTTATTATATAAGAAATCCGATAAGGTGAGCCGCTATCGGTCGTGCGGACTTCACTTCGGGGAGGAATCTAGCACGCTCGTGTTATAAGCTGCTCAAATTATTTCGTTTGATTTGTTTCGATACTTAAGTTGTGTACGCTTATAGAAACTGTTGTTCAAGTTAATATTATAATATACAGTGTGTAGTTATATTGTATGTAATACAGAGGGTGTCATAATTTTTTCTAACATCAGAATTGGGCTTACCCACGAACACAGTAAGTAATATCGATTTTAAAGTTTATTGTAATTAGATATTTGATGTTTGGAATGTTAAAGAAAAATAATACACCTTTTCTCTGAATATTGTGCAAAGTTGCGTAATAATGAGCAATAATATGAACACGTATATAAATATTCAAAGGGATATCTGCCAACTGCGATATTTCACAAAGGTTCGGAGACAGCTGACTTAATTATTTTTTTTAAATGATTTCCTTATTTGACATAGCTTTGTTTACATTGATGGTATTTACAGACGGTGTCCTAATAACGATATTAATCACTTCAATTTAAATGAACATTATTTTATATGTAAAAGGCATTTGCTTGCTGCATTCCGTTAAATGTAATTGCAACTAATGAAGGAAATTTAAAGAAAGGAAGTGGCAATGGATTGATTAAGTGAAAGATTGTTTACGAATTCGGGATTTCAACACTGACAAAAATTGTTCCGATCCAAAAATCATTATTTTGTTAAAATAAAAAAAAAAAAAATGATTTTTTTTTTGTATAATTTATTTTATATCTGGCAAATTGCAATGCTTAAAAGGGATTATTTCAATGCTAAAAAAAAAAAAAAAAAAATAATTTATTTTGCCTTTCTTCATAAAATTATAATGTAAGATTAAACTTTAATCATTTTACATTTTTATATGTATTAATTCACACCCGATATTAATAAGCCTAAATTGCAATTTTTAGGGATTTGTTCAGTCAAAGAATTAGTTTGCAATCATTTCAATTTTTAGTCAGATTTTTTTTTGTGTTGTGATAAATTTAACATTAGAACAAAAAAATAAATAAATAAGAATATTAGTATTAAAAAAAAAAAAAAAAAGTAAGTATAGAAAGTGCACCGTTTACATCGCTTGTTTTTCTTTTAATGTTATAGTAATTTAAAATGGAGGATTTGCTATCCGAGCTGGTAAAAGCAATAAAATCAGCTAAAACTAGCCCTGAGCAAGTGGATCTACCAATTTTTAAACCAGATTCTACTGATGCAAAAAAATGGTTGGCCGAGATAGCCGACATCAAAGCTGAATTTGAGTGGTCTGATCAGCAGACTTTGGTTAGGTTGGGGCGTTTTCTAACTGGAGTGTCAAAGATCTGGTTTGATTTGTGGTCTCCTGATACGCGGTCGTGGGAAACCTTTCAACGCGAGTTTTTAGAGGCCTTTCCGCCAAAGAAAAATCTGGGACGACTACTGTCAGAAGCTGCTGAATTTTCAAGCGATCGTTGTAACACTTACGAAACATACATTTTTCAGAAAACTGGAATGTTAAGAAACCTAAGAGCCAATTGGAAAGAAAGTGACATTGTTGAGCTAATTATACATGGGATTAAAGAGAAAGAGGTGCAAACCACAGCTACCAATTTAAATTTTGAAAAAATCTCCGATTTGTTAGGTTTTCTTGGATCGATAACTAAACGTCAGTCGCAACCTGAAAAGCGATTTGCTCAATCTCATTTAGGAAATACGTTCCATAGTGAACCTTCAAGAAAACGTCCGAGGGAAAATTACGATGAGTCACAAGAAGCTAGAAAATTCAATACCAAGCTGACTTGTTATCGTTGCAGAAAAACTGGGCATATTCAAAGGTCCTGCTATGAAAAAATAAAGGCTTCAACCTCTACCGAGAAAAGACCCTCTACTGAAACACAAGTAAAGAACAGTAATTGTTCCTTTTGTGCGAAAACGGGACATACAGTCGATGAATGTTTTATACGAAAAAATATAGAAAAACGCAAAAAAGTGAATTTTTGCAGCACGGGCAAAGATTCGATGTGTGAGAAGTTTGAGTTGGATGGTTATGGCTTGTTCGGAATTATAGATACTGGAGCAGATGTATCATTAATTGCCGAACGTCATTTGACAAAATTTGAAAACAAAAGTTCAAACTGTGATCTGATTATTTCTGGAATTCTGGATGGAAACCTTACAATTAAAAAGGAAATCAAAGCGACTTTAAAAATTGGCGATGTTACTACCGATATTATGTTCCATGTAGTTCCAAATTATGTTCTTGAACATGATGCTATCATTGGGCGCAATCTCTACAACGATCTCGAAATTTCTACAATTACAGATCATAACGGCACGCGTGTCATCCGCAGCAAAACCGCAAAGATATTTCGAATTATGCCAGAGACTATTCAAGAACTTATAAATGTTCCAGACATTTACCGTCCTAAAATCGCCTCTTTATTAGCAGAATTTCCAGAGCTGACCCCTACGGATGGATTTCTTCCCAAAGTAAATAATGCAACTTTGAAAATAAGGCTCATGGATGAATTTGTTGTCAATCGTAATCCGTATCGTTTAGCAGTTAATGAGAGACAAGCTGTGCGCGAAATTGTCCAAGAACTTCTGACGAAAAATATTGTTAGAGAAAGTGAGTCTCCATTTGCCAGCCCGATTATTTTGGTTAAGAAAAAAGAGGGACCGTACAGAATGTGTGTGGACTATAGAGTACTCAATGCGCACATCGTAAAAGATAAGTTTCCTCTTCCGTTGATTGACGACCAACTCGACCGTTTAGGAAAAGGCCGTATCTTTACTTCGCTTGACATGTCTGCTGGTTTTCACCAAATTCCAATTGATGAAGGTTCGATCGAAAAAACAGCCTTCGTGACACCTGATGGACATTTCGAGTACCTAAGAATGCCGTTTGGTTTGGCCAACGCTCCTTCCATATTTCAGCGATCCATTAATAAAGCTCTTGGGCAGCTCAAGGATGACGTAGCGCTAGTTTATTTAGACGACATTCTTATACCATCCCAAACAATTGAAGATTCTTTAGAATCACTAAGGCTGGTTTTTAGAGCTCTACAACAAGCTGGATTTTCTTTAAATTTAAGAAAATGTTACTTTTTGCAAGACAAGCTTGAGTACCTGGGAAGGGAAATATCTGCAGAGGGAATACGACCAGGCTCTCGCAAAGTAGAGGCACTTTTAAACGCACCCACTCCAACGTCGGTTAAACAAGTCAGGCAATTTATGGGCCTGGTTGGATATTTCAGGAAATTCATACCGGAATTCGCAACAAGAACTGTGTGCATCACCAAGCTGACCCGTGCTAATGAGCCATTTTCATGGACTAGTGAGCAAGAGGTTGCCAGAAGGTATGTTATGGACCACTTGACTTCTAGACCATTATTGACTATCTTTGATCCTGTCCTACCAACCGAACTTCACACGGACTCCAGTACAATTGGATATGGGGGTATACTAATACAAAAGCAAGAGGGAAACACCCGGGTTATTGGATATTTTAGCAAGCGTACCTCAAAATATGAAGAACATTATCATTCTTACGAGTTGGAGACTCTTGCCGTTGTTAACTCTCTCCGATATTTTCGTGTTTACCTTTTAGAAATTCACTTCACATTGGTCACAGATTGCAACGCAATAAAATCTACAGCAACCAAGAAAGATATTTTACCCCGAGTGGCCAGATGGTGGATCTATATGCAAGATTTCAATTTCTCCATAATATACCGCAAAGGCAGCTCATTGCCTCATGTAGATTACTTAAGTCGCAATCCAATAATACGCCGTGTAAATGCCAAGGAAAATAATTGGCTCTATGTAGAGCAGAGAGGCGACTCAGAAATTCTTCAGTTAATCAACGATGCAAAGGAGGGTCGCATTGATAGAACCCGTTATGTTGTTATAAATGGGATATTGCACTACGTTCTAAACTCTCCTGAAGGTAAAAGTACAAAGCCATTTGTTCCAAGACAAAGCCGACTTGGATTATTGCGAATTTTCCATGATGAACAATGTCACGTGGGCACTTCAAAAACTCTTGAACTCATACAGAAACATTTTTGGTTTCCACGACTCAGATCATTTGTCGAGAAATATATTAAACATTGTTTAATTTGCGCTATCAAAAAGACACGAACAGGGCCATTACAAGGCTTTCTAACGAATGTTGAAAAGCCGCAAGCACCGATGCAAATTCTACACGCTGATTGTTTGGGTCCACTAATGAAATCCACTGAAGGATACAAGCACATACTAGTTCTAGTAGATGCTTTCACAAAATACTGTTTTCTACAACCACTCAAAACGGTAAAAGCCGAAGAGACTCAAGGAGCATTTCAGTCGTTCATTGCTCTGTTTGGAACACCCACCCAAATTATAATGGATGCTGGTACCAACTTTAAAAACCTAAGCTTACCCGAATTCTTGGAAACCCTTGGTATCACCTATCATTATACAACACCTGATATTCATCGCTCCAATGGGCAGGTGGAACGCTACATGAGGACTTTAATGAACTTAATTAGAATTGAGACTAAGGTAAATACAGAATGGCCGAAGACACTTTGGAAGATCCAACTAGTGTTAAACACCACAATTCAAAAATCCACTCAGACTACACCGTTAAGAGCACTTATAGGAATCGACGGATCTACGCCGCTTATCCAAAGTCTGTTAAACAATTTAAATAAAGACATGCATCCCATAAGAAATATGGAATTGGACAGAAAACGAATAAATGACCACTTAGAAAAAATCCAAAACGCTAAAGTAGAGAGAAATAGAAGGCGCCGAAATACCATTAGTTTCGTCAAGGGAGATTTTGTTCTTATGCATAGAGATGAAATAATGCATAAAGGAAAGCTCGATTATGAATTTCAAGGTCCATTTGAAGTAATGGGTGTCACTTCCGAAGGCCGTTACGAGTTGAGGAGAGTGGGGAAAACTACACTAACAAAAGCTGCCAAGGAACAACTTCGAGGATGGCCAAAAGACTGGTCGCTTACAATGGACATGCCTGAATTGCTTGACATATTGGAAAATGATGTAAGGTCAGTACAAACATTCATATTGAGCCATGTTAGGAATAATAAAATAATGTATAACCTGGTGTATTAGTTTTGTTAACGTTCTAATGCTCGTACGCTTTACGAGTGTTAAAATGCTTGTACGCTTTGCACAGTGTAAAACGTTCAAATGCTTGTACGCTTTACGTTTATTTATTCGTGTGCGTTAAAATGCTTGTACGCTTTACACAGTGTAAAACGTTGAAATGCTCGTACGCTTTACGTTTATTTATTTGTTGTGTGTTGAAATGCTTGTACGCTTTACACAGTAAAACGTTTAAATGCTTGTACGCTTTACGTTTATTTATAGGTGTGTTAAAATGCTCGTACGCTTTACACAGTGTAAAACGTTCAAATGCTTGTACGCTTTACGTTTATTTATTTGTGTGTTAAAATGCTTGTACGCTTTGCACAGTGTAAAACGTTCAAATGCTTGTACGCTTTACACAGTGTAAAACGTTCAAATGCTTGTACGCTTTACGTGTATTTATTTGTATGTGTTGAAATGCTCGTACGCTTTAGAACACACAGTGTAGAACGTTGAACTGCTCGTACGCTTTACGTTTATTTACTTATTGAGTATTAAAATGCTCTTTCGCTTTGCACTGTGTAAAGTGTCCAAAAGCGCTCTATGCCTGTTTGCTGTTTAAAATCTTTACGCCTAATGATGAATGAAGGAATATCTGTGTCCTGTAGTTTGCATTACAAATAAATCAAACTCTCATTATTTCAGTGACAACGAGAGTACCACAGAACCTGTTGACGAAGATGCAGTAGAATAAGCTTAGGACTCCGAGAGCGAAGTCCTAGCAGGATTGGCCGTGTTAGGAATATTAAAATAATCTTCGTAACCAAATCGAAAGATACCTCTGACTAATCATTTTTTTGTTTATTATATAAGAAATCCGATAAGGTGAGCCGCTATCGGTCGTGCGGACTTCACTTCGGGGAGGAATCTAGCACGCTCGTGTTATAAGCTGCTCAAATTATTTCGTTTGATTTGTTTCGATACTTAAGTTGTGTACGCTTATAGAAACTGTTGTTCAAGTTAATATTGTAATATATAGTGTGTAGTTATATTGTATGTAATACAGAGGGTGTCATAATTTTTTCTAACAATATATATTTTTTAGGTGTATATTTTGTGCCGCCATAATGGCTTCACAACAAAATTTTACCATTTCATTTCATCCCTGTTTCACACATATATGCAAAATTCCATTAGATAAGTAGTTTCTTAACAATATTTTTTTAACATTTGTGATAGGAACTCCTGGCAGCGTGATTTCTAAGCCAAATAGACTTGTTAATGTCAAGGCTCCTTTACATTAAAACAAAAAAAAAACTAACATAGGCTAATCAAGAACGCAGTAATTAAAACACTATTATATACAAAATTACGGGTTCTGATTTAAAAAAATAAAAAAAGGTTGCGTAAGTTTGAACCGCAGCCTTCTACTGTGCTGAATTTTTTGTATATTTTGAATACCTATTACAATAGACAATGCATTGTTTTTTAAGGAACTCTTAAGTAATTTATTTAATGAAAACAGGAAATGTCCTGAACATGGGCGCCCGGTGGAGGCAAGGGGGGGTGCTTGCAAATATTGTATATTACATATATAATATGGTAAAAAATTGATTTTGCCCCCTCCCCCCCTGGACAAAATCAAACCATCTTCCGGTCGTTTTTTGGGGTTACATTTATATATATACCAAGTGGATTATGGATGACCCTTTTTTTTCACCGACTCCAAAAAGGGAGGAGGTTTTCAATTCGACCTGTATGTTTATTCGCGCATATTGTCTAAACGGCCAAAGTGTAGAGGACGTTTCTCTGGTGGCCTCATATACTTTGATTTGAAATCCGTTCACCAGTTTTTTTGTAATAATAATATAAAAAAAACACAGGTATAAGGGGGATAAAGGCAGCGAGTTTTAATTACATTTACATTTTCTTAAATACCCTTTTCAAACTAAAGCGTTGAGGTGTGTAATAGACATACAACCCCATTTGCTAAAAGAAAGGGTATCTCTTTTGCTGTCCCCTTATGCAATTTTATGTATACAGGGTGACCATGAAAATGTGCAATTTTGTTGTTTTTTTTTGTTTGTACATCGATTACACCGCGATGGATTGACCAATTTAGATGAAATTTTTAGGGGATATTCAGAATATAACTGGAGTGGTCCCATAGTAAGACTATTAAAAAAATATTGAAAATGGCAATTTTTTTTTTGCGCCAAGGTATATAAAAACATTTTTAATATTCTGCTCTCGCGTCCCAATTCTACGCGTTCACCATTAATTATATCAGGAGAAAAATATTACACAGTGGACCATTTGTTAAACCTGATTTTTACAATAAGACTCGTGTAAACAAAACTAAAAAGGATGGAATAAAAAATTTTATAAAAAAAATGAAACCGACTCCAAAAAAATGCACTAAGAAGTGAAAAATAATATTTTATTCCAAGTTTATTTAAAAAAATTATAGACATTGATATTTTAATATGCTTTACATATTTAGAATTTATTTTTTCTAGGTTATGAATTAAAAATAGTAATATTTTGCTTAATTTTAGTTTACATCGTAAACATATAGGTATTTAAAAAATATGACCAAATGCAGTTGTTTTCATTTAATATTTTAGATATAAAGATATATTTTCCGCTATACAGGAGGACTCTAGGAAAAAGGAAACAGCTCCCTGAAAAGAGAAAAAAATTATTCAAAAAGCCATTAGTTTTTTGACATCAATTTTATTTTATTTTTTTTTATATAAATACATTTTCAGTTCCCTCGTAAGAGAGAAGTACTGTGTTCGTGAAACTCAAAAACTTCTTATCTGATTGACTTCAGAAAATCAGGCGTATGTAAATGGAATGGAATGGAATGGCGGAACAAAATGGTGGCCTCACAAAATGTAAAAAAAACATTATTAAGAAACTACTTTTCGGATGGACTTCAAAATTTGCACAAGAATAATTTGTGATATATTGACAAACTGGTTTTTGTGTAAAGCCATTATGGCGGAGCATAATGGCGGCCTAGTGAAATATTTAAAAATTTAGTACCAAAAACTATTTATCCAATTAACTTTTATACAAAAACAAAGTTATAGGCTGGTAAAATTTTAGTGCGAATCCTATATGCCAAAACAAAATGGCGGCCCAATAATATATTTAAATATTAGGTAAAATTCCGTTTCCTGGAATAAAACCTTTTACTGGGGTAAAATAATAGAGGACATAATTTATTTTTTATAAACTATATAAGTCAAGCTATGAAAAATAAATAAAAATAAAAATAATTTACATATTTTTAAAAAATAACAATAATAAATAAATAAAGAACTAAAAATGTTGAAATAAATTACAATTTATAGGATTTGTATAAAATGTTTACGAAATAATTATATGCATATAAAGACGGTGTTATATGTATGTACATATTGAAATTCTGTACGAGAATGTATATTCTACAGTGAAGCTAGTTAAAAAGAAAAAAGATGAACCCATTTAAATTTATATTATCGTTTTGTATATAAAACATTTTTCTTCTTTGCTATACAGAGTAGCCCTAGGGGCAGTTTCAGTTCCATAAAAATAAATTTTAAGTTTCTTTTTAAGCGGTGAAATTGTTAATGTCAGATTTGTTTAATTTTTTGTTTGTGACGGTGATCCAAAGGGCGTAAAATAGGTTTTATATAAACTAAGTAAAATACTAAAAATATGAACTTTTCATTTCTACTAGTTATTTTCAAAATATACCATAAAAATTCAATTGTTTTCGTACCTTCTTCAAATGGAAAGATGGAATAATACAATGCACTACACTTACACTTGTATCTATATATATATATATATATATATATATATATATGTATATATATATATATATATATATATATATATATATATATACAAATATTTCTTTTTTGAGAAAGCAAGTTTAAAGCCCAAATTATGGATTCGGTATGTGGATGACATATTGATTATATGGCAACATAGTTATTTGTATAGCTCGAAAAATTTCTGATTCAGTCAATTCAATCCACCCCAGAATACAATTTACTCTAGAATTAGAGCAAAACAGCAAACTTCCATTTTTAGATGTTCTGGTCACAAAATTGCATAACGGACATTTCGAATACACTGTATATAGAAAATCAATACATACAGACAGATATTTAAATGCAAGATCACATCATCACCCAGCACAAATTCAAGCTGTGGCCAATACCTTAATATCCCGAGCCGTGCGATTAACTGGAACACAGACGCGACAAAAATAATTTAATATAATATCTAGTGCTTTAAAGAAAATGGCTACACAAATCGCAGCATAGGGAAAAGTATTAATGCACAGTCTTCCCGAACAACGAATAACAAAAATTATGAACCGGGACAGCAACAAGTAGTCTTACAATATGTAAAAGGCACAACAAACAGCATCGAATGGAAACACAGCATACAATTAATACACGAGCCACAACAACTATAGGTAAGCTACTCGTAAACCCAAAAAATAAAATCGAACTGCAAAACCACGGAGTATACAGCATTCCGTGCCAGGACTGTGCAAAGATGTACGTGGGGCAAACTAACAGGCGAATATCAGCCAGAGTGGAAGAGCATAAACTCAGCATTATAAAAAAACAACAACCTTATCAGAAAACCGCTAAATTTCAATTCCTACATTATCAGAAAACCGAGACACAAAATAAAAACAAAGTGATATGAATAAAAGGGAAGAATAGAGACAATAATCGATGGGTTTAACAACCAACGGCCGCCCAGATATATCCTTTGGTCCATGGTGGGAGTATAAAAGGAAGTGTCGCAGTCACGAACACTTCAGCCTCTATTCGGACGCGAGAAAGAAAGGTTCGAAAATGCCAAATGTAATTTTGGCTAAACAATTTTACCTGACTTTAAATACAATATAATCTAAAATTCGGTTTTGATGTTTTTGATAAATTTTTCTGAATTATTATTAGGTTTAAACGCAATGTTTAGACCTTTATGTAATGCTATTTGCTTAATGATATTTAATTCCTTATTATACTGACATGGATATATTTACAAGTCGGTGAATAAATGAATGAAATGCTGACATTATGTTTAAAAGGGTAATTGGAAGAAGCATGAAAGATAAAATGTGTATGGGATAGTTTATGGTAAATGGAAAAGTCATTTTTTTTTTCTGTATTGGTAATGGGTAAATCTAGAAAATTAATTGATTTATCTTGCTTGATTTCGATAATAAATGTAATGATTTTATGCAAACTATTTATATAATTAAGGAAGTGAGTAAGTTGTCTTTCCGAACCTATGAAACAAAGTATAAAAACTTTTGGCGAGACGATGTTCATGAATTCTGTATTCTAAATCGTTCATAAATATTTGGGCAAATATTGAACTTAAAGGATCGCCCATTATTAAACCTTTTTTAAAAATGAAAAACGAATTATATTCAAAGTAGTTCTGATTCGAACAAATTGAAAACGTGTGCAGTATATCTTATTTAAATATTACATTGATACTATTTCTTTCCAAGAAATTAGCTACTAATTACTTCGTTAGGTGGTATAAACGGAAAAAGGTTCTGTACAGCCAAAGATATGAATTTTTGATTACGTGGCATCATTAATTTGATTAAATAATTCATAAGAGTTCTTGATATTAAAATTGTTTTTTATGTGGTTTAATTAATGATTTAGAGGATTGTCGATTCATAACAATCATTTGTTTTTTTTTTCAAATTGGTTAAAAATAGAAAGAGTATTAACTATTTCTTTTAGGACTTTTTGAAAAAAGTTAGTCGGATCAGAATTAATTTGTTGATATTCAGAGTTATCTAAAAAGTCAAGAGCTACAATAAATTTTCCTTTTTCTGCTGTAGTAAAGACAATATTGTGTTGTTGTGTTTTGTTCTTAAAAGGTTTGCACACCTTATATTCTTAAGAAAACGAGCCCCGTACTTCCTCTCCTGGATGTTTTCTTATTTTATTAGCTGTGAGGTGTTTCTCGGTGTTGTCTATTCCAATCATAGTAATATTTCTCATTCAACTCCTAGATAATCTCTACTCTTCTCGTTGTCCATTCTATAGATATAAGAAAACTATAAGAAAACCTTTTGTTCAACATTTACTTCCTCTTTTTTCAATTGTAAGTAAGTTAGATTATAAAATTTCTCGAAAAATTGGTGATCGCTGAACTTATCCGGTGTCTGGTGATGTTTTAGTTGGTTTTCGATGAGTCTTTGAAGTTTAAATTGTTGTCTTCTGTTCTAATGAACTATTTCTTTTACCTGTTCTCGGACTTTTGAGTCAAATAGATCAAATTCTATGTTACTTATTCTGTTAGTAATTTTAGAGTAAACGACTTTATATTAAAAATATCTTTCTTGCTATATTGTTTTCCTCTCTTCATACCTATGAACGAGAGGAATAGAGATTATTTAGGAGTAGAATGCTAAATCGCCATGACTGTAGACACCGAGAAACACATCATACAATAAGAAAACATCCAGGAGACGAAGTCCGGGGCTCGTTTTCTCAAGAATATAAGTTATGCAAATCTCTTAAGAATAAAATACAACAACATAGTATCGTTTTTACTAGAGCAGATAAGGGCAAATCTATAGTAGCTGTGATAAAAGATCTGTATAATATAAAAACTCTTGTCTCCTTAGACCCAACCTAAACTAATTCTAAATTTCAACAAATTAATTTGTAAGGTAAAAGAGGTAGTTAAAGAGGTTTCTATTTTTAACGAATTTGAAAAGAAACAAATGACTGTTATGAATCCACAATCACCTAAATTGTGCTCATTAGTTAAACTACATAAAAATAATGTTGCTATTCATCCAGTTATATCCCTTGTAACAGCCCCATCAGTAAAACTCTCCAACAAATTAATCCATATTATATAAAAATTTTCAATCCAAGTTTAGTATCAAAAATTCTTATTAATCAGTTAATAAAATTACGGATATTAATTTGCACATAATGCAAAATTCATATCTTTTGATGTACAGAAAGAACCTTTTTCTAGCTATACCACCTAACGAAGTACTGGAGTTAGTAGCTGATTTGTTTTATTTTTCATTTCAGGATTCATAAGGAATTAAATATCGCTAAATAAATGGTATTAAATAATGGATATGACCCCTCTGTCATAGATACAATTATTTCTAAGATAACATACAACAAAGCAATTAAGCTAGCCTACCCTATTTATGAAAATGTTAAACATCAATATAAAATAATTACCTACAACGGAAACTTAACGAACAATATTACATAAGAAAGTTCTAAACATTGCATTTAAAAATTATAATAATTTAGGACAATTTATCAAAAACAATAAAAGCAAAACAGATAAAAATAAAAAATCAGGGTATATCTTCTAGAATGCGGGCCGTGCCCATAAATATACGTAGGAGAAACTGGTAGAAGTTTCGAGAAAAGAATTAAGGAACATGAAAGGAGTTACCTAAAGGATAAAACCGACTCAAATTATGCATCTCATTTATTAGAAGCAAGTCATACTTTCAAACACAATTTTGAAATTTTGCATGTAGAAAACAAATCAATAAAACTTAATTATGACAAACAAAAATCTTTTTAGGCTTTTTTGCAGCTGCATAAAATTGTATCTAACTTTAAATTGATTGAAGCAAATATTTAATAAAATTACATAGCTCAATATGTAGACTGTAGTCTGTCTACGGAATGTTTCAATAGATAATATAAACAATATATTTAAGCAAACATGGGAAATTGTATCATTTACCTTGAGTTTTTGTAGACACATAGTAGTTGTACAAATACGTTCATCCTGTCGACTAAAAAAAAACTTTATTATCTTGAATTGTATTGAAGTATGGAAATCAATAAACAAAATTACCTAAGTAAACTTAAAAAATCAGGTTGATTTAAATTGTTTCCCATTATTAAACTTGGAAACCAATAAATATTTTAATAAAAATTACATAGAATTATCTGTATACATAAATAATACAATAAATGTAGTACATTGTACATATATTTGAAGAAGGTTTGTACATATATCTGAAGAAGGTATTTTACTTTGTATTATGGATTTCCATCTCACGTAACAGTCGCCTCATTCGAATATATTTAAATAAACCGTAAAAGCTTAAAATTGCTTTGTTGCAAACCTCCTAAAAAATACGCGCATTTTTTTGATGCAATTTCTCCTAACTGCAGTGATTTCTATGTGTTCAGGTAAGAACGTGTTGTGGTCAGAAAAATTAAAGGAATAAATACTGTGCCCATAGAATTTCAAGAAATAAATACTGTGCCTATAGAAATTGAAGAAATAAATATAGTTGAAAACTCACAAAATAATGTAGTGGGGTTTGGTCATGAAAAAGGCTTTAAAATGGTTACATTGCTTGAAAATAAAGGCATTTTTATTAATACATCATTGTTAACACTTCATTAGAATTTTCACAGATCCTATTTTGGAAGGTGCCTACGCAATATCTAAGATTTTGTTCTTCTGTTTTTTGAGCTTTATTCTTTGTTACAGAATCTCATCTGCCTCATAATAGTCACAATTTCTCAAACTCCTTAAGTTGCAGTTTAAATAATGCATACAGCAATTATGTAACTGATGAAAGTAGAATTTTTTGTCAGATGAGCATGAAACTTCAGAAATAAAAATCCTTGAGGAAGTTAAGGGACATAATGAAGGTAAGGCAAAATAAAATTTAATAATTTTATTTATGTTTAGAATTTCTCACTTTTAGGGGTGCAGACGAACGTTAATATTGATGAGGATAGTCAGAACTTACAAAATGATACCGAACCTGACAATATTGAGGCACAGGAAAATCTCGATCCACACGAAACCGTCGATCCACCAGATGAAAGAAAAAGAAGAATAACGGCTGATCAAAGGCTAAGAGCAAAAAATCAAACTCTACGTGTACGAGGTAAAAAATACGTGGGATTTTCAAAAGAAAATGGAAAATGTCTGCAAAATATAAACAGAGCAGAAAGACAATTAAAAGATAGATGTAATTCAAATTTCTGTAGGAAGTCAAAAGTGAGAAAATGCTTCCAGAAAATGCTTTTGAGAAAACTCAAGACGACGACACTGGACTTTCTGCTCTACCTAAATGTTGATAATAGAAAGCTTCAGGTATGTCGCACAATGTTTCTAAACACTTTCGCTCTTGGATATAAAATAGTCTAAAAATGGGTGAACAATGGTGAATCAGGCATGTATCAGGATAAAGAGCGTAAAATTACTAAAAAGCGAGAACTTAATTTACGTAACAGTTCAGGTATTAAGCACGTGGATAGATTTTTGAACTCTTTACCTAAACTACCCTCGCATTATAATCGAAAAAATTCAAAAAAGCTGTTTATAAGAAGTTTTGCTTGGAAAATAATGTACGGTCCGTCACTAGGAAGTACTTTACGAAGAGCTTTAAGGAAATTAATTTATCTATCTATCCTTTAAAAAAAGACAAGTGCAACGTATGTACTTCTTATGAGCAAGGAATCCTAGTCGAAAGTAACTATTAAGAAAACAATCGCAAAAAAACGTGCATGCCCAGAAAACGAGATGGATACAAGTGAGGTACTTTTGGATAAATGCATCTTAATTTCCATGGACTTGCAAGCAGAAAAAATATCTTCTTCGTACCTGCAGGCCAATGCTTCCATAATTTTACGATTTACAACTTGAAAACGCATGATGCCCGTTGCTGTTGGTTTTCTGAAGACCAAAACAGCGATCTGAAAGCATCTACTTTTGTCTCATGCTTGTTGAACTATTAAAAACAAATGTGTCCCAACAAACGTTCCCATCATTATCTATTCGGATGGATGTACATGCCAAAATAAAATGAACATAATGGCTAATGCTCTTTTAAACTTTTCCATTAAATTTGGAGTCACAATTTACCAAACATTTTTAGAGTCTGGACGTAACTATATGGAGTGTGACTCCGTCCACTGGACAATAGAACGGAATTTAATCGGGAAATTCACCTTCCAAGCGATTATTTGTTTGTTACAAGGGAGGCAAGGCGTAATCCTAGACCAAACGAAGCTGTGGAGTTGTATTTCATTTTTTTTAGAAACTATTCGTCAGCGGACCACATCCTTACGCCCAGGGAA
This sequence comes from Kuschelorhynchus macadamiae, assembly GCA_030620095.1. NCBI lineage: Eukaryota > Metazoa > Arthropoda > Insecta > Coleoptera > Curculionidae > Kuschelorhynchus > Kuschelorhynchus macadamiae. The sequence continues at coordinate 1,292,361 of JAUTXW010000536.1, read as the reverse complement.
ATTTACAGATGATCCCGAAGTAACTGACCTTAAGTGCATAAAGTACGATCATATAATTCAGATTAAAACCGACTTAGATGGAGAATGGCGAAATTTGCCAGTAAGACCCAAGAAATTCGAGGTAATAATGGAATATCCGAAGATGTACACTCAAAAATATATATTCAAACACTGCAGGAATTGAAAAGTGTTTTGCCCCGAGATGTTCGTCACTTTTATGATAGTCTACCTCATTTATAAGTCGGTTTTTTTTAAATACGCAGAATTTTGTCTTTATTTTTTTTATTCGATTTAGTTATTTTTGAAATAAAGCTTTTGTTCTTTTGAATAGTATTTTACCCTCTTTATTAATTTGTTTCAATTTGTCCAATCTGTCTGTTTTTTTTATGTCAATATATCCTATCTTTAAAAAACAAACTTACAAAAATGTTTGAACTTAATTTAGATACATTACTTAAAGAACCTTTTTTTAAAACAATCCTAGCAACAAAAATGTGTAGGGTTTTAGAAAACTAAAAAAAATATAAGTTTTAGTGCTATACTGTAAAATTTAAGAGTTTTTTTAATATAATTATCATAATAATATTGACTTTAATTCGTGTTTATTCTGTGTCGAGAGACGATCTGATAAAACAAAGTTTTTCGTGAATTTGTCATCTCTGTGTTTCATAAAAAATAGTGTGTGGAATTTCAAATTTGAAAATTAACTTAGAAAAATAAAAAAGATGGCAAACTTAATGAACCTCAAAGAACTTTGTTTGCGACCTAATGCTCATACTTGTTTTTAACTAACGGAGTAAAAAGGTACGTATATATAGGCTGAAAGGGAAATGACTGAAAATATTTAATACATAAAAGTACCGGTCATTGTAAGCAAAAACAAGTTTTGTATAACCGGGTGTCAAAACCTAACCATTATTGAGAATAAAACGTACATATTGAGCTTATTTTGCTGTAATTATTTAAGCAAATTACTAAATACGTTTTTCTCTTTATTATCTAAGACTTTTAGTTTAAAAAATTCCAAAATTAAAAAAAAGTATTAAATGCCCACACAACACATAATCTGTAAAGAAGCCTTGTGAAGTTATAATTATTTGTTGCTAGTGTCAACAGATAAATACTTCCGATGGTACCTACTTATGTTAGTGTAATTTCGGACTCGAATATGTGCGTGTTTGAAAATGTATACAACAGTCGAATATGCTTATTTACGGTGTAACGTAACAAAACATTGAGCTGCAACAATTTATCGGAAATGATTTTCAGATAAAAGACTACTAAATAAAACGAACGTTTGTGTCAATATCAACGCACACGAGAAACCGGAAGTTACAGCGAATTAATGTGAATACATTTTTATTTTTGGGGTTATGTGAAAACATTAGTGTTCCGTAGTGGTCAAATTGTTGACTGAAACGATGTTTACAATGGAATTTTTGACGTATCGGAATAGATAACACTCTCCAGATTAACTTCTAGCAATTTGTAATGACTTTTTTAGCCGTTGCCGCACTTATATAAATAGTGATGGTGTCCGTTTTTAACCCTTACTTTAAAAATATTTTCGTTAGTGTATTATGTGTCGTGCAAAATTACAAAAATCGTAAGCCATTCTTTTATGCAAGGCCCGATAAAACAATAATAATTATTCAGAAGTTCTTTTAAATCTGAATTCTAAATCGAATTCAATGATCTAATCGAAATACCTAGCGTTCAAAATAAGAACCTCAACTTTTACCTGATAAAATATTAGCAGTAATTTTCGTGTAATCCTGTATAATATGCTGTACTTCATCGAATCATAAAAGAAATAGTCCTCGAAGCAGAGGTGCACACTTCTTATAATATCCAATATTATGTGATGTGTGCATCTCCGCTTGTGGGGATAATACAAAATACAAAATTATTTTATTGTCATAAATATCATTAAAATACAATGAATGAATAAAGCGACATCGTCAGTGGATTTAAAGAAATATCATATGAATTTATCTTTAAGTAATTGGAGTAGTTACGTTATTGTTAAAATAATAAACATTTAAGAATTTATTTTCTAATTTAATTTAGATACTATACACAGTATTAACATTTATAATACTGTACAAACAAATTAAAATCAGTAACATCCTATCTAGGATACAAAAATAAATCGAGAATAAATGACTAGAACCCTTAAAAGAGAACCATTAAATTAATTCCAAAAATTAAAGTTATACAAGGACTTAATATATATTTCGATACTGAACTCTTAAAGGTCCTCTTCGAATCAATATTCTTAATGTTAAGCAGCAAGAAGTTTTATGCCTTACTAACCCAAAATAAAAACCCTTGGTGAGACATATCGAGTTGTAAAGAGGTGTCCTCAGGTCAAGTGTATGCCGGGTTTGAACTGAGATGTCCACTGCCCGGCCTATAAGTCCCAGCTTAAGCTGTTATAAATTACAAGACATTTTTAAAACAATTTTGTTTTGCTTACCTGGCGAATTGCTGCCGGTATGCAGTCACTGGAAGAACTATTTGACTCCTCTATCTGAAACAGATTTCTTTAAATTAAAAATTGATCATTCAAATCAGTTCAAAAAGAAAGAGAGTTAATGGATTTAGGAACCATTTTAGGCGAAAAAATCTGGTTTTCCAAGTTTTATGGAAAATAAATAAACCAACTTGCGTCCCCAAAAAAAAAATCTGTAATGTTTTTATCCCCAACTTTTCCCGTAACGAAATCCAAAAGAAAGGATTCATTTCGATGGCGTCTCTTGGAGGAAGGTTTATTTTTGTTACTCAGGTATGAGAAATTTTTCACATAATGAAATAGTCCTTTTATCCAGAAAAGCCTTTTTGTCAAATTTTGTACAAAAATCAAGTTTGACCTAGGGATGAACGGAACAGGTTTTGGTATCAATGGAATTTGATAGAACAACCTCGTGACCAAAAAAAGTTAAAAAAAAATCAGTGTTGAAAAACTATTTATTACATTTTTTGATTTATACACAAAAATCAAGTGTGACCAAGAAATTAAGTGGTAAAATTTTGGTAAGAGGAAACAAAACAGGGCCTAACAATTTGTTTGTAAAATGAGTATCAGTCTTTATCCGTAATGAAACCTTCGTTTGTTTAAAAGGGAAATAAAATAACACGATTCATTTTTATTAACCTACTTAAAGTTCTAGAGCAGTATCCCAGGTTGTTTTTAGTTAAAAAAAAACAACAAGATATGTTACAAGGCGTATGCGCAGTAATACAAATGTGCGAAAACGGGATAATCTGATAAATTATATTTAAAAAAATCGTAAAAATAGTACATTATGAAGCGCCATTGATAATGTAGCTGAAAATAGTGCAGAAGGAACAAAAATCTAGTATCTATTTACTTTATAATAATTAAAAATCAAAAATAATAAAAGTAAGTGAAAGTATAAGAATAAAAAGTAAATAATTAAAATTAAAAAAAAAAATCTTCAAAAAAGCACTGAAAATTAAAAAAATTTAATTTGGACCTGCCTTAAAATTTTGCTTTATGTAGTCGGTGTCAAACTGTTATTTGATTAGTAGGTACGTAGAAGAACCATGTTTTTATATTATTGCTTTCCTTTAGAATTCATACCTTTTAAAGACATAATATTGTCTAATGCCTCAAGAAATATTTATTTACTATTGTTGATTTGTTTGACGCCGACTTCATAAGTAAAAATTTTAAAGTCCTTTAAAATGTTATTTTTTACTTTCAGTGCTTTTTGAAGTCGCTTTTATTTGCTTCAATTTTTATTATTTTTTTTATGTTTTTTTATTATGCTTTGTATACTTACTTTTATTTTTTGTTTTCTTATTAATACTATTTTATTAGCTTCACTTGTATGTAACTAACAACTATGTATGTAAACAAATAAAATGAAATATAACTAAAAACATACTAAAATATACAAAATAATGTAGTTTACTTAAAATATTTTGTTGCGATATATGCATTGCTATTTTTTTAGAAATATTTATATTCAACAGCAAAAGTTATGGTACGAGCGGGGATCGAACCAGCACCTCTGGATCACTAGTCCATTGCTGTAACCAATTCGGCTATCATCCCACTGATAAACAATTCGTTAGAACTTGTACATATTCAAACTTATGGCGCGGCGTTCCTGACCGGACGTCAAATAATTGGGTCATTCCTCTGAGTCTGACAATATTACTTATTTTCATAGCACATTAAAGGAAAAATATATATTTTTGTTCATTGGACGTTTAATAAACTTGTCACTTCTTAATGTTCAATGACTATGCCAAAAAAGCGTGGGGCTCTTTTCAGTTATGTCTTCGAGAAGCATGTACTTATTAATTAATTTCGACAACACATGTGTCGAGATATTTGTCGTGATGTAATTAAATATAGGGGAAATTAAAATTGTAGCCGTTTTATTTAGTGTATAATAGAATTCCACGAAAACCGTTAAAAAACAGGGTTACCTTATTGAATTTTATGATGTCGTGTTTTTTACTAAACCAAGGCAGGTGATTTAGAATTTTGATATTTCGAGTTAATACGTCAGTTATGTTTCTAGTTTTCATTAACATGTACTGAAACATGATCCTTGGACCACACAATAGCATTCCGTTATCCTCACTCTCTTTAGATCTAAGCTTTTCGACAATGACCTTCTCTCACTCTTACTAGAGAAGTAACGTACGTTAAGTACACGTAAATTTCGAGCCAATTTATTACGAATATTATGCTGCATTATTACGTTTCTGTAATACAGTCGGTTTGGTGTTTAATAGATTGTTTTTATTTAAGTTTACAAAAATTACCATACTATCAATTTTTAATGATATTATTATGACATGCCAGAAGATAAATGTTATTTATATAAACCTAACCTAACCCATTTAAATACTCAAGACCTCACTGTAGTTACAGAAAAGAGGCTTGAAAGGTTGTCTCCAATCCAGTATTTTTTTCCTGGTAACTTTTTCAACGCAGGTATTGCCAAATTTTCTACCCAGTCACTAAACGACTTGTTGTCAAACCATCCACTGGAACTCCTGTTATATCGAGCACCTTTTATTCCTCCAGTTGTCGTGGATTCGTAGAGATTCTGAACTTTATGTACCACATATGGAGGATGTAGATTCCCTTCCGTATTGGCCGCGAACATTACAGAGGTGCGAGCTTTAGAAAAACCCTTTCTGGGTAAGCCACGTTGCGAGAAAACTTTCTTACGACCTGGTCTCGCCGTAATTAAATATGTTACTCGGAGGAACATCTTTTAATTCTTCTTGCAAATGATCAAAATAATTATTTATATTATCAGGGGAATCTCCCGCACTCGTGTTCCGGCATGTTGTTTTTAAACTTTTTTGTTATTTTTCCTCTTCTATCAAGATAGGATTTTACTATCATTCTCAGGTAGTAATGGTCAATTGGATATCCCGACTCCGAACTTAGGATTAGCTGGTTCACTATCAGACGTTATTCTTCAGTTGTTAGAACAGTTTGTCCACCTTGGTGCTTCATATTAGGTTTTTATTTCGTCTATACAAAACTGAATAATGAATTGTGTGTTTCTTGCTGGCGTCTCTGTAGGACATGCCTAGCCTTATGTCATTTAAAGTGGCTTCAATTTCTTCTGTAGTATGCTTTTGATAAGTCTTGCAACGTGGGTCATGCTTATATCCACGTGGCATGGCCATAAAACAAAAAATCGCATAAGTTAGAATGGTGAATAGAAACAATGAGGTGAATAGAAACACCTGTTGCTATACACCCCATATTTAACAAAAAAGTGAGGTTAAAGTTAATAATAAGGATTGCAAAAAAAGGAAAATCATATTGCAAATCTCAATATAAATTTATTAAAAGAACACACAGGCATATTTGGACGAAAATTGAATGTTCTCACCTCTTCTCGTATTTCACAAACCACACCTTTCGAACAGTTGATTGAAATGTTGGTACAAGAGGTAGCCGCTTGTCAAATTCAAAGCCGTATTTGCGTATAGCTCGCTACATACCGGTAGTGTCTATGTACCAGATTGCGTGCGTTTAAGTTGTTAATTGAGAGCACACGAAATTTTTGTTTTTAGTAGTCATTTTCGTTTCTATTCACCTTTGAGTTGCGATTCACCCCACTTTCCGGTACTTAAGAAAATTAACTTATTGTGAAGTGCTGCCCAGTATTTATTCCATTAAACAATTTTGCTATATTTATAGTAGTCGGTACTTTTTAACTATCAGTTTAAAAAACGATTATTCCCTGTTTTTAATAACAATTATAAATATTACAGGTACATTACCTTTTTGCTTTCATTATGAATGGTTACTCCACCTAGAATCGCACCATGTTCCATTTTGGTGTCACTCGGATTTTTAGAAGGAACACTGCTGTCCATATTCGATTTGCTAGTTAAAGATTTCTGAAACAAATATACAAACCTGTTAAAACTGGCAGGCCCGATGGGACTTGGAGGGCAGGGGGCAGTGCTCCCTGCCCGAGGGGTCCGAAGGCCTTAGTTCAGAGATTTATGTTGTTCACAAAATAAAAAAAAATTAGTTAACAGCAAAGGTGGTATATATTTTAAAAATAACATGAAAGTCTTTTATACAAATTCGTATGATAAAATAAAACAGAAGCTTTCACGGCTTTGGTCAATTAAAAAATCATGGTTCTTGGGTTTAGACCGTGTCAAATTGGAATTATTATCCAACGTTTCGCTTTCGAGTGCACAAGGCTTCTTCAGGGATCTTTACTCCACGAGATCTGGAGCTCGGAAAGATTCATTTAAAATTCCTTGAAACAGGACGCTCAATATCAATTCGACTTGAGGAACATGCATGATGTATTAGAAATAAAGAAATTGTTCAATCTGCTGTAACTGAACTCAGCATACCACTGGCCATATTATAAATTTAAAAGAATCCAAGGTTCTAGCATTGGTTCCAGGATTTTATAAACGAAAAATTAGAGAATCTATTGAAATTCTTAAACATACAAAAATGTTCAATAAAGATACGGGTTACGGTCTATATCACACGTGGAAACGGATCTTAACACAGAGTCACGGTTCGGCGAGCACAAGTAGGATATACAAGCCCGCCTGAATCTCTCCGAGCTCATCCAGTGTTCAGATATCGTGGGGTAAAGATCCCTGAAGATGCCTCGTGCAATCGAAGGTGAAATGTCGGATAGTAATTCTAATTTGACACGATCTAAACCCAAGAACCATGATTTCGTAGTCGTACGATAAAACTTCGATATTTTAATTTTATCATCAATCCGATATTACTATTTTAACGAACAGAGAAATGTGGGCCCGACAGTTTTTTTGAAAAAATATATATGCCACTATATTTTTCTAATAATATAGGGCTTTTTCGTTCGTCTGACTGAATATTTTATAATGTTTGAAACATTTTACTTTCAACATATACATAAAATAAGTTTTTCCGGACCAATGTAAGACCTTTTCATATCTTTTTAAGTGAATATAAAAAGAACTGAAAAAAACTTGAAAATTTTACACCCTGTTAATTATATGCATATATAGACTGTGTTATATGTACAGGGCATTCATTTATGTTTTGAAACCTAGTCACAGCTTTAACTACAGAAGATACAAAAAAACTTTATTATAAAAAAGTTGTAGGATTTGTCTTTATTATCTTTTAAGAGTGTCAAAAACTTTTAAAGATAAATAGAAAAAATTTTAAATGGGATACCCTGTATATTATTATTTTATTAAGGGTACCTCTTATCGATAATAAATATACCTGGTTTGATATTTTTATCTGTAAAGAGGCAATGTATTCCTACTGATCCTATGGATTATAAAAAGAAAAAGAAGGGTTTTTGTCAATTTTCTCGGTTGTCTCTAAAGATAAAGATATCAAACCTCGTATATTTATAATCGGTATGAAGAGGCTCATTTAATGAAATAATAATATACAAGTTGTTCTATTTAAACCTATAGGTTATTTATATTTTTCAACTTTCTAATGATTTTTAAAAATGTTTGATACTTAAGATAATCCAAGAAAAGTTCTACAATTTTTGTATTTAAAGTTTTTTTTTGTACCAGCTACAATTAAAGCTCTAACTGGGTTTCAAAATATAAATGATAGGCCAGTCCATAGTGGAATTCTATACGAGGGAAGTTGTGACAAATTTACTGACTTTTTCCTTATGCGTAGGAAAATATACAAAAACGAGAAAGATTACGCACTGCTTCAGAATAAAAATATAAATAATTACTATTATACTAACTATAACAAAAAAAATACCTCCTGGCTTGGTATATCAGAAGCTGGCTTGGTTGGCACAGTCTCACGTTCGATGTTTGTGGAATCTGGCTTTTCTTCTTCCTCAGCCTTTTGTAACGAATTATCTGGGTTTGTTATACCAATGTCCACCGTTGATTTACTATGAGGTGACGGCTGAAACAAGTGGAAACTCTTAATGTAATATGTCACACTATATATGAAAAAAATTTAATTTGGTAAAGTCTATCTAAAGTAAATTGAGACAGTGGAAAATTTAGGGTACGCTCAATTTACTACACTACGATCTCAAATAAATTTATATTTATTCAATTGACCGGTCCCCGTACAAACAGCCGACCTTTGGGAAACAGTCAACGTGGACTCACTATGAAATTTGTGGGCGGAATATTAGAATCAAGCACTTTGATTGGTTATATCCGTAATTCAATTGGTTAGATTTCTGGAGACGTTGATTTAACAAAAAATGCACAAAAAAAATATTTTAAAATATTTGCGTGGCCTGCATTTGTTCAAAGATCTCGGATCATGCCAATGCCGTAGAATAAAAATTTCTTATTAGTATTTATGTTTAGCAGTGAGTGTATGTACTGATTGAAATATTTTTAAATTATTAAACAATTGGGATGGCTTTTTGGCGGGCTTTTGATACTAGTGACAACGAAGAAGGCGATTTTGGTTGGTATTTTTAATTTTTATTGGGAACCAAACCAAGTTGTAAGCTATTTTCTTGCATGAACCATGAAAAATAACAAATATCTTTTTATTTTGTTTTATGTTATATTATGTTATTTGAATGCATAAACTCAACTTAAAGTTAAAAATACCTGACTATTTATTTAGATCCCACTCACAATCAACCTGAATTGTACAAAAAAGACTTATACATTCAAACGCAAAGGATAATTTTAAATATATATTCCTGTTTAAAACGTGAAAATGATGCTTCTTGTGATAGTCAGATCGTTAAAAGAATTTGTGAGTTAACTAGACTTAGCCGTGCTACAATTTGCAGGGTGATCAAGGTTGGGGATGTAGTTGATCATTCCGCGAAACGTAAACGAGTTGGACAAAAACTTAAAAAAAATGATATGGGCACCAAAGAGAATGTTCGCAGGATTGTGCATGAATTTTATATAGAAAATAAAGTCCCAATTTTAGAAATGATACAGGACAAGTTAAAAGACTATAAATCTTGTGACTATAAATCTGTAGGAACCTTAAGAAGTATTTTATTAGAATGCGGTTTTAAAGACAAAAAGTTGGACAAAAGGATGGTAATTATGGAATCGCTACGTCTCGTTAAACAAAGGCAAGACTATTTGCGTCAAATAAAGGCGTATCGAGATGCAAATATTATTTACCTCGACGAAACATGGTTTGATACCCATGACGTCGTCCAATATAGCTGGGTTGATGATAGTAACAAATGTAACTTAAGTGCTCCTTGCTCTAGAGGAAAAAGAATTATAATTCTACATGCTGGAACTGAGAATAGTTTTTTACCGAATGCGTTATTGTTATCTGCCAAAAACATTAAACAGTCTTCAGCTGACTATCATGAGGACATGACGTCTGAACTATTTGAGAGATGAGCAGAGTCGCAGCTTTTGCCAAACATCAGACTAAATTCGGTCATAGTTCTGGATAACGCATCATACCATTCTCGGCTGTAAAATTCCAAACACTAACACCAAAAAGAAGGATATAATCAAATTTATAAAGAGCAAAGGCATGGAGATACCTCAAAAAAACACCAAAAAAATTATTACTGGAAATGATAAAACAACAAAATTTTTGTAAAGAATATGTAATTGACAAACTTTTTGAATCATACGATCATACTGTTCTACGTACTACTATGTTTTAAATGCAATTCCACCAGAACTAAGTGAGTCTATTCTGCAAAACATAAGAACAGTAGTTAATGAAGTAGGTGAAACTGACATATGGATGAACTGTGTATCGCACGTCAAAGAAAAATAAAAGGAATATTGTGTTTTACCAATAATTGATTCAATAATTATAGATCCAAATTACGATCAAGCTCTGAAAACTCTGATAGTGATGAATAGGTAAGTAACTTATTCAACTTTGTCTCTGACTTTTTTGTTTACCTTACAATCCAATACGAATAATTTGCATTAATTCCTACAACACACCAAAATTGAATTTTTCACTTGGAAAACTGAGTTATGTAAATGTTTTTATGTTTTTTTAGTTTACCTTTTTCAACTTACCAACTTCAACAAAAACGCCTTTTCTTTTACGCTAGAAACAGCTTCCTTCAGAACCTTACATAATAAAAAAAATTCACTTGGAGGATTGAGTTATTCAACTTTTCTCTATTTTCCCTCCAATCCAACCTTAACAAAAATCGCCTGCTTCTCTGCCATTGGAGACCTAGTTTATTAAATTTTTTTATGATTTTGAGCTTTTTCTTCAATTCAACTCTAATAAAAATTGCCAAGTACAATTTGCATCCATACGTCAGGTAATAAGAATAGAAGTTTTCTCTTGGAAAATTGAGTTATTTAAATTTTGTATGTTTTTTTTTTCATTTACCGTACAATCCAACTTCAACAAAAATCATCTGCTTCTCTTTTATGCCAGGAATAACTTAGATTAATCTGTAATTCATCTTTTCTATGTTTCTTTTTCAGATTTTCCCTCCATTCCAACTTAAATAAAAATCGCCTGCTTTTCTTCCTTCCAATTCAAAAACCTCTGAACAATTTGATTTTTACGATGTATTTGACTTTAGCCACTTCTCTTTTTACCCCAACCCCTCAAAATCAAATAAATTTTAAAATTTAAATATTTATATATACCCGAAAGTCTCTAAAATGACATATTACCTACTCGATCTTTTAGGAAACTTTCAATTTTATCCCCTTCCTTTTCCCCTCTGTGTAATGGTAAAGTAAATATATATTCAATAGGTTACAACTGAATAATCTCTATACCAAAAAAGCTTTAAAAATAGATTTTATGCGATTTATTTACGGATAATCCAATTTTTTGCCATTTAACCCTATATTTTGCCCCTATATCCTGACCAGATCATATAAAAAATCTATTTGAAAAATCGGTAAATTTCTTTTAGCCGGAACTTCCCTGGTTATGATTTTTTCCATTTGTTAGGAATAGTGAAGTGTGACCCAATTTAATTCAGTACAGACTACAGAGTCACAGTTTATAAGTATTACATAATATATTGTCTCTTCAAACATTTTTATTGGGCACCATTATGTTCCATCATATTGGATTCCTACCAATATTTTACCAGTTTCTTTCTACCTATGCCACACTTGACTTTTGGGCATAATTTACAATAAATTCAATAAGTAGTGTTTACATTGACACATACCGCCTTTTTGTAACGTCATGTTGAATTCGTAGCAGTTTATCCCATTTCCACATTTAATTTTTCTGCGAAATTTAAAGTCAATTGATCAAGATCTTTTTACTTGGATTTTTTAAAATGTTTATTTGGCAGTTATTTTGTTCCGCCATCTTAAATTCGGTTGCCACAACTTTACCAATTTCTCTCTAATCACATAAAAATTGCACTTAATTTAATAGATAATATTTTCAGGCTGATTTTTTAAATATTTTATTAGGTCGCTATTTTGTTTTGCTATCTTGGATTCATATCAAAATGTTACCAGATCATTCGTATGTAACATTTGATTTTTGGGCAAAATTTGAGGTAAGTTGGATGATTAGTTTTTTTAGTAATAATTTTTTTAACTTTCTAAACAATCGTTTACAATCCTCTTGTTGTTATGTTAGAGTGGTTTATTATTTTGAGTTAGGATCCAGTAAAAGAAGAAATGAAACCCATATTAACGGTCTTTATCTATTCCGTTAGTCCGCAGATATTTCCGAACCCAAAATAATACACCACTCTAACATAACAAAAGAGGATCGTTAACGAAAACCATTTAGAAACTTAATATCTGGGAAATACCTGCGGACAAACCGAGTAGGTGAAGACTGATAATATTGGTTTCATGCAAAATATAGAATCTATGTGTCCTGAGGATGTAACAATAAGGTTGCGAAACGTCGACAATTTAAAAATTAACTTTTTCTCTTTTTTTACTGGAACCTAACCCCAAATAATACACCACACTAACAAAAACGTTTTAACATTGTTCCGCCATATTGGAAGTAAACATTGTTAAATGCGGATAAATAACAAAATAATAATAATTAGTCAGTTTTACAAAAATAAGTTTAAATTTCTATCACGCCGCCCATGCTTCACAATGAAATCGCAGACTGTTGACGGATATTTAGTTTTTATGTTGTCTCAATTTACTTTAGATACACTTTACTGAATATTTTGAACTTTAAAAGTTAAAAAAATTTCATGAAAACATGTCTTCTGAATTTGTTTATATCCTACAAGGTTTTTATTTCGAATGCTTGCTCCGTTTATGACTATAAAGTACTAGTTCATTCTTTTAGCATTTTTTTTTGGCGTTATCGTTTTTATTTCTCTTATAACAGTTATATACTATTATTATAATATATGGGCTATATAAGAGAAGTATTCCAATCTCGAAAAATATGAGGAAAACATATTTTTCGAAACGAATGTTCCAAATGTATTCGTTTCAAATTTGCCTCAAAAATATTATAGGTCTCGAGGGGATTAAATTTTGGATGTCATAGGCGTAGATCTTCGATATTTTTAAGGAGTATATAAAAATGTAAAAAACTCATATTTTGAAACAAATAGTCGGAGTAAATATAAAAAAAAATTAATTAATTATATTTCAAAAAACAGCGAAACATTTCAAATTTCTTTTAGTTTTTTTTTGTATATAAAATGTTTTTTTTTAAATTATTTGTTCTATTTAAAAAACGTTTCACTTAAAAAACATTTTATTTTCACTACTAAGAGGATGAAACAGCCCTCTGAAAATAATTTTTTTTTTAACTTAACAATTTTTAGCCCTAGACAAACGAAAAAAACAAAATTTTTTATTTAAAAAATGGCTATTTAAAAAAAACTGCGAAAGACGTAATTTTTCTATAAAAAATATTTCTTTTACTACTACAGGGTAACTCCAGAGTCATAAATAGCCCCTTTAATAAGAAAAAAAAAGCGACAATCGGCGATAAAACATACACAGCAATTTTTTTTATGCTGGACATACCATCATTACTATAGATCCAATTATACTGTTACTTTTGTATCTATCGTAGTTGCCTTATTAGCACCTCACCCTACTTAAGAGATCATCCGGTCGCTTAACGTTTTTAATTGTAACTAGCGAGTACCCGCGACTTCGTTCGCGTATGGCGGTAAAGGTACTTAAATCGCCTTATTTAAATACCTCTTTATAAACCACGTTTTTTGTTGTATTTTCTTTCAATTTTTGTCAACAGGGGCTTGGGAAATTTTTGTTTATAAATTATTTCCGATTTTTTGGAACGCCCTGTATAAATTTTTAAAAAATATATAAAAAAATAAAATAAAACTTATTTGTTCAAGCGTTTTTTTTTTGAAATACTAACCGTTTTTTAAATCAAAACTATTGTAATATTTAAGGGGCAGTTTCATCCATTGAAATTTGATTTTGAAAAATCCTTTCTTATCGGACCTCCACATCCTACAATTAATCTCTATGCCAAAATTGAGCTTTTTATACCAAGCGCTTTGAGCAGAATCGTGATTAATCAGTGGTCCGATTTTTTGAAACACCCTGTATAATTTTTTAAGAAATTTTAAAATATGTAAAACAATCAAATAAAATACATAAGTTTAAGCGTTTTTCCGAAAAACCAACTGTTTTTTAAATAAAAAATATTGTAATATTTAAAGGGCTGTTTCAACCCTTGAAATTTGAGTTTTGAAAAATCAAATCGAATCTCTACACCCTACTATCAACCTGTGCGCCAAAATGTAGCTTTTTACGTCAAGTGGTTTGAGCAGAATCGTGATTAATCAATGACCCGATTTTTTGAAAAACCCTGTATAAATTTGCAATACAAAAAATAGTGTTGAAAGGTCTCGGTCAATAGACGATCATTAGGATATAAAGCTTAGAGCAACCCTATTTTAATTAAAATTGCATAGGATCAGGGTCATATATAAGGGAGGGGGGTTTGGGAGTTAACTTCCTAGTGCCACTTTTATTTAAGCTAAAATGATAGAAATAGTATAAAGTAAGGACCTTTTTGTGGAAATTAGAGGGTAAACCCTCCTCCCCCCAAAAGCCAGTTATATCTACAAGTAAGTAAAATAAAATAATGACTTTTTTGGTTCTTCACCTTATTTTTATTTTATTTGTTATTATATTTTTTTTTTTGGTTGTTGAAGAAAGAAAATTTTCATCGAAATCCCCACCCCCCAGAAGCAAGCAAATTCTATATACGCCAAAGCATAGGATTAGATGAAAATTAACTTAATTATAATCCCTTAATTTCTATGCGATGGCTGCATCTGCACGCATTATCTGAAATATCTAGAGAAGACTCAGAAGAAGAATGAAGTGATGATTAACACTAGATCAGGTATAAAATCGACGCCGACAAAAAGTGAAGACCTTATTTTTGTCGTTGATTTTTATGAAGGAGTTATATTTGGGCAGTGTATTATACGAATAAAACACGTTTACTCCAGTCATAAAGGCGCCAATATATTTGCACGAGGTCGCCAATGTGGGTTGACGCAATACTGGACCAATTCAAAATGTAAGAAATATATTTTATTCTTAGTGAAACTATTAAAGAGTGTGTGGAGTATTAAAAATAAGCCCCAAAGCTAAATTGCCGTGGTTACTCATGGAAGTATTTATTATTTTTGATATTTTTAAATACCCAGATACAAAAGGGGTGACCTTTTTTTAGTAATTTGTGGGTTTATGTCATTGGGTTGAATTAATAACATCTTCCTTTTTTGAAGTTTTTTAAGAAGTGGGAACCCTTTTTTCTTCGGTAGTAATACATATCAATAACTAATTTTATTGGCTATTTTTGGATTTTTCGCCACAATAATACAAAATTAAATAATTAAATTTTTTTTGTCTATTTACCTTAAAAGTTTATTATTCAGTCTTTAGTTCTCGGTCCACTATGAATGAATGAATTAATACTAAGTTTGATATCATTTCAGCAATTGAAGAAACGGCACAAAATCTACCAGATGATCAAAAAGATGAATTTAAAATTAGAACTATAATTGCTTTTGAAAAAACACTTAAAATTAGACAAAATCTCACCCTCATAGAACAAAAAGCACTACAAACACACAATCAGACAACACCATTAAAATGTTTTTATGGATTGTACTGACTATGATCAAAAAATAAACTCACTTATAAACGAAATCACTTACTCGAAATTAAATAAAGATCCAACAGAGCACATAAAAGAAACAAATATACACTATGATTAAAAAACCAATATATTTCTTTTAAATATATTAAAGCCGCTAGTAGGTAACACTGATTCATATATAAAAAATTCACAACACTTCCTAGAGAAATTGTCTAATATTCAAATAAATCTAAATAATAGTAATAATAGACTGAAAATCGATAAAAATGCGCTCTCACACATCTTTATCAAAAGTTCTTGGCCGGAAAAGATATATGTATAATAACAGAAATATATAATTTCTGCAGGTGCAAAACGGCCTACAAGAAGAATTGCTTTCGATTATGTCACAGGGTACCCTCCTGCGATCATGATTTCTGGGCCTCTACCCTCATCAGGCAGGCTTGTACCCAGGGAGATCTGAAATAACATATTGCTCGATATGACAAAATCGAAAACGAAACGTCTATTATACTGAAAGAGTACTACAAGTTAAATGTAACACCACCACCTATTGGGGCTCCGGTGATTTCCGGCTGCAAACCCATAGGTAATTTAAAAAGTATTCACTAGCACCATCATGCGGAGAGTAGATACTAAAAATCGATAAAAATGCGCTCTCACACATCTTTATCAAAAGTTCTTGGCCGGAAATATATAATTTCTGCAATTACCTATGGGTTTGCAGCCGGAAATCACCGGAGCCCCAATAGGTGGTGCTAAATGTTACATTTAACTTGTAGTACTGTTTTAGTATGATAGACGTTTCGTTTTCAATTTTGTCATATCGAGCAATCTGTTATTTCAGATTTCCCTGGGTACAAGCCTGCCTGATGAGGGTAGAGGCCAAGAAATCATGATCTCAGGAGGGTACCCTGTGACATAATCGAAAGCAATTCTTCTTGTAGGCCGTTTTGCACCTGCAGAAATTATATATTTCTGTTATTATACATAATAATATACTGGTAACGTTTGATATCCTTAGACTATTTACAAATGTACCTGTAGGGAAAACTTTAAACATAGTAAGAAATAAACTTGAGAATGATAACCATCTTGGTGAACGTACATCATTAAACATTAATACTATTTCGGAATTATTAACTTTTTGTGTAACAACCACTTATATTCAATATAAAAATAAATATTACCACCAAAATTTTGGCATGGCTATGTGGTCTCTTTTATCTTTACTAAGTAATATTTTTATTGAAAACTGAGTTAAATTATGTTCAAAATTACGATAAGCCACTTGTTTGGTCAAAGTTTACAGAATTAACATACAATTCTGTAAACTTTGGTTTGGTGGAGATACATTGACGCACCAAGCGACAATTAAATTTACTATTGTAAAAGAAACATATTAACATCTTCCATTTTTAGACATACTTATTAAAAAAGACATACACAGTTTTCAAATAAAGGTACACAGAAAACCTAGACACACAAACAGATACTTAAATTTTTACTCAAGTCATCAAATCGTGGTTAAAAAGGGAGTTGTAAAAAGTCTATATGATAGAGCAAAAACAATTTGCAAAGATCAACATTTTGTTGAAGAAAAAAATTGTATAAAAGATGTTTTAAATCAAAATAATTATCCTAATGATTTCATTGAAAAATGTTTTTATGAATTTGAGAATCCAAAGGTCAAACAAATTCACAATAGACCAATTACAAACCTCTTTATACCATACATAACTAACTTATCAGGTGGAATAAAATGACTAAGTAAACGTTTTGACGTTAAAAAGCAAACTTATAAAAACAAAATCTAAAATTAATTGGAATGCTTCTAGTATTTTGGCAAAGGAACGTAAAATAAAAGAAAGTGCCTTATTGTTAAATAAAGATAATTGTGTAGCATCTTGTTCAGATAATTTTAGTAACACATGGTTAAATTTGCTAAATACTGAAGTAAAAAAGGACACCTCAAAATATAATAAATTAAAATGAACATACTCTAGGTACACATATTTGACACCTTATTTTAGCAATTAAAAATAACTCCTTTACATTGACATTCTGTCAGATATTAGCCCTTCATGTTATATTTCTGAAACAAAACTTAAGTAATATACTTTATTTTTAGTTTTGCTGAAGACGAGGGTAGACTTTTCCCCGAAACGCCCAAAAAATAGATCTTTTTTAGTGTCGTTCTAACTAAAGACTGTATATTAAACTTTTAAGGTAAATAGATAAATTTTTTTATTATTTAATTTTGTATTATAATTGTGGCGAAAACCAAAAATAGTTTTCTTCTTAAATTATGAAGCCTCCACTATGATTTCGTAATTACTTAGTTTTCACCGATCGATAGGAGATAAGTAAATTCTACTATCGCCTGTGGCTAGCCATGACCACTTTCATATCTAAATATTCTATTTAAACATATATCTCGATCAAACTATAAGAGATTAATACTTTTTCAAAGGGCCACGAAACTTCTTATAAATGAATTCGCTTTTTTTAACAGAGGAAATCTAAAGTTTGAAAGTTTTTTAAAAAATCAGTATACTGGCCTATAAATATTTAGTTGATATTGAGCTCTATATTCTAGACGAATACTTTAGTTATATAAGATAAATATTTCCTTTATTTGCAACGCTGTTTCATTTTATATACTTTCACATAATGTTGAAATATAGTATTTACATCCTTATTATATTTTTTCGTATTGACAAATATACAAATATTGCTTTACTTTCCTGTATAAAATATTAGTTTATAAATAATTAAAATAGATCTCGGTTCATTCATGTACAGACAAAATGTTAAATATTTATAAGCGTGCCAGCAATGCATTAGTTAGAGAAAGAGTTAAGGCAATACTTGGTGATTTAGATACAAATGCTCGTAAAGTTCTACAAATTTATCTGAAATTAGCTTTTAGACTTGAAAGAACCATATTCGCAACTTTGGACAACATCACCAATGCGCAAGCAGAAAAAATCCATCAAGAAATTACACTTAAGCAACAAAAGAAGTTTGAAGCACTCCTGAACAGAAAACATCCAGTGAGACCTCCGCAGAATACAGTTATCAAGTTGTCATCGAAGCCGTTAACGAGGCAGAACAGTCCGTCCTTTCGAAAGGCCAAAATTTCGCAATAGCACCAAGAATCATTCCCGTAGAAGAGATAGTATCCTCCGTTGAAGCAGCAATCAGAAGATTACCAGTAGAGCAAGCTGATGAAGTCAGATATAAGACAGCGAAGATCATTAAAAACTCAGAACCACTGAAGTCGAATCTCTCCGCAGCCGAAAAAATAGCAATGAAGGCCTTAAATGAAGATGAAAATATTCTGGTCCTTCCAGCAGATAAAGGCCACGCTACAGTCGTCATGGACAGAACGGATTACGCGAAAAAGATGCTCAACTTTTGGACAACAGCACTTATAAGGATATGCAGACAGACCCTACAAGTAGAATAGAAAGACACATCACCGATCTGATTAACTCATCCAGTCTACCACCAGCGGAGGAAAAATCATTAAAACCAAGCAGCTCCAAGATTTCCAGGTTCTATGGTCTTCCCAAGATACACAAGAACAATGTGTCACTTCTACCGATCGTCAGTGCAATAGACTCGCCCTCATAAAAACTAGGTAAATATCTTTCAGACTTTCTTAATCCATTCACTGGAAAAACTGATTCTTTTATAAAAAAACTCTGCACATTTCGTGGAAAAACTTAAGGAAATCCAGTTGGATCTCAAGGATATTTTGGTAAGTTTCGATGTAGAATCACTATACACAAATGTTCCTGTCAACGATTCAATTTCCATTATATCAGACATATTTGATGACAATAATTTTGATAAGAACGTAATAGACCTAGTGGAAGCTTGTCTTACATCTAGTTATTTCATTTTTCAAGGAACTTTTTATGAACAAATTTTAGAGGCAGCTATGGGATCTCCTCTATCACCTGTGGTAACTAATATCTTTATGGAAGCCTTTGAAGATATTGGTCTAACATCCGCTCCACTAAAACCAAAACACTGATTCAGATATGTAGATGATACTTTTGTAGTATGGTCTCACGGACAGGATAATCTCTTCATATTTCTAGATCACCTCAATCAACAACATTATAATAACAAGTTCACAATGGAAATTGAATCTAATGGAACAATTCCCTCCAGATGTATATGTTCAAAAGAAGGAAAATGGTACATTATGTGTATAGAGAACCCACGCATAGAAATAGATACTTAAATGCAAATTCCCACCACCATCCAGCACAAAAGAAATCAATTTCGCATTCTCTAACATCGGAAACATCGAAACTGACCGAAGCTCTGAGAGGGAATGACTATGGCACTGAAGATATTACGCGTACGGTCTATATCACACGTGGAAACCGATCTTAACACAAGGTCACGGTTCGGCGAGCACAAGTCGGGTATAAAAGCCCGCCTGAATCTCCCCGAGCTCATTCAGTGTTCAGATCTCGTGGAGTAAAGATCCCTGAAGATACCCCGTGCAATCGAAGGCGAACCGTCGGATAGTAATTCCAATTTGACACGGTCTAATCCCAAGAACCATGATTTCTTAACTGACCAAAGCCCTGGAGGTTCCGTTCTATATTGTCCTAATATGACTAATTAGAACCTATAAAATTTTATCTTAACAAGCTGAACCGTTTAGGAGAAATAAAAAAAGACCAGGCAGATGTAAAAATTTTAGTATTCACTGTGTGTAGAGTATATTATCTGTGATAAAAACCAGCTACTACAAAAAACTACTAAAAGCATGCGACCATAAATAAGAGATATTGCACAAGTGAAATTCAAATTAAAACCATTTTTAATTTTTACTCACTAATATTAAAATTATAACAAAGTTTGAAAGACATAAGACAGAGACAATAAAAAAGCGTATCTAATATAAGTTTATCCAGCTTATTCAGTAACTCACAAAACTTAGCTAAAAGTCCATTTCGATAGTGATCGTGCCATGATCCCTTTGATCCCTGCAATGGCGCAGGCGCAATGAGCTGATTCAGTCAAATGACGATCGCGATTTCGCTCTTAATAGAGCTCACCAGGCGGCCAAAAACAAGCTAGCCCCGTGTAGGGCAAAGACACAAAATGGAATCCCAGAAACAACTACTCCACTGGCTAATACCACGACCGGCATTGAATTACACTGTTAACTTCTGAGTTTCGTTGGGAGGAATAATGTTAATGTATCTGTCTTTCACCCAGCAAGATCCCTGTCTGGAACAAGAACTGCAATACCGCAATGATTCGGTTCAGGCAAACGACGATTTCGCTCTTTTTAGAGCTCCTCAGGTCGTCATAGACTAGCGAGCCTCGCGTAGGGCAAAAGCACAAAATGGAACCACAAAAACAGCTACTTCGTTGGCTAAAACCACGACCGGCATTGAATTACACTGTTGATTTCTAACTTTCGTTGAGAGAATAATATTAATGTATTTTTGTTTCACGTTACACCAACGTCACAACAAGGATACCATAATCCCTGTCTGAAACATGTCGTGCAATGCCGCAGGCGCAATGATCCATTTCAGTTAAACGACTATCATGATTTCGCTCTTTTTAGAGCTCATCAGGACGCCATGGACTAGCGAACTCCGTGTAGGGCAAAGGTACAAAATGGAATCACAGAAGCAGGTACTCTGCTGTCTAAGTATGGCGTGATCTTGTTAATATGACAGGCGTGTATACAAGGGGGCAATAAAGAGGGTAAGTACTCCCCCCCATATAAATTGATGACAAAATTATTTAAAATTCACGTCCGCGGTTCCTACTACTAAAGTTCACATAATATAACATTGCATGAAGAAGGGTATAAGCCTGTGCTATATGAAAATGCACACTTTTTTTTGGTCGTCAGTTTTTTTTAGTGCATGGAGAACTTATAAATTACCCCTCCTAGAACTCCAAGCTGTATACGCGCCTTAAAAATGCCGGACGCAACTTGGATACAGTCTAAAAATCGAAAACCTATAGTTGGTACAATTGAATAGAAATTGAATGTAATTAAATTTTTTGAACGCTGTGAAACACAAAAACAGTCAACTTGAGGGAGATCGTATAATATCGGGCAAGATAATTATTGAGGTACAGAAAGTACTCGACAAACGCATTCTAACAAATATATAAGAATGTGAGGGAGGCGGGTACTCCAGAAGACGTTGATGAAAGGCTTAACAGCAAGGATTTGAAAGACGAAATGGCAGATTAAGATCTTTTTAAAGTTGTCGTGATAAGTAAATTGATAGAGATGGTGACGACGACCAGCTGAAAGTATAAGATCTACGTACTAAAAATTTTGCACTTTGGGGAATGCGACAACAACTAATTTTTTACCAATTAAAGGTTGAAGAGCAGCTAAAAACAAAGTCCATGCTAGACGAGGGCAATTAAGAATAATATCCTTCTTAATTAAAAATTAAGTTTGTTAGTGCATGCCACTACATTACATATTATGTATGTACTATTAACGTGTAGTGCAGAGTTGTTTAAATAAATGTTCCTAGCCATTTATGAGCTTTCCCATATTTTTCATTGAAATATCCGTTTTAACCGCATTTTAAATTATCTGACCGTATATGTCCACATTAATTCGGATAATTGGGGTTCTATTTAGATTTAGAGTTACTTTGCCTATTTAATATTTGATTTGATAATAAAATATTTAATATTTTGTTACTTACAGTGGTCCGGTTATAAAGTTACAACTGAATGTTGGGGGAGTGTTAAATATTAAGATAACACCATTAGAAATTAAGAAAAACATTGCTAATTATATCAATGTGCGACTTCAATCTACATTTTGCATTATTGCTATATTTCCTTAAGGAGTAGTCTGGGTTTTGTTATGGCGCAAAATATCTACTATGCTGTAATGGAACCTGATCTTCGCTATGGCATTGCGTTTTGAGGTACATGCCCTCAAAAGTTCAAGACTCCTGTCGTGATTTAATTGGCCAATGTGAAATATTGACTCTTAGCTCTAATCTTTATAAAATATAGGAATGAACTGAATCAGATTGTACCATATCCGTATCACCGTCTCTTTTCATTCAAGCTCCCAATACTGTACTCTGAACTGGTAAAAAAGTCCTTTTTCTGTGAGGGCAAAAAGCTCTTTAACCATCTGCTCATAGAGATTAGGAAAATTAATTGTTTGAATACATTCAAGAGAGGCGTAAAGAAATTACTAGCACTTGGGACATATTATGCTTTGGAAGAGTTTTATAACACAGTCATTGACTGAAATATTATATGTTTATGTTTAATATATTTGTTTGTTTTTATTCGTGTTCTTTTTTCATTATTAATCCTTTTTGGAAAAATCTGTTATTAAGTTTATATTTAGATTTGTTAAACATTTTATACCTATATACTTACATCTTTATTATAGTATTAATAATAGTTTCTTATTATTTTACCAAGGCTTTGTTAACAACTTGTAGTTTAAACAATAAAGCTGTTTTTGACTTTACATTTTGAAGTTAAAATATACATTACCTTTGGTATAATATTTTCAGGCACCGGTGTAGTTTCTGGAAAAGAGCTTAGTGACTTAGCTTCATCATTTTTGTTATCCGATCTTACTGAGACTATATGAATGACTGAATAAACGAGAAAAAATACAGACACTCTGATGAACTTGTGACGGACCGTTCTTTGCATGTTCTGAAATTAAGAAAAAACACGCACATTATTCATTTGCAAAACAATATCACTATGTATGAATTAAGTAAAAGAAAAATGTCATTTACTTAGTCAGTCTCAAACAAACAACTGTAGCATACTATTAAATAACATGTAAATGTAAAAAAATCTTTTGTGAAATCGATACTATTTTTATCTCTTATATTGTAATTCAAATTTAAACGCATTTTGTACATAAAACAGAAGTGTGGGTAAACGAATAACAAATTATCTATATTGACTTATTATATACACTTATTTACCGGTAGCAGACTCTATTACATGTAATTCAATGCTTCTTCCGTTTCAGTATGCACTAGTTTACGATATTATCAAAATATAAAGACACATTTTATTTTAAAAACTGGATTGATTCAGCCGATACTTAATGGAAATCCATAACTAAGATATACACTAATTAAAAAAATAATTTTTATTTAAAATTTCCACTATATTAAAAAAAACAAACTTATGACATTGACATGTTTTCCAACACTGTTTATCGGATGATAAAATTAGCACACAAAACCTTTTTTTATCTACTTTACAATGGTTTTTTTTCAATTTACCTAAATGTATATAATATATTAAGCGAAAAATATTTGTAAAAGGAGAATTATTCAGGTCAGCTTGGTCGTTAAGTAATAGACCTGTGTGTTTAAGTTTGTTTATTTCTAAAGGTTCTAGTAAATTTAATTTTGTTGCCTTTCTTTTCTGTATGTAAAACTTAAATTTTTGTATTGTATGTATGTAATTAATTAAATGAAAAGCATAATTAGATCCGTCATCCCCCTTGAGACAGCATTTATAATGTTCATTCATCCTTTTGTCGAAACTTCTACCTGTCTGCGCTATATACGTTATTGGACAATCTTTGCAAGATAATTTATAGACACCTGATTTATTATGTAAATTTGTGTTTAATTTATTATTTTTTATGAATTTACCTAAGGAGTTATTGCTTTCATATGCTACATTAAAATTTACTTTTCTGCCTACTTTGTTATTGGATTTTCCATGGTACGTAATACATTTGCAGTTAGTGGAAAAGTCTTTTAAATTAGGATAAACTGAACAGATAGCTTTTTATAACTGTTTTTCTTTAAAATATTATGTATCATGGTTTAATTAAGTCATTTTGGAAATCCTGTTTATTTAGGGTTGATGTGATTCATTTTCTGTAGTGAATTGTATATATGTTTGTGTATATGTTACTCCCTTATTTATTGCGTCTCAGTGGTTGAAGTTGGATGATCGCTATAGAATAATAGATAGAAAAAGATGGAGATAGAATAAATATGGCCACTCTTGTATATAAAATTGTTCATAGCAAACCCCCAAATACTTGTATTACAAATTAATTAGTAACAGTAAAATTGATGGTCGTGAACTGTGTCACTGTCAAAACTTCATGTTTCCAAAACACAGAACTACCAAGTTTCAAGCATTTTTTAGTTACAGCGCCATTAAAATTTACAATACGTTGCCTAATATCCTTAAAACTAAACAGAGAGGTCTCGTTTAAGAAAGCTGCCAAACTTATTTTTTTAACTGAGTGATTATTACTCATATTAATTATTTATTAAGTATTTTGAACTAGAATGCATTGTCCAATAAACTCAAATTTTACCTAGATGTTGTCTCGTTTCGGAAAGCTGTCAAACTGTCCTCAAGCTATACAAAAATTTATTTGTTGAATGTATTTTTACTTATTTATTTATTTTTTCATTATTATTGCTCAACTCGAATCAGTATCTTCTTTGTAAATTCTACTTGTAACTAAAACTATATTTTGATATGTTAAGTTCAACTGTATTTATTTATACAATTTTACTACTATTTGTGGTTTGTGTGGTTAGATATACAATAGCCCTAGGCTAGATATCGCCATACCTATCCATATGCAATCCAAAACAAGAAATTCAAATTGTCAATTGCATTAAAAATAAGTCTTCAGATATAACTTTTCCAAAAGCAGATAAAGGTATTACTGTTTTGGCAATAAAACCAATAATACCTTAGGCAAGTTCATAAAAAAAATTTAAAAAAGGATAAATGAACATTATAAATGCTTTGTCAAGGGGGATGATGGACCTAATTATGCTTCTCATTTAAAATTACAATCATTTCAATAAAAATTTTAAAGTCATACATACAGAAAAGAAAGGCATAACATTAAATTTACTAGAATCTTTAGAAATAAACAAACTTAAACATACAGGTCTATTACTAGACGATCAAACTCACTAGAATAATTGACCTCTTACAAATATTTTTTGTTGATATAGATATTAATTAATTAAATTAAAAAAAACCATTGTAAAACAGATAATAAAAGATTTTGTTCTCTAATTTTATTTTCATTCTATTTGTATCATGCGATGAAGCTACAGTCTTGGCGAAATATGTCATAATTTTGTTTTCTTTAATATAGTAAGTAATAAGTTTTAAGTAAAAAGTGTCATATATCTACATTTTATTTTGTTTGGGTAACTATGACGTTTAGAGATTTCCAGGACTAGACAGATCTATCTTACATTTTTTGTAGTAACATATATTCAGTTTTAACATTTATGATTTAACCGTTATTTATAGTCATTTTAAACTTGGAACAATTCCCTTTCTAGATGTATGTGTTCGAAGGAAGGAAAATGGTACATTAGAAAATTCTGTGTATAGAAAACCGACGCATACAAATAGATACTTAAACGCAAATTCTCATCACCATCCAGCACAAAAGAAATCGGTTATTAACTTACTAGTATTCAGAGCTATTTCGATTTCTGATCAAGATTCTTTAACATCGGAAACATCAAAACTTACCGAAGCTCTCAGAGGGAATGGCTATTTCACTGAACATATTACGCGTTCAATTAAAAGATATAATAAACCAACTCCGCCAAAGAAGAATGATAAAGAGCCACCATTAGGTAGTGTTGTTCTTCCCTACATACATGGTACTACAGACAAAATAGGACCATTACTTCGGCGGTCCAACATACGTACAATCTTCAATACACATAAGAAGATTGGACAATGCTTGCGATCCACGAAAGATCTCGTACCTTTCCAAACAGAAGGAGTATATAAAATTCCTTACTCCTATGGAAAAGTGTATGTGGGAGAAACAGGACGCTCAATATCAACTAGATTTAAGGAACTTGAACGATGTATTAAAAAGAAATTGTTCAATCTGCTGTAGCTGAACACCAGCATAACACTGGCCATTTTATAAATGTAAAGGAAACCAAGGTTCTAGCATCGGTTCCAGGTTTTTATAAACGAAAAGTTAGAGAATCTATTGAAATATTTAAACATACAAAAAATTTCAATAGAGATACGGGTTACGGTCTACATCACACGTGGAAACCGATCTTAACACAGGGTCACGTTTCGGCGAGCACAAGTCCCAGTGTTCAAATCTCGTGGAGTAAAGATCCCTGAAGATGCCTCGTGCAATCGAAGGCGAAACGTCGGATAGTAATTCTAATTTCACACGGTCTAATCCCAAGAACCATGATTTCTTAATTGACCAAAGCCGTGAAAGCTTCCGTTCTACCTTTCAGATAGTTTCCATTGCAATTAGTTACACAACAAATAAAGGGTATTGTTCTAAATTAAAATGTTTCTTTGAAAATCCACTTTTTATTAGAATTCAAGTGTTAGCCTCTACCACAAACATCTATTTTGACAAAAGTTTTATAGCACCAGTCTCAAAACTAATAGAATTAACACAAATATGTACAGACATGGTTAAAAACTACTAATGTTCTAATTTATTTGTAAAAACGAATGCAAAAAACACGCCGTAAACGAATTTACAGATAGCAGTTAACTACAAAAATGAGTTACTAGTGAGGACTCATCGCGAACTGTCAACGGCCGTTTTCAGGCGTTCTGATAGAGACGAGGAATTCAGTAATACTTTCTTCAATTTTTTGCTTTATAAGGGATACTATAAAGTATAGTATTGTTTATTTTAGTATGTCTTATGAATTATTTTTCTATAATTATACTGAACGCCTTTTGGAAGGTTTCACGCAAAATTTGATACAATATCTGAGACTTTTTCTTGTTAACGAATCAAGATGTTTGACAAATTGCATGGGACTTCGCAGAAAGTAAGAGAAGATTAGGTATACCTGCTGTTATAGGTAGTTTGTTCCTTCTGGAAGTTGCAAGGTTTGAAAAAAAGTGTTTTTTAAGAAAACGCGATGTTTTTCAATTACGTCTGCGAATAAACAATAAAGTAATCGTAAATTTAATTTTGTCGGAAATTTTATTTAAATCCAGGATTTGTAATGAGCAAATTAACATTATTTGAAAACAATGACATACATAAAACCGCAAAAATAAATATTTATATATTGTTCGTCCACCTTTTGAAGGAATTAATGTTGCGACATGATATATTTATGGACAATGCTAGGCCAAATCAAGCACGTATCGTATTATGCAAATGGTATGACCCGCAACAGTCACCAGATATGAATGCAGTAGAACATTATTGGGACTTGCTTGGACAACGACTTCAAAAAACAGCATAAGCAACCCAAAAACTCTAAAGAACTGTGAAAGAAGAATGTCCACACATTGGACAGCAAATATGTCACGTCGAGATATAAATTCGATCAAGAGGTGGCTGAACAAGATGAATTTATTAAGAATCCTGGATTTGAAATAACACAAAATAAAAAGTACAACAAAAATCAGATATATTAAAATATTTTAAGAAGAAAGTTTATGTGCACCTATGACCAGAGCCAAATTGATTGGTTTTCCAGATACTTCTAATAGACCACTGAGTTTGGCGAACTCTGTACACCAACAAACTTAAAACGTCAGGTAAATATCTTAGGCCAAGAATATATGTGCAACTGTATCAAATTGTGCGTATGCAAGCATTAAGTGTGATATAGAGATAAAGTGGTAAAAAAAATTTTATGCAATTTTGTAGAAAAGTTAAATGTGACACAAGGATAAACTGATATACGAATTCAACATGTCGTTACAAAATGGAGGTGTGTGTCAATGTAAAAATTCCTTATAGAAATTATTTTTAATTAAGCCCAAAAATCAAATGTGGCATAGGTATAAACTGATAAAATATTGGTAGGAATCCAATTTAATGGAACAAAATGGCGCCCAATAAAAATGATTGAAAAGACAGTGTGTTGCTAAATGACTATGTACTGAACTAAATTGGATCACCATTCACTATTTCTAGCAAATGCAAGCCTTAATTATGATATGGTAAAGATGGCACAACAAAATAGCGGCCAAATAGAAATTTTAAAAAGGGACAAATTGAGTATGACTTAACAAAATGGCGGTGTGTGTCAATGTAAAAACTATTTTCTGAATTTATTTTAAATTATATCCAAAAATCAAGTGTTGCATAGGTAGAATCTGGTAAAATATTGGTAGGAATCTAATATTATCTAACAAAATGGCTCACAATAAAATTGTTTGAAAAGACGGTATATATGTTACTAAATGACTATGTACTGATCTAAATTGGATCAAACTTCGCTATTTCTAATAAAAGGAATGATTAATAACGAGGGAAGTTCCGTCTAAATGAAATATACCGATTTTTTAATTTTATATTAATTAAAAAAAAACTAATGTGATAGAAATAATATGGACCCAACAATATACATAAGGCAACAAAATGGTCAAATAACCTTTCAAACAATTGATGACAAGAATAAGAAATCCTGACAAGCTCATGCCCAGATCTGGCATGCAAGAAATTTCTCTTAAAAAGTCTAGTAATGCATTTATTTGAAGCAGGAGTTTATTAAAAATATATATGATTTAATAGATATTCAAAAATTTCATAAAATATATTTCTTTTATTCGGAGGGAAACTATCGCTGCTGACTATGCCTTTTTTCATAATCTCGGCCGAGGCTACAATGATTAATGATATAATGATGTGCCAAATTGAAAAATGAAATTTAATCGATATTATATATAGCTCACCTAAATGGCACAATTTATACTCTGAAACTTATGGAAGGCGACTTGCTCTATACTTTACAGAGTACAAAATACAGTGTTAAAAACAAAAGATTACTAGTGTTTAATATTACAAAACAATTAATAGTTAATAATTGAAAGTCGACGGCAGAAATGTAGAGGGGCATTGAATTATAGTTGTTTTTATAATTCTCTCTTTTTGAACTTACAACTTTTGCGTATAAAGTATTATACACAAAAATTGTAAGGTTTTCTCTGAACCGCCAGGACTTTCTAAAATAAATGA
Source organism: Kuschelorhynchus macadamiae (assembly GCA_030620095.1). Classification (NCBI taxonomy): domain Eukaryota; kingdom Metazoa; phylum Arthropoda; class Insecta; order Coleoptera; family Curculionidae; genus Kuschelorhynchus; species Kuschelorhynchus macadamiae. The sequence goes on along the minus strand of JAUTXW010000536.1, from coordinate 1,262,794 downwards.
AAATGTCAATTTGAAAGTAAAAGAAAGAGCATGGGCTTATTTCATTAAAAGGATATCAGAGTAACTTTAAAAGGCGTTGACTATTAAATGTCTTATTACCCGATGAAGAAAAAAACTTTTTTATTTATTAAGATTATCGAAAAGTTAGCATTTTTTCACATTCCAATAAGTTTATCTTTCTGTTTATTGAAAAGCCGTAGCCTTTCTAATATTTTGTTATACAATTTAGATGCTTTTTTTTAAATAGACAACAGTTTTTTAACTAAACGTTGACTCGTTGTTCAACGTCAACCGTCATAATTTGCATTCGGCTGAATATACGGTTCGTTAGTTTAACTAATGAGGTTTCTGTCGGTGACGCACATCGACCTGTTATACTGAAGATATAATGCAATTTATAAGCAGAAGCAGAGTAGAGAATTTCACTTCACTTCGGTATACTCTTCTTGCTGATTAAAAATATACCAGGATTATATTATAAAGGCAATAGAGAAAATTAACAAAAGCCCTGAAATAAGATGCAGTGTGTTGACTATTGACATCACTTATGTGCTGGAAGTCAGATTATCCTCTCGTTTTCTAACATATCGGCTCTCTTGGGATTTTTGTCAATTTTAAAGATGATAAGGGTATCAGTCATGGTACATTTAGTAAGAAGAGCTTAGAGAAGGCTTTTTCTTTTCTTGTCTAAGAAGAAGAGACTCAACTTATAAGAAGGGGGTGTTCTATTGAAAATATGCATGATGGTGCTGATTAACTAAATTTCATATCGTCATTTGTTATTTTTTACGAATACTGATGACCGTTCAGATCAATCCATGAAACTTGTGTATTTAATTTTATTTTATCTACCGACAGCTTTCAAAGGAGACTAATTCATAAATATTTGGTAAAATCTTAAAAAATAAAATCCCAAAAAAATCTTATCCTTGATACCTTGAAACGAAATACTAGGTCTCTCATTTCCTTTTTCCAGTAACTTTATACATCAAATTAAAAAACGAAAACTGGAAAATCTCAGACTTGCATATACTTACTCTTTAATACCTTTATCGGTACTATATTCTCCTTAATCAAAACTACGCACAACTTGTTTTCTTTACTTTCCTCGTAAAAGCGAAGTATTGTATTCGTGAAAAAAAGGGTCCATAGATGCCGAAAAACATGTTTTCACAATTCCGTCGGTCTGCCTGTCTGTCGGGCTGTCTGTTCGCGGTATGGCTAGAAAACTACGTATATACTTCAAATTTTGGTCAAAAATTGAGGTTCATATGGGGATGACCTGGTGACATTTTGGTAAAAATCGAATATGGAGGAATAAAAAGGCGGTCTAGTAGAATGTTTAAAAAATTATTACTGAAAGACTGAATATCCAATTTACCTTAAATTTTGCACAAAAACCATACAGTACGTATGAATCAACAATGAAATCAAAAAAAAATTTTGTAATCGTGAAAAAAAACACCGTCCCATGTTTCAGATATCTTTATGTAGATGCCAAAAAACATGATTTCTTAAATCCGTCGATCTGTCTGTTGGTCTATCTCTCAGTTCGTCAATTCGCAGCGTAGCAAAAAAACTACTTAACCGACTTCAAATTTGTTTCATATGTGAATGACAGGGTAAATTTTTGGTAAAAATCCAGTATGGCAGAATAGTTAAATGTTAAAAAATATTAATAGTGAACTAATTATCCAATTTTCCTCAAATTCTGCAATAAAAAAAGAAGTGTTACATAGACATAAAATGGTAACAATATGGTACGAATTTAAGATCGCAAAACAAAATAGCGGCATAATAAAATATTTAAAAAATCAGCCTGAAAAAAACTACTTATTAGATTGATTTCAAATTTTGTTTAAGCGTTAAGTGTGATATAGAGATAAACTGGTAAAATTGTGGTATGAATTCAATATGGCAGAACAAAATGGCGGCCAAATAAAATCAACGTAAAAAAATCTTCTTATTCAATTGATTTAGATTTTAAAGTTAAAGGTGGTAAGGAATAAACTGGTACGAATTCAACAAACGGTTTAAAAAAAAAACAGTGTAAAAACTACTTTTTCAATATATTTTAAATTATGCCTAAAAATCAATGGTACGAATCAAATATGGTGCAAAAAAATGGCGCCCAATAAAAATATTTGATAAGAGAGTATTTATGTGTTACTAAATGACTTTATGCGGAACTACACTAAGTCACATTTCACTATTCCTAATAAAAGGAAAGATTCATACAGGGTTAAGTTCCAGGTAAAAGAAATTTACCAATTTTTTTCAAGTCTATGTTCTTCTTCAATAAAACATAACTTAAAATATATTGAACATAACACTAAACGAACGAATCAATTCTTAAGGAACCAGACCAACCAAAATTAGCCTTAAAACATTCTAGAAAAAATTCTGTTGAATTAACAATTGAAGAAAACCATTGAGAGAATTAGACCAAAACAATCAGAAAACGAGCATTGGTTACGAATTGCGTGAATCAACACGAATTTTAAGAGAGAAGAACCTTGAGAAATACTATTTATGGTTTTCTGTGTTTTGTATCTTATAATCTCCCAACTAACTCGCAGCAATTACTTTCATCTCACCACTTTATGCATTGTGGGTGTTTTCCCTAGATACACAAGATCGGAGGTACGGTGGTGTTTTCTTTAACAGTTTGTATTATTGCTGCATCTCAGAATATATCAGGAGGGAATAGGTCCAAAAATATTTAGATTGGCTGCCCATATGGCCAGCTTTTTTGTTGTCATTGCAGCCAGTGTTCTTTAACCCTACAAAAGATAAGAAAAATATGTGTTCGCGAGACATCTATTTTATAGCTCTTCAGATTAATAGAAATGTAGATTCGGATAATTTGGCATGTCTATATGAACAACCTTCCTAGCGCAGCTATTGGTATTCCTACCAGTTCAGCTGGACTGTTTATCTACTAGCCCCTTAAAAAAAATCGCATGCTTTGCAAATAAACTTCGCAGTCTGGTAATTTTTAACTGTTTTAAACCATCAGCGAAAATATGTATAGCTCCATCTGCGACAGTCCGCCTTGGATCAATTTAGTTGAGTAGCTATAGAAAAATTCCTTAGCTCCGTGATTACAAAGGATAATGCTAAACTAATGTAAAACGCAGATTAAATCTCATATATAGCACGAAGTTCTAATCAGACTTTGAAAAGGACATATGTTAAAGACCTTGATATGTGGAGCTATACAAACTGTAGATAGATACTTAGAAATACACACCACCAAATCACCAAACGAACGAATTAGTTGTTAGAGAACTCTTCATCACGAAAAAGAAACTGAATATATATTTATATATATATATATATATATATATATATATATATATATATATATTTGATTATTTTTTTTATTTATTTTTATTTATTCGGTACAGTTAAGCAGACCTTTGCAGGTATTAATATAGTCAAGTATAAAACAAAATACAGGTAACAAAACAAACCAAATTACAAGTAACATCTTAGAAAAAAAAATTACCAAAAAAAGAAAAGAATATACAAGTATATATTTAAAAACTAAGTAAATCGGACATTATACAAACTATAACTTTTAATAATCTGCTACGGAATAGAACGCATTGTCAAGTAGATAGTCCTGCAGTGATTTTTTAAATTGTTTAAGTGAGTTCTCTGATCTGATATCTATAGGAACTTTATCGTAAATATAGCTACAAAAGCAATGTGGATTCTTTTTGTACGTTGATGTTTTATGATTTGTAATTGAAATATTGTTCCCATTTCTCGTGCCATAGTTATGTATGTTGGAAATAGTGGGAACATTTTCCTTATATCGGAAAAGATACAATGCTGCTTCTAAAATAAGAATACTACGCAGTCAGATTTTTTCCGCTTTTAAATCCGCTTTTGGAGTATAAAAACCCGCTGAAGTCCAGCAGCCTGTCCACAGTAAAGGATCATGTATTTCAAATGGCTAAAAACTAGAGCATAATATACATTTAGAAGCTGTTTTGTATTAAGAATATTTTTTAAGTTAATAATAGCAAAGTATGCCGAGTTCATTTTCCCTGCTATATGTTCAATATGATGCCACCAAGTAAGTTGACTATCAATATATAGTCCGAGAAATTTACAATGATCCGAGCGTTTTACCCTAGTGTTATTTAGAGACAGGCTGAAGCCTGATATGACCCGTCTTTTATAGAAAACTAAGTGTCGAGTTTTATTTTCTTTAATTAGAAAGTTATTTTTCAAACACCAGTCACTGAATCTGCCCAATAGAGAATTTGCTTTTTCTACCAGCGCCTCTAAAGAGGAACCCTAAAGTACTAAAGAAGTGTCATCTGCGTATAATATTAGCTTTTCGTTTTCTCCTAGTTTAAGGTGTTGTTCGATATCGTTATTGAATAGTAAAAAAAGTAAAGGAGACAGAACACTTCCCTGAGGTACATCGAGTTTTTGATATTTATACAACATATATATATATATATATATATATATATATATATATATATATATATATATATATATATATATATATATATACACATATATAGGTCAATTTATGTTTCTTACAAAAAAAATCGAAAGGTTTTATATTGTTATAAATTTCTCACTCTCTTAGAGTGCGTTGAGACTTCTAAAATATCACTATAGCAAATGTTCTTTTTTATATTTTTATTTATTATGGTTTTCTTTCTTTTTCTGAAGTTATCTATTGTTATTTTTATATAGCTTCTAGATTTTCATTATTTTTTTAAAATAAAGTAAAATAAAGTGTTTTTTTCATTTTATTAAATTTAATAAAAAAAATATTTTATTATAGATAAAGACTTTTACCAATTTTTTTAACATTTTGTTATGTCTTTATTTTGTTCCGCCATTTTAAATATTTACCAAAGTCTTACTGATTTACTACACGTTTTGTGCAAAATTTAAAGTTAAGTACATGCTTAAGTAATTTTTAGATCTAATCCGTGAACAGTAGCGAGTCAGACACCGTTAGAAATGTGAAAATATCTTTTATAGTATCTAGGACCCTGAGACGTAATGATCTGATGACTATAATGCTTACAAGAGAAGTAATAACCAAGTTGACATCAACTTCCAAAAATATATTTGTTAGTCTTATAGCATAATTTCGCTGTTAAATTTCAATTAAAACTAAATATATATTCTTATAAAAAAAATAAAATTAAGCTTTCAAATTATTACAGACAATTTCTATAAATGCACTCTCAAGCCAAAAAACAACACACACTTACCTTTCTTGTATATAGTTAGAAAGAAATAAGAACAGAAAGAAAACAATAATCCCGTATCGTAGCGCACGAAGTTTGCTTTTCAATTAACTCAGAAGCATTGCGATGAAATGCTCTTCTAAACCGATATATTGAATTGAATGCAAGAAGGAAACTAAGAAAGCCTTTCTCACCAATACGCGGACTGGGAAAACTGGAAACGCGTAGCCAAGGCTCCTGCTGGTCGGAAAATTGACGCATGCGAAAGAATGGAAACTGTTAGGATTTGGACTGAGCGACAGTGGTGGAGAATTATCTATATAGAGATAATGTATGCAGTGTGCATTGATTCGCCTAATGAATTAATTCATACGATAACACTTTATTTTTACGAGCTCGCCTTTTTTATCATTTACTGACCTCGAATGACTAAAATTTTATTAGTAACAATCACTTTACGAAATTACTTTTTTTAAATTCTTCAGTAAAAATTCTGAAATGGAAAACTCGATATATTTATATATATATATATATATATATATATATATATATATATATATATATATATTATTCAATTTGTTTCTTAAACCCGGTATATATTAATTGGACTTCTTTCTTGGGTATAGGTTTATTTGCAAAATCAAATAATGGGATTAACTTGACGTTTTCATAGTAGGCTTTCTCAAAAATTGCTCATTCCTTTTTTTTTTTTTTTTTTTTGGTATGCATGGCTTTCCTTACCTATCTACAATTAATTTAAAAAAAATTTATTGGTCTAATTATAAAATGACATTTACAATTTTTCTAAAACTGATTTAAAATTTTATACTATTAACAATAATTATTACAAAATTAATAAACTAAGGTTACATACCTCGAAAAATACATGTTGATTATTTATTTATATTTGACTGAGAGGTAGCAAGTTAGAGGTTTGCCAGGCAACTCATGGCACAGTTTTAGGTAACATATATTTATATATATATATATATATATATATATATATATATATATATATTTTGTTTCGGGTCTAGCGTTCCGTGGATAAAACGTATATATATATATATATATATATATATATATATATATATATATATATAATATGTCTGTATGTTCGCGGCGTAGGCAACTCATGGCATATATATATATATATATATATATATATATATATATATATATAAACTATATTAATATATTGATTTCAGTTTTAATTGTGGTAGAGGGATATATATATATATATATATATATATATATATATATATATATATATATATATATATATATATATATATATAAAATGTTTGTAATCTATATATATATATATATATATATATATATATATAAATATAAATGACGGCTTAGTCATAAAAAAAATATTTGTTATCGGGTCTAGCGTTCCGTGGAAAAAACGCTCTTTTTCTTAAGTGCTTAATATTTCGTCAATGTTTATTATCTTCAACAGGGGCAACTACAAAAAAAAACAAAGAAATCAATAATTAAAATTAAAATGTTACATTAAAATTGATAATCACAAGACCAAAATTTAGACAAAACATACACAGTATAATACATATTAAAAATTACGTACAAGATTGTAGAGTTAATACTTTTCAAGAACAATAAAATAATGTGGCGTTTTCAATAACAAACAGCGGTGTCCGAGCCATCAAATTGCAAAAAATATATAAAAACTAATACAAAATATATTCAATATACAAGCTTATCTAGATGCTGATAAAGTGTACGAGGTGAGTTGTTTTTACGGTGTGTATTTAGAAAGTAATTGCTACATGAGATTTAAAAGATTACAATAAATATTACTGAACTGATTTGTAAATAATGCGTTTTTCTTTCTTTTTTATGTGAAATATTTCCAGGAATAATCTTTTTATTTCCCTCGTAAAAGGGAAGTATTGTAATCGTGAAAAAATCATTCTCCGAGATTTTTTCAGATCAGATTCAAGGTCCCTAGATGACGAAAAACATGTTTTCTCAATTTCGCCGGTCTGTCTGTATGTTCGCGGCGTAGCTAAAAAACTACTTATCCGATCGACTTCAAATCTTGGTCAAAAACTAAGGGTCATATGGGGATGACCTGGTAACATTTTGGTGAAAATCTAATATGGCGAAACAAAATGGCGGCATAATAAAATATTTAAAAATTCAGCCTGAAAAAACTGCTTAATGGTTTGATTTCAAATTGTGTGCCATAACTAATTGTGGTAGAGGGATCAAGTAGTGAAATAGTGGTATTAATTCAAAATGGCCGAACAAAACGGCGGCCAAATAAAATGTTTGTAATCGTGAAAAAATCACCATTTCAGTTTTTACACATTTTTACGTTTTAGCCAAAAAATATGTTTGTTCGCAGCATAGCTTAAAGACTACTTAGGTACCTGATTTACTTCAAATTTTGGTCAAAAATTAAGGGTCAGATGGGGATGACCTGGTAACATTTTGGTAAAAATCCAATATGGCGAAACAAAATGACGGCTTAGTCAAGTCATAAAAAAAAATATTATTAAAAAACTACTACAACTAGTACAATTCTGGTACTAATTCAAGGTGGCCGATCAAAACGGCGGCCAAGTAAAAATTATGTAATTGTGAAAAAATCACCCTCTCAGGTTTTACACGTCTTTACATTTTAGCGTCCCTAGATACCAAAAAAATACGTTTTATCAATTCCGTCGGTCCGTCTGTCGGTATGTTTGTCTGTCTACTTACCCGATTGACTTCAAATTTTTATCAAAAATTAAGGTCATATGGGTATGACCTGGTAATATTTTGGTAAAAATCCAAAATGGCGAAACAAAATGGCAACGTAGTGAAATGTTAAAAAAAAAATATTATTATTATTATTATCCTATGTATTTCAAACTTTGCGTAAATATCAAGTATTATGGTTATAATCAACTGGTAAAATTTTGGTACGAATCCAAGATGGCGGAGCAAAATGGCGGTATAATAAAATATTTAAAAAATCAGCTCGAAAAAAAAAATAATGGATTGATTTCAAATTGTGTGCCATAACTAATTGTGGTATAGGGCGTAACTAGTAAAACTGTGTTACTAATTCAAGATGGCTGAAGAAAATTGCGACCAAATAAAATTTTTGTAATTATGAAGAAAACCACCCTCTCAGGATTTACATATCTACACGTTTTAGCATCCCTAGATGCCAAAAAAATATGTTTTATCAATTCCGTCAGTCTGTCTTTCGCTCTGTGTGTCAGTTCGAGACATAGCTTAAATACTACTTACCCGATTGACTTCAAATTTTGACCAAAAATTAAGGGATATATGGAGATGGCCTGATAACATTTTGGTAAAAATCCAATATGGCGGAACAATGTTAAAAAATGTTTACTAAAATGATGTATTATTTGGGGTTAAGATCCAGTAAAAAAAGTATTTTTTTTTAAATGTCGACGTTTCGACACTTAATTGTGGCGTCCACAGGACACATATATATATATAGATCTTATATCCTGCATGAAACTCATATTATTAGTATTTTTAATCCGTTGTTCCGCATATATTACCCAGATATTAAGTTTCTAAATGGTTTTCGTTAACGATCCTCTTGTTTTTATGTTAGATTGGTGTATTATTTGGGCTTATGATCCAGTAAAAAAAAACAAATGTCTTTTTCTAATGTCGACGTTTCGCTACTCTATTGTTGCATCCTCAGGATATATATATATATATATATATATATATATATATATATATATATATATATATATATATATATATATATATATATATATATATATATATATATATATATATATATATATATATATATATATATATATATATATATATATATATATATATATATATATATATATATATATATATATATATATATATATATATATATATATATATATATATATATATATATATATATATATATATATATATATATATATATATATATATATATATATATATATATATATATATATATATATATATATATATATATATATATATATATATATATATATATATATATATATATATATATATATATATATATATATATATATATATATATATATATATATATATATATATATATATATATATATATATATATATATATATATATATATATATATAGTCTGTATATCCTGCATAACACCCATATTATCAGTCTTTACCTACTACGTTTGTTCACAGATATTTCTCAGATGTTAGGTTTCTAAATGGTTTTTGTTAACGATCCTCTTGTTTTTATGTTAGAGTAGTGTATTTGGGGTTAGGATCAGTAAAAAACAAAAGTTTTTTTAAATTGTCGACGTTTCGCAAGTTTATAGTTGCATCCTGAGGACACATAAATTTTATGTCCAGCATGATACCCATATTATCAGTTTTTACCTACTCTATTGATTCCCAGATATTTCCAAGATATTAAATTTTTAAATGGTTTTCGTTAACGATCTTCATGTTATGTTGGAGTGATGTATTATTTGGGATTAGGAAATATGTGTGGACAAATGGAGTAGGTAAAAACTAATATGGGTTTCATGCAGGATAAAAATAAAAGAATGCAACAATAAAGTTGGGAAACATCGACAATTTAAAAAAAAACTTGCTTTTTTACTGGATCTTAACCCCAAATAATAAATTGGCGTAACGTCGGCAATTTCGTACACTTTATCAGCATCTAGATAAGCTTGTTTATTGAATATTTTGTATTATTTTTTATATTTTGATTAAGCCTATTTCTTTGTATTTTTGTAGTTGCTGTTGATGAAGCTAATAAACATTGGCAAAATAATAAGCACTTAAGAAAAAATCGGTAAATTTCTTTACCCGGAACTTCCCTCGTTATAATTTTTTTCCATTTGTTAGGAATAGTGAATATACTGTCTTTTCATTTTTATTAGTTCCATCATATTGGATTCCTACCAATATTTTACCATTTTCTTTCTACCTATGCCACATTTGACTTTTGGGCATAATAAAATAAATTCAATAAGTAGTTTTTACATTGACACATACCGCCATTTTGCTACGTCATGTTGAATTCGTACCAGTTTATTAATTTTCCCATCTAATTTTTCTCCAAAATCATTTGAACAAGATTTTTTTACGTTGTTTTTTAAAAAGTTTATTGGGCCGCCATTTTATTTCGCAATATTAAATTGAAACCCATATTGTCAGTCTTTACCTACTCTGTTGGTCCGCAGATACTTCCCAGGTATTAAGTTTCTAACTGGTTTTCGTTAACAATCCTCTTGTTGTTATGTTAAAATGATGTGTTATTTAGGGTTAGGATCCAGTAAAAAAACTTTTTTAAAACGTCGATGTTTCGCAACTTTATTGTCGCATCCTATACATAGACTTTATATCCTACATGAAACCCAGTATTTACCTACTCCTTTGGTCTGCAGATATGTCCTAACCCCAAATAATACACCACTCTAACAACAAGATTGTTAATGAAAACCATTTAGAAACTTAATATCTGTGAACGGAGTAGGTAAAGACTAATAATATGGGTTTCATGCAGGATATAAAATCTATATATGTGTCCTGGAATGCAACATAAAGTTGCTAAACGTCAACAATTTAAAAAGACTTTAGTTTTTTTTTACTGGATCCTAAACCCAAATAATAGACCACTCTAACATAAAAACAAGAAGAGCGTTAACGAAAGCTATTTAGGAACTTAATATCTGGAAAATATCTGCGGAGCAGGTAATAGGTAAAGACTGATAATATGGGTTTCATGCAGGATATAAAATTTATGTGTCCTGAGGATGCAATAATAAAGTTGCGAAACGTCGACAATTTAAAAAAGTCTTTTGTTTCTTTAGTGGACCCTAACCCCAAATAATACAACAAGCGGATCATTAGGGAAAACCATAGAACCATAATATCTGGGAAATATCTGCGGACCAACGGAGTAGGTAAAAACTAATAATATGGGGTTCATGCAGGATATAGAAATATTATGTGTCCTGAGGATACTACAATAAAGTTGCGAAACGTCGACTATTTAAAAATAGATTTTTTTTACTGGGCCCTACCTCAAATAATACACCACTGTAACATAACAAGAGGTTTGTTATCAGAAACCATTTAGAAACTTAATATTCAGGAAATATCTGCGGACCAACGGAGTAGGTAAGACTGATAGTATGGGTTTCATGCAGGATAGAGGATCTATATGTGTCCTGAGGATGCACAAATTAAGTTCCGAAACGTCAACAATTTAAAAACAATAATTAGTTATGGCACACAATTTGAAATCGTTAACTAGTTTTTTGTTTTTTTTTTCTCCATCTTGGATTGGATGGACATTTCACTAATACGCCATTTTGTTTTTGCCATACTCAATTTTTACCAAAATACAGACAGCCAGACCGACGGAATTGAGAAAACATGTTTTTCGTCATCTAGGGACCCTGAAACGTGAATATCTGAAAAACCTCGGAGAGTGATTTTTTCACGATTACAATACCTCCCTTTTACGAGGGAAGTAAAAAGAGTTCTTTTTTCTATTTTTTCCGTGCCCCGCTGGACCTATATATATATATATATATATATATATATATATATATATATATATATATATATATATATATTGTTAAAGTCAAACCAAAATATTTAATACGAAAACTTTTATTTAAATACTGCACAAGAACCTTTTAACACGTAAGTTCCTTAAAAACTAAAAACTGATATTCAACAGAATGTTATTTCTCTGGCAATCGTGATGTAACCTCCTGCTGAATCACACGATTATTATCGGTCGGGCGATATTTTAAAGCATATTCCAGAGTCATCATCAAAATAATGTTCTTTGATAACTCTTGCAATTATTCGTAGCTTAAACATAATGGCTTTTTAACATTCGGCTGTCCTGACATCGAAGCGGCCTCGCGACCAGACGAAGATCTAATCCAGCCGACGACCTAGTCCAAATGGGTTGAACACTGGCTGATAGAAAAGATTCAAAGTTTACGATACACAGGATCGTGATACTATGGTACATAATGTCACTACCACACTTAAATTTGTGTGTGCTGTAACTCACATGGTTACTATACATAAAGAGTATACAGAACTCTTCTAAATTAAGGATATCATATCAATTCCTTGCAATACACAGGATTGCAAAAAGACTTAAAATAGTATGATTGGAGGCAACAGTGCCCACAAGAGTACACAGGACTCTACGAAAATATTATGCGATGCACAGGATCGCAAAATATAAAAACATAATACACATAATTATTAAAGAGTTCACAGGACTCTACTCCCTCAATTTGCGATACACAGGTCGCCAACAACTTAATAAACTAGTTTAACTTAATAACAAACTTTGTAACACACAAGGTTACCAAAGAGTACACAGGACTCTCCCTCTCAATAACATTAATTAATTTGTTCATCCCTCAAGTTTGTACAACTGTTTCATTTCAAAACATTATTTTAGGCTAATAATCCTTAACAATGATTGATACTAAGAATAACCTTAATGTCGGGGTACAATAAACTATAATCTAACAGAAACAGTGTCATTTCACTCAAAGTGTCACACTCTGAGCTGCAAACATTTTCAAGCGATCACTTGCCACAACTCCTCGAAAGCGACGTTTGTCTTTGGATAACGACGTTACTCGATATCTATCATTGCCCAACACATCGGTTATTTTAACTGGTCCGATATACTTGGGTACGAGCTTTCCGCTACTAAGACCTCGAACCAATAAAGTTCTCTCTACTAATACCAGATCTCCTACATTGTATTTTATAGGAGTCTTCTTGTTATTATCAAAACGTTTTTTCATTTTGACTGCAAGATTTTCACATCGAGTTTTTGCTTCCTTTTTTATTTTAGAAATATTTTTTCTTTTCGATATACTTAGTCGGACTTCATTCTCTACTTCGGGTCTTAGCCCATAGAGCAGCTCGCTTGGAGCGGCGCCGGTTGTGGCATGGTTGGTACTATTTATGCCTTTCTGTATTTTGACCAAATACTTGTCCCATCCGTCGTGCTCTTCCTGAATACTTGCTGATAAGGCTTCCAGGATGGTTCTATTAAGCCTTTCTACTTGGCCATTACTTCTCGGCGAAGCAATAGCATTCTTCACATGTTTAATATTAAACTTCTTACATAAATCTGTAAACAATTTACAATCGAATCCTTTTCCTCTATCGGTGATGACACGTTTAGGCGCATGAACCAACTTGATTAACTGTTCCATGCATTTGCACACATGCAAGCTACTGGTATCGGGTACAGCTTCCAACCAAACAAACTTGGTAAACCCATCTATGATAGCTAGAATATGAGTGTTGCCCAGAGATGTTTTGCAAAATGGACCCAAGTGATCTAGGTGTAATGTATGAAATGGTTCTGTCACTTTTTCAATTGGATGTAAAGAAACTCTTCGTTTTCCAGTGGGTCTCTTACTTGTTATGCAGGCAATGCAGTTAGTCACAAATTTTTTTATAAAATTTCTCATGTCATTAAACCAGTAGGTTGCCTTAACAGAGCCTAAAGTTCGTTGCCAACCAGGATGCCCATTGTCATCATGAAACATAGTGGTTACCCTCCAACGAAGGTCACGTGGTATAAATATTTTTGGGGTACCATTTACTACTCTACAGACTTTGTCATCAACAATGACATAATCTGTTGCAACTTCGTTACATAAAATTTGCTTTCTTATAAGCAGTGTGTCTTCATCTTGCATTTATACTGTATAGACCCAATCAGATGTTTTAATTAAGTTGAGGGGAATCGGATTGCGACTTAATGCGTCCACGTGCTGCATTTGGGCTCCAGGACGATGCTCAATAATGAAATCATATTCTTGCATCGCAAGCCACCAACGTCCAACTCGTGGTGTCAATTCTTTTTTTGACCAAGTCATGCGCATTGCGTTACAATCTGTCACGATCACGAAATGTCTTCCATAAAGATAATTACGAAATCTTTTTACTGCCTCATACACTGCTAAGGTTTCCAGTTCAAAACTGTGATACCTGGTTTCTGGTTCGCTCGTCTGACGGCTCATGTATGCAACTGGTTTCCAGCTGTTAGTACTTTGCTTTTGCAATAAAGCTGCACCGATGCCTAATTTACTGGCGTCGGTATGTAGCTGCGTTTCTGCCTGATTATTAAATACTGCAAGCCTTGGCGTGGAGATAAGCTCTTGTTTTAATTGATTAAACGCCTTTTGTTGATCTGCTTCCCAGTTCCAGTTGGCCCTTTTCTTTAACAGCATTGTCAAAGGTCTTGCTTTCATGGCAAATCCTTGTATGTACTTCCGAAAATACGACGCCAATCCTATAAACTGCCTGGTTTGATGCACATTGGTCGGCTCTGGAAATTTCGCGACCGCTTGCAATTTTCTTTGAGATGGTCTTAATTCACCGTTCGAAATTTCGGCACCGAGGTACTCGACAGAACTTTCTAAAAACTCGCATTTGGCTATATTTAATGTCAACCCAGCATTGTTTAGAACTTGCAAAACAGCATCTAGTCGATCAAGTCCTTGTTCTACTGTTCTTGAGGCAATTAAAATATCATCCAAGTAAGTGAAGGCAAATTTATGCCGTAAGTCTCCTAAGACTATATTAATGGCTCGCTGGAACACAGCCGGTGCATTGCAAAGACTAAAGGTATTGATAGTGTCCATCGGGTGTAACGAAAGCGGTATACTACGATACTAATTTGATGATATCCTGATTTTAAGTCAAGCGTACTAAATACGTAGTTCCCATGGAGTCGTTCAAGTTGATCTTCAATTAAGGGAAGGGGAAACCTGTCTTTTACCGTAAGGGCATTCAATTTTCTATAATCAACCGCCAATCTAAAATCGTTAGTCTTTTTCTTCAATAGAAGTATTGGGCTGGAGTATGGCGAATTTGCTGGTTCAATTATTCTTTTTTGTAAAAGGTCGTCAACTATTTCTCTTACCTTTTCCTTTTCAAAAAATGATAATCGATAAGGTTTGCTGCTAAAAGGTATATGACTAGTAAGCTCTATCGTCATTTCAGTATCAATATTGCTTAAAAGTTCATAATTTTCTCCAAAACATCCAGGATACTTCGATATGATAGTATCCAACTTTTCCTTAGCGCGTTCCTCTATTACAGTATCTTTGTTTTCAACACCTCTTGCTAAACAGGTGTCTGCCTTAATTATCATATTCTCCAGACTTAGATTCAGAATTCGGAGGTACCCTTCACCATTGTGCAATTTTATTTTATGTTCTGGGACAATTAATGTGTTGCCGTTTTTCGACTGTTCCGAATAGTTGGAAAATACGGAGCCGTCATCAGTATTTGAGTTAACTTGAATAAGGTTGATGCCAGGTTTAATGACTGTCTCTTTATTAATATTAAATTTTAGTTTCTCCCCGCTTTCAATGTACGCTGGTAATTCTTTAATAAAATCAATATCTTCTGTTAACTTTAAGGTTTGGTATGATTTATACACATAGACGCCTTGTTTCTCGGTAACTGGCCTGCCCACAGTTATATCAACATCTTGCAAATGATCAGGAACAACATAAAAATTAGTAAATGTTTTTACGTCATCAATTTCTATATTTTCTTTTACTATACCCAGAGGGGTAACACTAGCACCACCATAGCCTTCAATAGAAATATGGCTATCAGCAGGTATAACTTCGAGTTGTAAGTTATTTGCAGTTTGTAATTTAATCGTATTGCAGCCACTCCCAAAGTCAATATAAGCAGAAACAGTAATATTTTTAATTTTTGCTTCTTTATTAAATTTTTCGTTCTCCGGGTCATTCGAACTACACACGAGTTTCCTTATAGTTTGTTTTGAAGTACTTTGACCACCAAAGTTTATTTTATTTTTCTTAAAACAGTTTGCCTCTAAATGTCCTTTTAAATTGCAAAAATTGCATTGTTTTACACTTTTGTTGTTAGGGCAGTCGTCCTTTTTATGACCCTCTTTTTTACAAAGAAAACATATTAATTTATTTTTACCAGATGTATGTTTATGACGTTGCCCGTCAGAGTTAGAATAACTGGGTTTAGTACCTATAAAAGATTCATTATTTAAAACTAAAAATTTTAAAAGTTCACTTGTGTCTTTACAGTTCGCTGCTTTAGCACTTGATTTTAAAAACGGATCGTTTATCGTATTAATTATAACATCAATAATTATCTCAGCCCTCAAACTACAACGTTGTCCTTCGAAGCGTCTAGACTTTGACTTTAAACTTGCTTCTAGTTTTTTAATCCTTTTTTTTAATTTGCGATCCTTCCTTTTTTGGCTTCTTCTACTATCAGCACCTGACGAAGAACTTTCACTACTCGAACTATCACTACTTGAACTACTACTACTTGAATGTCTGCGTTTTTTATTTCGCGGCATTTTATTGCACTATAACTGTTATTTAAACACCAAAAAAAAATCAGCACTTTAGACCGGCAACAACAAACAATCGGCACGTAGGCGAATCCCGCTTTTGATTTGTTAAAGTCAAACCAAAATATTTAATACGAAAACTTTTATTTAAATACTGCACAAGAACCTTTTAACACGTAAGTTCCTTAAAAAACTAAAAACTGATATTCAACAGAATGTTATTTCTCTGGCAATCGTGATGTAACCTCCTGCTGAATCACACGATTATTATCGGTCGGGCGATATTTTAAAGCATATTCCTGAGTCATCATCAAAATAATGTTCTTTGATAACTCTTGCAATTATTCGTAGCTTAAACATAATGGCTTTTTAACAATATATATATATATATATATATATATATATATATATATATATATATATATATATATATATATATATATATATATATATATATATATATATATATATATTGTTAAAGATTGGCCGGTAACCAAACACGTGGTTTCTGAATGCACTGCTTTTATTCAAAACACAGCTATAAAATAGAAAGTTTACCTTCATTTAACTGTTTTAAGAAAATAAAAGAAATGGATGAACAACTTTTTCTATTAAAAAAACCAAAAAAAATTCGATATTTTCACTGTTTTCCAATGCGCCATATTCTTTAATATGACAATTTGAAGAAAGGCTATCTTGCATTGTTGCCAGGCTTACACTATTGTATGGACCTTAAATTTTCCATGTTTGTCTCCCGACAGTAACGCAATTGGAACCCTGTGCCGTTCCCGAATATTAGACTTCCGCCACTGATGCACTTCGCTGTCGTTCGCTTTTTATATTAGGGCTTTAAAGATGATGCCTACGGCGCCTAACCTGGTGCAAACCCGGTACCAATCTACCTAGTGGGGTCAACACTAATCAACAGGCCAGTGCATCACTGGCGGAAGCCTAACATAGACTTTCGCCTGTGATGTTCTGCGCTGTTGTTCGCCTTTTAGGGCTTTAACGATGACGACTACAGCGCCAAACCTGGTGATAACCCAGTACCAATCCACCTAGTGGCTTCGAGCTGCTGCTGGTTCCGATCCACAACCCACAAATGCATTTTGTTTTTCTTATATAATTTATATAGATCATATAAAAAATAAACTTGGCAACGTAGCATCCCCAGCACACTGGATTTCAGTCCAACGGCGACACTCCCGCTCTCTCTTTATTTAGCAGCTATAATTATGTTTAAAAACGTTTAATAATGTCTAATATAATAATTACTTCTAACTTTTAGTTAGAAATAATCATTTTTGTGTTATAGAGGATTATAATATAATCAGTCTTTTACGTAGTTCATAAATTAAGTTGTAAAACAAGTTCAGTGCAACCTTCCGAAACCTTAGTTTTTTTGGATATAATTTGAAACAGTACCCCATCCATAAATTTTTGTGTTTATTTAAAAAAGGTAATCTTTCAAATGTATATTTTAAATTTGTTAAATTCCATGGGTAAAATTCTTTATATATATATATATATATATATATATATATATATATATATATATATATATATATATATATATATATATATATATATATATATATATATACATAAATAAAAGAAAAAACCCTGTGCCTTTCAAAATTTAAAAGCTCAAGAGAAGCAACATTTAGAAGAGGCTTCATGGAGTAGAAAAAACTGAGCTCAAAAATGTAACATAAATATAAAGCATTAGCAAAAACACTGAATTTAAGTTTTTATGGTGCTTTAGAGACAAAACTAAATGATAACAAGAATTTATATGTATTTTCATTATACACATGGAGGTACCAAACATTTTTTTTTGTCAAAACTCAACGTTCTCTTGAATATCGTCTTACGCATGCCAATGAATTACACACCTAACATTAATTCGGACTGGAATGAATATTCATGTTCATTCTCCACGACTAATCTGTCAAGATCCTTTAGTCCAGATCTAACACACCCATATACATCTACATATTAATTCACTTAGCTATACAAATAAAATTAGTAGCTGTATCGATTTTTACTACACTCGTAAAAGGGAAGTATTGTTATCGTAAATAAATCACCCACCGAAATTTTTTCACATCTTCACATTTCGGGATCCCTAGATTTGGGAAAACATGTTTTTTTCAATTCCTTCGATCTATCTGTTCGCTATTTACCCGAATGACTCAAAAATTAAAAGGTTCCATCTAATAGGCAAAAAAATGGCTGCCTAATCAGATGTTAAAATAATTATTACTAAAAATACAATTTACAACAAATGTTGCACAAAAATCAACAATTAGGTAGTAATTAACTGCTAAAATCTTTACGTTTTAGCGTCCCTAGATGCCAAAAAATATATTTTCTCAATTCCATTGGTCGGTCTCTCAATTCGCGGCGTAGCTAAAAACTACTTACCGATTGACTTCAAATTTTGGTCAAAAATTGAGGGTTACGTGGACTTGACCTGGTAATATTCTGGTACGAATCCAAGACAGCAAAACAAAATGACGGCCTAATAAATTATTTAAAAAAGCAGTCTGAAAAACTACTTATTAGATTAATTTCAAATTTTGAGCATCCATTAAGTGTCACTATACTTTCTATCGATAACTGCTTATTAGTATCATTTCGTGGAGTAGGATTATTATATTTTTTAATTGACTGTCTAATATCCTCAGTGCAATATCCATTTCCTCTTAAAGCTTGAGTCAATTTCTCTGTTTGGTCACAAATCGCGAGGGCTCTGTAAACCAAAGAATTAATAACCGAGTGCTTTTGTGCCGGATGATGATGTGAATTTGCATTTAGGTATCTGCTTGTATGCGTTGGTTTTCTATATACACAGCGTCCTAATCCCATGGCTGTTCCTGAGGTCTGTTCATAAGAAGTTCCTTGAAAAACAAAGTATGTTGACGTGAGACATGTTTCAATCAAATCTAAAAGTGAATTGTCAATATTATTATGGTGAAATAAGTTTGATATTTTGACAATTGAATCATTTATAGGTACATTCGATGTAGCGCATTTATATCGAAACTGACTAAGATATCTTTTGGATTTAATTGGATTGCTTTCAGTTACCCTTCAAAGTGCTAGAGTTTCTAGTATATGAATATGTTTTTCCTGTAAAACTATTAATATTTGAAAGATATTTACCGATTTTGTAACTGGGCGAACCTCGGGATCTTTTAGCTGCTTGGCCTTAATGTCTTTCTCCTCTGCTGGCTGATTGGATGCCTTTATAAGGTTGCTTATCCGTCTCTCGATTTTGTTGGTCGGGTCTGCTTATATGTCGCTGTGCTGTCGTCCAAAAGCAGTTGTATTTTCTCCACGTACTCTGTTTTTCCCATGACGACAGTGGCATTTCTCTTATCTACTGGAAGGACCAAAATGTCTGTACTGTTCTTTAATATTTTTATCGCCGTTTTTTCCGCAACTGATACATTCGTCTTAAGGGATCTAGGCCGGCTATTTACAGTCGACCTGCGTTCACCGAACCGTGTGTGAACCGGTGTAACGATCGGTTTCAACGTATGTACACGTATCTCTATTAAAATTATTAAGATGCTTATAAATTTCAATAGATGTTTCAATATAGTCATCGCCATAGCACAAGGAACTGCATATACTCCTTCCGTTTGGAAAAAAATAATGTCCTTTGGCGATCGCAAACATTGTTCAATTTTCATGTGTGTGTTGAAGATTATACATATGTTGGACCGGCAAAGTAACCTTGCAATTTTATCTGTAGTTCTGTGTATAAATGGAAGAACTACCTTTTCGGTAACTTCTTATTAGTTTTATTTCGTGGAGTAGGATTGTTGTATTTTCTAATTGATCGCCTAATATCCTCAGTGCATTCATTCCTCCAGTGCACCCATTCCCTCTTGAAACTTCAGCAAGCAGAAAGGCCCTGAAAAGATAGTTACCATTAAGCAGCAGAAAAAGTTTTAAGGACCTCTGTACAACCAAAGACTAGTTAAACCATCATAGAACACCGTAATAAACCTATATTCGAAAGCTCTTACTGAAGCAGAACAATCCGTACTTTTAAAGACCAAAACTTCGCCATAACACCAAGGGACATAGTGCCATCCGTCGAAGCCACCATTACAAGACTTCCAACAGAAGAAGCTGTCGTAATAAGGTAAGATACAGTAAAAATCAAAAAAAAATCTAAACCGCCTAAGTCGAATCTATCAGTTGCGGAAACAAACGGTGATAAAAAGATTAAACAACAGTAGACATTTTGGTTCTTCCAGTAGATAAGGGAAATGCCACGGTCGTCATGGACAAAACAGAATACGTGGAGAAAATACAACTACTTTTGGACGACAGCACCTACATAGTAATCCAAACAGACCCGACCAACATAATCTAAATATAATAATATTTAAATATCTTAATTTATATTTTATTAATAATTTTGCAAGAAAAACCCATTCATATATTAGAAACTCTACGCATTTTGTAGAGAAACTAAAAGCAATCCAATTAGATCCAAAAGATATCTATTGACAACTCACTTTTAGATTTGATTGAAACATGTCTCACGTCAACATATTTTGTTTTTCAAGGAACTTTTTATGAACAAAGCTCAGGAGCAGCCATGAGATCTCCGCGGCCACCAGTTGTAGCCAATATCTTCATGGGAGCCTTTGAGGGAGGAAGCCTTAGAGTTGTCTCAATTAAGGC
Organism: Kuschelorhynchus macadamiae; assembly: GCA_030620095.1. Lineage (NCBI taxonomy): Eukaryota > Metazoa > Arthropoda > Insecta > Coleoptera > Curculionidae > Kuschelorhynchus > Kuschelorhynchus macadamiae. The sequence continues at coordinate 1,241,473 of JAUTXW010000536.1, read as the reverse complement.
CTAAATCAAGGTTCAGTTATGTAGACGACACTTTTGAATCAATATCCTAATATAAAATTTACAATGGAAATTGAATCAGAAGGCACGATTTCCTTTCGTATAGATGTTATTGTACAAAGGAAAGCGGATAATTTATTAGAACGCTCCGTATATAGAAAACCAACGCATACGAACAAATACCTAATGCAATTCTCACCATCATCCGGCACAAAAGCAATCAGTTATTAATTCTTTGGTTTACAGAGCCCTTGCGATTTTGCATCCAAAATTCTTTACCGTCGGAAACAGAGAAACTGACTCGAGCTTTAAGAGGAAAAACTAATAAAGAGTTATCGATAGAAAGTGTAGTTTTACCATTTATACATGGAACTACAATTGCAAGGTTAATTCGCCGGACCAACATAATTACAATCTTTAAAACACACGAGAAAATTGGACAATGGTCGCGATCGCCATCCTTTCTAAACAGAAGGAGTTTATTCAATTTCTTGTTCCTGTGATGATGTCTATATTAGAGAAACTAGACGATGATTCATATCGAATAGGCTTAAGGAACATAAACGATGTTTTAGAAAGAAAGTACAGTCTGCTGTAACTTAACGTTAACATTCCACTGGACATATCATAAATGTAAAAGAAACTAAATTTCTTGCATCGGTCTTGGAATTCTATAAACGGAAACTTAGAGATTCTATTGAAATTTATAAGCAGCCTAACAGTTTTAATAGAGATACGGGCTTCAGTCTACATCATACGTGGAAACCCATTGTTACACCGGGTCACCGTTTGGTGAACACAGGTCGACTATCAATAGCTGGTCTAGGTCTCTCCAAGCTTATTCAGTGTTCCAATCTCGTGAAGTAAAGATTCCTGAAGATGATTTGAAAATATAATTTGGGGGACAACGAATATTTCAATAAAAAATTTAAAAATAGTTATGACAATGTATACCATTTAGAATCATTATTGTATTCTGTAGTGTATTTGGTAAATAAATAAATAAATAAATAAAAAAAGATTAGCAATGATTTGAATGTAAGTGGATATTGAATGTATGAAAGATGCTAAACATAAATAAATGTTCAGCTTTTTTGCCAATTTTGCTAATAAATATTAGCAAATTGAATCTCACTGTGTAAGACTTTTTTCAGACAAAGCAGGTGCGGTCCAGACCCACCAACTGCGCGAGATAGCCCTCATCCACTTACCCTTTCAGACGGCACAAAGTCGACAATCACTTTCGATACCACTACTTTATTAATCACTTTAAATGAGTGGCGTTTAATCGTGGAACGTGGTCGAATTCATCTCCTAATCTCTCATATTTACGCGAAAAAAGGAAGAATGCTTACACTTTCTAGTGATTTGTCTCACAAAACCTTGAAGATAAATTATTAACCTTAAAAATGGTAAATTAAAATAACTAAACGCCGGGAATCTCCGCAACGTGTGAACAACACACATTTATTTCTGGGAATTTTAATGACGCGGACTAAGAAGCATCTGCGTGAATTATATCCGGCGTACAAATATTCCTCGCGTCTCACCCTCTGTGAAAAGATTAATTAAAAATAGCAGCCTTTTGTCCGGGAGGACCCGCGCAAAAATTCGTCCGTCCGAAAAAATTCTACCTTTCAAACTTTGACGCATTGATAGACTCGTCATAAGTATTCCGCGAAAAAAACCTCTTTTTTAACAAACTAAAGTATTTGTAAATATACTGTTCTATAATTTACATAATTTTACTATAAAATCTCGTCAGTAAACTCTTTATGTGGCCATTGGCAAAGTTACAATACAGCGGGAATAAGCATGTGTTTAGAGGGCCCCATTCTTCAAGGAGCCCAATGCAAACTACACATTTTTGTCATCGGTTATAGATGCTCGTCCTTTTTTTTTTTTTTAGTCGGTGAGTACAATTACAAGCAGTTATTATTAGTTTCAAATTATAATAAACCTACCCAATCTATTCTTTTGCTTAAGGCTATAAGCGAATCTTGCTACGCCACTTTTTTTGGTGGTCCGGATTTCTACGGCCCTGCTCACTGTATGATATTATACATGACAAAACCAACTTTTTATTGTGAAGTTTTTCTATCTTTAACCATGTTGCCATCTAGTTTTATACGCACAACACTTTCTGTTACGATTGCTTATCATTACTGCCTCTACCTTATATACAAATTAAAAAAAAACTACCTTCATCTTTATAGCAAAGGTATATTTAATATCAATGTTCATAAAAACATTCGAAAATAGGACAAACATACCAATATATTAACGTATAAAGTCTACTATTAAAAACTTCATTTATAATAATGAACAAATGGCTAATATAAAATACTATCAGTAAATATGAAACTATTCCTAAAGATTCATAAGAGTTCGATAACTTATATGAAACAAAAGTCCTAGTAATATCCAACTTAAAAGTCTTTAAAGTAACATTTGCTGTATAGCCAGCTTATATATTTTTGGTACCAAATTTCCATAAATGATACAATATAGAACAAAGAGAAAACAATTATTTTCAAAATTTCTTTCAAACAAAAGACATTTCAAAATAAGACTCAGATTCAAAACGACATTACTAAATTATAGTAACCAACATAACAAACAGTCGTATCCAATACTTACACATTTGTATAAAATAAAATAAGATATAAAGCTAGAACTTTAGTAAAGTAAATTTAGAAGATATTACTATACAGGTGGGATTGCGCAATGCTAATCAAAATCACTATCTTTATAGTGTATTTGATGGTAGAAAATATCTAGAAAAAAATTAAACTTTATAGCAGTTTTTTAACATTTTTTTATTTACAGTCTTTCATCAGTGATGTTTAAATACAATCATTTGAAAGCAATAAAACCGGAAATTGTTTGATGTCGAAGCGAATGGTTAAAATTATTATAAGCAGTAGAATATACCTTAGAAAATGCATTTTGTCTTATCTCCGTAGCTTCGTTTCTGTTCCGCAAATTCGCAAACTACATCTTTTAAAAGTAACTTGTTGCTTGAACTGTAGCTCCGTATCAGTACTTACATTAGGGTTACAACCTAGAAACTGCTCCTGATAAAAATTTAAAAAACAAACATTGTAGTGTACATACAATCAAAGTTAATAAACTTTTAATTTCGTCAACTGATTGAAGACTTCTCAGAAATTATGGCATGGCTGTGGATTGGGACAAAAATGTGAAAAAATATGTAACTTATAGATACACATCAACTTGGCAAAGCATTTGATAAGATTGCGTAGAGTTCATAAAAAAATATGAATTATATTTCAAATGTAATTAATATAGTAGCCGCCGTTTTAGGTACATTAAAGATATATTTGTTCCAGAGTTAAGGTTTGGCCATAAAGTTAACAATTAAAATCTGTAGACGGACTATGTTAAATTGCATTTTCAACTACAGATATCCGTTCGAAAGGTAGAACGATTTAGTACAGCAATTCCTGCGCAGGTAGTAGAAGTAGGAAAGAAAAATGTATGATCCACCTCAATGCAATAACACTATGAAACTACTATTAACTAAAACTTTCAAATACAATTAAAGCTCAATACGAATTGAAATAATAGGGATTCTGCATAATGAAGAAAAAGGAGCATTGACGCATTATCTCCCTTATCAGACAGCTGGATTATTGGGCAAATAATGATTTTGATTTTGCCTGTTAATTTATCTAACAGTAATTCAGTTTTTAAGACAATTTAATAAAAAATATTTTAAAAGTTGTCTTCTTTTGTTAATGAGTATCATTAATTTTAAATACCTCGTGTTTACTAGGTAGTACAAATTCCAAATTAAACTATTTAAAAAAAACTAGCCTCTCATAGACTTAAGCTGTATTTAAATCAAATATGAAACTGCAAAACTAATGTAAAATAAGCAGTTTTTTATACTGCTTAATCTGAATTAAATAAATGTGTAAATAAAGGATAAAAAATTTGTCAAATGTACTGCAAACCTACAATTTAATACTGAACTACCATAGACTATTAATTTTTATGGAATTGAACTAAACTGTTGATACTCTCGTTCATTTGTCAATTCTTCAAAAAAATAATCTATTTACATTAAAACACACCAGTTTTTCTTTTCTGATTGCGCAGGTACGACTTCATTGTAAGCCATCTCCTCATGTATGTCGTTGCTACTATCTCTATAGCCTGTAAGTCTGGGCGAGTTCGAACTAGCTTCTGACATGAACCTATGCTTAAAATTACTCAGAGGACTTGCCAAGTACGATGTAATCCCTGCAGATTCCGAACGAAATTTTTTTCGTTCCTCTGGTGTAAGACTTCTCTTTCTCTTCAAGCCAGTGATGCGATTAACTGAATCCTGACCTGGATACGGCAGATTTAGATCAGATTTATTCAGATTATTTTTGAATGCCCTTTGCCTGTAAGCATCATTAATCGGTCGAATACTTCTTCTCGGAGATAGACAACGAAGTGTCTCACCCAAAGATCTTTCTCGACTATAATTCAAGTAACTATTGTCGTCAGAAAATACTGATGTACTATTCGTTGTGAATTCTAACCTCGAAGAATCGCTGCCCATATTCGCTTGTATGGAAACATCATCAACGTTTAGAGAATCGTTAGTATCGTTCAAATTTTCAGGCGTCGGTGTTGGGGCGACAGAATTTTTTTCTGACTCTGAATCAGTAGTAGATTTAGGGGTTTTTGGGGTTGGTATATTACGGGTATGAGATCTACGTGTCTTACATCTAGCCTGTATAGGTGAACCTTTGCCTGAATCCATATCAGAATTTTCGTCGAATTGTAATTCTGGATCAGGTTCGTCACCTGCTAAAACTAAAGGATCCATTTCTACTGCATCGGCTTCAGGTTTTGTAGAGTCGCTGATCTTTTTTATTTTCTCTGATGAAGTCTCAGATTCAAGTTTACCAGAATCATTAATCTTAGCAGGTACTTCAGATTCTACAGTCTCGGTTTCTTTGTCTTTCGCTTCTTCAATTACAGTGCAGTCCTTCGCTTCTTCATTTATATTGGTGTCCTTCGATTCTTCATTTACATTGCTTGAGCTTTCTCCTCCGTTTGATTTTCTACGTGCCTTTTTTATTTTTTCTTTTTTTTTGTCATCATCCGTCACGTTATTGGCACTAGAAATTTCATTTTTTGAATTATCTTCAATTACCTCTTCTATTACTTTAATTTCATTTTTATTTTTCTTATCGGAACCGCGAGTTTTCTTTTCCTCGTGCCCATTCAGGTCGATTTTTTTTAAATTCGTCTTAGAATGTTCCTCATTCTTCTTATCTTTTTTCTTCTGTGGTGTCCTGGAACGACTCCTAGTTTTTCGTGTAATCAATTGGATCTCACCGGGAGAATCTGATAAGTTTTCTTCTATTTGGGAGCCATTTTCATGAGGAGGACTTGGTTGCACTTCTGTCTCCATTTGTCTGGCTTCTGAAATAAAATGATGTGTTATAGATATAATTAAAAAAAAAATTTAAAAAACAATATTTATCAATTTGAAGAAACATTATTTTGGAAAGGTCGATCTAAAAAAGTTATTCGCTTTTAATACTATTCGTTAGCGTAAATACACATTATATTAACTTCTGCTTTACTATTAAGACACTCTTAACTCACTGCAAAACGACTATATAAAAACAAAACATTTTAATAATGATCTGTGAGTGATAATTGCTTACATTTTATACACGAATGCTGATTCTGTACAAAGACTTCATTAATAGTTTGCAATACTAATAGAAATTACTTCCATTTGATAATATAAAAGTGAATAATGAATTTTCTATGTACAGTAGGGGTACTTATCTCACAGTATAAGTAGTTTTGTAGACATTCTGGTAAATCAGGTTTTAACTTAACGATTATTACCTCTTCTACAAAACATCAAATCTGATTTTGAGCTTTAATCAACATAACAATATTACAGGTAATATATATTTCTCTGTCCGAATTTTATTAATGGAAATTGTAATCAATTTTACAACCTTTTTTTGACTTTTGTCTTTACATATTATGTTTTATATTTTTAAATTTAAAACAAACAAGAAAATAACATTTAGCAGTGACATTGACGCTCTACATACGTTACTCGAAGGGTTCTACAGGGCCGCTGGTATATATGGAAACGATCGATTATTTTCAAAAGCAAGATAGCTCGCAAGAAATGTCAAATACAAAAGTTTTAGGATTTTTAAAATCTAATGGAGCAAAGAAAAACTAATTATACTGGATTGATCATAAAATTACGGTAAAACAAAGTTGCATTTTTTAAAATGGAACATCCTGTATATTATATGTTAATCAAATTGGTCTCTTCTTGCTGATTATAAATATACCTGGGTTAATACCCTAGAAATTAAGAAAAACCCTACCATAAGAGGCAGTTTGTTAGAGAGACAGAATACACTGAATTACATACTGGAGTCGATAGGAATATATTGGCAACATATGACAGGGGTTTTTCAAATTTCTCGGGTATCTTTAAAGGTAAAGATTTCAAACCTAATATATTTATAATACGTTGTTTGAATATAATTGTGGCGCTGAACTTTTGACAAACGTATATGTGCAATGGTCATGTTAAAACATTTAAACACGTTACTCTTGGTCATACCTGAGGTATGAAACAATTGTTTAGTATATGTTCGTTCAAAAAAATTTACAATTTGTTGAAAACACCTTGTATATCATAAACCGAAAGAAAACATCGCACAAAACTGTTTTTTGTATATGTGTGTATATAATCTTGGTAAGAAAAGGATATTTCATTTTGTAACAGTTACCGTGTAAGAAAATTTTGAAAAAATTACAATACATAACAAAAAAAACTTGTTGCAGGACATTACGTTTACGACCTCTATGTTATAAATTCTATAACTAGTGCTAGGCAATGCCGAAAACCTCTACTTAATATCTTAATTCTGTTTGAATTTTGTCTAAAAATATGCATGTACAGGGTGTACCATTTTCCAAGCTTTTGCATAGTATCTCGATTATTATTGAAGATAAAGGGCTGCTGTTTTCGTTGGATTGTGCTACTTTTTCGAAGATACCGTAAACAAAATTTTCATGGCGAAATTAAAATTTTGCACTTATGAAAAAGTAAAAAAGATTCACTATAGTTTTTTTCGAAGAATGCAATGGGGTAGTTAGTTTTTTTTTCTAGAGGCCCCAAATATTGAGTTACAGACCAAACTTATATTTTTTAAATGGAACACCCTGTATAATTTAAAGCAGCTAAACGCACATCTTTTCATGCAAGATTATGTATTGGAACTCATGGACCGATAAGATGGCTAGCACAATCAATATATCTTTCTGTCTTAGATATCTGTTTATGGGTTTTCTTTTGCAAAATAAGATTTACAAGACTCGCCATCGTTCAATAAAAAAACTTCGTGAAGCTACATATTTGGTTTTTCAGCTTTTGTAATGTCCAATATTTATTCTGAATGCTAAAAGAACTACAAAATTGAGTAAATATGTCATTCGAGAAAACGGCAATCATTTTGAACAGTTCCTATAGTTTAAATAAGATGATTTTTTACCCAGCATTATAAACACAATCAATTGTAAAATTGTTATTATTTTAATAATATTTCCAAATTCTGGGTTTATTATTCTGTCTCAGGTCTGTAACTCGATATTTGAGGCCCCTAGAAAAAAACTAACTACCCTATTGCATTCTACGTAAAAAAACCTATAGTAATCCGTTTATACTTTTTCATTAGTTAAGATACGAAGGGTGTCTAGAAAGTGCCATTTTTCAATTTCGCCCTGTATTTCAAAAACGAAGAAGGCCATGCAAATTTGGTTTACGGCATCTTTCGTTTCAGTAGCTCAGTGCTGCGAAAACAGCATCCCTCTATCTTCAATAATAACTGAAATACCCTGCAAAAGTATCGAACAGAACACTTTGTACAAACAGGGTGAGTCAACGATTTAAATAAGTAAATGTACGCCGAATAGGTAAAGTTTGGAAACAAACTGTATCTGCTGTGGTAAGTTGCGCACATTTTAAAAATATTTTTAATTATATAATACAGGGTGCGTCAAAAAAATAGGTCAACTACATTTAAGTTATTTTTTTAAATGGAATATCTGTATTTGACTTAATTTTTAAATTCTACGTGAAATTGTAATATATAACATGTTATGTGGCTAAAGTTCATAGTTTTTTAAAGATTTGACTTTTTTAAAAAAATATTGAAATTTGATGCACATCTATATTTAGCAATATAACGCCTATTGTAAAAATAAAATATTTTGCTTCTGCACAGAATAAGCCTAAAAATTGTTTTCATTATATTAAAGATAACACATACAGGGTGTCCAAATTTAAATATTATACTTTAACATCTTTGGACTAAATTATTTCAGTTTATTTTTAAATGGCACCCCCTGTATATTTTTATTTCTGAGCATAGGACAATCTTCAACTTTTATTAAACACATTATATACAATAGTTTAGTAGGCATCAATTTGAAATTGTGTTAAAAATGGGGTCTGCCCGTCTATTTTGCAAATAAATAATTAAACTTTAATGATAACAATACATTTTAATTTAACTAGTAGAAAACTTATATTAAAATTAACATCTGTTCACAGCTCCATTGCTTGTGAATTAGATTCATCCGAAAAAATTATATTCGCTAAAAGGTCCGGTTTTGTCTCTACTCGCCTTATCATTAAGTTGCAAAAGTTAACACGCTTTTCAAAATCTTTATCCTGTTACTATTGCTGTAACTATAGATTATGATCTCTCAGTTAAGCTTCCAAGTTGTCGACTACTTAAATTGTGATTTTCTTTTATATGATAGTAGAATTTCTAACTCTTTATCTTGATTTGTTGCAATTTTTTTGGCAATTGTCCTCATGGAATAAGCCGCATTGCCACTAGCATCCAATCTTTTCATAATTTAAAAGACCACTTTAGAAGGCCTTGTTTCATAAAGCCTTTTGGCGGCAAAGCAATTTTTTTTGACCTTGACTCAATATATACATCATATCTATCATTTTATTCTGGGATAAATACATTTTAAAACAGCCGAGAAATAAATACAATAGAATAACAACACGTTTTCGAAATTTCATAGACGCCATTTGCTATACACTGTTTTTTTTTCGTGGCTACTTTGACCGAGTTGACAATTTTCTAAAGTACGTAAAAAAAATCGGAAAATTTCTTTTAACCGGAACTTCCCTCGTAATGAATCTTTTCTTTTATTAGGAGTAATGAAGTGTGACCCAAATTAGTTCCACACATAGTCATTTAGTAACACATATATACAGCCTTTTCTTCAAACAGATTTAATGGGCGCCATTTTGTTCCGCCATATTGAATTCATACAAATATTTTATGTCACAAATGATTTTTTGGCATAATTCAAAAGAAACTGAATAAGTAGCTTTTTACAGATTTTTTAAACATTTAATTATACCGCTATTTATTCCGACATGTTGAATTCGTACCCAAATTTTATAAGTGTATTTCTATATCACATCTAATTTTTGTGCAAAATTTAAAATTAATTGAATAACAATATTTTTTTAAATTCATACCACAATTTTACCAGTTTGCCAATCAATCTAATAAGTAATTTTTTCATGCTGTTTTTTTTATATTCTATTAGGCAGACATTCTACTTTGCCATCTTGATTTCGCACCAAAACGTTACCAGTTCATTCCTATATAATACTCGATTTTTTTACAAAATTTGAAGTAACCTGGATCACTAGTTTTTTTTATGTTTTTAACATTTACCTAAGCCGACAATTTGTTTCGCCATATTGAATTTTTACCAAAATGTTATCAGGTCATGCCCATCAATCGGGTAAGTAGTTTTTTAGTTATACGAACCGAGAAACATACCGAGAGAATTACGAAAACATGTTTTTCGCATCTAGGGACCGTGAAACGTGAAAATCTATAAAATTCTGCCATTTTGTTCCGCCATCTTGAATTCGTACCACAATTTCACCAGTTCATCTCTATATCTCACTTAATTTGCACAAAATTTGAAATCTATCTAATAAGTAGCTGCTATTTTGCTTCGTCATTTTGGAATCGTACCCACATTTTATGGGTTCATTTCTACATAATTCTTGATTTTTTAGCAAAATTTGATCTACTGATGGGATAAGTGGTTTTTTGGTAATAATTTTTTTAACATATCATTAGGACGCCATTTTGTTTCGCCATATTCGATTTTTGTCAAAATATTACCATTTCTTCGCCAAATTACCTTAATTTTTTACCAAAATTTTAAGTCATGTAGTTCCTTAGCTAAGCCACGAACAGACCGACAGACAGACAACTAACGGAATTGAGAAGATCTAGGGACTCCGAAACATGAAGATCTGAAAAAGTCGCGGAGGGTGATTTTTTTACGACTACAACACAAACAGTAAAAAAAGTAAATCTTAAAATGTTTTAAAAACTGAAGATAGGTATATAATGTCTCCAATAAAAATAGTAGAATTTTTATGGTCTACAAGAATAAAAATAAACAGTGGATTCCACTTAAAAAAACTGAAATAATTTAATTCAAATATATTAAAGATTATTATTTAAATTTGGACACCCTGTATGTGGTATCTTTAATATTACAAATACGCAAATTGCTAATCTTAGATGTGCATCAAATTTGACTATTTTTTTAAAGCCAATCTTTTAAAAAACTACCAACTTTGCCATATAACATGTTATATAAAAACTATTACAATTTCAGGTAAAATTTAAAAATCAAATGAAATACAGGGTGCCCCACTTAAAAAAATACAAGTTTTAGCTGTAGGACTGCTGTATAATTGAAAATATTTTTAAAATATATGCAACTTACATATGTATAACAAAGCAGACACAGTTTGTTTCTGTATCCAAATTGTACTTATTCAGTGTAAAGTTACTTTTTCCTATATTTGACTCACCATGTATGTGTCGAGCGGTTTATAATAAGCTTAAGCGAAACAAAAATTAAACCATAATAAAGTTTGTAGTATAATCACCATTTGTGTTGCTTTAAGCGTTCCTTTTACGTATGTATTTGAATATCAATTACAATAGCGTAATAAGATATGTTTTCTTCAAATACCCAACAGCTTTTGTGTTCTCAAGATATTTTATCCTTATTTATAACTGATCTGATGCATGAAAAAATATAATTTTATCATCTACAAGCCTTTGATAGATATAGATATTATAATTAAAACACATCTTTGCGGAATAAAACTTACAATTATTTATGTTTAGTACCTAGTACTTGTAAAGATCCAGTTTGTTTGTTTGATATGTATGGGATTATATTTAATATCTTATTTATATATTTATTTGTCTCCTAATAATATCTGGTTTTCCAGAGAAAATGATTAATAACGGAAGCTTAAAAAAATTATTCTACTGGTCTTGATTATAATTTTCTCAAACTAACTATAACGGAAGAAATATTATTTCGCACTTGGTGTATTAATATAATGCTAAGGTATGAATCCTCAACAAGCATTAAGTTGACGACTTTTGGATTTGCTCTATACTAGTGTAACATCTCTTGTGTTTTTAATAGTTTAGTATCACTAATTCACTAATATTAGTTTCACGGCCGTTGCGTGCCGAGCGTGCAGGGCATGCGGTGCACGCGGGCGGCAGGTAGGTCGAGTTTAATTTGAATTTTGATTATTTAAGAAATAAGATAAATGTGAGACCAACGGGAAATCACTACAGATGTTGTGTTTACTAGAAAGGGGAGTGCCAAAAAGAACTGGAACAATGCTGAGGTAATATTACTTTACAAGAAGAGAGACCCATCCAACATAAAAGAAAATTCCATGAACTTTTGTTATATTTTTTTAACGGTTCACACAGGTATTTGCCAAACGTCTCGCAAGTAAATTGGACCTTTACCACCCTTCTTCCTAAAAGGCGTTCGATTCCATCGATCCAGGTATTCTGAAATAATAAAAAAAATTATGCCAAAAAGCATAAATAAATAAAATAAAACTCGGAGAAACAATAAAGACCGAAAAATAGATATAACAAGAGGGATTAGACAGGGGTATCCGATATACCCAAACATTTTTACCTTTTTTTTTATACTAGAGCATGTTTCCAAGAAATCCATTTGGGAGGGAAGAGGCATTAGGACCAATGGATCGCACTCAAGTTATCTGAGTTTTTCTGATGACATCTTATTAAAAACTTTTATTCAACTTCACTTATATGTTAATTAGTATGTATGTCTGGGTCAAATCTCGAAAGTAACTTTTGAAGCAGTTCCAGTTATCGGAATTTACCGAAATTAAGTATATACCCAATGATAATACAATATTACGGTGTCCAAATCGTGAATGTGTTAAACAGGATGCTTACAAAGAATGTTAAAAACTACTAAATAAAATAAACGTAAAGTTATCAGAAATAACTGAGATTTGGTATACATACATAAACCCGACGACAATACAATATTATGGTACCTAATCGTGAATCTCTTATACAGGGTGCGTAAAAAATAATAATAAAAAGTACAAAACAGTTCCCGTTATCAGAATTGACCGAGATTTGGTATACATACATAAACTTGATGACAAAACAATAGTATGGTGTTCAATCGTCTTATACATGGTGCCTAAAAATAATGCTAAAATACAAAACAGTTCCCATTATCGGAATTGACTGAGATTTGGTATTACATAAACCTGATGAAAATACAATATTATGGTGTCCAATTGGAAATGTCATCATATCCATCAATTTTGCAAATTGGTTTACTCTTCCCAGTAATAACAGAAGTTTCTCCAAATTAAAAAGTAAAAACTACTTAAGGTCAAACAGCAAAGATTTTCAATGCTTTCCATTATCATAAAAAAAATAATTTACGTAACTGATATTTTATATTATTTTTATCATTAACATTGTTTAAATATTTAGTTAGTGTTTTAAGAAACGAAGAAACGCAATATATAAAATAACAACCACTCTTAGAAATGTAATATTTCTTTCAGTTTTACGAATACGTGTTATTATTAATACTGTTATTGTTTGATAAATATTTTCAAAGTAGTATTCATATATTTGTTTTGATTTTTCTAAATAATAGCAGTATTAATAATAACATATAAATAAATAAATAAATAAATAAATAAATAAGGCCTTTAATAAGAAATATAACCAAGAAAATTACAAAAAATAAATAATTTGCATGGAATCATCAACCCCCTGGCGAAGTCTAGCAAATGAATGCTATTCTACTCAACCAGAAATGCGACTATCCAGCACAAACTTAGAATATACATTTTAACACTATGTAAATACTAGTTTATAATAAAGTGGCACAGACATATACATGTAAAACAAAAAGAAATATTACATTTCTCAGAGTGGTTGTTGTTTTATATATTGCTTTTCTTCATTTCTCAAAAAAAAAACATTAACTAAATATTTAAACAATACTAATGATAAAAATAATATAAAATGCCAGTTACGTCAATTTTTTTTATGCTAGTGGAAAAGTTTGAAAATCTTTGCTGCTTGATCTTAAGTAGTCTTAAATTTTAAATTTTGAGAAACTTCTGTTACCACTGGGAACATGTTTATGTATGTATGTAATGTAAACTAAAGTAGTCCCTTTTTTACACTTAAATAACTTTTTTTGCTTTTCAGCCCATTTGAATGATATTTTGGATAATGTTGTGTACAGATTTCTTAATGCAAGTTTAATTTTTATTTCGAAATTTACTTATAGTCTTCTACGCCAATGCTGTAGTGATGCGACAACAGAATCTTGAGAAAACTTTGGCCAATATTTGGTAATCCTCAGCTCATCAACTCTGGTGTTTAAATGAACCATATTTTCTAATAATCCCCAAATACTTTCTTCAATTGGGTTTTGGTCCGAGCTGTTAGATGGCCAGTTATGGGGTTCAATAAAATCAGCACAATTCTCACATAAATCATTGATGTCTGATAAAATATCCTTCTGGTAAGAGGCTACAAAGATAAGATCTTTTGCAGAGATTTTGATTGAGGATCACAACGAATATGGCTTACTGATGAGAAAACATTTCCTTAATGGCAGCTTGAGAATCCTCCGAATAACAGAACGTTTTTAAATAATGACAAAAAGGTAACAAACCGCTAGAGAACATTTTTAATTCGAGAACAACTTTTTCTATATGTAACGGCATGTCCGTACCAGTAAAACACATATTTTTTTCTGTGAAAGACAACCTGAGGTTTACCAGAGAGATATTTTGTCACACAGGCACACGTTAAGCTATTTACTTAAGAAATGTGCTTATTTTATTGAACCCCAGAATTAGCCATCTAATAGCCCAGATCTAAACCTGATGGACTACAACATTTGGGGTTTATTAGAAAATATGATTTATTTTAACACCACCTTCCCATGGTTAAACATGTTAAAAAGTGTTTTCTCAAGATACTATTGTCGCGTCTATATAGCAACCGTCATTTTGATAAATCTTTAATTGTTTCGTTCTTTTATTTGAATCCGTTGATACTATTAAGTCAAACCCCATTGCCAAGGTTCAAAAATATTTTTCCATATACACTTTTCGGATACATATTGTACCAAAAAAATCATTGAAATCGGGTGAAAACTAAAAAAGTTATTAAGGTGTAAAAATGGGGCGGGGTCACTTTAATGCGGCATACAGTGTATATACATATTTATATATGTATGTATACGTAGAGGTAGGACAAATACCGTACATAAAAATTGCATTTCAAAACAACTAAAACAATGTATATGTATATTTTCTAAATATATGTAAATAAAACAGGGGATGCCAAAAAATGCACGAGGGCGGCAACTACTCCAGGAACTGCCCTAATTAGGTTCCATTTTTTACACCCAATGTATGTATTTACGCACTCTCACACTAGTAACACTACACTATAAACTACTGAATTTAATCATATTTCAAAGAATAAAAACGCACCAAGAAAGCGGAGATCGCACACGAATTTTCTTGTAACGTAACGTGCCGTTTTTCCCATGTCAGTCGCCGCAAGCGGGGTCTTCGGCCTTTCACTTCGGAGACTCATGCAATAAAAACTTGCTGCGAAGTCTAAATGTATTAGAGCTGTACAAATAGTTAATACACTTAGTTGTATTGTACCTGATTATTTGTGTTTTACTAAAATAATCATTAACAAAAAATTGAAGATGTGATAATTTTACAAAGATTGAAGAATTTTAAAATCGATATTTATTTAAAGTATATCAACGCATTTAAGGTTAGAATAAACTGCGAAATAAAAACCAAAACAGAAAATTTAAAATAAAACCTAGAATTATCGGTATTGCTTGAATGCATGTATACGTTGCTTAATAATATACATTGAAGATAAAAAATATAAAAAAGGTTAAACTCCTCACATTTTAGGTACAAAATTGTCATTTAAAGTTTTCAATTTTAAACGTTCGAAAAAGACTTATTGGTCACTACGTCAACTATTTTTATACCAACACTACTCTAAAACTCGACAACTTTTCAACGTATTATTTTTCGACGAATCTTAATGAAATAATAATATCCTTTTTTCTCTTGATAGGTAAATAAGACGTTGAAAAGTTGAAAGGTCAACCGCCATAACTTGTAACTGACTAAACATCCGGCTCGTCCGCCAGACTAATAAGGTTTCTATCGGTAGCCCACATCGACCTCTCACATTGCAGATATCATGTGATGTATATGCAACAGCACAAATGAGAAGTTAAATTCACTCCTATATCCTCTCAAATCAAGAATTCAACCTTTACAAGGTGGTATGGAAAATAAAGTTTATAAATAAGTGGTTTTTGCCAAAAATTCAAACAACTTTCTTTCAACACCCTACGGGGCATTGATATAAAAAGTATATAAATATTACAAGTTAACGGCAGGTCAAATAAAAACGAAAAATGTTAGTAATATGCTTCTTCCAATTTTCAGATTCAAAAAGGCAAAAAACGTGCTGCGACCGCTTCTGTAATCTAAGTAATCTAAAATATTCAATGAGCGAGAAGACAATTATTCGTTAGGTCATTTTGTGATGAAAACATTTCACACATCTTTATTTTACAGAAGTTCGTTTTGCTTTCTCCTAATTATAAATTATAAAGTTCTGGGACTGTAAAAAATTGAATACACCCACATTTTAGCTCACATAAATAACAAAAAGTGAAAAAATCGTGTCGTATGTATGAGAGTGTGTGTTTATGGATATGTGTAAGCAGTTTTTACTCGAGTTTTTATAAACACCATTCATAACTCAAAAATAATTTATACAAATGCTTCTTATTCTGAATGTCACACTATTTTTTGTATCGCATTAATTAATACTCAATATACTCAATAATTAATACTTTAACAACTATGAATATTGATGTATCTTTAATTCAAATTGGAAAAAGTATTGGGATAGACTTGGTAAATATTTTTGAAATACATAAATTATTGTTAAAAATTTTAATTATTGTGAAATATTTCCTTGATCTGTAACTCTTAATAGTATAAAAGTTTAACGCCTCTTTCAAATTTCTAATTATGTAATTAAAGCCACAAGGGGTTATCGTCAGGTTGTTATTTCATAAAGTGCATTTAGGTAAGCCATTTTGCAAATTATGCCATGCTAATTTAGTATTTTAGCAACTAAATCAGGTACTAGTGACAAAAGTTAACATTATATGACATAGTTTATGTATTTTTGTTTACAGGACATAAACTATCTGTATATTAAATGGATACGATCATTCAGTTTATGACCTTACGCACAAAAAAGATATCATTAACTTATTTATCTTAACTAATGATATAATTAAAACTCATAATAGAAACACATCAAGCTATTCGTCGATACCTCCTTCAATGTACTAAACAGTGTACAATTTATAAATTGTTGTGACAACGATACGGTTATATTTAGGTAACAGTGCTGCGTGCGACCGAAGGGATTGAAATAAGTTAATTTAAGGTTGGGCTTCCGCTTATTATATCATCAACGAATTTTATTACGACTACAGGCATGCTAAACGAGTATTTGGTTGTTGCATACAAATACAACTTTTTTACAAAAATCTAATCAGTATCTATAAATAGCTTTTTTGCTGCAGCATGATAACGAATGTCCGACAATTGTCTGATTCTATGGCGTGAGTTAACTAATCGATCTACGCGAATAGCTTTTTAAAAACAATTTATTTTTCTAAAGTACAAAATATATCGTTATATATTATAATTACAAATATGTTCAACTGACTGCCATTCAGAATACCAAGCATACAGTATATAGTTAGAAAAGTGCAATCTAAACAATTTAAATGTATATTCAGCAAGTGACTGCTAGATAACTCCTCCCCCCATAAGTTTCAACTGCCAAAATTTAAAGGGGTAGTTGAATTTCGGTGTTTTCTCTGGGGACGTCTTTCTTCATTTTTGGCACAAACTTCTTGTACACCAGGAATAAAATGCAAATGATTACCATGGCATATAGGAGGACAGTTCCTATACTTGGGAGTCTTCTTATTTCTTTGAAACTTAAATATGGTTCGTTTTCTTTAATTTCTTTACTTAGGAGATGCAGTTCGTCTAACTTCAGGTCCTGTAGATGAAAACCTAAATTTAATGTAGGCAGGAAAGTTGTTACTTTTTCGAAGTCCGGAAAAAGGATTGGCTGTTGAGTGGACTTGATATTTCTTTTTTCGTTAATTATTATTAACGAATTTACGTTGATTTGACATCCGGTTGGAATATGGCATAAATAGGTGCACATAAGTTTTTGGATTTCTTCTTGACCTGCACATTTAATTTTGATTGACTGTTTAGTAGGAAGAACCAATATCCATTGATCAGTTTGATCTAATTGATTGACAATTGGCTCGGTTAACTTGACTTCGGTCTGTTTACATATGGAGGTGTTTTTGTCGGAGTTTAGAAGTTTTACGTCACAAGGGCTGTCTTCTTGGATTTCTTTGAGATCTTCCTTTGTGCAGAGGTAGTCCTCGGACATAATTTTTTGACACTCTTGTCCATAGTATGCGTAGTGCAACTGATTTTTTATTACATATTTATTACGAGGTAAAATAACCTTAAACAGACTCTGACAGTATATAGGAACAGAATAAAGGTGAAAATAATCGAAAGTTTCAGGGGCCGTTATTGGAACATGAAGGAGATAGGTTATTTTATTATTAAAAATGAATGCTTCAACTTGAATTATTTTTTCAAAAAGTAAGATGTTTTCCAATGTTACTGGTATAGGCATTTGTTTTAAGCCTATACGTTTTTGCAAAATTTTTAATTCGGAAAAAAGGTCCTCCGTTCTTATTATGCTTGGATGTATAATTTTCAATTTCGAAAATGTTAAAGAGTTTTCTATGTCTTGGAGAATCGAATCAATTATTTCAAATACATTGATAATTTGATTAATTACATCTTTAATATAAAGAGAATTTTCTCTGTAAGTAGATTTTTGAACGATAAATGCAATTTGATTTATTTTTGAATCCAAAAGTTTTTCATTATTACCTATCTGTTCTATTGTATGGTTAAATTTTTCGATTATTGTTAAAGAAAGTGAGTTTTGTTTCAAAATGCTTGCTTGTAACTTATTTTGGTTGTTTTGTAAATTTTGAATAAGGTTTTCATAGTGATCTCCGTCGGATGCGTCAAGGTTCCCTGTCACAGCTTTAAATATTGATCCTAAGCCATTTACTAATCCTCTTTTAATTCTACTATGATTAGGTAATAATTCTTTTAATTTGGTTTCTACTCGATTTTGTGTTAAATTCAGTCTTTTTAAATAATTGCTAACATCAACATAATATTCGGTATGTGTGTCTAGCAATGAAGTCACGTTTTTTGACCTGAGATTCAGTTTATTTATTTCTGTAATTATCAAATTTAAATCGTAATAATGCATCATGGTGTAGGTATAGTCTTTCATTTTTGCATTCCCTAGTTTAATGGGTAATATTCCGGGGTTATCGTCCAAGCGTCGTATTTTAACCTGTCCTTGGCTGCAGTATGCATGCACAATGCTGAAATATAATAGCTGGTGTTAAAATTGTGTGTTTCTTATTATAGTTTTAATAAAAGTTATATTATAGTTATTGAGTCATATCTTCTAATACTTAGTGAGGTTTTATATAGTACGTGGGCATGTGTAATTCATTTAATTTTGGTAATTTAATGTTATGTGTCGAAACTGTATTTATTTCTAAGGGGTCGTGTGAGGTTATCCATATGTATTTTGGCATGTGTGGGTGTTGTTACTGTTTTTCGAATAGAGTCGATATTTTCTATTTGTGTGGGTGGTAAAAATGTATTGCCTAGTTTTTGTCGTACATGTTTTTTGACATATATTTTTTGTTCTGGTGTGAATATATTTGGTTTATCACGGTCCTCATTAATTTTTTGTATTACTTGCTCGTTTTTATTTATTAGTTGTTCATTGATTTTTGCGTAGAGGAGTTTTGTTTTATCTTTATGTTCGGTAACATAATCTGTTATCAACAACTGATCTAACGTTAAGTTAAAGGGGTCATTGGGGCTAATGTGTCCATTTATCACGTCTATCGGTTTGAAGTTAGTTGCAGAATGAATAGTATGATTGTATGCTAAAATAGCATATTTTATTTTTTGAGAAATTGGTGTTTTAAGAAATCCCTGATTGTTTAGTAATCTTACGTGTTCAGATAAGGTGGAATGAAGCCTCTCGATGACACCGTTGGACTGTGGATGGTGCGGAGAACAAAAATGTACTTTTATTTTATGAAGTTGTAATAGTTCTGTTACAACAGTATTTTTGAATTCTGTCCCGTTGTCAACAACAATTTTGGTGGGTATTCCGTGATGTGAGAAGAAAGTAATTAGTTTATCCGATACTTCTGTACCAGATAATGTTTGCAAATGATATGCCTGTGCATATTTAGAAAAACTATCAATGATAGTTAGAAACTTCTCTTTGTCTAAGGTATACGTGTCTAGGTGGATAATATCGAAGGGTTTCGTGGCAGTTGGAGTAATATTCATTTCCATTTTTATTGGATGTCGTTCATATTTGCTTTGTTGGCAAATTTCACACTCATTAATGTATGTCTGTATTGAGTTTTTGAGATTAAGCCAGTAATATTTTCCTTTTATACGTGTTTCGGTTTCTTCTATCCCACGATGGTTTGTCTTACTTTCGTGGTAATTTTTTATAATTTCTGGAATCTCATTTTTATCTATTACGTTCGTAGGTGGAAGGGTTTTCGAAATACAGGGAGTATAGTTTATCGGGTACTACATTTTCTTTAATAAACTGTAAGATGTCATTCTCGAAATTATTTTCTGATAATTGCACTATAAGGCGTCTTTTCTTTTCAAATAATATTTGTCTTCTTGGCTTTGCTGGTGAGTGTAAGACTTGCGAAATTAATATTTGATTAGCGCCGTAGTTAACAGCTATTTCAATTATTGGAACACCTACTATGGGGTCTTGCTCGTTATTAGTATGTATAGTTTGACTATCGTCATCTGCTGGTATGTCAACAGTTTCGTTCTGTGCGATATCCGGTTGGGCCACTATTGACATTTGGTCCAAATTTTCGATATCTCTTGTGGCATTATTGCTTGTGTTTCTTTCTTGTTCTAATTGTTTATTGAAGTCATTTATATAGGATACGATATTTGAGAATCCATCAGTTTCTTTAGTGTGTATTTCGATTCTACTCAGGGCGTCTGCATTTGTATTTAGCTTTCCTTTTTTATAAATAATTTTATAGTCAAATTCTTCTAATTTGATTCGCCATCGTAATAATTTGGAGTTGGGATCTTTTAAACTAAAAAGCCATTGAAGAGGCTTATGGTCCGTAATAATATTAAATTTACGTCCGAACAAATATGGACGAAAGTATTTTGTTGCCCATACTAAGCAAAGGCATTCTTTTTCTATAGTCGAGTAGTTTTGTTCCGAATCATTAAGTGTCCGTGATGCGTACGCTACTGGTAGGTCTTGACCTATATTACCTTGTGATAGGACGGCACCTAGAGCTACATTACTGGCATCACACGTTAAATTAAATGGTTTTACGAAATCAGGGTACTGTAAGATAGGCTGGTTAATTAAGAGAATTTTACATGTTTCGTCCTACGAAAAATTCTTGGTCATGTTCTATTTTTGCGCCCTTTTTTAGACATTTAGTAAGAGGTTTTGTGATTTTTGCAAAGTTGTTTATAAATCGTCTATAGTATCCTAATAATCCGAGAAATCCTTTAATTTGTTTTGTGGTTTTTGGTATTGGATAATTTTTTATTGCCTGAATCTTATCTGGGTTAGGTCGTACTCCGTCAGGTGTTACTATGTGACCTAAATATGCTACCTCTCGTCTTAGGAATTCACTTTTATCTAACTGTATTTTAAAGTTAGACTCGCGTAACCCTTGGAAAACTGACCTAAGTCGTTCAACATGTTCTTGTAGTGATGTTGAAAATATGATAATATCGTCGAGATATACCAAACACTTTTCGTTTTGTATTCCTCGAAGTATACTATCCATGACCCTTTGAAAGGTCGCTGGTGCATTTTTGAGACCATGCGCGTAAATTCAAAATGGCCATTTTCGGTGTTAAATGCCGTCTTTGGGATATCGTTTTCATCCATTTCGATCTGATGGAACCCGCTGGCGAGGTCGAGGGTTGTAAAATATTGGCATTTGCCAAGTTTATCTAGCAAATCGGTGATATTAGGCAACGGATATTTGTCATCGATTGATTCCTCGTTAATTTTGCGAAAATCTACAACTACACGCCATTTTTGCTTTCCCGACGCATCGGCCTTTTTAGGTACCACCCATATTGGTGAAGACCACGGATAATTACTTGGACGGATTATTTTTTGCTCTAACATTTTATTTATTTGTGATTCGACTTCTTTTTTATGTACAAAAGGGCACCTATAAGATTTAGTATATACAGGTTGCTCGTCAGTAGTTTTAATTGAATGTTTTATTTTACTTGTAAAGGTTAAAGGCATGTTTTCATAATAAAAAATGTCCGAAAATTCTTTACAGAGTTGTAAGATTTTCGATTTTTCTTCTTCGTTAAGATGGCTAGTACGAATTTGGTTAGGGTCAAAATTAATTGGTGTCAATTGATCATCAAAATTATTTAAATTAATATTTTCGATATTTGCCATATCAAATTTTTCAACACTAAAAGGCTCGGAGATATCTAATGTTATCGGTTGGCATGTATTATTTAAGATAGTGGTTAATGCATAACCATCTTTTGCGATTGTTAGACAATTTGGGATTTCACAGTTATGTAACCTTTGATACGGGACTATTATCTCGCCTTCTTGTATATCTGTTTTAATTTTCACGATTTGTTGTGTACGTGCCGAAATAGTAATATTATTTATCTGGCTTTGCGTTTTGTGGAATTGCAATTTAATCCTAGCAGTTGGAGTTATTAAGAAACCTTTGTCATAATTAATATTAGCTTGCAATTCTCGTAAATTGTCGAGTCCTATTAAGCCATCGAAAACATTATGAAATTTGAATAAGTAGAACTTTAAGTATTTATTTCTTGGTAATTTAAATATGCGAGACGCCGCGCCGGAATTTTTACACTGTATTCGTGTGCTGATTGTTGAAAAACTGTCGAGACAATAAATGGATCATAAACTACATAATTAGAATAAAATTTATTTGCAAGATTAGGGTCAATAAATGATTTTGTTGATCCACTATCTATTAAAAATTTTAAATTATATTCAGAGAATATAATATATGACAGCTCGCTAGTATTAGTGTTGTTAAGTGATATTATCTCGGGCGTTATGTTTCGTTGTCGTCTTGAGTCGCATATGGAAAATTTCCATCGCTACTCGAGGAAGCGTAACCTTCACGATCTCATGTTTCTGGGTATTGACCTACATGTAGCTCGTTGCTTGTTTGTGTTTCATGACCTATATTTTGTGGCATATTAGTAACATATTCATCGTCGTCATTATAATTTTTACCTTCCATATTATCAGCATAATACGGGGTTTCGTTGATTTGTTCGATAGTATTCGTATTATAGAGTTCTTCAGCTATAAAATTCTGGGGCTGATTTGGCTTAAAATAATTTTTAATGTATGATGGTTGACGATTGCCAGGTGTTGGTCTAAATGTGTTATTTGTCTGCCTTGTCGATATACTCATCGGCGTCGGCTTTGGAAACGACTGATTTGGGTTAGGCTTAAATACATTTACATTATTCGACCGAGGCTTAAATACTTGTGAATTTGTTGGAAAGTTTCTTGGTATTTGATTATAATTAGGTCTTACTGGAATAGGTTGTGAAGGAAATGTTGGTTTAATATAAAATAAGTTGTGTGGTGTATGCATGTTGAATGTGTCATACTGTGTGTTTCTATTAAAATTAGAGGGTGGAGAATAAAACTGATGATGTGTGGGCCTAGAATGTTGTGTAGGTGGTTTTTGATTATTAGGTTTTGAAACATTTTGAAAATAGTGTGTGTTGTATTCCTCTGTTACAAATTGCATGGCTTGAGGGAGATCACTTGGACGCATACAAAGTATTGTCGTACCTAATAGTTCTTTAAGACCCGAAAGAAAAGTTTTTAAAGCTAAATCGTTATACAAATTTCTTTTTAAAGTTTTTGCAGCATCACTTTCTTCGTGTATATTTATATATGAACAAAGTAGGTTTAGGATATGTAATATTCTATCATAAAATTGACAAGGTTTTTCGTTATTTTGTTGCCTAAGCATTAGTAGATCTCTGTTTAAGCAAGCTTCATCACGCTGATCAGCGAAATGTCTGCTTAAAATATTTTTTAATTCGTTCCAAGTTGTAACATTCTGGGTACCTAACACTAGTTTTGCATTTCCTGATAATTTACCTATTATTGAATTGAGTAAATAAATATTTTGAAAATTATCAGGTTCATTGGGTTTATAAAAAGCATCTATTATACTTTGACATACAGCTAGTATCTATTAAGATCATTAGGACTGCCATCAAATTGTGGCACACAATTTAAATATTCAGGTTTATTATTACTATTATTTTCAGATAAAAAGTTATTTCTTGTACCTGCGGTACTATTTAATAAAATATTTACTTCTGAAAGGTTAGAAGCAGAGTCAGTTGAAGGTTGTTGGATTTTTAAATTGTTTAATTGATTAATAATATCATTTACGTCAGAAAAAGACATCTGTTGCACTTACATAACACAGAAGATTTTCTTCCACATTTCCTATATTATAAGGTCAGGGTCTTGGTCGGCTATTTGGTCCTCCCACAAACGTCCTGGCTTTTGCAAGAATTGGGCGAATTTGGGCCAATCTTTGATCACTATAAGGTACAGCTCCAAAATGAATGTTCCGACACCTCACAATGAACAGTTCTGTTAGGTTCTATATTTTCGGTTAGTTCGATTTTTCCGATATTCAATCGATAACCGATCCCGAAAATACCGTACGACTGCGCCAGTTAACTAATCGATCTACGCGAATAGCTTTGTAAAAACAATTTATTTTTCTAAAGTACAAAATATATCGTTATATATTATAATTACAAATATGTTCAACTGACTGCCATTCAGAATACCAAGCATACAGTATATAGTTAGAAAAGTGCAATCTAAACAATTTAAATGTATATTCAGCAAGTGACTGCTAGATAACTCGTGCAGTTACAACTGGTTACAATTAAAGTGGATTTAAACACCCGCAAATATTCTATTAAGTTAGTATCTTCCTGACGAGTTAAACAAATACTGGACTGTTCAGACCTGCTGATATATTCCGGGTAGGAATGGGAATTAGATTTTACCTATCGATAGGCGATAGCACATCACCTATAGATATATTTTATTTATCGACATGTCGAATGTCAACAGTTATCGACCTAACGATAAGCTCTTAGTTATTATTGATCACGTTCGGCACTTATAGATAACTATCGATATTTTTTATTTACCAATTATTATTCGCTAAACTATCGATATATCGATAAAACGGCCATCCCTAATCCAGAATATACCCCTAATCGTTCAGCTACATCAGGCCAGCAGGACCTATTTTACCAATATGCCAGGTAGAACCGGGCATAGGGCCCCATAGTCAGACGGGTACCACGCAATAATGACAGCGGGCCCGGTGATAATATGTAAAGTAACCCAAGGGAGAGAAACTATCGATGGCTTTTTGTTTAGTTATCAGTTATTTTCCGGCCTGGTTTTCCTTCCTGAGGAGCCCCGGACTGGGTAAGGATCTAGGGCCCGCCATATACAAAAATAGACCCTGTAGTACTGTAGGCCAGCATTCTTCAAGTAAAGTAATTATTTTAGCTTATTAAACAATCAAACGCTTTGATACTGACATTCAGTGATTATAACCAAGTTGTAACTACAATCATAGCAGGGAAAAGCAGTTGCCCGAGTTTTAGTGTACATATGGCTGATTTCATAAAGTGTCACTACTAAGGATGGGCACTTTAGCGATGTTGTCCGATAAGTACCGATATATAGCCAATGATACCGAATACCGATAGTTATTAAATGGGGTACATATTTATAAAGGTGTACGTGTTTTTTTTTCTATTTTAATTTATTTTCGAAGACGTAAAATTATTCAATGGGTTACACAGTTGTGAAGTTTTGCAGGACGTTTCTTCAAACTTGACCGTTCCCCCCCCCCCCCCCGTCTTTCAAAATATCTAAATTTGTTATATCAATCGTACCATCTAATTTTGCACAGTCATTTTTAAATTTTGCACACCCTTCTAGACATACAAAAAAGATTAGCTACGAGAGAAAGTTAAGGGGGGTCAAAAATTTGCTAAAGTTGTGCTTACAAAATTCGATATTTAAGTGTTTCTGCAAGTGGAATTGAAAAATGGTATCAGTACTGTTGTGAGACTTTCCCAGTTTTCTGCTACACGTGGTCGTTTTCTTATCTTAAATGGAAGGCCCCATTGATTTTTATTGAAATTAATGACTTTTGATTTAAGAAAGTTATTTTCTTATAAGTGATATTGACGCGTTTGGTTCACACTGATATTGACGCCTTTCCTTGACACTTTATCCCGGCTTGAGACTGGTCTAACTTCTACGAGTGGTTGATGCTTTAAGCGTGTTTAAAAACGGGCGAGACAACAACGACCAAACACCAATAACGCTAAGATAAAGAGATTAAAAGTCAACGAACTAAAGCAACAATAACTTAACAGAATGGATACTGATTTTAAAGTCGCAAATTTGAGTCGACGAATTCAATGTATTAAAAATAACATTTCATTCGAAATTAAAAAGTAAGTAGCATAAAAATATTTTAATTTCGTGACAGACGGGTGGAAATACAAATTTTGGAAACCCCATAACTTTCTCCAGGAGAGTGTGCAAAATGAGAAAATAGGTGTGCAAAATTGTACCAAAGAAGGTGACATGAGTAACAGAATAGTTTTTCAATTTTTGACTGACGGGAGGGAAATACAAATTTTCGACACCTCATAACTTTCTCTAGGAGAGTGTGCAAAATTTAAAAATAGGTGTGCAAAATTATGTGAATAAAGTAGCATAGAAGTTTTTCAATTTCGTGACAAACGGGGGGAAAATGCAAATTTTTGACCCCCCGTTAACTTTCTCCAGGAGGATGTGCAAAATTTAGAAATTAGTGTGCAAAATTAAATAGGACGATTGATATAAACATATTTAGATATTTTGAAAGACGGGAGGAACAGTCAAGTTTGCCCCCCGTTTAAAAAAATGGTTTAGATTCTTTTGGGTGAGTGTGCAAAATGATAGTGCATCTATTTTTGAAATTCGTTTGATTCGGGGGGGAAACTTGACCGACCCAAAATCCAATATGATGGAACAAATTAGCGCCTAATAAAAATATTTGGAAACACAATATATGTGTTACTAAATGACTATGTACGGAATTAAACTGGGTCACACTTCACTATTCCCAATAAAAGGAAAAATTCATAACGAGGGAAGTTCCAGGTAAAGGAAATTGTCGATTTTTCCTCTTGATTATATTTTTGAATAAAATAATGTATGTTTCACTTTTCTTGAATGTTTAAAATAGAATGATGAGATCTTTGAATTCTTATGAAAAATGGGACGTATCCATTAAAAAAATTGTATGTTTATCTATTACGTTTTCAAACCAGCTGTCCTGCAAAAGCTGAATAGCTACTGAACAAGCTTCTACCAGTTTAGTGCGGTGAAGTGGGAAAAAAACGCATTTTTAAACAAAAAAGCAGATATTGCAAAAACGATTGATTCTATGAGAAAAAAATCTAAGGCTCTTTTCTGTGGAGAATTTTATTAACTACAATTTCGCTTGTAACTATTTTCCTTGAAATATTGATACTTTTGGAGATATTTGCAAAAAACTAGAATGCATCCCCTAAAACAAAAAAAATCACACGTCAAAATAAAGGTCTCCACAAAAATCCAACTTGGTCAGAGTTTCAAAACCTAATTTTATTGGGCTAAGTAGCCTATACAGGAGGCATTTTCTCATATACTATGGCCAATTCGAACTGAACAAAACTGTCAAAGTCTCATATAAAACCCAAAACAATTATATCTCCAAATTTGTAAGACAAGTTTCTTGTGGAAACAATAATACCCAAAAATTGCACTTGTAGAAAAATCATGTATATAAATCGGCATTATGTCTAACGGTTCACATAATTTTTCATATTAAGTAGAATGTGTGAACCAGGGTTAATAATTGACTCAACTGTGTTCTTTTTTAGGGTCATCATCAATCTTTTTCATAAACTGTTGGATATTTGCCTATTTCTCACACATGCCTATGACATATCCAAGTTTCCTATAGCAATAAATAAAAATACTGCCTTGTTACTGTTTTAAATACCGGCTGTAATTGATGTAATTTGTCTATTTGTAGATATAACAGTGGCCCATCCAGGGGGGTTTTGGGGGGTTAGACCCCTCCCTTTGAAATATGTAGTCAAACCGCTTGCACATTCTAAAAAATAGTAAAAATATTCCAGTTTCCCAGAAAATAAAATATTTCGATATTTCCAATTTTTTTTCCCGGTAAGACCTAAATTTATTGCATAGAAAAACCGTAAAAAACTAAGATTGGAAGTATAAATTTTCATTTAACATCGTAAAAGTTTAACCCCCCCCCCGAATATTTTTCTGGGTGCGCCACTGGGATATAAAACCGGACTAACCGAAATTCATATAAATCCCCTCTGTCGACGACATGTCTAATTATTACACATAGCAGGTGAGATCGATAAAATACCTGAACCGGGAAACTTATCTACAAGGCATATTTTTATTTCGAATAGAATATGTATTGATTAAACAAGATAAGTGATAACTTACAGTAGAATTCCTAATATCAGAAGACACCCCACCCTTAAACGGAGACAGTCTATAAAAAGACAGTTTTAAGTAGCACTGGCAATTACGAATTCTCCTAAGTAGTCAAGTATCCACAAGTTGAGGGGAATAAAAATGTTTAACGACTAACACACATGTGGGATCTCATACGTGGAACGTGGAAGGCCACGTTTCAATAGGAAGACATTTATTTATGAAAGCTTTCAGAGTCTTTCTTAACTTACACAATTAAAAATAGATTACCAAAAAAGACTAGTTATTGTCAAATTCAGGTAAATGGTAAATATTTAATGACATAAAACAAATACAAATGAAAAATGTTGGTATTTTTAATATGCCTTATATATTTAATGTTTTGAACATAATTCATCCAATTGATTTACTTTTATTTGTCGAATGCGATTTTTTCTGTTTGATTTCTAGTGATCCATTTTTTAATTTGATATAATTTTGCTAGTTTTCACACGAATTTAATTTTTAGTGTTAAAATATATTTATATATATATAAATTGGCCTTGTCTATCAATAAGAGCTTGAATAAAATGCTGTTAAAATTATTATGGCTGAATTATCTGAAGGAAAGAGTATTTTAGAACGTTAGAAACTTCATTATAAAAAACATTTTTAGTTACCTTTACTATTAAGTATTTAAAACAGCTATATTTTCAGGAGAATATTAGACCAATTTCAAAAACATTAATTTTCACTTCCCTCCTAACATGGAAGTGTCGTAATCGTGAAAAAATCGCCCTTCCAGGTTTTTACGGATCTTCACATTTGATGGTCTCTAGACGCAAAAAAAAATGTTTTCTCAATTCCATAGATCTGTCGGTCTGTTCGCGGCATAGGTAAAAAACTACTTATCCGATTGACTTCAAATTGTGAATGATAACAATTTGATAAAGATCCAATATGGCGAAACAAAATGGCGGCCTAGTGAAATGTTAAAAAATTATTACTAAAAAACTACTTATCTAATTTACCTGAAATGTTGCACAAAAATCAAATTTTACATAGGAATCAACTAGTAAAATTTTGGTACGAATCCAAGATGGCGAAACAAAATGGCGACTTAATAAAATATTTAAAAAAACAGCCTGGAAAAACTACTCACTAGATTGATTTCAAATTTTGCGCATGAATGAAGCGTGATATAGAGATGGACTGGTAAAATTGTGGTAGGAATTCAAGATGGCGGCCAATATTTATATTTTTCATAGCGTTTCTAGATGCCAAAAAAAAACATGTTTTCTCAATTTCGTGCATCTGTCTGTCTGTCAGTACGCGGCAGTTCCGGAGCCAGGAGGGGAACGCGAGCCCCCCCCCTCCCCCTTCCATATCAAACACAACAGCTTTATTAAACAAAAACATTGGAAGTTGGTAATTAAAAGGTGCAATTGCACTGTTACACCATAAACTCTAAATTGAAAAAATCGTCACGCGTATCATCAGGTTCTCGAAGAGTTAAAGGTAATAAGTTAATGAGTAAGATACTGATTTTTATTTTTCGGGTTTTTAGTTCATAATATACTAAAATGTGGTATCGTTCTGGTGCTCCCCCCCCCCCCAAGCGTAATTTCTGGCTGATCAACTGGTTCGCGGCATAGGTAAAAAACTACATACTCAACTTCAAATTTTGGTCAAAAATTAGGGGTCTTATGGAGATTACCTGGTATCATTTTGGTAAAAATCCAATATAGCCGAACAAAATGACGGCTTGGTGAAATGTTAAAAGACTTGTAACTAAACAACGAATTACACAATTTACCTCAAATTTTGCTCAAATATCAAGTGTTACATAGAAAAGAATTGGTAAAATTTTCGTACGAATCCAAGATGGCAGCTTAATAAAATATTTAAAAAATTAGCCCGAAGAAACTGCTTATTAGATTAATTTCATACATTGTGCAAGATATAGGAATAAACTGGTACGAATTCAACATGGTGTAACAAAATGGCGGTCATAAAAAATCAGTGTAAAAAATGATTACTCAATTTGTTTTAAATTATGATCAAAAATGTTTGAAAAGACAGTAAGTATAATGTTACTAAAAGATTACAAGTAGAACAAAATTGAGTCATACTTCATCATTCCTAATAAAAGGAAAGATTCATAAAATGGGGAAGTTCCGGTTACAAGAAATTTACCGATTTTTTAATTTAAAGCTGGGTATCTTTTTCGCAATACACATTAACTACTTCTTCAAAAGTGCAACGTAAAACTTTTTGATATATTTCTTTTTATTAGTATCATTTTTAGTTCATAAGGATATAATCGGATGTGGAAACCTATTGGAAATATGAAGTAGCAGTTAAGCCACTAAAGGACATTAAAATTGATGTAGTATATTCTTACATATTTCAAAATCTAAATCTGGCTTGTTGTAAATACCTTATTACAAATATATTAAGACAAGAAAATTAATATAAGTAAGTAAATTATGTAAAAAGTTGTTTTGTCAAACATGTTCTCAAACATTCAAAATTACCTAACATATATCAAAAATCAATTTAAATAAAACTTTAACCCCGTTAAAATTACCACGCTTACTTCAAAAACTATCAAATTTTATTTCTACAGTCTCATATCATACAAGCCGTTTCAACCCATCAAAATTTATTTTATATATAACTTTGTACATGCTTAACAGTAAATAACTTAAAGTGCTTTAGTGAATTCAAGTGCAAGAAAAGGACGTCGATAGTAAAGCGTAAGAGTAAGATTTAAAGGAATTTATTGTTGATTATTCAAAAGAATAATTTGTTAAAATTAATTTAAGATAAAATTAGTTGAGTGAATGAATGAGCGAATGTTTTAGTTTCATATGGCCAGTTGCAGAAAGCACAATTAAAATTTAGATTGTTTAACGGAATGTCATGACAGCGAGTTCCTAGATTTCTATAAGCAGCTTGTAAAATCTGAAAGCTCGGTTAAATATTCTAAACAGCAATTAAGTTTTGTGCAACCGGCTGTAAGAATTCTATTTTTTTTTTCATGTACTAATTTACACTGAACTGATACAAATTATCTTTAGATTTTTGGTAACACTGAGTTTTATTGAGAATATAAATATTTAATTGGTTCTACAAAAAAGTAAATTAGCCATACCGAATCAGCAGCTATGGTAATACCAACTTACTAGTTGTTTTGTTTGAATAAATAAAGATAAGATTAAACACGGTCCTTCGAAATTAGAAAATATATTATAAAAAATGTGTTTCCACTCTTATAGGTCGTTTCTAAGATTAAAGAGTTATTTATGCCCAAAAGTGTCAGGAATAACATTTTATTATAAATAAAACTGCATCCAAATTATCAATGAATTTAAATATATTTATCTCTGAACATATAAAAAAATACCATCTTCTCCAAGCAGAAGGTCTCTATTAAGCACTAGTACAGAAAGCTAAGTTTAGCTGACCAGATGTGCCTGGGATCTCTCTTTACAAATGCTGCAGTTTAAACGATATGCACTACAGACAAAAGAATTTTGCCTTTACGAATATAAACTGCTGTGAAATTTCTTAAAATTTAACTTCAAATTAAATGTCCTTACCCTTTGAACAAAATGGGGTGTTTGCAAATGGTTTTTTACATTTTGTATGCTTTTTTTGTTAAAAATTTTGTGGTATCTGAGTTTTAAGGAATGCTTTGATCTTGAACCTATATAAGGGGGAAGAAAAAACGTAGATTTTTACCCATACTTTAACTAGACACGAATTTACAAATATAAGATTATTTTTAGTTTAAATTTATATACTTAATAAATGTGTTGTTGCAGCAGCAGCAAGCAGTTGTTGGATGTAGATGTAATATACATCTAATATTTTTTTGTTGCTTAAATATATCCATGGTTCCCTGAGACAAACCCCAAAAAATAATCCCATAATTAATAAGTGACTGTGTGTTTTTGTTTGTAGAAGAAATAACATTAAATTTTCCAAAACTATTAAAAACTAGTCTAAATTGTGAACTTCGAGATGCAAATTAACATACAAGTGAAGACTGCTTTCAATTTTCTGTAATAACACATTTAGAAATTAAAAAAAAAACAATTATACCCTTCAAACATGACAAACCAGAACAAATGCTTTAAGTGTAGAGCAGAATGCGTTTTTAAGGAGGAAAAACAGAAACTTTTTGGATTTCCTTATGACATGTGTTGTAGAATCATGTCAGGAGTGCAACTTGTTACAGGCTCAGAAGATCAGACTTATTCTCAGCTTTTCAATATCACTGGTCCATTTGTGCCCAGGTTGCAGGAAATTAATACACAAGAACCAAAAGCTTATAAAATAATTACAAAGCAAGGTAAATTCACTTAAAACCAAGCTTCAAGTGATTAAAGCCGAATCAAAAGCAATACAAACTGTAATAAAGTTGGCAAGGTTAAAGAAAGTTTGAAGGATCTCAGAAACAAGAGAGTTAAGCCAGCAAAGAGCCCTAGACTCAAAACTTCTGTAAAAACACCTGACCAAACTTATACTGAGATTACCCTAGAACAAATTAAATTTCAATTGGATACACTAGCGAATAACTTAGACTTAGTGGTTGGAACAATACATAGCTGTAATGCGCCACTGTTAAAATCGCTCCTCACACTTTTTGATAAGAACAATACCCATTCTAATAATCCTCTCAGTAGCTATGTGTGAAAACAAACCTGCTGCTATTTCAATAGAGGTACTGATGTATGTGATACCCAGTTATCAAAGACTATCCTGGAAATTAAAATGGCAATCAAAATAAAAGAAATAATTAACCTAGATGAAGATGAAGTCAAGTCAGAAAATAAGGTACAAACACAATCCTCCACTGTGATTAGGGTCACAAACATCAAATGTTTAAAAATATCAACTTCCGAAAAGAAAGAATACTTCATAAGTAATCTGAGTGGTTCTGTCACTACTGAATTTCTCCAGAACTACTTAGCCCATAGCAATATTTCACTGCTTAGCTATGATAAGTTGGGATCACAAAATCACTTAGGATCATTTAAGATATTGGTGCATCCAAAAGATGTCTATAAACTTCTTAATAGTGATCTCTGGCAAGTCAACACTGCTGTGAAACCACGATCTTCAAATGGATACCAAGATTTTTTATGCAGGGGCGAAGCTAACCAACGACGCTAAAAACAATATACAGCAGTGATACCAGTTTGAAATGTTTTAAGATCATGAACTTTTAACATTCAAGGTCTCTCCAATAAGATGGACCTTCTGGAGGTTAAATTGCAGATGCTTAAGCCACAAATAGTGTGTTTATCATAGCACTGGTTGATGAAAGACAGCATTCAAAATGTTTCTTTCCAAAACTACAATGTGACCTTTCACTATATTCATCAAGACCATATTTACTTTTATTGCAGTATGTTAGGAAAGAAAGAACATCAAAGAAGTTATATACATGGTTATCCTGTACATACAGGCTGTCTTCTGCACCTCCCATATAGGTCCATTGGTCAAAGTACATTTGTGTATGCAAGAATTAGGTGCTATAACCATCTACCTGAGAGATTAAGAAATATAGATAGCTTAAAAAGATTTAATTTGTTAAGGAGTTTCTCCTTAGTGTGTGCCTTGAAGAATATATGTCAGATTAGGAACTGTTATTATCTATGTATTCATTTCCTTTAAATATGATATTGTATGTATATGTTCTATGTGTCTAGGCATCTAGAACCAACATATTGTTGGCATACTAACAAATCATCCCAGAATAAAGCCCTGGGGAACCTCTTGGCTAATCTCTACTGTTCCTGAGTAGTACCTGATACCATTGCTACAGATGCAAACTCTGTGTGTCCTCCCTGTTAAGTAAAACTCTATTAAGGATGTGCCCTTACCTCTTAGCCCATAATTATGATCGACCATATCAAAGGCTTTCATAAGATCAAAAAATAAGCCTGCAACTCTTTCGTTTTTATCTAATTTATCGATAATGACTGACAATTCATTAAAGATTGCTAGTTGGGTTGAGTATCCTGGTCTGAAACCATATTGTTCTTTAGAAAAGATGTTTTCTTGCATGCAGAATTCCATTATTCAAGTGCAGACTGCTCTCTCAAAAACCTTTGATATTCTAGATAAATTCAAAGTCAAGGATAAACAAATTACATATCTTAAGGCAAGAATTACCAAACTAGAAAACAAAACAATGGAAGGAAATTTTGGAAAAATGTATTATATGATGAATTCAATGGAAAAAGTCAGTCACTGTGAAATAAGATAGCAGGCCACCAACAATAAGTCGAACAATGGAACTCTTAGAAGGATTGAATAAAATTGTCAACTGAGCAAATCAGCTGCTGCTAGTAAACTGGTAACACAACAACAAATGAATAATAATGTAATTAATTAAAGAATTGTTAACATGGCCATTTTAAAGGCACAAAGTCTTACCACAATGCAAAATTTACAACTGAACCAAAAAAAAAAAACAACAAATGAAAGGTGAGACAAAAAAAGGTAAAGGAAGTTTCTAACTGGTCGAAACGAGGACAACACATCTGAATGGACAGCCTGAATATCTATTCAGGTGATCCCAAAGTTTGTTTCCTTATATGTTACTAGACTGGCTCCAAATATATAAAACCAGAGGATTTACCAAGAAAGCTTCTTAAAACTTTCCAAATATCAAGCACTATATATATCAACGAAGGAAACAATAAAACTACTAAAATATTTAGCACATATGTTTAGTTGTCAATAAAGAAAAAAATATTGTAAATGGTCTTTAAAAAGGCAATAACAACCCATTAGTCTTATAAATATATTATCAAAAGTATTCAAGATGAAGTTATACAATGACATAATGAATATCAAGTCAAAACTGTCACAATAACACAGTTTCCTAAAACATAAGTCAATAACCACAAACCTAACACCGAGCCTAATACTGTTTTCCAAGTGTAAACTTCAGCTTGACGTAATTTATACTGATTGAGAAAAAGCATTTGCTGGAGTCAAACATTCAATCCTGCTAGATAGGCTGATAGAGTACAGTTTCTCAGCACCAACATATAGATTAATGAAATCATATTTAACAGCTAGAGTACAAATGGTAAAAATAGGAATTGCTTTTCAGGACAGTATAAGACCACCTGGTGTACCACAAGGTAGTAACTTGAATCCATTACTATTAATTTTATTTATCAACTCCATGCCTAATTGCCTTACCTGCCTCACCAGTGTACTCATTGCAGATGATTTTAAACTGTTCAAAACTACTTTTAATGAATGTGTAGAACTTGAGACAGATCTCAATAAAGTTGTTCAGTGGTTTAAAAAAACAAAATGTCAAGAAATGTTCCCTAGTAACCTAAACTAGAGAGTTAAATTTTATTACAGATAACTATTATATAGGAGAAGTAAAAGTGAGACGTGATAATGAAGTCAAAGACCTAGGTATTTATTTTGAAATTTTATGAATATATATGAAATTTTAACTCTCATTATAACTTCATAAGACATTTAAAAGGTTAGATTTTGTTATCAGAAATAGCAAAAGCTTTGAAGTGCCCCCAACAATACGCAACGCAAAGGACATGGCACCATTTAAGTGTAATTTGGTCCTCTGCTGATTTTCCTGAAATTTTAATATGTTGTAATCGATACCACAAAAAATTTTTTTTATCATTGCACCAAAGCTCTATGTCTAGCGGGTCTGCTCGAAAAGTCACGTCAGTCATAAACTCGCACATCACAAAATAATGTTTTTAATAAATTATTATTCTACATAAGTCAGTGTTACATCTAGATAATACTCAACTTCAAATTAGTATCAAAACATTTCTAAATATTATTTACCTTAACTATATTTCCAGTAGCTATGAGGTGTTTCCCATAAGTATTTCAAAAAGAAAATTCTCTCATTTTATGAGCTCCATATATTATGTTCTACATAAAACACTAAGTAAAATATATATATTTATTTATTTATTAGCAGTCTGTTATTACATAACATCAATAACATACATCCATGATATCAACTATTATTATTGCAACCTAAAGCTATAATTTATTACTTATTTATTTATTTATTTATTCAAGTAGGGAAGCCCTAATACAAAAGTTATATAAAATCCTTAAAAAACCGTCTTAAATTAACACATCACAACATAATGTATCACATTTTCTTATATTCATTAAGTCAAACCAAGACCAGAAACAGTAGAGTGCAAGTATTTTGTTAACATTCTCTTAAATGACTTAGCACTACTTGCGGTCTTAATATTCACAGGCAAACAATTATATTCATTCAAGCACTTGTAAAAGACTGATGCCGTGCTACCCCTATAATGCACACATTCAATATGGAAATGATTTGTCTGTCTAGTAGAGTAGTTATGAATTTCGCTTCTCAGTGCTAAAAATTCATTAAAGTAGCCTGGCATCATTCCATTACTTAATTTATAAACAAATGTCATAGCAAGCAGTTTCAATCTTAACGCCAATGGAAGCCAGTTTAATGTTTTCAACATCGAGTTAATGGGTGTGTATCTATCACACCTCAAAATTATCCTCATTCCTCTATTATGAAGAATTTGCAATGAAGACAGATACCTATTACACATCAAATACACAATAGTGGCGCAGTAATCGAAACAAGGCTGGATAATAGTTTGAAAGATTGTCAGACAGGCAAAAAAGGTCAAATTTTTAGCAATTCTAGAGAAAAAGAACAACTTTTTTCTTATTTTCTTCTGCAAATACTCACAGTCTTTATGGAAATTTAATGTGTCATCAATCATGACTCCAAGATACTTTATTTCATTGGTCCAAGCTATAGTTTCATCTTCAATCTTCAACTTGTATGTAGCGAGGTTAATATTTGATAGTCTATGCTTAGTACTAAGCAGCATTGCTCTATTTTTAGTTATATTAAGTTTTAATTTGTTAATTTTAAGAAATATTAAATATTATTTTCAATTTTTTTTGATACAAAGTTTTCCAGCTGAACAACCTGACTTTGACCACTTAAATACTCACTAAACCATCTAAGGGCTCGACTCTTGATACAATAATAG
The DNA here is from genome assembly GCA_030620095.1 of Kuschelorhynchus macadamiae. NCBI lineage: Eukaryota > Metazoa > Arthropoda > Insecta > Coleoptera > Curculionidae > Kuschelorhynchus > Kuschelorhynchus macadamiae. The sequence goes on along the minus strand of JAUTXW010000536.1, from coordinate 1,204,038 downwards.
TTAAGCTTTTTAATCAATATACCCCGGTCTATTGTTTTGAACGCGCACTTAAAATCAAGAAAAATAGCGACAACAAAATTATTCTTGTCTATTTATCTTTTCCATTTTGGAATTGTTAGCTGTATAGCTATTTCGTAAGAGTGTCCATTACGAAAGCCAGATTGGTTTCCAAAAAATAAATTATTATTGATAAAGTAGTTCAAAAGTTGGTCATAAATTGCAAATTCGATAACCTTTTCATTTAACTCAATGTGATTCTTAATCTGTTTGGCAGATGTATCTGAATGCAAATTTCTAACAAAAAACCATCTTCTGTCCTCGGCAGCGACTAGGTTGGCAATGCTTGACTTAGTTCCTTTAATGAACTCTTTTTATTGCTATACTGGAGATTATTTACCCTGTTTTTAACGGGGAGTTGAGTGTGCATTGTTCATATCACTGCCAGCCAATGCAATAATCTCTGCCATTTTGGTTCTTGTACATGATTCTAGTATTGCAGCTCCGGCGTTTTTTGAGCTAATTTTGACATTGTCCCTAGAGGCAGATAAGCTTGGCTGGCTTGCACAAGCCTTATCTCTGTTTTCGTTCACCTCATGCAGTCTATGTAGGTCCTACTTATTTTTGGACATGTTCTGTTCCAAAAGACATATAATTTTGTTTTTGTCCTCAAGAAGTTCTTTTTATCTGTAATTGAATCTTTCAGTTCATTTTCACATAGTAGCAGATCCATTTTGCTTTTGTTTTTTAGAAAGTTATGATTTTGCAAGTAGGGCAGCAAATCATCATCGCCGTTTTCTTTAGGGGAACTACCTTTAATTCTGATGCAGTCAGGGGAAAACATTTAAAACAAAAGCTCAAAGTGCAAATATCACAGATTATTTCGGTATCCTCACTCTGTATTGGATCTTTACATTGCATACAAGATGCCATTAATGATACAAATCACAGAAATAAACAGTATGCAAGATCAATAAAACAAATACACAATTATGCGATACACTACACAGCACTCAACTTGGGTCAAATTTGAATGATTTTTTGAAGTTTTGATTTTCAGCTCCAAGGTAAATACTTTTGTGAAATATATATTCCAAATCATAAAATGGCTCACAAAGTATCCAAATCCATCTTAACTTCATGAAAAACTTTTTGAATTTCCACGATGATCGTAGATTTTTCGAACACGGTAAAATCAACAAACATAATTATTATTAAGAATACCACTATATGTATCCTATAGTTCAAATATAACTAACCACCTTAGTGCACAATGGTACTTAAAGTATCATCTGTGCACCTTCATACTTTATAAAGTATCAGTTGAGGTTATTCATATCTTCAAATTTAAATTATATTCTAAAAAGGAAAAGAATAATACTTTATATACCTGTAATGCACAACAATACAATTAATAATACTAAATAATTGCTAATTAATCAGTATCAAAATTAATATTAAAATTTGTACCTAGCTACTGAGTATCCATTGATTTATTTCTTTTTTACATTTATAATACGGTTTTGTTCTAAATGTGTTTCCTATGTTTATCTAGTACCTACATATACTTTTTGACAGTGGCTTAGTCAAGAGTGAGGGGGGCAGGGAGCACCCCACCATACCGAAATTCTCCAAAATTCCCAAAAACCAGAGCCACAGAAAAGGGTTTTTTTATTTATTTTACTGGCAAATATGAAAAAATACATTTGGGCATGTTATCTAAAAACTGCGGTGCTTTAGTTGTTCATTTCTTATAAAATGACCCACCTCCAAAACAAAATTCTGGGTACGCCACTGCTTTTTAATAAACCAAGTAAAAATATATGCATAGTTTATTTCTAACAATATAAATAAATATAGACTAAATGAAGATAAGCACTCATGCATTGTAATTACTTTTGCATTAAAAACAGTGTGAGTAATCTTACACATTCACCTTTATTTATTTTCAATAGCTGAGACAGTTTTTTGACCCATATAACTTTTGAAACTATTTGCATTTGCATTACCGTTAAAAAGCTATATGTGGATTAGCCATTCTTTGTGCTGGTTAAATTAAAATGAATAATGTGAATAGTACTAAAATGGATATCACCATTTAATCTATTCTTTAAATTATATTTCCCAAAGTTTACTTGTGATACTATCTTTCAACATGTCTGGAAGTCATCGCTTAAATGGCATCCACTTGAACCGTCTGATGTAGTGCATCTACTTCAAAATTGCAATATAGAGGGTGATTAACTGATATTTCCATCCACTTGAATTTTTTAATTCCAGTCCTGTATTTTTTGGGATTAAATTGAAGTAGAGCTGTCAGGCGTCCCGATTTTGGCGAGATTGTCCCTAATCTATTTGATTTGTTCAGCATTTGCTGCATTTATATAGTCTTGAATTTTTTAAGTCAATACGAATTGAACTTAATTTCTTAATTTAGATGAATGTCATTTCTATCACCGGTATTCCCTGTTAGCTTGCAAGATAAGTTTGGTTATTTTGATGGTATTTCCCTGTTGGTAGTTGTGTTGTGTGCGTGTATACTGTATCGTTGTTACTGTTTAGAACTGTGGATATCATTAGTTATTGCAAATGGCGCAGAGTAGATGCACAATCAGATTCAGATATATCTGATTCATAAGAGGCAGCAAGTTTTAAAGTAGTGCCTAAAAACGGAAAACGTGAAATACATTGTAATGAAAAATGGAAAACAACTATTGGTTGGCAGGAGGAAAAAATATAAGTAGCACAAAGTGCCGATTGTGTGAGAACGAGTTTTCAATAAGTCATGGCGGAGAAAATGATGTTAAAAAACATATGAAAACCGATAAACTCAAAAAAAATTTTTCGAAACCATCATGTAGTCGAAGCATAACATCGTTTTTTACAAAAAGTAAGGACAGCGGAGAAGAGAAAGATTTGATTACTGCCGCCAAGGATACTGAAGTTTTTCACACCATTAATCATAGTCTAGGTTATGTTTCTGGGGATTGTCATGGAAAACTATTTTCCAACATGTTTTCAAATTCAAAGATAGCTGGAAAATATAGTTGTGGTGAAACTAAATCCACAAAAATCGTCCAAAATGTGTTAGGCCCACAGAGCAAACAGAATGTTTTAGATGATCTAAAGGATAATCACTTTTTTTCAATAAGTACAGATGCATCAAACAGAGGTAATTAAATTTAATGTGTATAACAATTTCAGTGAGACTAAGGTATTCTTTTTTCTTTTAGGAAATATGAAAACATTTTCATTAGTTGTCAAGTATTTCAAAAAGGACACTGGTGTTCATACAAAACTTATTTCTTTTTTTGAATTGTCTGATGAATCTTCGGCTAGTGCCGCTTCCAAACTACTTAATTTGCTCAAGGAAAACAGTTTATCTGCAAGTAACACAACAGCTTTTTCTGCAGATAATAAGAGCTTAAAGAACTCTTTGAATGGTGCGACACAGAATGGTCTGAACTACTCAGACATGTGCCTACTAGGTGCTCCAGCTGCCGAAAGACTAACTTTAAACTATCAGCCTATTAAAACTTATTTTCTATTGAAAGACAACACACCTCCTCTCCTAAGAAAATTTTTTGAGAGTAATATATGTGAAGCTTTATTTGCAATGTGGGAACTTTACTTAACAAAACTATCAAAATACTTGAAAAAGAATCCTTTTTTGTGGCTAAACTGCATTCGGTAATGGCGGAATTAAAAAATGGATTGGAACAAAGACAACGAGAGAAGTTTTATGGATCAACTGCTAGGAGCATTTTACTGTGCAGTGATAATGAAAATGAGAAAACAATATTTCTAAAGGAGGCAGATGCAGTTCTTGAAACAATGGTACTTTATTTACAAAAGTGGTTTAATTATGATGATTTTAAATTAAAATCTTTGGAGTTTATGACTTTGGAGAATTATTTTAATTTTGAGAACATTGTAGAACTTGTTCAGGCTTTTGAGGTATCAGGAATAAACGAAGATTTGCTATTTGAAGAATATTAAAAATTAAAATCTTTTCTGGCAGGCATCAATGAAAATTTTGAGCAACTTGCTTGCAATCAAAAATGGGTGCAGTTTTTTAATATTGAAGAGTGTCTAAATCTGGAAAGAATTTGCAATTTTGTGTTTTCTTTACCTCATTCCAATACCTCTGCAAGAATCTACTTGAGATAAAAGAGTTGTTGGTATTTGTATATATTTTATTCCTCTTATCCAATACAATAAAAATATTTTTATATTTGTCCTGCTTTTTTCCAACGAAAACCTGACAGCCCTAAATTGAAGTCTGATGAAGTGGAACAGCATATTTTTAAATTAATTAATTAAAATGTAATTAAATTAAAATGTACACAGTTTTAAAGCTTTGGCGAGGATAACAAACAAACTCTTCTTCTAAAAATTTTCCACTACATCCCTTTCTACACTGCTTGTTTCTTTGTGGCATAATAGTGAATTGAAGTTTTGGATTTATGCATCCAATCTAATATGACAGGATAAATACAAGTTTCATATAGTTCCCTTTGAAGCGGATCGATTCAAGTGGATGCAATTTACTCAATATATATGTTCCCATTCAGTAACATAAAATATAGAAAATATTTAAATTATTTTTTTGGAACTTTTCCAAAAAAAATATTTATTATCAATAAAGTGAGAACTTCATATTTTAGTTATTAGTAACAGCAAACAAATTTAAACCTTCCGCAAACGAAAGAAGAAATCGTATCTGAAGTAGAATAAAATCACCCTTTTAGTGATTTAGGTTAGAAATGGTTAAGGTTAATTAAGTTAAAAATGTCTAATTTACGATAATCCTCCAAAACAATATCAGAAACGTGTTAAATTTCTCGGTGTATAATATCAATATTCAACTGGATCTCAAAATAAACTTAAACATAAATTAAAACAACAAAAACTGGTAAATGTTAAAAACGCACACAGAGTAGTTTTGTGTTGTTAAATTCCACTTTCTGTTGAGCCAATAACATTTTAATTATAATTAAAAATTATAAATATAACTGCTGAAAGAAGAACAAAAATAATAAAACAATAATATATGAACATAAAAAATGAATAGAAACAAATGTATACGAGAAACCTCATAAGCATTTAAAAAAAACGGCAACACAACGGTAATTACTTCTGAATATTAAAATGCAATATACATTAAACAAATAGCTTTTAAAAGACTTAATGTCAATATAAATTTACCTTTTAATTTTTTTTAATGTATTCGTTCTTCACCGAAAAATCCGGCAAACAATATTTCAACGACACAAAACATCAACAAATTAACAATACCTAAAATGCTAATATGGCTGACCAAAATACACAAACGAAATCGTGACATATGTCAACAACATCCTCCAAGTCATAGAATGTAATTTGCACTACATTGTGACATAACACTTAAGCGCATGTCAACCGATAAACACAAAAGCTATATTTTTAATAGATATCTCGTAACACAAGACGGTGAATAGGCACACTCGATCGTTTCCCGAATATCCCAAAAGCGAACTAGATATGGTTGCCAGATGATCGGGAGACGCTTGGATTTTAAAGCGTTATTCGGGCTCCCGTTAGCCGCAAAATTTCTTCTAGACATCAAAAAAATATATTAACTGACTAATGTACATGACTTTATTCTCAACATGCCAGGTTCTGAAATAAATGTTATACGTACATTTTTAAAAGTGATATACTTCTCTCAGAGATCAAATATATATATAGGTATTACTGCATGTCCCATTTCACAAAATAGGTGAATAAGTAAAGAAAGAAAAGGTATCCTTTCGTCATATTGTTGATTGTGTTATATTTCCATGTTTGAAGCTGTATGAAGGTTTGCCTCAAGCAATCGTCACGGCAATTTTGCCTTCTAAGTTCACTTATCTCTCCTGGATCACCCTCCATTTATCTCTCTTGGCACCAATATCCACAAACTATGTAACAAAGGTAATAAGTAAATATTAGCTGTTCCACATATAGTAACCCAAGAAACATAATAAAGTCAATTTGGATTTAAGCTTACTTACCTAGTAGTTTTATGGTTTTATCCATATCCATATCCTAGAAATGAAAAAAGTCACTTCAAATCAATATTTACTTACAAAATTATCTTCAAGATATCTATAAGACATATCATAAATCTACTTCACTCATAAGTGCTTTTGTTATTAATCTAACTTTATCTGAGAATTCCATTAAATCTTATATGTTTGGTCTTGTATTTATGGGTATACTGGTGAGAATTCATACATATTCTAATAAGTATATCAAGTCTTAGGATATAAATGGCCTGCAAACGAACTTCATAAGATTATTATCAGGTTTTAAGATTTCTTGATAAAAATACATCTTAAGAAATGATCGCCTTATAAACCAGCTTTGTAAATTTATTTTTGCTATAGGTTTTGAGACGTCTAAATAAACATTCCTTTTAGAAAATAAAACACTTTGTAAACACACTTCATAAATATTTTATTAATAACATGTTTGCCTGGATAAACATTCAGAATCTTATTCACAAAACTTGTTAGCCGTGGATTTAATTCTTTTAAGTTCATGGTTTTAAGACGCGGTCTAAATGAATTTTCTCAAATCATATTTAAAAGTAAACAGTTTCAAAAGAAAAAACCAAAAGTACGTACATAAACACCTTAAATAACAAACATATTTGTCCACATCATTTTTTAGCAAAATCAAAATAAATTGTTAAGATAGATAAAGTACATTTATACTCAATGAAGAATTACATTCTTACAATAGACCAAATAGTCTTAAAAATAATATGGCCATTTAATTTGTATCAGACAATGTATCCGTAACCGTCTATTTTGAATTAAATTAAAGAAAATAAAACTGGAAAAATGCATGTAAATATTGTTAAAAAAGTTTCGCAAATCACTTTTTAATTTCACTTAATTAAAGTAAACATTCATTTTGATAAAAAAAAATGGTGCGATAAAATCAAAACTTTCAACATTTCAAGTTATTTTGGAACCGCGTGTGTTCTCTATTCCTTAAATATAGATATTCACGATAAATTTCGATGAGCAGAAAAAAATTGTTATAGAAATGATCTTTTAGCGAATTATTATAACTCAGAGATATTCGGATAACATGTTACCAAGAGCATTTTTATATTAAGATGTCTATCTACCATTTTTCTTTTGTTTATAAAAGTTACCTCTCTTGTTTCCGCAATATTAAAATTCACAAATCAACCTTAAGAGTCTTAAAGATCAGCTAGATAACTTTTAAATACATTAAAACTTATGGTGGATTTATGAGATTATTTTACGTACAAGTGTCAAGGGTAAACTGAAGAAAGAATAAATATACTTAAGAATGGTTTTTATGAATGCCTTAAGGCTTAAGAGCATTTGTCATTACAACTTACTTAAAAAATGTGCTTAAATATATCTCCAGAAAGACCTTTTTACATTTAAGACATACTCAACAACCTCCTGAAGAACCTTTAAACTTAAAAAGGTTTTATGAAATGGTTTATGACAAGATCGGTATCCTGAAGATCTTCATAGACATTAAATTGTTTCTTGGGAACGTGGTGCTGTATTAAATAATCTAACTTCAGACAAAAACAAAAATAGAAAGTAAAATGTCATTTCAATCAGTAGTAATGTAAGACTTTCACTCGGACAAAAATGTAATAATGACAGAGTTGTTAGTCCCTGAAAATTTACTATTTGAACGAGTTAATGTGAAGTGTAGCAGTGCAGATGGTACAGAAAAGGTGTATATTTTCCTATGATTGGAACACACTACCGTGTAGAGAAATTAATTTGTAAGACGCTTTCATGTGACAGGATTTATTTGTACAACACTCTATATATGTGCAGAATTATGAATTGCGCCATATATTTAAACATTTAATTGGACGTTACACTTTAATCTTGCAAAGATTTACAATATTTATATTGGTTTATTCATTTAGAATATTAAAATATTTTAAAGTGTTTTAGCCCTATTGATCTAGTGATCATTTTATTTTTATAATAAATTGTTTTTGTTAGTTTAACTTTGCGCGTTATTTTTGTATGATATACTCTTTACCAATTTTTTAGATTCATACATGAAAATAATTCAAACCAGCACTGTTTTCAAGGAAAGCAGACCCTAAAGTATAAAGTACGAACTTATAGTTCACCCCTATATATGGTGGATTAGTATAGTTCTTTTCTGTCTATATTTTGGTCCTTCGCCCGCCGTATATTTTTGTGTTTTTTTTAAATGATAAAAGTGAAAGTAAGATACAAAGTTGACACAAAAAGTATTTGTTAGTCTCACTCTCTCTTATGTTGTTTACATCGCTCTATATGAGAAAATAAAGTGGCTCATATAAAATTTAGGCTAACGATCTACAATTAAGTTTGTGGTTTTGATTTGTTGATGCGACATTTAAAAAAATATTTTTGAAATTGTTTATATTGATTTGATTTATTTAATATTAATATTTTGGATGTCATGTTTATATATTACTGTTGAATTTTTGAAAAATGGCAGAAATGTAAGCTTTGCTTAAAACTCTCGTAAAATATAAATTTGCTGTTACACGAATGGAAAATTGATTAAAAAGAAATGGTGACACTGGACAAAATAGTTTTAAAATACGAACTCGAGAATGTTGTTTAAGTGAAGCTTTTAAGACATACGATGCGATACAGGACTATATTGAAGATTTAGATGACAAAGAGGTCATAGAGAGGACAGAAAGTAAAGAAAAATTTTAAAAATATATTATCGACACTTAAAAAAATGATGGTTTGTAGTTATAATGATGAGTCGAATCCATCCGAAACCAAGAACCTTACCACTGAGCCAGGGAGCACACACTAAAAATTCGACAAAACTTGTTTATACTCCTGGAAAATAAGCGGCGAACCAATACGAAGCACATTGAAAAGTCTGTGCTGTGACTAGCGTATGTAGTATGGGATTCAAGGTTTTGCGTAATAATTGTTTCTGGATTTTTGGCACAGATACTAGTTCGTATGCCAGTTTGTTCTTCGTCCGGAGCTTAACCAGAGCTGGGGCGGCCCTCTCAGATGGTTTATCTGTCCAATGCATCTCGGCTTCCACAAGTCACCTCTTGGAAGTACTATTAGTATCAGTGGTATCACGTTAATAACTTTTTTTTGTTCATCTTCCACCGCCGCTTAGCGGTGTGCTAATATTCTATATAGAACCAAGCAGATAAACAGGATTCTATGCAAGAATAACTATAAGAATCGCACGTTCACAGCGTCAGCTTCATTTCTAACGTTCCCGTCAATTTACAGTCTGTAACCCGCATCATCTCAAAATATCACAGTAAAGCCAAACACGTGGAACCACTTATGTGACAAAACAGAGAGGTCTGTCTTCCATAAGGCGGTTCAAAAGACTGCAGAACTTTGTACTTCCTTTTATAAAATCCAGTAGTGCCTCAGCTCTGAGTATGAACACACCGTGCTGCCATATCCTTTATTGTATTTTAATTATATCTTATTCTGATGCCCTACCATCGAGCTAGCAGAGCTCACACCAAAAACATAACGAACTTGGTTTATACCTCAATATGTCACCAGTTTAAGGAAATAGACGCAATGTGGCGTTACATTTGTGATCGTGCTCAGGTTTTATCCGCTACTCTCAAGTGCTGGATAGGTATATAGATTATCAGCCGTTTGAACCGAAAGAAGCGGAAAGATATCAGTCTTCCAATCGACGTGTTAGACAGACCCCTGTGTTTTTAACATAAGTGGTTACACGCGTTCGGTTTAGCTGCTTTGATTCGCGGGAAGACGGGAGATTCAGGCGCTTAGTGAGGAAACGAACGAACCCGCTAGCAAGGGAGCAGACGCTGTGAACCTGTAAGGCTTAGTTGTTCCTGTATCCTATTCGTTTGCCCAGTTCTACATAGAATATTAGCGTAATTGCTGGTATGAGGAATGAGTGGGAGATGTGAGCGGATAACTTGAAGAAAAAGGTCATCTCGTGACACCAGTAGTGCTCTCAAAGGGAAAAACCAAGAAGCATTTCAAAGATTGAAGAGTGATTAAAAGGATATTTGTAAGAATCGGGGTGTTCCGAGAGCTTTAAGCCCGCCATCCGGACATCCCATAGATAACGTTTTCAAATTGTAATAAGATGTAAATTATCCAAGAGGGTCGTCCCAGCTCTAACTAAGCTCCGAACGGAGAGTAATCCGACAAATGGACTAGTATCTGCGCTAAAAACATAGCTAATTTATGATCAAACGATAGAGCAAGACGTTTCAGTCTTCCGGTTCGTCTCGTCGAATGCAGACCTCTGTGTTGTTAACATAAGTGGTGCCACGTGTTCGGTTTTGCTGCTTTATTTCGGGGGGAAACGGGAGACTCAAACGCTCAGTGTGGAAACTAACGGCCCCGCTAGAAAGGGATCAGACGCTGTGAACGTGTGAGGCCTAGTTGTTCCTGTATTCTATCCCATTCGTCTGCCGCAGTTCTACATAGAATATTAGCGTAACGGCCGCTACGTGGCGGGAGTGGGAGGGGATAACTTGAAAGAAAGGGTCATCTCGTGATATCATTAGTACTCTCAAGGGGCATCTAGTGGAAGCCAAGATGCATTTCAAAATTTAAAGAGGAAATATAAAAGAGCTTTGGGGTATTCGGGAGCTTCGAGCTCGCCATCCGGATATCCTACCGATAACCTCTCCAAACTGGATTAAGGTGCAGGGTCGACTTCGAGGGTCGCCGATTTAACGACTCTGAGCCCCGGACGGAGAGCAATCTGGCAAATGGACTAGTATCCGCGCCAACAATCTAGCAATTAATTAAATTATTCATTAGAGCAAAACGACTTTTGAAAAGTGTAACCATAACCATTTTCAATTTAGTTTGTGTTTTTCTTAGAGTGGTCTAAGGTGTTTTATATTAATTATAGGGAGAAAAATAATTATGCCACCTTGTTCAACCAAATGTGGTAAAAATGCAATTTTGAAGGTAATACTTGTATGTTTTTAGAATATTATAGTGAGCCCATCTACCTAAAAATAGTGCAAACCTTTAACTGGATGTATTATTTTGAACTTACAGAGACCTAAGACGGGAGACACTTTATGTAAGGAGTGTTTTTTTGAAGCTTTTGAAAATGAAATTCATTTTACAATTGAGAGAGCAAGATTATTTCGTCCAGGCTGCACAGTAGCAGTTGCTGCTTCTGGTGGTAAAGATTCAACAGTATTGGCATATGTACTCAAGTTATTAAATGAAAAATACAAATACAACTTGAAATTGATATTATTGTCAATTGATGAAGGGATTACAGGTTACAGAGATGATAGTCTTGACACAGTTAAACAAAACAGAGATGATTATGATATGCCTTTGAAAATAATGTCGTACAAAGATTTGTATGGCTGGACTATGGATGAAATTGTTGCTGAGGTATGAACTACTAGATTATTTATGCTTTTTAAATTAGTGTTTACTTATAAGCCAGACAGCTCCAATAGTCGGCACAAATGACTATTGTAAAGTAATTTGAACTATGGGCATATTTTAGTTTCCTGTAATCTGTTTATTTTTTTCAACCAATATAGTCTATTCAATTGATTCAGATGATACTTGATGAAATTCCATTATACACTGAATAAAGCATCTATAACTTTAATTTCCACTATATTACAGTATACCATGACAGTTGTTTTGGCAGAGTGTTGTGTTCGGATAAAATTTACATTTTAAGTTTCTTCTACAATGAGGTATTTATATATATCTTTCAAAACCAAGACAATAAAAATATCAGAATTTACAACTAATAAAGGTTCAACAATGGGGAATTCTGCAAATCTACCTGATCGTTTAGTAATTGCCCAGATGTTTTAAATTTAGTAATTTTTGCACTATCTAGAAAATTGAGTTTCTTTGTTTTTATTTCAGAATGAAGAATTTTAAAATTGTCATCAAATGTGTGTAATTTGTTTAGTAAATGAGTTGCGTAATGTGGATTATTTAAATTTTAAGTTTTTATTTTTTACTTTACATGAACCCCACTGCAGCATGTAAACTCCTGATTTCTTTTTTTTTGTTTTGAGTAAGCTTGATATTTTTTATTATTTTCCCTAATGTATGTTGCGTCTTAAACTGATTTTTATCCCTTTTCTGGAAAGGTGTCTAGAAATTTTGGTACTCAATTTATTGATATAGGTTATAGTTTTAAAAGTACTGTGATTGACGTTTTTAACTGTTAGATAAGTTAAATTGATTGCTTTTTTGTATGATTTTTTGCCGATTGTTTTATCTACAATATTTGCTTTGTATCCATTGTTAACTGCTATCTGTTTAATTAAATTTAGCTCTTTATTACAATTTTCATGTGGATAAAGGTATGTTTAGAAGTCTGTTAATGAAGGAGTTAAAAGCTGACATTTTGACTGACTGAATTATTATGAATAACAAAATCTGTATGTGGCGGCTTATGATAGATCTTTCATAAGCCTGCTGCAGTGATTCAGGAACAAATATCATATACAAATTGTTGTGACAATATATATTGTATACACAGAATATTCGAGAAATAAACCAGTTTATGCTTGTTTTAATACTTTAAATTTGCATACTGTTTTATTGAATTGTTTGTTGAAATTCTTCCAATCTTACTATGTTATTTTCAAGTCCATACAATCAGCATTACTAGCATAAATGTGGAAAATTATCCTGTAATATTTTCAATGAATAACAGTAGAAAATGGGTCTTGAATATTATTTGGCTTGGAATAATAGTGCTCTTTAGTAGAACATTTAATGATCTAATATTTTGTGAATACCAGGAAGTTCAAAAACTTATCGTATTTGATCCTTACTGTGTGCTATTAAATTGAGTAGGTGGTTACAACCTCCCATTACTTAGTGTGTTTTTGCTTTAACCTTGTTTTTGTTTTAACTATGATTTTAGTTTTTTTTTAACTAGACCTATTTTTCTTTGTTTAATATCTTTGGCAATATTATTATCTTGTTATATCAAATCTAGAATGCTCCAGTTGTAACTCCAAGTGAATATGTAAGGTGTGTCCAAGGGATGACTAATTATTTGGTACAATTATTATTTAATTGTGGCAGCTGTAAACAATTACTATCTGCTTTCCAGATTGAGACAATTGTCATCTGCTGTGTTCACATGCCTCCAGCATAATCTCTGGAGGCCTATCAATAATTTTGTTACTCGTGAATTTCTTACAAACTAGTTTGATAACCACAGGTTCATCATTTTTGGAGATTTCAACTTGCCATTGATTGAATGGTTAATCGAGGACAACATGCTGATTCCATGAGAGCTGCTATCACCTACTACTGAAACCCTGATTGACTTTACATTCTTTCTTGAACTGCAGCAAATTAACTGTGTGTCTAATTATCTAGGTCATACACTAGATCTTATTTCCATCAACAACATTGACAGTCAATCTATTTCGCCTAGCCCCAATGAACTGCGGTATCCAATCTATCCAATTATGAGATCTGGTTTAATTTGTGATTATGAGGAGTATACCAGTGTACATCGAGAAGTGAAATTTAGAACAAACATGTGTTATCTTATGTACGGGACAAACACTGAACATTTAATCCCAGTAATATAAAACACTTCTGGTTATTTATTAAAAATCTCAAATCCGACTCTTGTCTTCCAAGCAAAATGACATACATAGGCATGGATCTTATCACGATAGCTTCAAATTCAAAAATCATTTATTGTTCACAAAATATAAAATAAATTTAAAAGCAGTACACAAAAGGAGAGGGTACACTTAAAACCAAGTCCCAACCAAAAATAAATAACACATTAAGAGGAAATATTAGACACTAAAACAAACTAAAATTAAAATTAAATGAGAGGGTGCTATGCAGAATCTCACGCTTCAGATTTCTCTTTAATGAATCTTTAGATGTCCCATTTGGGAACAAGCTCGAGATCTGATTGAAATGTAGGGAGCTAAGTATGAGAAGCTTGAATGGAACACTACACTCCAAAGCCGCGGAACATTAAGATTAAGGTGTACTTGCTGGAGCTGCCTGATGTGTACATCACTTCTCACCAGCTTATCAGCGAGGAATTTAGGGGTCCTAGTATTAACGACATTAACCACAAAGCAGGCAAAATGGATAAATCTCATTTCATTCAGTTTTAGCAGATTGAGTTGCCCATAAAAAGGGGTGATGTGATGGAAATGTGGAATATTACTGATGAAACGAATGCAGTGGTTCGGCATTCTTTGTAGCCTCTTGCAGCTCTCACCCATCAAACAGAGCCCATACACCACATCAGCATAGTGAAAATGGGAGAACACCAAGGAGTTTACAAGCATTTTTTTAATAGTTTCATCCAGGAAGTTTTTTAATCGAAATAAAGATTTAACACTGATATAAACTTTTTTGGCATACCTTCCAAAATGTGTTTCTCAAATTTGAGATTAGCATTAATGATTAGGCCCAGGTTTTTATACTCTCACAGCACAGAACTTCCTGTCCATCAATGCTTAGACCCAGGCTAGGACAATCTTTCAAGAAATGAGGTGGGCCAATTAATAACTGTTGACACTTTGCAAATGCATTTTCTCATCACTCTCTAGGTTGTTGTTCTGATTACATTGGCGCCGACCTCTCAAACATTTAGCCTGTATTTTCCAGTAATTTTTGTCATCAATTTATCAATTCACAGTTTTATCGTCTTGGAAATAACCCAAAAAATATCTCAACTAGATATTTTAAAGAAAGCGCCCCACTTTTCCTTAAAAATTGCTGCTCATGTGCAGGTCTATAATGTAAAGTGTTTTAGAAACTTTTAGACTATGGTCACTTTCCACTAATTTGGAAAAGTTCTAGTCTCCAACCTATTTTTAAGGTCATACAACAAATATAGAGAATTATTATGAATATTGATTCTTTCATGCTTTCCAAATACTTCAGTACTTTTAAACACTATATCATCCCCATAACAGCATGGGTTTTATAGGGGTGCTCACCAGCAACCTACTTAGGCATACCAAAACTTCTTAGTTTCCTGGTAGACACTGACATACAAGTGGATACTATTAACACTGACCTGCCTAAAGCCTTTGATAGTATATGTTATCCACTTCTTATTAAAAAGCTGTCTGTACACCAGTACCTTAAATTCATAAAATCATACTTGTCCGAGCGTCGATAACATGTGACTATTTGCGGTTCAACATCCTGTGAAATATATCAGATTTGTGCTATTTTTGTTGTTTGTCAATGATGTCCTCTCCTGTTTTCAATTCACTCTCTCTTGTATGTAGAAGACCTCAAGTTTTATAATATCAACAGTACAGATTTCAATGGTTTGCAAATGGATTTAAATCATTTTAAGCAGTGGTGCACTTTAAATTATCTAAAAAATCAATATTTTTCAAATGCAAGGTTATTGGGTTCTATAAGTGTGTGGATAAATTCATTTCATGACCTAGGTTTAATTTTTGATGTAAACCTGTCTTACATGTCGACAGTATTTTTCTTAAGGCTTTTAGGTTATTGGATTTATTAAAAGAAATATCAAACACATTAACGACACAAGGGTGCTTTCTTGTCTTTATACCTGCTTGGTCCTCAGCATACTGGAATACTGCTCCGTTATATGGTCATCACATTATGCTTGTCACATAAACAGACTTGAAGGAGTGCAGATTAAATTTACAAAACACTTACTACAATAAGTTTCATTATCCTTATTCTAATCTTACCTATGAAACTAGACTTTTGTGTTGTGGGAACAAAAGTCTGGAGGTTCGGTGTAAAGATACTCTTTTACTTTTTATGGATAAGTTCATTAACGGCACAATAGACATTGACTTTTTACTTAGTTTAGTATATATTTTAGTACCAAATAGGCATACCAGGCAGGTTCAGATATTTTTTGAGTATACCAACAGAACCAATTATTTCCTAAGCGCCTTTGTGTATTGTTTGCTTTCAAACTTTAATAGGTTTTATGTAGACAAAGCGAAATTTACCTTAAAACAAAAAAAAGACCTTTCAAAAGATTTATAACACCCTTTCAATTTAATTGTGTTACCCAAAATTGCACTCAGCCGCCATCTTTAAATCATTAATTACAGAATATATTTAATCTGTGTAAATGTCTATATAATCTTCATTTTTATTAATACATTTGGATGTGCACTGGTCTCTTTATACATGTCAGTGACGTATCAATATTGACGTAGTTCCATTGAATATTTTTCATTATGCATGAAGCAACACAAAGGTAAAAAATTTGACCACAACATCATCACTTTTTCATAAGTTATGTAATTAATATGAAATTTAAAACTTTTATACTTTTATCAAAGTAAAGACTTTTGAATATATCAATTTAATTCCAACAATTGCTTATAAAAATAATTTGAAGCTTGTTCTACTGCTTTTTTATTTATTTACATTGTTATACTTTTTTTAGGTAGGAAGAAAAAATAACTGTACTTTTTGTGGAGTTTTTCGAAGGCAGGCATTGGATAGAGGTGCCAATTTATTGGAAGTAGACTATCTAGCAACAGGCCATAACGCTGATGATATTGCAGAAACTGTATTAATGAACATATTACGAGGAGATTTAGCTAGGTTAAATAGATGTACATCAATAATGACTGTAAGTTTTAAGCTGTTAACAATAAAAATTCATTTATTACATATTTAAATCAGAAGATAAGATTCAAATTTAAAACATACTTTATTGTCAGAAGTTTTAATTCATTGACAAAGCTGAAAAAAATTTTACAATATAAAAACAGTTTCAATAAAATTTCTGCTACAGAACAGATGTATCATTGGTAGTGAGTACACATAGGAAGAGGAATATCAAGACAAAATAATTTTTTTAGAAGTGCCCTATAGATGTATACCATTTTGCCATATTGTTCCCAAAATGTTATTTTCTTGTGCATACAGATGATATGAAATGTTTTGGCACTGTGTATGTTTCTTGGTTGTCACCTAGCAGTTTTCTGAGGCATCTGTATAATTAGCTCTGCACAGTATTTGGATTTAAAAACAATTTTTTATATATAATATGCTTATTAAGTTGAATTTTATAAAACCTATATAGGTTTCCCACACAGGAGCCAATTTATTTTCCTTGGCACTATCATTTAAAGACTGCTTAACTTCATTATTTGCTACACATTTTGTGTTCATAAAAAAAAAGTTATTTCTGTTGATTGATGAAGTGCAGGATGTTTGTTTCTCCCAGGTTTGTAGAATCAAAAATTGGACAAATCTAAATTGAATATTATATGCTAGATTATTACACTGTGGGTGCTTTAAGTTTTTAACTAGTTTAATTGCCATGTTCAATCAATGAAAGTTATTTAATATAAGTTTAGTAATATAATTTTAAATCATCTATTCTATAAATCTTTTGGCAGCTTTAAGGTTGTATTATTGACCCATAGCCAGCAAGAGCTTAAATTAATTCATATTTTATTTTAGGATAGTGGTGATGGAATACCAAGAGTAAAGCCTTTAAAATATACCTTTGAGAAAGAAATAGTTATGTATGCCTATTTTAGAAAACTTATTTATTTTTCTACAGAATGTGTATTTGCCCCCAACGCTTATAGAGGGCATGCAAGAATTTTATTAAAAGATCTGGAAAAAATTGATCCTTCGGTTATAATGAATATTATTCAATCAGGTACTTTTTATAATTAAAAATAGCAAAATTGCCAAGATGATTAAAAAACAATTCAATGCATTATAATTCCTGAAATAAATTTATTTAAATATTTTTTAGGTGAAAACTTGAAAGTTAATGAAACAGCTAAAATTCCTTTTTTAACAAGATGTACTAGATGTAATTATGTTTCATCACAAGATGTTTGCAAAGCTTGTATACTATTAGAAGGTTTAAATAAAGGGCTTCCACGTTTAGGTATTGGTAAATCTAGTAAAGTCAAGAGATTGTTAAAGGAGAATGAAGAAAAAATTACCAGCCAGAAAAGAGAATGTTCTTGCCAAGACAAATCACAAGTAAAAAATTGCCTTTGTAGCATCACATTGCCAAGTATAACTTAGTGTATATATACAAATATGCAATAAAAAGTTTGTTTTTTTTTCAGTTATGAATGATAATTAATTCTGCTGATAAAAATGTATTAGTAATTACAAATTAGCAGAGTCAATATGATACAAATTATAATGTTTGCATTTCAAAATATCATTCATTATTCTAATCACAGTTGTTTTGGGTCCCTTGTAAAAGAGTGGTAACTATGAAAAAAATCAGTTTTTCAGATCATTGCACCATCTTTTCAATCCCTCAGCCTATCTGCTTGTCTGACTATGCTCTGCACAGAAAAAAGTTCATATTTAATTAACCTCAAAATTTTGCACAAAAGGCATCTATGATATAAGAGAAAGATCATTTTTATTTTTGGTACTATATATATATATATATATATATATATATATATATATATATATATATATATATATATATATATATATATATATATATATATATATATATATATATATATATATATATATATATATATATATATATATATATATATATATATATATATATAGCAGTAATATAAATTTAAAAATCTAATAAGTTGTTAGCAGACAGCTTAAAGCCAAAAATAATAAGTCAGAAGTAGATGTTGACTTTTTAAAGTCCGAGTGAAACTAATAAAAATATTTGTAATTATGTTGCATCCATTTCTGTATGGATTCATGCAGTAGTGGTAGGTCAAAGACTGTCTAAAAAAATCCCCTTCCCCAATCATTATTATTGTTGTACCTGCTTTATTATCAGACTAATCTTAATCTACACCCATGTCACTGTCTAGTGTCTGCCACATACCGAGAGACAGATGGTCTGAAATTTTGCAAATATGCTTTTAAATTTAACTGAAAAAAAAAACCTTTTGATTGACAAAACAAATATACATTTGTAAATTAATTAATAAATAGCCGAGGGCCACCTGACACAACAATTGGATCAGAGCAATTTTTTCTTTCATTTATTAAAATAGTTTTTTTCTTATTAAAATGGATTTTTTTTTATGACATGAATAATGCAGAATTGTCCTTTTTACATATACAAACTAAATTTATTTTAAATATGTCTATTTAACACAAGGAAAATAAACAGTAAAATTCTAATCAAAACAAAAGAACATGGATGAAAAAAATGTCAAATATGAATTCTGCTAGCCTATAAAAAAAGACTTGTATATAAGGATTACAAACACGTTCCATTTAACGTCTTAATTAATTATTCTTTATTAAAACATATTACCAGAGAGAAGCTGAAATTATAATTTGGGGAATCCCACAAATGACATAAAGGGTGGCAAACAAAACGTATCTGGTAATTTTGACATATCACATGCTCTCTCTTTCTCTTACTTGTCTATTTAAGTTGATAGTATAGAAATTGTTTTTATTATTTTATTATTATTTTCATTTTATTTTGGTAACATATTTGTACTTCCTTCCTGAGATAGATTTTTGTAGATCAGGGGCGTGCGGTGAAGTTTTAAGAAAGGGAAGCAATTTTTAGGAACTTACCTATTTGTAATGTAATTCGATTCTTCGATCATTTTTTGCAAATTCGTCAATGACGTCATCATAAAAACGTCGATGCTCCGACATATTTTGGAGAAGTTTATTTTCAATGGACAACAGCGATGTATGCGAAAGTCTCTCCTGCCCCGTTGAATTTCTCACGAAATTTGTTATACGTTTAAGTGTTTAAAAATTGCGTTCTACTGATGAACTTGTGGCAGGTATTGTCAATACTAATTCACACAATTTCGACACTTCGGTGTAGGCATCTTCCAGCTCCTTGTCTTTTAAAAATTGAATTAGTTCCTTAGCGTTATTTTTTGCGCTAATGTCATCAGTTTCGTAAATCACTTTTAGTTCAGATCGCAGTAACACTCGGTCGAAAAACTGGCCATAATGAAGAAGAAGAGATTTAAACGCATCTTCTGGAAAAGTTTTTCCTTTAAATGCATCAAAATTGCAGAACTCGAGGAATTTAAAATCATTTAAACCATTAAATCTATAGTTTATTTGTTGCTGAATTTGATCGATTATTTCATAAAAGAGGCGTCTGTATGATGTTTGATGAACACCTTCCCACCTTGTCTGTTCAAAGACGCTTGGCTTGTGGCTCTACATTTAACGTCATCGTTTTCTCCCAAAGTAATAGGTCAAAGTCATCTCTTTTTTGGCTTAACATTGACTTAAAATCATCTACTTTTTTTTAGGCAAAAAGCAATATCATTTGTTTTAGTTTGTAATATATTAACATTGTCCGATAATGGAAATATTTCTGAAAATATCTTCAACAAATAATTAAAATTAAAATCTCGTTTCAAACAGTCCAAAAACCCCCTCGAACTATTTATTACTTCTGAGTCCAACGTTTCATTATTTTCTATTATGTTCTCAAATAGTTCAATCAATGATTCACGATTTTCAGATACTGTTAACACAAGTCTTCCATTGTAGTTCCACCTAGTAGGAGCTACCAAGTCCAAAGCTTGTGTACATTTTGTTGACTTGAAAAAAAAACAGCCATGCCACTTAAAGTACCAAAAAATACTTAATCTACATACTATACAATACTACACTCTTTAATGTGATTGATGGACTGAACAATGGACAAATACAGCACTTGGGAAAGTTTCTCGAACTTTAGCTTGCAGACCCCCTAATTGCCCTGCCATCGCTGCAGCTCCATCATAACTTTAAGCAACTAATTTTTTCTCTTCATTAATTTCTTTAGTAACGTTATAAAATACGGTATATAATGCATCTGCTGTACGATTTTCGGACACATTCCTAAAACCTAAAAATCGCTCTTCAATACTTCCGTCTGTTTTAACGTAGGGTATTACTATAGATAAATTAAATTAGTAATTAAATTAACTAAAATTAGTGATATCATTTGTTTCGTCCAGAACAATAGCAATGAACCGCGCCTCGCCAATCTCCTGCTTAATTCTTTTTAGAATAATGATTGCAACAGCGGAAATTAAATCATTCTGGATTCGATTCGACGTTCCGCGAAAAACGCTAGACTGCTCTAAATGATTTTTTAAGCAATCATCATATTTAGCCATTAAACTAAGTAAATCTTGAAAATTTCCTCTATTTGAAGAAACCCTTGTTTCGTCATGACTTCTAAATCCCAATTCGTGCTGCCCGAGAAAACAAACAACATCGATAAGTCTTCTTAATATTTGTCTATTTTTATCGACTAGTTCATTGTGTTGGCGGTGACTAATTTCCAACTGTTTTATTAAGGGCGTGTTCAATAATGTGTCTTTTTACAGCTTTATGGAAATTGTATATAAATTGGAAAAACCAGTTTTATTCCAGAGACCTTTTTCATTTTCAAAAAGTAAACATTGGCCAACAAAATAATTTACTTATATTTTCACACCCTGTTAGCCATTTAAATTGTTCGTATTGTTTTTCCGGTTAAAAATGTCTAATACAGTTTTTCATTTTTGTAGTTAAATTTTTCATAGGCGGTTTTGCCCTTTCTTTGGAAATTATTTGAAGCTTATCAGCGAAGTTTAATGTTGAAAATCCCTTTATTATTAAGACACACACCACACATTCTCACACACACTCTTCCTACTACATTCTCCAACATTTTCAACGTATTTGCATATCCACGTCCGTATTATTGTCGTCCATATCTCACCATGCACGACCCGATGTACATTACACAACACACGGATAGCCGTTCAAACAAACAACCTACTCCAACGATAGCTTCCGCCCCCGCTTAAAGCACGCGACTTTTTCTTTTTTTTTTTTGTTTTCATTGTAGCTCGGTCGGAGTCAAGGCCGCAATTATTATGGGCTTGATAATTAAGAAAATATTTTAGCATTTTTAATATAAACTAAATTAAATCAAATGAGCCTTAAAATATAGCGTGTTGTAGGTATAAACTAGCAAAATTTTAGTGTACCGCCATTATGGCGAAACAAAATGTCCATCTAAAGAAGGTTTTAAAAATTCAGTACCAAAAAAACTACTATTTTAATTGACTTAAAATGTTGTACGAAAATCAAGGGTGAAACAGGAATAAAGTGATACAATTTTAGTATGAATTCTATCTATATGGGCAAAAAAAATTGTTTCTTGAAAAAAAAACACCTTTTCTGGAAGAATATGTAAATAAAGTTAAAAAATAAACAAAATTGGTAAATTCGCTTTTACCTGCAACTTCTCTCCTACAGAATTTCGCTACACACAACTAACATATGAATCTATATAGCTTTTCCTAATAATTAAACATTAATTGAATAAATTACAGTTTAGGATTTGTATAATATTATTAACAAATACTTATATGCGTATTTACAATACAAGTTTATGGACAAAATATAGAAGTACTTGGTATGTATTAAATACATGACATAAATAATGAAATGATAACGTGTGTGGGCTATATTTATGGTTCAGACCTTAAAATTATACAGCTTATATTTTGTTTAAAACATACATAATGATACATACAAAAAACGAATACAGAAAATATACTTGAAAATTATATTCATATAAAGGAACATATAATATACATCTATACAAAAAAAAATAAACAAAACTCTAATTAGCTTGGAAAAGAAAGCAAGTTTTTATATAAAACAACATATGGAACTGACCTTTGGATCACATACTTAGAAAATATCATATAGAATACTATATTCAAATTTGTTTAATAAACAAATATAATAGTTTATAAAAAAAAGTATGTGTGATGCACAATTTTCTCAAAGGGGAGAGTATGTACATCACTTCTAAAATCTTAACCAAAAAAAAATATTTGAGCAATATAATATTCAAATTAACAAACGCAAACATTTCACTACTTTATGTTTTGCTTTATTAAATGGTTTGCTTCTAAGATGGAAAGCCAAAATGTTATATATTCTAGGACAAGGAAGTCTAACCACACTTTTACAGTGCTCATTACTTCTTCAGCTCTCCTAAATGCAATTTTCCACATCTCACTCTGAAATAGGAGCACGTTATCATCAGCGTAACACATAGTAGTACCTCTTGGTAATTAGAATTAGACGGTCTATATAAATTGTAAAAAGGAGTGATCCTAGAACTGTAGCACATAGCACCGCATTGAGCAGACCTCACTAAGTACTTCACCTACCCTTGCTTACTGTTCCTATTCTGTAGATAGGATCCAATCAAGTTAGAAGGCCCACCTCTTACTCCAATGTTGTGTAGCCTGCTCAGCAATATACAGCGTGACACAATGTGAAAGGCCTTTTTGAGATCTAAAAACACTAATAGGCACTCTTTACTCCCGTCATCATTCCTTTGTACATAGGTATAGGAGAGAATCGGCAACGTGGTTGATCGTTCTGGTGTTTTTTTAAAACTTAAAATTGTATATTTGTCCAGTTTAATTTAATTTATAGTGATACTTTCAATCTCTGGTGCTAATTCTTCATAATGTGAGAAAAGTTTATATTTTTTAGTGAAAAAAAAAGGACAATAACATTCCATACACATTAATAAACTGAATTCTTTTGGGTGGTGTTGCAGCATTCAATACATAAACTTTCCTAGGTGAATAAATTGAAAGATCTTTCTTTTAAATGGAGTGTGTGATGTTTGCAAGGATCCCAAAATAAAAATTTATCATTGAGATTGCTGCGGAAGATATTACTGCAAATCCGATAGTGGTTGACCCGAAATTAAAGTGCTAAAATTAAAAGAGGGTCGTCTTATAAACTATTATTGTCAAAAATGTGAAAAGTTTGAAACTTATTATCTCCTACAGCAAATAATTAAGAAGAATAAAGACGAAATTATTTTATTTTTAAAAGAAAAAATAGCGGATCTGGACACAAATCAACAAAATAACATTTCTAAGTTATTATACACATAAATATTAAAAAGTTTACCTGTGAATGGTGGTTAAGAGGTCCAAATAAATTTTGCGAGCCTAATCATAAAACCAAAGAAGAGACTAGACTCCAAAGAAACTAGAAAGGACTTAGAAAAATTTATAAATCCTGCTGGCATTAAAATTGATATAAACAATACAAGAAAAACAAAAAATGGTAGTGGTTTCATTAAATGCAGCAGTAAAAAGGAATTAAAGTCTTTAAGGGAAGAAGCTGAAAAGAAACTTACAAACTATGAAATGGTTACAAAACTGAGAAAGCCAATGTTTACGTTAGCTGGAATACCAAATTGAGAATTGTTAGACCTACCACAGATTGAAAATAGTATTAGGGGAACAAAATGAGTAGTCTCATTTGTGCTTGTGCGATCTTTTCTGTACGGTCTATGATTTAGGATACTAATTAAAGAGTCTGGTAAATTTGATGGCAACCATATTTCAGTTATAAATATTACATCTGGCTCGTTGATTTGTATTTCCGAATTTATAAAATTTAGGTATTCATTGATCCTAGATTTGTGTAGACAAATAGTAAGGATGAGTAGGCATATGCACTTAGTTTTTTGAAATGTTACTTATACCAGTACCAGATCCCTGTATATGTTAGACTTAGTTTTTATTATTTTAGGTAGACCAGAAAAATATTTTAAGATTCGTTTCTCCCTTGTTTAACCGCTCATGGCTTTCAGACAACAATTTTTTGAGATAAGCACGTTGCATAATAGTTTGAATCATACTTAATGTATATGTCCTAGCCTTTTAGAAGCTTGTTTTTATTTTGCTGTACATGAAGATGTACTGCTTACTTGGAAAAATCACCTTGATATACCTTCTCTTTTCCGGATTGTATATTTTTACAGTAATATTCAGTGTTTATATCGTGTACTTTTTGATCATTTATAAAAAATCCTCAGAGTGCCTCTGGTGCAAACGAGCATATTTGCTGCTCGTCCTGCATCTGGATCAGGGTACAACCCACACTGCCAAAGGAGCAAGGTTGTTGCTTATTTCTGCGGTGAGATCTGTCTTGGTTATCTTTACATCATTTTAGTTAGGTTATTCATTAGTGCTTTAGTTTGTTTCACTAGATCAGCTACTACCTGTGCATAGCTCTGCGTTTGTGAATGAGAATTCTTGAAGCTTTCAATGTTTTCTTTTATTTGTGGAATTTCCAAGCTAATTTCTAGGGCCTTGGCAGACGCAGCTTCTAATTCTATAAGTTCAGTTTCTACTTCGGCTAATTTCATCTGAAATTTAGATAGCAGTTAGATAGATTTTCCGCAGGATTCAAAAAAGAAGAGCATCGACCAGTTTGCTAACAATATACAGCTCATACTTCTGTAGAAGTTATTTTTGAAAACTTTTTACAAACTACAATTTTGCAGTCACATAGGCATCCGAAAACCTCGTTATCGGAGCACTTTTCTTTAAATATACAAATATTTATTCGGCATTGTGTTTTTTATTACATATGATTGTATTAAATATTAATCGATTTAGGAAACCGGCTTTAATTGATTCACAATAGTAAATTTTCAACGAAAAATTGCGGGTTTCACGGCACTGTTTAATTTAAGGTAACCTCACTTTTTTAACGATTTAATTTTGACGTCGCCGATATTATATGGTGAATTTAACTGAGTCGTAATAAATCGTGATGGTTGTGTGAAATTTCTAGTTATTTTTAATTGATAAAAACACAAAATTTTTCCAATCGAAAAAATCAAATCATGTTAGAATATATTTTTTATTTTAAAGTTTGGAAAAACTACGATTTCGACGGAAATGCACTATTCTGCGAAACGCGCGGTGCTTATTTTAGAGAGTCAGAAGGTTTTGACACCAAAAAGCACCGCACACCGCAGCAATTACAAACATTGAAACGTGTCCTCAATTTCGCTCACCCTCTTATAATACACCTATCTGCGATACATTAATTATTGGATTTACTTACTGTAGTGGAATTCGGGAATTTCCACCAATATGACCTGCATGGCTAACAATGGATCAGGTCAGGTACCATAATATTCCCAAGCTATAATCTACCAAACTACAAGGCAATAAGATTGGTTACTATCTTTTTATTTTACTTCAGTAATCCACAAAAAATAATTAACCTATTATATTTTTATTTTAGGCTCAAAGAGTGGTGATTGTCGTGACGATATGAACCATTTTAATTTAATGAAATGGGTTGAAACTCAACTGCTATTAAATTTGCCGGAGAGTTCTGTTTTAGTACTCGACAACGCATCCTACCACAACGTAACGATAGAGAAAAATGTTACTTCTTCAAGCCTTAAACCAGTAATTATTAAATAATGGCTATAGATAAAAATATTGTTTTTGAGGAAAAATTGACAAACAGAACTTTATGTAATCATTCAAAAAAAAACATCGATTTCCGGCTACTTAGTGTTAGATGAGTTATTAGAAAATCATGGTCACAAAGTTCTTAGGTTGCAGCCGTATCATCCGAAACTGAACCCTTTAAAGAAACGTAAAAAACTGGGTAGCAACCCTTAATAAATTAAAAAATATGAGATGTCACAAGTAGGGAACACATGATTGACACTACACTAGATCATCTATGTTTTACCGTTAACCCTGGGTCATCTGAAGAAAGCTGGTCAGATCTAGACAGCAAGGGTCGCTTAGATGTACAGCCCTTGGAATCATCCGACTCAGATTAATTTTCTGGTACTTTAAATATATTTTTTAATAAGTTTAGGTTACATTTGTAATAGTAGTTCGGTTAAGGTATTTTTTAGGTCTGAATTATTTCAAGTTTTTATGCAGAATGCTTGACTTAGTTCTTTTAACAATAATAAATCAACCATTTGTCAATTTTCTATTCTTACTGCTGGAACTAAATTAGTTAAATTTATTTAAATTCGTCATTCCGTCACCGACTTACCGTAAAACACTTCCGTTCTCAGGTGCGAAGAACATAATTAACACTAGAAACTGTCGTGGGTAGTTTATTGCCGTCATAAATGATATACTTTGAGATGTAGTATACAAAATCTTGTTAATAAAGCCACACCGGCTCATTTACGCGAACACGTGTCTGTATCATGCTTAAGTTTGTATTACTCTACATTCCCAAGCCGTTATGTCACAGTGCAAGCTCTACACCAAACAACAAATACCCCACTGATAAAAGAAGACAACATTTGCAATACCTTTTTTTATAACCAAAATAAAGTCAACCACTCCGTAACGCACACATCCGAAAGCATAAACCATTTAAACTAATTTATAAAGGTAAAAATATATCAAGGCTCTGAATATATTTATAATTAGGAAGACTTATCTATTAAAACTCAAATAAAAATAACTTTAGATACGGTGAATTTTAAATTATGAAAATAATTTGGAAGCATTTTTACTTATAGTTCTTGTTTAGCTTTTTACCGGTTATGAACGTTTAGTAAAAATCAACCTCCAGTAGTAACTTAATTTTTGAATTTGATTTTGTATTTGTTTAGCCAAAATATCGTAAAACATTAAAGTAGTTATTTTATGCATATTTTAAGATTTTTCATAATAAAGTTTTTATGCTCAGGATGAAATCTTTCTAAATATACATTTTTTAAGTTAACCAATGTATTATTTTATTTAATAGAATGGACAGAAAAACAGGTAATAACGAAAACAAAAAAAAAATTCTGATGATTTTGAAAAGATTTAAATAATTGCAGTTATTTAATGTACCTGCAAGAGAAGAATTTGCAGAGGCTAATCAACAGCCTGAGGGCATTGATTATTTAGTGTAAACTTGTATAAATTTAAAAATCAATTTAATTCATTATATGAAATAGTGGTAAATGAAATGCCTAACCTGGTTAAAAACAAACAGACAAACAAAGGTTTGTTGTTTATTTGTGTATTACATGTAAAACAGTTTATGTATAATTAGCCAGATCTGTTAATAAATATTTTATTTTATTTTTTAATTGACTCCAGCCATGAAAGCTTCTGTTATATTGTTATAAGATTATTAGCGAATTCGACTACCTGCCCCGGTGCGCACCGAGCTCGAACTTTCAGAGAACGGTGCAATTTTCCGTGTTCGGGTTAGCTTGCTCCGCCGTGGAGCATGAAACTATCGTGTTCGGCTATGTGATCCGCACGCGTGCAAGGCAGTTAAATTATCTTCGACTTGCTGGCATCGCCCTCTGGAGATTTCACCATGTTTTATTTACATGCTGAAACAGAAATAGCTACCACGTTATTTATATGATATATAGAATATGGATAGACTGGATAGAAAAATGAAATTATGTGTCGAGTTATTGCAGTAATGGCTACTAGCTCATCACAAAGTAGCGAGTGTAGCTGTAATGTAATGAGATTTTTTGATGAAAAATTAATAATAATAATTTTAATACTAGCAGTTGATGCAAAATTATTCTGTAGTATGGTGAATTCCCCTTTCTGTCAACAGTATTTGCTTAAACCTACCATCTTTATTCCTTACATGGTAAAGAATATTACAATCATGCATTTTCCATGGCTCCGGGTTAGCATCTAAAAAAACTTGGGTTATTTCATAAACCGACATTTTAGAGTGTATATTTAAAATACAATTCAATGAAAATAATTCCCAAATTTACAAGTTAATTGTTGTTTCTTGGTTTTTGGCGCGAATAAATTTAAAGAGAGTAAACAAACAAAACCACGGTTACTTGATGAGAGCAACTTCCCTTTTCAAATTCATTCATTTCAAATAAATATTTATTGTCTAACAGGAACAATCCCAATACAAAGACAATTATAAATTAAATTAGCACATAGTAGAGGATAAATTTTGATTTGATACACATAAATATCTAAAAGATCCACATCAAATCACCAAGAAAGAAATAACAAATAATATAAATAACAAAATAGATCAGACTGCAATGACACTTGAGAGTATGCTTTTCTTAAAACTACTTAGACTTAAGTTAGACATATCAGTTTCATTAACTAAATTTACTGAATTTAAATATGAACAGGCTCTATACAGAGGCGCCTTTTTTGCAAGGTTAGTACGACCTAGGGGTTGATAAAATATTTGGTGTCTACAAGTGTTCGTTTGAGGTACCAAGAAGCAAAGTTGAGACAACAGTTCAGAGGAATCAATCATATTGTTACATAATTTATAAAGGAATTGAAGATTTTAAAACTGCACTTGCATTTTGCTAATTCGCATTTGCTCCGCGAAAGCGCGGGATAGTCGAATTCGCTATATATCAAATTATCAATAAATCAAAGTTATCCCTGGAATATAAAGAATGTACTAAATATTTTGTCAATAGTTCTTGGATAGCTTTAATAAAAAAGTCAAACTACAAGTTAAAAAAATTAAAATATATTACAACAGATGAAACTCAAACTAAAGTAAATTTATATTCAATAACAAATTAGCACATTGTATTTTCTTCATATTACATAGGCAGCTGATTTCATTTCTATAATTGCTCGGCATATGGGACACTGACCAGTTATGTCCTCAGCACAATCTTCACACAAACATACATGACCACAAGGAAGTAGAATAATCTACAAACAGTTATTGAGTTTAAGTTTCTGCTCTTGAAGAAAATGTTATATAACTTGTTATAAAAGTATAAATATTTTTGGGATACTGTTGTCAAGAATGTTACTGCCAATTATGTCTGACTGGAGAATTCAAGGAAGTTCTCCAAAATGATTTATGACACATGACAACTTTATATTTTGCAATAAATATAAGTAAGTCACTGAAGTTTCAAAACTTTGAAATAGGTACACTACTAAATAGCTATTTTCTTTAGATTTTTGTTTTTAAAATTAATATTCCATTGCACTTACTTCTATAGGATTGGACTTGCAGACAACACATATCTGATTATCTGATAAGTCATTTGTATTTCGAATCATTCTTCTCCTATTTTTTCGTGTTTCTTCCATTTGGACTTTCCGTTCCTCATCATCTTTCAACTGCTTTTTATGCTTCCAATATTTATTTATAATAATTCCAATAATTGCAGTACCAACAGCACTAAAAATGAGTGCTAAAATACCATAATTCTTTTTTGATGCATCAATTTTTTTAACTAGAGTAGCTACAGGCATTGTAGTTAAATAATATGATCCCCCACTTGAAGGGGGTTGCAATTTGATAGTTCCATCTTGTTCACAAACAAGTTCACCTATTCCGGTCATGACTGTTCCAGGTCGTAACATTTTTTCTGTAGATTGTACTCCTCGTTGTCTATATCCAGAAAAGAATCCCCAAATCTGATCCATCATACTTGGCACGGTAGGATGAAATGTGTCTGATATTACATCCATATCTAAAAATATTGTTTTGTAATGGATCTGGAATAAACCCTTAGCTTATTTATATTTATTATTGGATATTATTTACACTTATCCTTATAATAATCTATAAAAGATCAAACCTAAATATTCTGCAGCCAGAGGATCAACTACTTCTACTACAGTTCCTTTTGAGTCTAATCCAAAAGGTATAACATTGTGCACTTCTTGAATTGTTCTTTCTGAGTCGGACCAAAATCCACTTGAGCTCCTTTGAACTACATGTTCTTTGATTTTTAGAGTCTGGATAACACCAGATACATTTGGGTTATTGCTGCTAATGATAGGATTACCTAAAGGTTTAACCGCACCTCGAATAGTAATATAAGGCAATTTTGCTTCTGGATGATTTTTTATTACTTCTTTTAACTTCTTATCAACTGCTATATTGGGAGTGGACTAAAATTTTGTGAATATATTTTTAAAGTGCATACACAAAATATTGGAAGAGCAACTATAAAAGCTTAATAACTTGAACAGAAACTCTTTCGGTAAGTATCTACATTGATTTTAGGTAGTAATTCATAGAAAATTTGTTTTTTGAGTTATTCGGGAGGTGAATTAGTTATATGAATGATTTAAGTGACTTTATTGGTTTCAAATGTTTTTTTATATACTTAAAAGGTGCAAGGGAAATCATAACAAATATTTTAACATATGATTAGTTCATTATTTTGAGAAAAACTTAATAACAATTAGTAATTCATTACTGACATGTTACAATTGTTGTTACCTAATATTTTTGCTTGACTAAGGAAACTCTTAAGGCGAATTTATACAGGCAAATAAGATAAAAAGAAAATTAAAGATGGCCAAATTCAATCTTTTATTATTATTTTATTTGAAAATCGAACTGTACAAGTAGTTATATGCACAAGGCTGATAATGGACTGTTTGATTGGCAAAACTGCCAGCAAGCTGGCTTTTAGAAGGATATCTTATTGGTCGGTTATATTTATTTTATGTTATTTGTATGTATAAATCCAGCATTAGTTTTTTGAAGCTGCATCAAATTACTTGATGAAAATAGATAATTTAATATTTACCGATATCATCGACACTGAATTTTTCTTTTGATAATATTGCCTTACACATGTTACAAAAATTAATGAGTCTATTCCCAGCGCAATAAATTCCACAATAAAATCCATTTTGCAGTAGATATATATCGCAATATAAAAAAAATTATCTGCAAATTAAAATTTGGGTAAAACTACGTAATGGTACATTTTATGTGTTTTGTATTGGACAAATGATGAATTTAAATATTTACTACATCACAGCATATTTACTTTCCCCGATACTTTTAAAAGTTATAAATATTACATCATGATTAAAAAGTAAGGTTATTCTTTGCTTTTGGGGCTGTACATTAGAACTACTATGAACTAGAGATGATACAAAATACTAGGAACATTTGTCTTGTAACAGTTTCGTACGTGGAACAGATTGCCCAGTTACCAGTTTAATAAAATAGTTGTTCACTTTTCCTCGAACGCATTCGGAGGGAACGAGATGTGCCTATCTTGTCTGTTCCACTTGTCACTTTCTCCGAATGTTTTCTCTGTCGTAACAAACAATTCAGTTATTACTAGTAATTTTTTTTATTTTAATTATTGTTTAATACGGGATTTTATTGCCCTATTACCGAACGGAAAAGCCCGTTATTTTATATTCTGTAAACTTTGGCCCGTTACAGGTGTTTCCGGGAGCTGTTCTATATTGTCGAAACAAACGATTGGTTTTCGGTTTAGTTCAAGGTACCCGATATATCATTTTTTTTTTCATTGGACTCGTAACTGAAAATGATCCATCTATCACTAGTTCTGGGATTAGTTCCTGACTCATTCCGTTTAAAAATTGTTGGATCAGCCATCCCTATTATTGACAAACCTGGTGTGAACCTAACGAGGGGATTCACCTAACAGTATAGTATAATTTTAATATAGACTCGGAATTTTGTTGGCATTTATTGGCACACATTTTTAACAATTGAACAAATAGTTTTTCTAAATGTAACGATTACAAAGTGCCAGTAATATAAGCTAAACATTAATGGCGAACTAAGAGTTTTAAATACCATGGCAACTAGACCTGGTTTAACTCTTAAACCTTTTTAGTGAATACGATGCTTAAAGTTTTTTTTCATTCAACATTCATTTATAAATCGAACACTTATAAAGGTAAATGACCGGTCAATTTAGGTCATGTATACAAAAATTGGTTACTTTTACAAATGACCATTTATACGGTCACTTTTGGTAAGTGACTTAAATGACGCCCAACACTGGTCTCTACTAGCATCCCCATGCCAGCATCTAGAACTGAAACCTGTCCTTAAATGGATATGTGAAAGAGCAAGACCGCATAATAAGATTTTATGCAATGTTGAGCGTCACCAAAAGTGTCCTTAAATGACCTATTCACTTTCATTTCAAGTGTTGAAAATGACTGCATAAAGACCTAAAATGACCGTTCATCTACTTACAAGTGACCGATTTATAAATGACTGTTGAATAAAAAAGACATGAATGTCAAAATGACCAATTTATAAATGACTGGTCATTTGCAAACATTAATTTTATGCAAGTGTTCCGCCGAACCAGTTCTAGAGATACGGTGCTTAAGAAATGTCCAAAAAAAGTTTCCCAGCAATTTCTATTAGTTCCGAAATTTTCAAACAGGTGTTTGACGTAAATTTAGAGTCAGTAAACTAAAAAGTAAATTGTTGGGTTTAAAAATCTACAGAATAATAGGAAAAATTGGCGAAGTATACCCTTAGAAAATGGAAACCGATATAGATTTCAAACACAAAAATTTCTGAATCAATTATTTCTAACATGATTTCGAAAAGAATTTACTTCGAATGAACTACGAATCATACATCCGAACAAGAAAAATTTCGAAAACAAAAATAATAAAGCGGGTAGTTTAGTTAAAAATAATTCACAATTAAAAAATATTTGCTTTGATGATAACTAGCCAAGATTTGGGTTAGTTATTGTTATTTTGTATTAAGTTTGATTCTTCACAGCTTAATTAAATATAGGTACGTACCGAGATTAAGTTGTTCATTGTGTAAGTTACCAACTGTTTATTTTCTCGGGTCTTGATTGTTACATAGCCGCAAACTAAGATAGCTCCCAAATATTAATTTTAGTAAAAAAATATATTTTGCGCAATTTAAAAATAAAATACTATTCCACGAAGGATATTTTTACATAAAAGATAGATCAAATACTTAGATTAAAAATAGAAATATCAACTATTTAAATATCATTCGAACCGATTTGTGTTTTGTAATCGAATTGACTGGCATTAGTTTCTTTTTCGAACTTCTTGGTTTCGAATTTATGTAATGTAGTTTCCGAATATTTTCCGGGTAATTATTTACTTATACTTACCATCGCCAATTTTGATGATTTTTGGAACACCGGTAGATTTTCGGCTTCTGATCAGGGATCTGAAATTATATATCTATGAATAAAATTTCTTGCTGTTCTGATTCTTTACCTTGCTGTTCTGGTCTTCCATTTTCCTGTACTTCTTGTGATCTAATTTCTGCCTGATCTGATTCTGTCCCTTGCTGTTCTATTTCTGCCTCTTGCCGTTCTGCTTCTGCCTCTTGCGGTTCTGCTTCTTGCGAGTTTGGTTCTCCATTCTGCCAGTGTTCGGGCTTCTTCTTCCTTCTTGATTAGCTTTAAAACGAGCTAGTTTGTTTTGATCATATTCATTTTCAGGAAAAATCTATTGGAAAACCACCAGTTTCACAAAAACCAGAAATTATATTTCTTTCCGGCAAATAAGTTTTCCAAGCCACCGCTAGAAGTTCAACAAAAACACGCCTGTTAAGCATATTAAAACTAACTAGCAAATTGCGACGACCATAGGTAATAAGAATTTTTCCCATCCAGTTTTTAAAGGCCCGAATAGACATTTGTCTACGGATTGCACACGATGTGTTAAAAGACTCGAAAGCTTTATTAGAATTAACTTTGCACTGACTGCTGCATTTACTACTCTTAAACTGAGATGACTTTTATGTCCGTCCATTATCAGTACTGCCTTTTTCTGAAGGTTTTTTCTTTGACGTACATTGTTAACAAAAGGAATTAGCGTATCCGTCAGCCAAGAAAAAAATACTGGTTCTTCCATGTAACCATTTTCAGTAGTGGCATATGAAGTTCCTGGATATTCTAATTCGTGATTGGTCCATCTAGCTTGTACAGCACCCTTCGCTTTGAATATGATGAGAGGGGTAATACTGAGCCAGATGCTGATGCGCAACAATGTACCGAAATGTTTTCCCGACCGGTACCTCCAACTCTTCGGTAGAAAGCTTTCTGCCCCTTCAGATCAAGTGTCTTGACTCTGCTTGGATCAGTGCAGAAACCACTTTCATCACAATTGAATATCAATTCAGCATAATTGGCAAGCTGTTCCCTTTCATTTATTTTGCTCAATTTTTTATAAAAATTAAAAACCACAAAAGGATTCGTAGCTTCGGCACGTTTGTGCTGCATTTGTTCAGGTCTCTTTAAACTCAAGCCACCTCTTCTTCTCATAAACCCAATGGCGGCTCGTCAGGGTAGGCCTCTGAGGCCGCGCCTCACCCCCAAAATAAAGGAAAAGAGAATTTTTTTATATAACTTTTTATCTATTACCAATTAGAAATATACTTTTTAACAGTTTTACAACATAATAACATTAAAAAAAAAAGAAAATATAATCCCATAATAAATATTTTAGAAAATAAATTCTGACCACATCAAAAAACCGACCGTGCAATCCGTGCAAACCCATTCCTAAAGAAAGTGGAAAGTTTCGACTTCTGACCTATTTATCAACGGCCGGTGCCGATGCCGGCGAGTCACCTGATTATGACAGAGCGGGATGGCGATTGCCGATGCACGCGTTTTCTATTGCATTCTTGAGGCGATAAATCTGTAGCTTGGATGTGCTTTTATTGGTTATTTAAATCACATGACTAGCGAAATATTCCAACGACTTCTTTTTACGTGGTGCGTGCGGCTGAGAAAGAAATAGGAAATAGATTGCGATAATCGCTGATTGAGGGCGTTCTGTCTTTTAAGGTGAATAAATACGCGTGAGTAAGTTTTTGTTTTGTTTTGATTTGGTAAGTTGGACCGTTCCATTTTTTGTATTTGCTTTTTGCTTTTGAAATGAATCCTATTCACGACATTATTGCTTCATTAATTGAAACGCCTTTTTTAAGAAGAAGCGAAACTGAAAAGAAACAGATATTAGGTAGCCGTCCGACGCCGAAAATTTTAGCAATATTTAGCGATAAGAGGCAAGGTAAAAAATATTCAAGAACTTTTCAAATATCTTGGTACGAAACTTATAGGTGGCTATGCGGAAGTATTTATAAAGAAAGCTTATATTGTTGGCCTTGTATTTTATTAGGTTGCGTCAAAAATAATTGGAGTTCAGGGGGCGGATATTCGGATTTAAAAAATTTTTCACGAGCAGTAAAATCGCATGAAAGTTCAAGAGAGCATATTAAAAATTCGGTAGCACTTACAAGACTGGAGCAAAATAGGGCGACTATTGCGGATGCACTACAAGAAAATGCAAGTCTTAATAAAATTGTTTATAATGAAAATGTTCGAAAAAACCGTTTATTATTAAATTATTTAATTGATGTTACTATTACTTTGGGTAAACAGGACTTGGCATTTCGAGGTCATAATGAAACAACAGATTCTTTTAACCGTGGCAATTTTAAGGAAATATTTGCATGATTAATAAAAAGAAATGCCGAACTTACTGAACATTGTGCTAAATTTAGTAATATTTTTACGCGACAATCTAAGACTATACAAAATGAACTAATTGGTTGCATACATGACTATATTCAAGAATATATAAAAGAAGAAATCAATGACACCGATTGTTGTTTTTTTTGCGTAATTGCGGATGATAGTACTGATATAACAGAAAAATCACAGTGTTCGATAACAGTTAGGTATGTGACCAACGGATCTTTAAAAGAAAGATTTTTAGGATTTTTTGACGTTAGCGGTAATAGAACAGCAGAGAGCCTTTTTCATTTAATACAAAACAGCTTAGAGCCTTATGACTTTAAAAATAAATTGGTCGCGCAGTGTTACGATGGGGCTAGTGTTATGGCAGGTGAAATAAATGGGCTTCAAACAAAAGTTAGATCTATTGCTCCTTTAGCTATGTTTACTCATTGTTGCGCCCACAGATTAAATCTAGTTTTACAACAGGGAACAAAACTGATTACCCAAAGTCGTATATTTTTTGCCACTTTATTAGGAATACCAAATTATTTCCACCAATCACCAAAACGGTCTTTTGTGCTTAATCA
The DNA here is from genome assembly GCA_030620095.1 of Kuschelorhynchus macadamiae. Taxonomy (NCBI): domain Eukaryota; kingdom Metazoa; phylum Arthropoda; class Insecta; order Coleoptera; family Curculionidae; genus Kuschelorhynchus; species Kuschelorhynchus macadamiae. Next base: position 1,167,367 of record JAUTXW010000536.1, on the reverse strand, counting down.
GATAGTAGGTAAAAGAATTCCGCGAGCTGTAGAAACGCGATGGTATACACGGTCTAAAATTTTAAACTTAGTGGCTAATGAATGGGACAATTTAATTATAGTATATGAAACTATTATTAATGACTTAAGTTCTGGAACAGAATCTATTAATGGTGCAAAAGGATTTCTAAAGAATTTTAATGATTTCGAATTTTGCCTTTTAACGCATATTTATAAACAAATTTTTAGTTGCACTGATGTACTATTTCAAATATTACAGTTAAAGCATTTAGATATAAATTACTGCATTTCGCAAATAAACCTTGCCAAGCAACGAATTATTGAATTTAGAAACGAGGGCCATTTCAAAGAACTTTTCAATATTGCTAAAAAAGCCACTATTCTGCCAACTAACATACGTCGAGGGCAATGTTCTAGCGACTTTGATATTTTTACTAAATATAAAATATTATATTTCGAAATAATAGATTGTATAATTCTTCAATTAGGGACGCGGTTTGAAAATTTAAATAATTTAAATTTCTTTGCTTTAGTCGATTGCACAAAATATTCGGAATATGTTAAATGCTTTCCAGACGACTTATTAAATAATTTATTAAAAAATTATCCAAACATTTTTGACAGACATAGATTAAAGAATGAGCTTTCTGTATTGTATAGGGATGAACAATTTTCAAATTTAGATGTCGAAAAAAGTCTAGCTTTGTTATTTAAAGATTTTAAAGCAATTTTTGCGGAAGCATATAAGTTTTTTAATTTAGTTTTAACTATTCCCGCAACAGTGTATCGGCCGAACGAAATTTTTCATGTCTTAAACGGATCAAAACCTACCTAAGAAACACAATGACACAAGAACGGCTTTCGGGTTTAGCAATGATGTCAATAGAGCAGGAATTACTGTCAGAACTTAGTGAAGACCAAAACTTTTACGACCAAATTATAGATAAATTTGCAACCTTAAAAGACAGACGTATAGATTTAATGTACAAAAAGTAGTTTTTTTTATTTTATTTCATACAACTATTTATTTTAAGTTTTAATAAACTAAATTATGTTTTTATTATCGCAATCACCGCTATATTTTAGTGATAGGTGTACATATTTTACTTGTTTTGTTTACTTTTTATTTACTTTTTTTAGAGTTTATTTTTTTAGTTCTTAATGGTTTAGTAGGGCTATTGGCGAAGACCTCCATTAAAAAAAAAGGTCAACGCGTCGCAGAATAATACCTCATGGGTGACGTGGAAATTTATTCACATTTAAACAAAATTAACCTCATGTAGCCTCACCCTTCAATATACTCACGAGCCGCCACTGCATAAACCCGAGGTACCAGTCTTCCCCGGGTCTATTATTTTTGAACGGAGTGCTAATATGATTTGTATCCACATATTCCTTAACAATATCTAGCAACTCCTCTCTATCAACAGGGTACCCCCACTCTGCACGGGCTAAAATACATTGTTCTAACTAGTCTTCGATTTCTCTTGAAAGTGCTGGTTTCCTACCACCACCAACTGTATCTAATGAAGTCTTTCTTCCCTTAAGTCTTTGGTATATCACAGATCGGTTCACTTTATAATGGTCTTCGGCCTCCCGATATCTCGTTCTTCTGGATTGAACAGTTTCACTTTGGTTTTTTGCGCTGGTGGTTACGTGGCATTTTCAAAAGATGTGTTTCTAGATCATTAATAATAATATGAAACAAGGAAAAAAATGTCAACACTTACCCCAAACCCAGAACAAAGTGTCTACATTTACCCCATCTCTTGTCTACATTTACCCCAAAACTTTTGAGAGATGGGGTAAATGTAGACAGCCTGACTGATCTAGAAGGGTTAAATGTTCTAATGTTTACAAAATTTCCAAACATACAAAAAAACACAGTATTCGAACATTTTATTAAAAAACGGAAGCTAAAGTTATGCCTGAAAAGCATTGTCGATTTTTATTTAAGGTAATTTACATTGCACCTTAATTAAGTTATTAGACAATTTAAGGTAACAAAACTTATATCTAAATTAGGATTTAATACAAACTCTTGGATTCTCAATCTATAACTGCGAAATTATACCAACAAAAAAATACGCAGAGTATGTCTCCATTTACCCCAGTCTACACTTACCCCACTTGCCCCTATAACTTTTAAGATAATACCTTCGCGCTCCGGCGCTTAACCTGGTGCTAATGCTAACCCGGTAACGGTCCACCTACTGCCTCCGAGATTGCAAACCATCTGCTGATATGATACTGATAAACATATGTACCAAACATCCATAATAAACAGTACCAAAAATGCTACTTGAAAAAATGTATCAATTTTTAATTTTGAATATTTTCTAAATGACAATGGTTCTCAACATATATAAAAAATCCAGGAAAATTCCATGTTAAAAATAGTGACTAAGAGATACAAATTAATTGAAGAGATTTTTGAGTAATATAACATTATAAATTGGAAAATATTTTTTAATTGTGAATTCAAACATTTTCCTGCAAAAATTACTGAGATGAAAAACTGTGTATAGAAGATTGTGATTATTGATAGCGTATATCTCAGAAATGAAACGTCGCCGAAAAAATGTGACTTCGGATACATTATCAGCGTCTGAAAATCTATTGGTGTAAATTATTAAAATTGGCGGTAGTAAATGTAAGTAAAGAATTAACGTTTTTTGAAATATGGTTCGGAATTATTTGTTTCGAACTTTATGTTTTCATCATAATTACCTAGACCCTAGAAAATAAACAAAAACAAATTTGGTTCTTTAAATAAGGTTAAGAGTTCGAGAGTATCCAAGTGCCTACCAATTCAGCTGTAAGTAATTTCCGAACAAGGCAAAGCCGAAAACGCAAGCAATATTGAATTTTCTCATAGTTGGCTAGATGCTAAAAAGTAAAGAAATAAAAAAAGAGAGAATGCAGTCCAGTGATATTAGATCTAGGAAATTGTCCCTAGTTCTAGGGAGAATTTTCAGTAATTACGGCGACTAGGGGAATACTAGGGAGTTTTTGCCTTCCATGCAAAATTCCTGTTTCGGAACTTTTGTTTTTACTTTAAACATTATGCGCGTTCCATTGTGTTCCAAGCGTTAGAACAAGTTTCAAGTTCCGTGTAAATTGCGAAAATAAATATATTTTACAGTTAGGTGTCTAGGATATGGATTAATCCAGACTAAAACTGGATACCACCAAATGCGCTGACGAAATGGCCCTACAGCCTTTTTATAACAAGGCGTATAGCAGCTGAGCAACATTTAAATCATTAAAGAAAGAAAGAAGTAAAAGAGAGAGTGAGATTTTGAGTGACAGGTGCATGATTAAAAAAATGGTCTGATTGTTATGGATAATGTTTCCGTATTTGTTGATATATTAGTCTGCTGTTGAATTAGATAGTAGTTTTTAACATGTCACGAGCCAAGTCTAGACAAAATGCTGAAGTGTGTGGAGATTGTGGCGCTATGGGTAAGAAATTTAAAGTAAAGTTTTAATAGATTTGTTCTTATTTCAATTCTATTATTTCCTAGATGCTACATGGGCGTCAGTTAATAAAGGTATATTATTATGCACCCAATGCTGTAGTATTCATCGCAGTTTGGGCAGACACATCACTCAAGTTAAATCCTTACTGAAAAGTACATGGAATCCTAATCAACTCAATGTAAATATTGCCCTGATTTATGTTTTAAGAATTATTTTCACCATACATTTCATTGCAGATGGTGTGTACCTTAAATAATAATGGAGCAAATAATATATGGGAGCACACTTTACTTGAAAATGGATCCAAGCTTTTGAAAAAGAAACCTAACCCTAAGGACCCACTAAGGTATTTAGGAGTTTTTCTATAAATATGTCACACAAAATTTAAGCTACTTATGATGTTTCAGCATATTTTTCTCAACCCCCTATTATTTTTCAGATTATTAGCAATAAACTTAAAATTGTGTAAACAATTTCATTTATTCATACAATTTTTTTTAATACAAAGTTATTGTTATTCTTTGGCACTAGTTATTAAATTAAAAACTGTTGATAAAATTATAAAATCCAAAGTAATTGATCTTTATTACTATTAATCTTAGGTACCTAATTGTTCCGTATACCTGTTTCTGCTATTATAAGAGATTTTCAAAAATTCTTTTACACAGTGCTTATATAGGCTGAATATAACAATAATCCATCTGCGCTGCTTTAAAATTTTCCCCTTCTTTTTATTTTCCCTTAAACAAGTCCAGTGCGTTTCTGTCAAAATATGTAAACATGGGCGATAACTCATGTTTATTTTCTAAACCTAGTAGACTTTCTTACGGGAATTACAATAAAAATAAAGAATTAATAAAGAAAGGGGCAAATTTTTAAGGCAGCGCAGACAGATTATTGTTACATTTGGCCTATATAAGCACGGGGGAAAAGAATTTTTGAAAAATCTCTTATAATAGCAGAAACAGGTATACTGTATAATTCCTAATCTTATAATATTCTTAATATTTTTTTTTTATTTAAATAAATGGTCAAAACTGTTCATTAAAAACAATATCTTTTATATCACAACAAAAAATTAAATCTGTAGTTTTAGAAAATATAGGATTATAATTGTTGTAGTTATTTCAAATTTTGCATCATATTATATTTAATCAGACTCTACGTTTCTGGAACCTTTAACTATATTCTTATGGAATTTTCTTGGGTATTTGGTTCACTGAATTAATTGGCAAGTTTTAGAGATCGGCAAATATTTATTTTATAGCGAGAGTTCAAAACGTTTCAACCATATTTTGGTCTTCATCAGTTGTCTGTAATGAGATATATAGAAAAGTCACGGAACAGAAAATTACAATAATTAAAAAATTTTTTTTTTTTTACCAAAATCAAAGAGGATTTTTTTTTCGGCTTACCTAGAAATTAAAACATTATACGAGATTTAAATGTAAGCATTTTAACATATTTCTATATATATATATATATATATATATATATAATATATACAATATATATACATATATATACATATATATATATATATATATATATATATATATATATATATATATATATATATATATATATATATATATATATATATATATATATATATATATATATATATATATATATATATATATATATATATATATATATATATATAATATACATCCAATGTATGGATGATCCACTTTTTTTCAAATTAGTATCAAGTTTTTAGAAGATTGCACTTGGAGTATCGCTATAAACATATTTTACACAAAATAATTTATGAAATTCATAAAAGATTGATCATATGATGGTTTATAATACCAAAATGCATTATTTCTAACCAAAACTCCCAAATTAATATAAATACTTGACTGTTCTAAAGCGTTGACAATCTTTCATAGCCGCTTGACACATAATTCAGCTGAGTGATAAATAAATATAGAATTCATGATGTGATGAACTTTGATAGCTATTTATACCATTGTTGATTTTTTGTATATAGGTGGATTTTGGGACCTTGATCAAGAATCTGATATAAAATTTTTTCGCTCACATTTCACTAAGCTCAATTTACTGTTTTTCTTTCTTCTTTTTTATGAAAATAATGAATTTTATGTATGAAACTACTACAAACAATTATAAAATGTAAACGTCTTTTTGTTTTTTATAAAAGTATTCTATTGTGAAAAATCACCCTCTGAGATTTTTTCAGATCTTTACGTTTCAGGGTCCTTAGATGCCGAAAAATCATGTTTTCTCAATTCCGTCTGTCAGTCTATCTATTCACGGCATAGCTAAGCACTTCTTACATAATTGACTTCAAATTTTGGTCAAAATTAAGGGTCATATAGGGATGACCTGGTAATATTTTGGTAAAAATCCAATATGACAAAACAAAATGGTGGCCTAGTGAAATGTTAAAAAAATTATTACTAAAAACCTACTTATTCAATTTATCTCAAATTTTGTACAAAAATCAAGTATTAGGTATGTAGGAATCAACTTGTAAAATTTTGGTACAAATCCAAGATGGCGGCTTAATAAAATATTTAAAAAATCAGCCTGAAAAAACTATTTAATGAACTGATTTCAAGTTGTGTGCCATAAATAATTGTAGCATAGAGATGAACTAGTAATACTGTGGTACTAATTCAAGATGGCGGCCAGATAAAATGTTTCTAATCGTGAAAAATCACCCTCTCAGTTTTTACAAAGCTTTACCTTTTAGTGTCACTAGATACCAAAAAATATGTTTTATTAATTCCTTTGGCCAGTTTGTCTGTCAATTCACAGCATAACTTCAGAGCGAATTATCAGATGCAATTCAAATTGCAGTGAAAATTAAGGGTCATATGGTAATGTGACTGGTAATATTTTGATAAAAATCCAATAATCTGGAACAGGATGGCGGTCTAGTGAAATGTTAAAAAATTAATTATACAGTTTACCTAAAATTTTGCACAAAAATCAAGTGTTACAGAGGATCATTCACTGGTAAAATTTGGTATGAATATAAGATAGCAAAACAAAATGGTGGCCAAATAAAATATTTAAAAAACTAGTCTGAAAAACTACTTATTAGGTTAATTTTAAATTTTGTGCAAGCTTTAAGTGTGATATAGAAATACACAAGTAAAGCTGTGGTACGAATTCAAGATGTTGAAACAAAATGGTGGTCAAATAAAATTTTGCAGAAAAATTAATTGTGTAATAGGGATAAACTGTTACGAATTCACATGAAGTAACAAAATGGCAGTGTGTGTCAATGTAAAAACTACTTATTGAATTTATTTTAAATTATGCTCAAGTAACAAGTGTAGCATGAAAACTGGTAAAATATTGGTAGGAATCAAATATGATTGAACAAAATGGAACCAAAAAAAAATGTTTTAAAAGGCAGTAATGGCTATGTACTGAACTAAATCGGACCACACTTCACTATTCCTAATAAGAGGAATGATTCATTACGAGGGAAGTTCTGGTTAAAGGAAATTTACAATTTTTTTTTATGTAATTTAGAAATTTATCAAGTCGTTTAAAATAGCCATAAAAAAAACAGTATATAGCAAATTGGGGAACAATAAAAAGCAGCCATACTCCACATTTTTTGGACTTTTTCCTTCATCTTGATGAAAAATATTCAAGATAAAATTTTAAAGGGAAACATTAATTGACACAAATTAATTATCGACACCTTTGCTAGATACATAGGTGGATCGATCCCAGCAGGAGCCCAAATGCACTAGTGGATTGGTACTGGGTTAGCACCAGGTTAGGTGTCGTAGGCATCATCTTTAAAGCCCTAACAGAAAATGCGAACAAGAACAAAGTGCATCACTGGTAAAAGTCTAACATTTGGGAGTGATCCACTTTGCTGTTGATAGTCTTGATTGCCTTTTATTGGGTTAGTGCTTTACTGATGATGCTTACACTTCCTAACCTTGTGCTAACCCGGTGCCAATTCATCTATTGTTGGTTTTTTTTAGTTGTGGTTTGTTTTCCTTACATGTTCTTTTCACTATTCAATTATTTTAGTGTAGTTTTCCTTTGGTGCCCTTATTTATAATTAGGACCTCAGGTTCGTAACCAGTACCCCAAAATCCACCTATATACAAAAAAATCATTAAAATCAGTGATAGTGACTACAAACTTTTTCTGTTGTTTTGAGTTTTTTTATTTGTATATCATTAAATATATTTGTTATATTGGACTAGGAAAAAGAAAGAAAGCGCGCGGTAATGCGTCAATTCAAAGTACTATGCAAAATGCTTACTATAGTGCAAGTTTGGCAACATTGTAAGACAACCTTTCATAAAACTCATAATAAGGGGTTTTTGCATCAAAATGCAGTTAAAATTTCGAACCTCTTTTTTTATTTTTTTAATAGAAAGGGTGGTTTATTCATTTCTTTTTTTTTTCATTTAAAATATTAATAAATAATTAGTAAAAATAAAATTGTTGAAAGGTAAACTTTATGTTTTATATTCAAAAATTATCAAATTCTGTGGGTATAATTGTTTACAAATCAAAGACAAAAGCTATTTGAAAATATTTAAGTATCTCATTTATAAATTTGTAAATATAAATAAATTTAAGTATCTCATTTATAAATATAAATAATTATAATTGTTCATTATGCTTAAAGTTATATTTCAATTGGCAAATGATTATAGTTGAGTGACATGTAAGTAAAGTATTAGTGAAACATTTAAATTGAAATGCAAAAGCAAACTTCTTAAACCTAAAAAGAAATAAAATATACTGTGTGGCCAGTCTGCATGATTTTTTTTTAATAATTGACTTAAAAATTTGTGTTGGCAAAAAGTTTTTGCTTGTAAAATAATGGCAAATGACAATAAAAAAGCTGGTCACATGATTTATCTATTATGGAAAATAGTAAAGGAAAAAGTTTTTTATTTTTTGATTTTATAGCTACAAAAAAAAAATTAATTTGATACTTTGTCACTTTACTAAATGTAAGCCAACCTGAATTAAACTATTTATTTTTAATGAGATCATTGCTCGGTTCATCGCTTAAATGCATTTTGGTAATTAAATTTTTATTTTAAATAGCATTTTGTTGATGAAAACATAAATGGATCCAAAAAAGTGTGGTGAACTTGATGCAAATTTTTTCCAGTTTACACAATTTCATGTAAAATAGTTGAATGAAATTAATACATTTTATTTTTATTTTATTTTACATACATGCGACATATGCCTAATCTTAACTAAATCTAATATTTGGTTAGTTTTTTTCTTTTTTCTTTTACAAATGCAAAACACTTAGGTATAAAATACCCGTATGTTTTTTTTTTTTTTTTTTTTTAATAAATAATAAATTATGCATACAATTGAAACCAAATAGACATACAATTGAAAACAAATAGACTTAAAATTACTTAACATAAAAAATATTACAAAAATAAAACCATTACAAACAAATTTAGCAACCTATATACTAACAGCAAAGAAAGAAAAAGAATCATTATTACCCGATCCAACAGTTAAAAAAAAAACAACATACTAAAATAGTTTTTCAAATACCTGTGAGTAGCTGCTGTGTATGTAGTCTGCACATTTTTTATTAAACAGATTTTTATTTAAATTACGTAGGTTTTGAGGTAACAAGTTATATAATTTAGGACCCATGAAGATGATCGATCGGAGACTTAAAGTCTTAGAAGTTTGCCGGAGAATTAAGTTTTCTTAAAAATTATATCTAGTTTCATATAAATGGGAAACAAAAATTTATGATTAATTTTTTTAATGTATTTGCATACGTTCAGGATATATAGACTCCTTACATTCAATAATTTGCCCGAATACAACAAAGATGTATGGTAAAGTTTAGGTTTTTTTAGTATTATTTTTATAATACTGTTTTGAGCCACATTTAATGGCTGTAGTTTGTGCTATAGACACCACCCCATACCAATATTCATATTCATATTCATATTTATTGTCAAAAAGACTTTAAAAAAAAAAGTATTAACAATGTCAAATTATAAAATAATAAAAATAAACTGATTTACTAAAGTAAATTTCTACACAATATTACGCATACACTATATTTAGGAAAAAAACAAAAGGAAGGAAAAAAAAAATACAAACAAACAAAACAGAAAAAAAGTCAACTGTTGAGATATTCATTGATCGAGTAGAAAGAATTCTGAACCAGATAGCACTTTATTTTTTTTTAAGGTTGTAAAAGATATCTCAGACTTTAAGTTTTGAGGGAGCTTGTTAAAGATGTTGCCACAGAAACAGTGAGGGCTTTTTTTAAATGCTGAGAGTCTGAAGTTAGAAATTGAAATGTCATCCCTTTGCCTAGTTTCGTAGTTGTGAACCTCAGCAATTGAAGTAAAGTTGTCTGAATACTTTTTAACATAACTAGCAGCTTCCATTATTAAGATGCAAGGTAGTGTTAGAATTTGTTTGTTTGTAAAAGTGGACTTGCAAGTTTCCAGAGGGCCCAGTGAGAATATTTTCCTAATTATTCTCTCTTGGAGGATAAAAATCCGATTTAATTCGGTGGCCTGCCCCCAGCAAAGAATCATATACTTTAAGTGGCTGTACACCAGAGCGTAGTAAACATCAATTAACTGCTTTGTTGATAGGATGTTTTTTAAATTTATTGTTGCAAAGTAGGCAGAATTTAGTTTACTAGCAACATGCTCGATGTGACCCTTCCATGTAAGCTGGCTATCCACATAAAGGCCCAAAAATGCTGCTTGATCTGTCCTGTGTATTTCTACACCATCCATTTCAAGAACAAAGTCAGGCACAATACGTCTCTTATAGAAGGCCATATACTGAGTTTTACTTTAATTTATTGCCCGAGCACCAACTTTTAAATCTATCAAGTACTCGATTAGCTAGTAGGACAAGGGTATCAAGCCGTGGATCCGACAAAACGATCGAAGTGTCGTCTGCATATAGAACCACACTTGCACTGTCACCCAAACCAAGGTAATCCACCAAATCATTCATAAAAAGTAAGAAAAGTAGTGGCGATAATACACTACCTTGTGGAACTCCGTATTTTTGTATTTTAGGGTCAGAAAGAGTAGTACCTATTTTTACTTGAATTTTTCTTTCCTGTAGAAAGGAGTTTAATAGACTATTCAAATCCCCTCGGAACCCAAGTGTCGACAGCTTCAAATCAAATGCACTTGTCAAATCAAAGAGCAGTGCAATAGTGTAATGATTTTGGTCAATTGAATCATAAATGAATTGGATAAAATCCACCGATGCTGTAAGTGTTGATTTATCTTTTGTGAAACCATGTTCTTGTTTTTTAAGAAGTTTTTTGCTATGTATAAAAGAACGAAAACGTATCGTTAATATCTTTTCGAAAAGTTTGGAGAAAGATGACAGGCCAGTTACTGGTTGATAGTTCTCTATCAGTAGCACATCTCCTTTTTTGTGAAATGGGATGATTTCTCCACATTTTAATCTGTCGGGAAAAGTGCCTTTATCTATGAACAAGTTAAAGAGGTAACACAACGGATATTTTATAAATTCCCAGATATTGTCTAGGGCCCTAATAGGGACATCGTTATTGTTGCAGCAGGCTTTTTTGTTTTTTATCGATTTCAAAGCTGCTGACATTTCATCAATATTTATTGGTGACATAAAAATAGACTCTAGATTATCAGAGATGTAAGTCTCAAAGTATTGTGCATTTGATGGCATGGTATCGAGCCTGTTATTTATGTGTGATGAGAAATGTTCATAAAAACTATTAGCTATATCATATGGTTCCACCAAAATATTATTTTCACCTTGGATACTAGATGGTATTCTGTTACCCCTTACTCGCCCCAGATTTGTGTTAATTGTCTGCCACACTGCTTTAGATGTGTTTGCTGAATTTATTATTTTATTTTGAAAAAAAGCATTCTTTGTGGTTTTAATTTTAAACTTAAATGATTTTTTGGTTCTCTTGTAGAGATCGTTAAGTTCTTGAGAATTTGTGTTTTTGCATAGCCAAAAAAGGTTTTTTAAATCCTCACTATCTTTTAATATGTCTGGATTTATCCAAGAGCTAGAGTTTAGTGTCGAGGTGGTTATTTTTGATATAGGACATGTAAGGTCAAGAATATATATTAGGGTGTCACGAAAGTAGTTTCATGCTTTGTTCATGAATCTTGAATAACATACAATTCAGAGAAGTCATTCCTGGACAGGAAGTGTTTTAAGTTAAACAGGTTACCGTTACTGAAAAGCCGCTTCAAAATTGGACATTTAGAGGTTATTTGTATAGGTTTATTTTTGATATTTTTTATATCTATTATTTGACCCAAATGGTCTGCAACATTTGGTTCAAAATTTTGTGCTGTAAAAAGATTTGGATTGTTGGTGATTACATAATCTACCGCTGAAGGTGTACAGTCAAAAGTTAGATGAGTTGGTTCAAATGGAAGTATTGATTTTAATGAGAAGCTTTCTAGCAAGTCCAACATTTGAATTTTAAAAAGCGAGTCTGTCAAGTAGTTAACATTCCAGTCCCCTAATAAAATAATATCCTCGTATTTTCTGCTAAGATAACTAAGGAATTCATTAAAGAGTTTTATAAAAGTGTTAAAGTCTGAGATAGAGTTAAGGGAACATGACCTGTAAATTGTAGCCAGTGCTATTTTCTTATTAAAAACTCTTACCTCAACAGATGAACATTCAAAATAAAATTCTCTTACAAAATTACGAGTACATATAACTTTAAAATCACTAAAATTGTTTTTTATATATATTGCGACTCCACCATGTATGTGTTCAGATCTACAAAAATGCGCTGCAAGTTGATAGTTCTTTATTGGAAACAAAGAAATTTGGTCAGACTTCATCCAATGTTCTGAAGTCCAGAGAATGTCTGGGGATTCTCGAGAAGTGAGTAGCTCAACCTCTGCCAGTTTAGATGAGATACATTGTACATTCACATGAACTATACGAAATTTGGTGTTATTATTGCTATTGATTGTTTGCTCTCCCATTCCTGGGTTTATAGTTGACGGAGCGGATATTTCTGTTTGTGTATGAGTTCTGACCAGGTCTGGGACTAGGTGCTCCTCGAAAAAAAGTAAACTTCTTCACTAAAATACCATTTGGCCAATTTGATGAGCTTAGAATCAGTTGCTCCATAAAGGGGTCAGTATCAATTCGGAAACTGGTATAGTCCTCTGATTTGACTTTTTGTTGTTCTATTTTATACTAGTGTGTTTTTCCAAAGGTTTCTTGGAGATACCTCTGGAGGCTGTCCTTCGTTACATCTAATGCAAGCCTACTAACAAAGATTGATACTTTTGGGTTATTTGGGGCTGCAGATATGATGTTTTCAGCTGGTTTGATTGGGTTGTGAGTTTCGCCTCTGTTCTTGGTAGTGGCACTAGCTATTTGGTTATTCGTGGGTAATGGCGGTTGGGATTTGTTTGTATTTGGTCAGAAGACAACTTTTTGATTTCTGCTTTTAGAACTATAATTTCGGACTCCAGTAGATCACATTTTGTATTTAGGTTTTCACAGAGTAGTTTTAACTTGGATACCTCGGTCACTATCCTGTTCAGTTACTGATATTGATGTAGAGACAGAACCAGCAGCTACTAATTTGGAGGTCTCCACGTTAAGTTCTCGTACTTCCTTTGTGTTTTTATCAATTCCGTCCAGTTTCTGCAGTATAACAGGTCTATCCTCTTCCAAGCTTTGCAAACACTCAGCATTATGCTTACAAAACTTCAAAATTTTGTCACCTTGATTACATTTTTCAAGAACAGCTTGGGTAAGCTCATCAAAACTCTTTTGTAGTTGTTTTGTAAAAGAGTTTTTCAGTTCTTGTAGAGCTTCAATTATTTTACTGTCTTGCGGTTTTGATTGTACACAGTTCTTGCAATAATATGTTATACTAGGTGATCGTTTGCTTACTGTAACTCCTCTGTGCTCGGAAGCACTCAGGTTTGAGCAATCTACGCACAGTGTAGAGTTGCAATTATCGCACTTAGCAAGCGAATATGCATCTGCTTTTGGATTATAAGCCTTACTATATCCCATACCTTAGTATTGATTCGACCAAAGATTTATAGATTGTTAAAAGAAGTTTTTTATGCAACATTTCTTTTAATAAATAGAATTTATGTATCAGACATTTTATTCTTTTAATTATTTTATCTATATGTTTATCCCATTTTAAGTGTTGATCGACCATTACTCTGAGATATCTAGTAACAGTAACTTCATTAATTAGGTCACTGCCTATTTTTAAGTTGTGAAATATAGGCCTATTTTTAAGTGTAGGAGTAAAAGCTATATAATTAGTTTTTTTGACATTTAGTGAGAGTTTAGCAGAATCAAACCAATTTTTAAACACTTCCAACCCATTTTCTGCCTTTTCCTTAACACAGTCCCAAGTTTCCCCAGTAAAAATGAGTACAGTGTCATCAGCATAAGATAAAACTGTCCCATCAATATCCACTTCTTTCAGAAGAGAATTCATATACACTACAAACAGGATTGGGCCCAGTACTGTGCCTTGTGGGATACCCATCCTCACTATATTAGTTTCACTAAAATGACAATTCAGTTTAACAATCTGATGCCTATCGGTTAAGTATGATTTGAAAAGCTCCAACACGGGGCCACGCACACCATATACAGATAGGGTTTCCAATAATGCTGCGTGCGGCACCGTGTCGAACGCCTTAGCTAAATCAACAAAGACAGCTAGAGCTTTTTTGTCCGCATCCATGCCTCTTGTAACTTCCACTGTCATTTTGTAGATAGCATCCTCTATGCAGGCACCACTCAAAAAGGCATTCTGATTACTAGACAAAATATTATTAGAATTTAAAAAACTTAGAAGACGTTCTTTCAGTATTTTTTCTAGTATTTTACCAATATTATTTATCACACTAATAGGTCTATAGTTGGTTATTTTAGTTTTATCTCCAGTTTTAAATATAGGCGTTACAATTGAGGATTTGAAATGATGTGGTATTATCCTTTTTTTGAAAATAAGATTTATTATGTGCACAAGGGGTTTCAAAAGATATTGATAAAAAGTTTTAAATATTTTTGCAGAAATACCATCCTTACCTGGTGCACAATTGTTTTTTAAGGAAAATATGTGTTTTTTCACTTCATCATCAGTGGGTCCAAGATACATGGAGCTTTGGTTACTATACAATATTTTAAAGGGTTTCTTAGGGGGATTTATTTTTTGAGCCATTTTTTCACCTACTTCTACAAAAAAACTGTTACAATAGTCTGCTACCTTGTCTTCACTTGCATTAAAATTATCCTCATCTACTATTTCAATATGAACATTGCTCCTACTGTAATTTTCAATAGTGGCTTCTTTGATTATTTCATATACTTTCCTAATATTATTTCTATTTGATTCGATTTTGTCTATATAGTATTTTATCTTTGTGCCATTAATTATAGATTTAAGAGAGTTCCTGTATTGTTTGTATTGTTGCTCTAGGTTAGGATCACGTCGCTTGGTTAGTTGCTTCTTCAATTTATCTCTAAATTTTATAGAATTTATAATACCTAATGTTATCCACGGTTTAATTCTTTTAACAGCACTTTTATATTTTTTAGTTATCTTTGAGGAGTTAATCAAACTTTGCAGAGTATTAATGAAAATGTTAGTAGCAACTTTTGGATCATTATAATTAGTATATATATTTTCCCATGATTCATCCTTTATTAAATTGCCCAATTTAACAAAATCAACATGAGAAGTGCTAGTATTAAAATTACTATTTAAATTGTTATTATGAATTGGATTATTTGCCTTTTTATATACATTAAACATAATTGGATAATGGTCTGTGATAGGTGAAAGAACTATGTAAGATTTATATGTTAATTTCTGAATTTTTTAATTTTTGTCTCAAGAAGATATGATGAAGACAACTATGTGCATTATCAATGTGTCGGGTAGGCTCATTATTATACGAGCAAAATCCATGGTGATTCAGGAGTCCAGTATATTCAGCTACTATATTAGATATACATGTAAGGTCTATGTTTATGTCACCAATAAAAATATCAGTATGGGCTTTAAGATTATGAGTCATATAAGTGTCTAAGTCCAAAATAAAAGCATTTACATCTGTAGAAGGAGGTCTGTACAGAGCATGAAGACAGTAATATGTGTTTTTTATTTTAAAAGTTGCCTGTGTTATAGTGACTCTAGATAAATTTAATTTTACATCTTCAATAATTGTATTCAATTCAGATTTGACTAACAAAAACAAACCATCACTGTTATTATAGTCGGCCTTATTATAATAACTTATGTATCCAGGTAAACAGAATTGTTCACTCTTTTCCACTTTCCAACATTCACCTAGCACAATAATGTCACAATTTTTAAATTTATATGTTTCTAAGAATGTCAAAAAATTGTCAAAGTTTTTTTTTATGCTTCTTATGTTGCCATGCAGTACACTTATTTGGTTACGAGTGGTATCCCTTGCATACTCATAATTTTCAGTGTCTAGTAGGAGATTTGTCACCATCCAGGTCTTCCAAATGATCTAATATTTCCATATCCTGTTGAGGGGTCCCTATAAAGAGCCATAATCTATTTTTGTTCTGACTATGTCTATCAGGTAACTGTATGTGGGACATCCTGGATTATTTGCTTGATGGTCCGTGGGGTGTTTAGTGTGATATTTGCGGTTGGCTTCCACACAGTTTATGCATTTTTTGGTTGTTTTTGGACATTCGTGAACATCATGTCTTTCAGCACAACATTCACAAGTTTTTTCTTGTTTGCATTGATCACTTTTATGGAAGTATTGTTGACAATTGTAACATCGAGGTACACTAATATCTTCATAGACACGGCATCTCTCCCATCCTATAAAAACTTTTCCAATAACTGTAATTTTATGAAAGAGATTTGGGGAACATTCCCCATACAATGTTTTTGTTCCAGTTCTGTTGGTTTTTATGTATGTTATTTTCAGGTAATCTGTTGCTTCTATACATTTATTTTGTTCTCTCAGTTTTGTTTCAATTTCATTCTCCTTCAATTCCAAACTGCATCCTATGATTTTTATATGTGGCTTTCTAAGTTTTGTTACTTGTACTTCATAATTTGAACCCAGCTTCTTTTCGGCCTCGGATCGTATCTTTTCTATTTCATCCGTATAATCGCACTTAATCAACAAACCACCATTTTTTATCTCTTTCGTATGCTTAACACCAACTTTTAATTTGTTAAGATCAATATTGTTGTGTATTTCTTTCTTAGTTTTTTCTATTTTTTGTTGTAGTTTTGGTCTTATAATTAGACTAGGGGTATTTATTTTTTGTTTTATTTCCGACTTATTTACTATTCCGGCATACGTCAATGGAAAGCTATTAGATCCCTTTTGCGTATCCCTTTGTTTATTGCACTGATTTTGTAGTTCATCAACACTCTTCTGCAAAATTTTCAACATTTCCATCATAAGTGGCAGCTTCTTCAAAACTTCCCTACATTTATTGCATAGAAACATTAGTGAACGTTTTTGCAGCACCATTACGCGTATTTCCTACGTACTTAGTTCTACACATTGTCTGTGGAGAACTTGCTTACAACAATCACATTCAATATATTCCTCTTTGTTGTTTTCGGCGTTTATAAGCTGTTTACAGTTCAGACAAATTATTTCATTCTCATCCATGTTTCAGGACTTCAGGATAAAAAAAGAACAATGCTTTTCACCCGTATGACGTCACCAATATTGTTTTCAATTGTACTATTATTTGTACAATTCTCTTCCTTACACAACTCCAACTTTCACGTGCTGAATGTAAGCCAGTTAAAAAATAAACAGGAACTTTTCAAAAACTTTTCCTAACATTTACTGGAAATCCACAACATATGTATTTACTTTTAATTAAAAACAAATTGGTGAAAACCCCTTTTTTTATTTCTATATCATTTCCTTTCCTCAATATTTTCATTAAATTAATCACATGACTAATTTTTTTTATAGTCATTTTGCATTATTTTTTACTTAAATCAATTATTAAAAAAATCCTTATGATGGGGATTTTACTGATCACACTGTATAATTTTTTTGCAAAAAGAAAATTTCAGTTTGGTTTTTAGATGATTCCTCTCATCAGTCTATTTTATCTGCGTTAAAGAAAAAATGTTAATGGTATGGAAGAGTATATATGTAAACAAAATTGAGGAAGAAGAGAATTTAAGTGAATTCATCAGTGAATCATAAAACATTATCCAAAAAGAGGACATGTTCTGTTGCAAAAAGGATATCTGATATCTCTAGTTATATCTATCTGAAAGTTTGCAAGGACTATTTTTAAATTTTGCAGTGAGAAGGTGTCATAAGAGGAGTAATATTTTTGCTATCACTTCAAAAACACTAAAGTAAACTGTAAAATGCATTGTATTAGTTAGTAATTGTTTATTATATTATAGTGTAGTAATCTTTGACTGTAAATTGCATGTTTGAGTATATAACTAAGTATGGTATTAATAGAATAGAATATAGTACGGGATATAACAAACACATATTTTACACAAGTCATAGATAAAAATTTAGGTAAAATGGTCAAATACAATTAAAGCTATATAAAATATTTCAGAATTGATTTAAACATGCCAAAGTAATTTTTTTACAAGTGAAATTAAAATTATTTGATAAAATATTTCTAATTGCACCACTACAGATAATTAAAATTACAGAGTTATATATTACAATAAGAACCATACCATACATTAAAAAAAAAAAAACAAACTATAGCTAGATTACAGTATTCAGTATGAAGGTATTCACAATTTCTTTTATATTCATATGTCTAGGTATGCAGTTATGTATTATAACTAAACTTTTCTTGATAAGGAGCTGAAACTATCTCATTTATATTTTGATGGTAGCTTATTATAAGGCTTAAGAGACAAATAATTATTTATGCCGTTCTGTAATTTTAGGCTTTGTGGGCGCAGATGATTTGCACTTCTGGTTCTGCAATCTTGAAAATCTGAATTCCGCTGGAAATCATGTTTATTCTTATGTATATCCAGTGAATTCTAGAATATATACATGCGAGGTACTGTAAGAATCCCAAGCTTAACGAATAATGATTCCCAATGTTTTCTAAAACCAACATTAGCCAAAATACCAACAAATTTTTTTTTGCAACCTGAAAATACAAATTTCATGCTTGCCTTGTTGATACAACTTTTAAGTCTTCTCAATAGAAAGACACTTGTTGATAACTTTGTTTATATTCCCTCAAAAATATTGTACAGCCTATATTTGATATGTGTAGTATATTCCGGCCATAGACGGTTTGTTTTCAATATACAGGGTGTTATATTGTAGAGGTTTTTTGAGCCTATATTCATATAAAACTATTTTCTTATTTTGGAAAGTACTATACATTGAATGCATTAAAAATATGCTAAAAAAAGGAACTTGTGGGATAACCTCAGGTCATTTTAGTCGTTTGTTAAGACTTATTTTGTGTGATCCCATATTTTATAAGGTATTTGGGCAAAGTTTAACACTCTATATCTTGAAAACCGCTCGAACGATTTTCTCACGCCAATGGTGCTCAGATGGTTGTGAATTATATCATACTAAATTTTTGATGGCTTTGTGTGTGACCCTTTGATAAGACTTTGAAAAACATCTGAAATTAATAGAATTTTCACATCTGAGGAAAAATAATAATTATTTTAATAAAGAGTTTTTTTATGCTGGAAAGAAGTTAACCCAAAACTTTAAATAACTACTATAAGAGCTAAGCTCCAGTTAAACTTTATTTGTTTCTTTATTTATTATGTGATTAACCATACTGGGTAAAAACTATTTAATTGTCTTATTTTATTATTCAAAAAAAACGTTAAAGATTTTTTTGATTTTGTTGGTTAAAAATGTTCCAACAATTTGTAATTTTTTTTAAGATGGATGTTTTAAAAATATTTTCCTGTGTGAATTTTTTTTACTGGAACACTCTGCATGTTAATGCCTTTTTAGATTTTACTTCAGGCAGACACTTACTGCAAAGAATTAAAAAAATATGAGTTCCTAACATTTTTTGTATAATTGATACGCCCTGTATATTATGTCTATCACCTGGGTGTTTCCTTGCTCATTATCAATACATTATCTTAAAAATCTGTAACGACACCTGAGAAATTAAAAAAAGCAATGTGTTCTAGTAGAATGTTTTATATCTCTTTCTAACACATTGCCCCTTATGGTAGGATTTTTGTCATAACTACTGAGGTGTTTTTGAAGATAAAGATATGAAATTAGTATATTTATAATGTGCAGGAAGAGACCCATTTGATGTACATATACTATACAGGGTGTTTATTTTAAAACATTTACTGTTTAAATTTAAATTGAATGTCTATTGTACATTAGTTTGATATCTAATATTCCTTTTTTATTATTAAGCATTCATCATAACTAAATCTAGTTTATAGAGATATTCAGAAATTTTTACATATTTAAAACTAATTTAAATGTTGAGTTGGCTGTGTCAATAATCTTACCAAATGAGAAGCATTATTCAGGTGATAAATTTTGTGGACCTTAATTGAGCAACTATACTAATTCAGGTACCAATTTAATTTGTGGATAAATATGTCGAATAATGAAATATTCCCATGTATTTATTTAGGTGATCACTTTTGTGGACCGTAATTCAGCAACATTATTAATTCAGGTACTAATTTAATTTGACAATAAATATGTCAAATAATGAAATATTCCCATGTATTTACTTATCTGAATAAATTCCTTTTTACAAATGTTTACAATTTTAGCATGTAATAATAGATTTAAATTATAAAATAACATACATGAAGATTCATTTATTCGCAGGCGTGAAGTGTACCCTACCCAACACGAGGCTGCAAACTTTTGGACCAACTATATAATCGGCTTGCAATTGGTCAGAAGGGATGTGAATATCTGGGCATTAAGTGTTTTAATCATCTTCGCCATTCAATAAAGGGAATAAACTTATATAAATTGTTTTCCGCTAGAGCAAATTGCTGTCTGAAAGGGCATATTACTCTGTCGATGAATACCTCTCAGATCAGTTGGAGAACTTTTCTGTGTAATTTTTTTTACTCCTGTTTATTTATGTCTGTTTGTTCAATGCTGTTACCTGTGTAATTGTTTTACTGGTGTATTAAAGGAATGATACTTGTTTCTCATCACTAGTTAGGTGTTACATTTGTTATTTTAAATATGTGTAGTTTTTTTTTAAGATGTACCTATATAAGTAGCATAAGCTTAGAACTAAGTATAATACATTTTATTTGACGTGTGTGGCAGGTTATTGTTCAGGCTACATGTAACTTTAACTTTAATCTGACTGGTAATATATATTTCATTTCATTATAAATAATTTTTACTTTTAAACATTTTACTTGGGTTAAGAGCTCTGTTCAAAAATAAGAATAAAAAATAAATGAAAAAACTATCAATATATTTGTTCTCAAATAGAAACCATATAATGTCGTCTTATTTATTATTAAAAATTAAAGTAACTTTATATAAAGTTGTCTCTCCCTAATATTTTTAGTTTTTGAAATTATTGCCGATTAAACATTTTTCTATTGCAAATAATATGCTTGTTTAGAAAACACCTTTCCAACATGGAAATGATTTCAACTAAACTTCAATTTATGAATGCCAGACTTACAAAAAAGGGAAGTATGATCATTAAATGTTCCTCAAAAGAAGATATTGATAATTTAAGAAAAGCAGCTCAAACCTCTCTGAATAATCAGTATGAAATAACAACAACAAAAATGATAAGGCCAAGAATAAAAATACCAGGGTATGCAGGAAAGAAATCTGAACCGGAGCTTGAACACATTATAAGAAAACAGAACTCCTGGATTAATGATACTGATCTGAATATTACTTACATTAAACAAAAAAGAAATAAAGAATCAACAATTTATGCTGAATGCTCAGGTAGGCTATTTCAGAAATTTATGACAAATAAAAGAGTTCATATAGAATGGAATCGATGTCCAGTGTATGAAGAATTGCAGATCTCAAGATGTTTCAACTGTCAGGAACTTTATCATAAGATCAACAAGTGTACGAAGAACAAAGTTTGTGAACACTGTGCAGGTGACCATAGTATAGAGGATTGTCAAAAATTGATAAAAAAATGTAACAACTGTATTAAGGCGAACAATAGATTTAAAACAAACTATTGTATTACTCATGCAGCATCTGACCCAGAATGTCCAACCTACAAATATAATATTGAAATACTTAAAAACAAAATAGACTATAATCATCAATAATTTTCAATCCTCCACAGGATGAGGTATTACAACAATTGGACATCATGGGGATGGATGAACAAGGAAGGCATATTGACGAAATACAACTAAAAAAAGAAGTTAAACTTGAAAACAAAGTTTTAAATTTACTTCACTTAAATATATGAAGTGCCAAAAAAAATTTTGATGAACTTCTCCTATTACTGGAATCCTATGATTTGTTTTATGTAGATATAATTATTTTAAGTGAGTGCTTTCAGTTGATATCTTGTGATTTGTTTAATATACCTGGGTATGCCACACATTACAATAATGGAAATTATAATAAAAATGATGGGATGCTAATTTTTGTCAAAGAAGCAATAACGGTTAATATAAGGCATATAAAGCTGAACTTATCAGGTGCAACAGTCAGTAGAGTTGTTTTTGAGCATTATGGGTTTTTTTTCGGTATTACAGCACTATATAAACCACCACCTATAAATAATACTCTATTCATAGAAGATCTAAAACAGATATTTGAAGAACATTTGACCAAAAATACTGAAGTTTTTATTGGGGATATAAACATAAATATCCTGGACAATAACAGTTGTTTTGTTAATGAATATTTGACTACTATGGGGCAAAATGGTTTTATTTCATATATAAATGCCGCAACCAGGGTCACCACTGACACATCAACGTGCATAGACCATTTATTTGTTAGACAGAAAAGCAGAGTAAATAACTTAAGTTTCAGATCTTTTATCCTAGACACAAACGTAACTGACCATGATCCTATAATGTTACATGTTAGTCTTAGCCAAGACATAAAGACTGCTGTAAAAAACAGAACTGAGCAACAAACAAAGTATTATGATCGTACAGACTATGCCCTTTTTAAAGACAAAATATCATCATATAATTGGAACCCCATTCTAAACTTACATGATTCTGAGCAGGCTACAAGTCTTTTCGTTGAGAAAATTACACACACTTTACAGCAAACTACCACAAAATGTATAATAAGAAACAAAAATCCTAAAAAAATAAAAGAATGGATCACAGCCGGATTAATAACGTCAATTCAACATAGAGATAGACTTAAAAGAAAATTAAAAGCATCATTTACCGTCGGACTTGAAGTAGACTACAAAAGATACAGAAACGAACTACATAAATTACTAAAAAAAAAGAAGTACAATTATTACAAAAATAAGATTGAGAACAATAAAAATAACTTAAAAAGTATTTATAATATAATAACGGATGCTACAAATGGTATAAAAAAACAAAATATACTGAATATTCATTTCTAGATGAAGAAGATAATAATTTCTCAAATGTTCTTGATATGGCAAATTTTTGTAATAATTATTTTAATAGTATTGGTACTCAGATGGCAAATAAAATTAATATCCCACAAAACCCTATCAGCATAACAGACAACATAAAATCTTCTATGTTCTTAATACCAGTCACAGAAAATGAAATAATTCAAAACATATCACATCTAAAAAATGGTTGCTCCCGGGGATAGATAGTATTTACACAAAACTGATTAAATTGGTCCACCTAGAAATAGCAAAGCCCTTAACATATATTATAAATCTAATTTTTGAAACAAGTAAAATTCCTTCTTATTTCAAGGAGTCCATTATTGTGCCAATTTTCAAATCAGGGGAAAAAAATAAAATTCAGAATTATCGACCTATAAGTCTTATAAATAACTTTGCAAACATTTTTAAAATGTGTCTGAAGCAAAGACTTGTACAATTTTTTAAGAATAACAATGTGATATCAGATAAACAATATGGTTTTAGAGAGGGTTTGAGCACGGCTGATGCAATGTATTCTTTAATATCGGAAATTACTAATGACCTAAATAATGATAAAAAAACTATAGCAGTATTTATAGATCTTGCAAAAGCATTTGATACCGTGTCTCATCAGCTGCTCCTTAATGTTTTATCACACTATGGGATTCGGGGTAGTGTGTTGGATCTCTTTGCAGACTATCTCTCAGACAGAAACCAGTATTTGAGATTAAAAGGAGTACTAAGTAACCCTTTGAAAATAAAAGTAGGAGTGCCCCAGGGTACCATCTTGGGACCTATATTATTCATAACATATATAAATTCTTTACTTAACATGAACATAAACGGGAAAATTATATCTTATGCTGATAACACAGTCCTACTATTTTGTGGTAATACATGGAATGATGTTAAGGACAGTGTGATGCATGGTATTGTTAAAATGAAAAATTGGTTGGAATCGTTTAAGTTGTCACTTAATTTATCTAAAACAAATTACATAGCTTTTTCCTTGACAAATGCAAATAGACCTGATTTTAATTTTATTAAGATAGATAATGATAAGGACAATGACATTAAAGGAACTACGAGTTAAAATATTTGGGAATAAAAATTGATCAGCATTTAAAATGGAAAGACCATATAACTTATCTAACAAAAAAAATTCGTAATCTGATATATAAATTTTATATTTTACGAGAGTTTCTTTCCACTAAGCTACTAATTATAATTTATAAATTCATTGTAGAATCTTTAATGCAGTATGGGCTAATTGTATGGGGTGGAACATATAAAAGTAATATTCAGCCTTTATTTGTTATACAAAATACTATTTTAAAAATCATGTTTAAAAGAAATAGACTCTACCCTACCAAACTACTATATGATGAAGAATTATGTAATATAAACTGTCTTTATGTACATTCCGTTTGCTCTTACATACACAAAAATGAAAAATTAAAAAAGTTTGTTTCCCATCAACACCAAACCAGAATTAATGTAAATAAACACTTACTTATTCCAATAAACAGAAAGCACATCAATTTAAAGTCTATTAATTATTTGTTTTGTCAAAGTTTTACAATGAATTACCAAATGGTATAAAAACTCTCAAAAACTGGAAATCATTTAACAAAAATGATGAACAATTAGAGATAAGAATTGAAATGTGAGTTTAACTTTATACTGTTGGATTTATAACCTTAATTAAGATAATGATACTTCGATGTGTACATAAATATATACTTATGCAATATTAGAAATAATACAGAGTTTAACATATGGGCACAAACAGATGTTTCCACACCTAGGTCCCATTAAGATAGTATTTAATATTGTAAACAATTAGGGAATAGATATTATAATATAATATATTGTTAAAACTGTTTGATAATAAATTGAAATTGAAATTGAAAATTTAACGCAGCCGGTCTATTCTGCCCATTTAATTTCTATTGGATTTAAAACCCAACTTAACGCTATTTAAACTACTTTTTATTACATTTGCATCCGGACGACTCTTTATAACGAGGTACTGATTTGCACATAATGTATTAAATACGCGGCATTCTGCCTTATTGGCGGTTGCTTAACTCAGTCCCTCACTTCCGCTCTCCACATTCGGGATACGAACCTTGATGTCGTCGTCTGGCTGTGCGCGAAAAGATGCTTCAGAGTTGTCAGACAGAACACTTGCTCTCTCAACCGTCACAAGTTTTGTTTACGTAAATTTGTTCCTTGCTGTTTAAACGCTTGGAAGGAAGCCCTTCGTGTCAAAGTGTATTTTGGCTCCTAGTTTTACTAGTGACCGTGAGGTGTAGTGGTTAATGCCACGGTCATTATATTAAATCAAACGCATGTTTTGATTTGCACATTTATTTATTTTTACTTCAATGCTCGAAGTAAGCAGAGGTACACAAAATAGCCGCTTATATCTGCCATTAAAATACAAGAAATGACGGGCCTCTTAGGCATGAATATACGTTATTTCCCCGCTTTATATTCACGATTTTTTGGTTGTTGTAAACTGGTACCTGTTTACCTGCGTGAAAGGCTAACTTTGGTTTGCTGACAATGTTGATTCCGCAATTGCAAGTGATCGAGAGTGTATTTATGGTATTTTATACAAAGTGTAGAAATGTCTAGATTTCTTTAAGTTGTGTTTTACTTTATTAACTGACCTCTGACACTTTATCCAAACTGTGACATTTTTGCTTCCTGCCTAGTGTAAGTTGGTAATTTGCTTTTCAACTGTGTAGTGCTTGCTGTAAGAAAGTGATCTCTTTTATTAGTCATATTCAGTGGTTTTTAGATTAAATATTTTTATCATCATAAATTTATTTATGTACTTCTCTAATTATAAATTTATTTTTCAAAAAAATTTTAAGCATACACATCACATTAGAATTCGTAGCAGTATTTTGAATTTAAACTTGAATTTGCAGATGTAAGTTTTTGATTCGGTCTAGTTTTACTTATGCTTTTTTCAGTGTTTTAGGATCTGAATCGTGTTTTTCCCTGGCAATATCTTTTTTCTGCATCTTTTTTATTATATACATCTTTCTTGTTATCTCTAAAAGAATTAGCCACTTTGTGAACTTGATTTACTGTATTTTGTTCAACGTATATTTACATATGTTTTGAATTTAAAATTGATGTAAAGTTTACACTCTATCAATTTATTTCAAGGCACACAGGTTTATTAAAAGTCAGGCATACATTACAGGCTATTCTAACTAGAAACAATAATGTGAACCACTTATAGAAAACGTCCTATCGAATCGTTAGAGCTCTCTGTAAAAAACAAGAAGCTATCTCTGGTCTAATCTGGCTGTGATTAAGACGAATTAATCTGTGCTGTTTGGAACAATGCAATTACCTTTCTCAAGGCAACTCCCTTAGGCCAAATTTCAGGTGACATTTTTTTCACAAAAAGCAAAGTCTACATATTACTGTAAGTCTATATACTCTACAAGATCTGCTAAATATGATTTTATAAGATTTAAACTGCCCATAATGAAATGATATTGTTTATATAGATAATATCTTTACAATATCTTTGAAAACATGACAGAGTCCAATCAGTTCTATCAAAAAGCAGTATTTGGCTTAGCCAATTTTGTAAAGTTTCTGCCTTGCGGCCCTGGTTCTATGAAAACCCGCTGGGTACACCACTGAGGAGGAAAGGTCGTGTCCTAATAAACTGTTTATGATTAGATTAATAAATGCTTGTCTTGATTTATTATAAAATTATCATTCTAACATCTATAAACAAACTTTTGGATATTATAATCTGCTTGTTCACTAGTTTAGATGTAGATCCCTTAGGTATGCATTTAAAGGCTTTTAAAAAATGATTGCAAAACTTACCTCTAAGTATTGTGAAAAACATGTTTTGGGGTGCTTTCATACATGAAGTTTCAGAGAGTGGGGGTGAGGGACTGAGGTAAGCAACTGCCAATAAGGCAGAATGCCGCGTATGTAATACATTACGTGCAAACCAGTACCTCGTTATAAAGAGTCGTCCGGATATAAATGTAATAAAAAGTAGTTTAAATAGCGTTGAGTTGGGTTTTAAATCCAATAGAATTTAAATCGGCAGAATAGTCCGGCTGCGTTAAATAAATTGAAGTTTAGTTGAAATCATTTCCATGTTGGAAAGGTGTTTTCTAAACAAGCATATTATTTGCAATAGAAAAATGTTTATTTGGCAATAATTTCGGAAACTAAAAATATTCGGGATAGACAACTTTATGCAAAGTTACTTTAATTTTTAATACTAAATAAGACGACATTATATGGTTTCTATTTGAGAACAAATATATTGATAGTTTTTTCATTTAATTTTTATTCTTATTTTTCGAACGGAGCTCTTAACCCAAGTAAAATGTTTAAAAGTAAAAATTATTTATAATGAAATGAAATATATATTACCAGTCAGATTAAAGTTAAAGTTACATGTAGCCTGAACAATAACCTGTCACACACGTCAAATAAAATACTTATATAGATACATCTTCCAAAAAAAACTACACATATTTAAAATAGCAAATGTAAAACCTAACTAGTGATGAGAAACAAGTATCATTTCTTTAATACATCAGTAAAACAATTACACAGGTAACAGCATTGAACAAGCATAAATAAACAGGAGTAAATAAAATTACACAGGAAAGTTCACCAACTGATCTGAGAGGTATTCATCGACAGAGTAATATGCCCTTTCAGACAGCAATTGTTTTGCTCTAGCGGAAAACAAATTATATGAGTTTATTTCCTTTATTGAATGGCGAAGATGCCCAGATATTCACATCCCTTCTGCGCAACTGCAAGCCGATTATATATCTGGTCCAAAAGTTTGCACCCTCGTGTTGGGTAGGGTGCACTTCATGCCTGCGAATAAATGAATCTTCATGTTTTTTGATATTTTGTAATAGTGTGAATATGTAACGACATGGGAACGTTAATATTTTCAAATTAATGAAGGCGCCCTTGCATATTTCCAAAGATTTTAATTTTGCTATGATCCTGCTGATCTTTTTCTGAATCATAAATACTTTGAGTGCCTCCCTTCCCCCTCCACAATGCATGACACCATAACCTATAACTGAGGAGAACAGGCCATTGTACATAAGCATGAGGACCTTCATGTTCACAGTATTCCGCAGCTGTCTGAAGAGAAAGCAGGTAGAACTAAGTTTTTTGCATAAATAGTTGATATGTTCTGGCGAGTTTGTAATCCACATGGATCCCTAGAAACTTCATGCAGCAAACATGTACAGAATTTCTTTTTGAACAATTTAAAGTTAAGCCATTTAATGTACACCACTTGGCCATTTCATCAACTGCACGCTGGGTCTGTATTATTGACCCGTTCAGACTCCGCTCTGCCACAAACATGCCTGTATCGCCTGCATAGATTATGGTCCCGGTGCCATTGCTACAATTGCAAAATGGAGACAGGTCATTTATGAAGCACCAGAACATTTAGATCTATAAATATATATATATATATATATATATATATATATATATATATATATATATATATATATAATATCTATATGTAAATCTATATATATATATGTAAATGCTTGCCCCCTAGGAATGAATGTATTCCAAATACGTCAGACGTGGTGAACCATCATTCGATAGAGCCGTGGACCGTGGATCGTGACCAAGATAGATGTTTATAGACCAAAGGCTGATTGATTAACTTGTCCAGTTCTTCAGGAGTATTGGTGCAATTTATTTTTTCGTATTACTTATTCTTTTTTAAATATGTGTCGAATAAACAAAGTTCCTAATAACCGCAAAGTATTTTTAGATTTAGTTTTCTCTAATAAGTTAATATTGCATATTGCTTTAATATCTCTATTGATTATAGGCCTTTTTCATTCGATGAATGTTACTATGATTTTAGGATGGCAAATTTTTATGCCATAAATGATCGTCTAGCCTCTGTTGATTGGGACTTTCTTTTTCAGATTGCGGATGTATGCAAATGGGCTGATAGATTTCAATATGTTTTACAGGAGTGTCTGTGTGGGTCATAAAAACAATTCGGGAAACTACCCTAATACAATGTTCCTTGATGGAAAATTGGCAGAATGTGGTCAAGAGAATGCTGATCTATTTGCAAATTTTTTTGTAGCTTCTACTATGGTTCGGTCATTTCAGTGCCTAATTATGCTTTTGAGCAAACACTTGATATTACACTTCAAGGTTTTACTCTTTCAGATGTGTTTTCTAAAATTGATGAACTCCCCTATAAGTTATCCTGTGGCCCTGACCGTGTACCAAATACCTTTCTTAAGAAGTGTGTATTGACAATAAGTAAGCCTTTGCAACTATTGTTTAACTTATCTATAAAGTTCTCTTCATTTCCGGATTTATGGAAGCGAAGCTTTATTATTCCTGTTTTCAAAAGTGGCAATCCAGAGGATATCAAAAATTACAGGGGAATATGTAACCAATGTGCTATTGCTAAGTTATTTGATAGTTTGGTGTTCGATGAACTCTCTTGGAAGTGCAGGGGCTTGATTGGTGATGGTCAGTCTGGATTCACTAATGGCAGATCCACCACAAGTAATTTGGTAAAGTATAAGGTTCAATTATTGGAGGCGCTGGAGGGGTGATCCCAAGTTGATGCTATTTACACCGACTTCTCCAAGGCCTTCGACCGGGTCAGTTTTGATCTATTGTTGGGAAGGCTGGGCGCTTTGGGCTTTCATCCTCATCTGGTGGCATGGTTGAGGAGTTTTCTGACTGGAAGGGTGCAAATTATAAAAATTAACAACTTTATCTGCAAATCAATTGATGTTCTCTCGGGTGTTCCCCAGGGATCCCACTGTGCTCCCCTACTGTTCAATCTGTTTGTCAATGATATAATGAAAGTTATCAATGGTTCATCAGTGAGTATGTTCGCAGATGCCTTAAAGTTGTACAAACCTAGTGATCAGTTTTTCACTGGCCCTACAAGAAGACCTAGATGCTTTGTATGAATGGACAATAATTAATAATTTATCGCTTAATGTTAGTAAATGCTGTTACATAACTTTCCGGAAGGGTTCTAAGAGCTTTGAATCCACATACATCATTAATGGTGACCATCTCAAGTATTTTGATATTGTGAAAGATTTAGGTGTTTGGTTTGATGAAAAGCTGTGCTTCAATGAGCATATGAGAAGAACTTCTCTTAAATGTCAAAAAATGTTGGGTTTTGTATATAGAAATAGCATGAATCTGTCTGTAAGTGTGATTAGGACTCTATATACTTTATTGGTTAGATCTCAACAAGTAAGATGGCGGCGACTAAAAAGACGTCGAAATCTGAGCCAGTCGAAAAAACAGTATTTTTGCTGCAAAAGTAAAATTAATAGCGCGATTGTGTGCATTATATGTGGAAAAGTTTACCACGGATCTTGTGCCAGAAGAGATTGGGCCTAGGAAGTCCTATTTGTGGATAAAACGCGTTTGAAACGTAAAGAATGCCGGGAACAACCCCATGTTGACATTGAAACTACCACCGAAAAAGAAGTCGAAATCGCCTTCCTGAAGATCCTAGTAGAAGAGATAAGAGGTAAAAATCTTATTTTGGAAGGAAAACAATCTTCTAAGAGAAAAAGTAGCTTCTTTGAAAGAAAAAAATAATTTTGAAATACCTAACCTCGAAATTGTCACGAGAACGGGCAGGAAGAAGAAATCCACGACTAACGAGAAGTTTACTCCAAATCCTCGAAAAAAAGAAGACGTTCGTTCTGAATCGAACGTAATTGCTAGCGTCAAGAAATTAACGCAGCAATTGTTGGACTCCCAAAACCAATCATTAAAATGTGAAGATAACCTCCAAACTTCACCTTCACAACAACAAGACCAGCTGCAGTCTTCCGGTTCGTCTCGTCGAATGCAGACCTCTGTGTTGTTAGCATAAGTAGTGCCACGTGTTCGGTTTTGCTGCTTTATTTCGGGGGGAAACGAGAGACTCAACCGCTCAGTGTGGAAACTAACGACCCCGCTAGAAAGAGAGCAGACTCTGTGAACGTGTGAGGCCTAGTTGTTCCTGCATTCTATCCCGTTCGTCTGCCGCAGTTCTACATAGAATATTAGCGTAACGGCCGCTACGTGGCGGGAGTGGGAGGGGTAAGGGGATAGCTTGAAAGAAAGGGTCATCTTGTGATATCAGTAGGGTATCTCAAGGGGCACCTAGTGGAAACCAAGATGCATTTCATAAATTAAAAGAGGAAAAATCAAGAAGTATTGGAAAGATTCAGGAAATCCGGGAGTTTAGAGCTCGCCATCCGGAGATCCTACCGATAACGTCTCCAAACTGGAATAAGGTGCAGGGTCGACTTCGAGGGTCGCCGATTTAACGACTCTGAGCCCCGGGCGGAGAGCAATCTGGCGAATTGCCTTGCAGCAGAGCCATATAACAAACTAACAACAACAAGACCAGCTGGTCTTTGTTGATGTTCCAAACTCGCAACAAAAGACAAATCACGAAAGAAGCGATGCCGTTGGATGGAAAACGGTCCAACGTAGAAACAGAAAAGCCAAAATTCTGGATCCAAAAACGAGGCCAAGCT
The DNA here is from genome assembly GCA_030620095.1 of Kuschelorhynchus macadamiae. Classification (NCBI taxonomy): domain Eukaryota; kingdom Metazoa; phylum Arthropoda; class Insecta; order Coleoptera; family Curculionidae; genus Kuschelorhynchus; species Kuschelorhynchus macadamiae. The sequence continues at coordinate 1,135,721 of JAUTXW010000536.1, read as the reverse complement.
GCATAGAGGGCAATCGAGAAAATGTCTGTAGTCTAAGGATAGCTACACCAAAACGCTACTCGTGGCTTTTTGTCTCGCGTCTTTCACTGGACACCACTCCAGAAGAAATTTCCTTAAAATAAATGGTACCAATGACTGTGAATGTGAGAATAAAAACTAAGTGGAAGCAGAAATACAGTTTGTTTAAACTGGGAATTCCCACCGAACTGAAGTCAACTATTCTAAACGCTGACTTCTGGCCAAAAGGTACTTATGTAAATAACTTTTTAAGGCTCTTGTAAAGAATTTTACCCATGGAATTTAACAAATTTAAAATATACATTTGAAAGGTTACCTTTTTTTAATAATTCCTATGCACAAAAATTTATGGATGAGGCACTTTTTCAAATTATATCCAAAAAAACTAAGGTTTCGGAAGGTTGCACTGAACTTGTTTTTGGCGTATCGCTGAAAACATATTTTTCACAAACTTAATTTATGAACTACGCAAAAGAGTGATTATATTATAATGCTTTATAACACAAAAATAATTATTTCTAACTAAAAGTTAGAAGTAATTATTATATTAGACATTATTAAACGTTTTTAAACATAATTACATCTGCTAAATAGAGAGCGGGAGTGTCGTCTGTTAGACGGAAATCCAGTGTGCTGGGGATGCTACGTTGCCAAGTTTATTTTATATATGATCTATATAAATTATAAGGGAAAAACAAAATGCATTTGTGGGTTGTAGATCGGTACCAACAAGAGCGCGAAGGCACTAGGTGGATTGGTACCGGGTTAGCATCAGGTTAGGCGCCGTAGGCATCATCGTTAAAGCCCTAAAAGACGAACAACAGCGCAGAGCATCACTGGCGAAAGTCTAACATTCGTCATCGGCCCAGGTCTTGACTTCGTTTAGTCGGTCTATATGCTCATGTATGGTGGGCGAGTAGACGATAATATCGTCCATGTATACAAGGCAACGTTTCTTCAGAATTAAAGTGCTAAGTTCTTAGCTCGTTTCGAATTATCTGTAATCTGTCGATTTGATCAGCTTCATAATTATCTTGGATATTTAGGTTTAGGACATCATTAGGGTATATGGTTCGATAGAAAGATCAGAAAAATTGATGATTTTTTGCATGTCGTTAGCATTTAAAATAGAAGTCATAAATTCACCGTTTTCTTTAACATATACAATAGCATTGGGTAAACGAACTTTTTCTTTTTCTTGAGACATTACTAGGACCTCAGTATTTTTTAAATTACATGATAATTTAAAAAAGAATTCTGTGCGAGCATCAATAAACATTTTGTTGTTTATCTCGTGTTTATTGGCATTTTTTGTTGTTCTAACAGCCCCGACTTTATGCAGTGGAATCGTTTTAAATGTTATTAATACGTTTTTAGATTTCAGATCAATTATGCACTCTAGAAAATCAAGTTCTAACATGCCATCAAAATCGATATCTATGTCAAATTATATTTGGTTGTTTTCGGTATATTATTCTTGGTATTTCAAGTCATTATCATCTTGAGAATACTCGTCGTAATATTGTGTTTCTTCGTAAGATTGGTAGTCATAATTTACATGGTGATCTCTTTGTTGATTTGAGTGGAAATTTTAATTTCTCCGCATTAGAGGTGGACGAGATGCAGAATAATTTTGTTGGGTAGCTACAGGTAGTCTATGTTGAGACGAAAATGTATTTGGTCTATTTTGCTGTGAAAAATGAGGTGGTTGGCTAGAAGAAGGAAACCGCCTTTCATAATGTATGCTACCATTCTTTGGAAATATCCAGGTTGAGACATAGATTAGAAACATCATTCCGCCGCTAAATGTTTTCTAATTGGTTGGGGAGGCTTCGGAGAATTTTATTTATTTATTTATTGAATTTCAAAGTAGGAGACCTGTAGTTCACGCCTAATGCGGGAGTGAGCTTCTAAAAGATCAGCGCCAATTTGTTACGCTATTAATTCAGAAATTTACTTTTAAAAAAATGTATTATTTAACTTCAAATTCAAATACTTTATACAATATCGAACCTTAAACTGAGATAAAAACGGTATATAATATGAACTAACTAATGTTTGCAATTGCGTTTTATTTTTTTTTAAAAGCTGATGCGGCACCGTTTAGCTGTGGGAATTGCAACTCGCAGATACTGCTTACAATGCATTTCTTGAAATGTTGAAATTGCTGTATCCGATTAACAGTACATTTTATGATAGAACAGGTAGTTTCCTCATCACCAAAGTATAAAATTTTGTTCACTTGTACTTGTAATAATTTAATACTATTATTTTTCTTTGTGATAATTTATTTTGATATTTATTTTTACTTTAGCACTAAGCAGGAGTACATTAAATTAAAGCACCAACAGTGTGCTTATGCTTTTCGAGAAAATTATGAAGATGGCCTTCTTAGTGTGGAAAATGAACTGGGAAAACAACTTCATGCTAGTGTTAGGACTCCAAATTTGGATACTTCATTTAGATTGTTGGCCTTAGGAGCTGATCCGAATTATTTTCACGATGTGAGTAAGATATTATCGCTAGGTTACTATAGTAGTCAGTCGAGATCTATAGAACTATAATTACTAAATAACACCAAGATTGTTTTTATTTTATATATGTATTTTATTACAAAATATATGCATAAGGCTGTTTGTGATGCACATTTACATTTGAATAATAATTCTCTAAACTTCTAATCTATGAAGTAGAGCTATTTTTTAGGGCGAAACTTAGGAAAATTAAGAAGCAGGCCATTTTTTTAAATTATGACTCTTCGACAGTATTTTTCAACTATCCAAAATTTACATTGCTCAAATTAAAAAAAAATGTAAAAACTATAAAAAAATATCTTTTTTGGCGAGTATCTGCCAAAATATTTAAATAGAACAATTATGTTCTTAGAAACACCTGAGCAGGGATTATAAGTATACCATAAAGAAAACATAATAATCTGTTTGTACATATTTTATTACGAATTCAGACAACATAATTTTTAATAATTTGACATATTGTTTGCTTTTAGGAAAAGGGGTCAACTCCACTACATGTTGCTGTAAAATCTGACCAAAAGTTGCAAGTTGAACTGCTTTTAGTGTACGGAGCTGATCCCACATGCCCAGATAATCAAGGAAGGACTCCTTTAGATTATTCGAGGTACTATATTGCACTGTCTATTTATTTCCAGTTGGTAAGCACCTAAGTACAGATATCCAAAGCTAAAATATGACCCTACTTCTTACCACAGAAAGATGAATTTTAACAAAATTTGAAATAAATAAATTGAAAGGTAAATTAATGTGATAGTCAGTAACTATCATTAAAATAAAGAAAGTTGGTTAAATCGTTTTTTTATCTTATATTATCCTTTTTTATATATTTTCATTTTAATTCATAAACTGAAGTATTTACTTGGTGAAAAGAATTATCCTCTGATTGTATTTTATACATCATCAGAGCTCCTAAATTCCCAAAAATAGTAGTGTCTAATAAATCATTGTGTTGCCTAGCAACAATACCATTATATTGCTGTTACGAAACAATTATTTGTAAGGTATGACTTTGACATTTGCTCACTTAAAAATATAAGAATTAAAATATTTGATTTTATTTATTTGACAGGACAAGCAAAAGACAATTATAACTAGTTATGGAAAATAATGGCTATAACATCATTAAAGTGATATGACTGTTAGATTGCCAGCTAATATTTCTTAAATTTTAATAAACATAACTTTTTATTCATTTTAAAAAAATATTATAAAGGTAAAGTTTGAAATAAAATATTATATGATACACATCTGTTAGGTGTTGTTACAATACTGGTTTATATAACAACTCCTACTTTAGTCCATATTAAAAATATCGCCCTATCTCAATTTTTGCCATTTTGAAAAAAAATTTCTTTTTATTCTTTAACCGTGTATAAATATGTTGTTAATTATTTTCTTAAGTAAAGGTTAACTCAATGAAAATAGAACTATAATTTACATCGACGTTCCGCTCATTATATTGAGCTTTTTCAAATTGGAAATTTATTTTCTTGAAAACATGTCAATTTTACAAATGTTTTGAGATAACACTGTTATATTTTGGCTCTTAATATCCAGGTTGGGGCAAAAACACATGTCTAAATGCAATTGTTTATATGAGAACCTATGTTTTGTCTTTAATTTTTATACACTCCTCAAGAATTTCTAGATAAAATTTGTATAACATATCATAGAGCTAAACTGGACCTGAACGTTTTGAAGTGGGCCTATGGATCTTAACAACTGTTATACAAATTAAAATGTGTTTAACATGCTTTGTTTTGGAATAACAAGAACACAAAAAAACTGTAATTTAAGAAAAATAAGATTTTGAATGGACTCTCCATTCAGACACGAAACAGAAAGCTTCAAAAATATCAGATGCGATTTCAAACGTCAACAAAGTTGTTCTTCTCAGAACAAAAGTCTGAAGGGATGTACAGGGTGTCCGGATTTGGTTGCAAAAGCAGGGTATCTCGCTGATTTTTAAAGATAGAACCTTGCGGTTTTCACGAACCTGAGCAAATTTTTTGTGAAACTCATGAAGCCGTAAACAAAATTTTCATAGCCTTCTTCGTTTATGAGATACAGGGCGAAATAGAAAATTTTGCATTTTGGGACCCCCCTCGTATCTCGGTTATCCTTTAACTTAACGCAAAGAGAAAAATTGCTGTTTATGCAGTTTTTTACGCTGGATCCAGTGGCGTAGTCATATTTTTCATTTGAGTTGTTATTTTTTAGATATGACCTAAAGTTGTGTTTTTTTAAATGGGACACCCTGAATATTTGTCCAGAAATTGATTTGTCCTTTTAAAAGCTTCTAAAAAATATATATAATAGTATGGGTCTATTTTAATAAACAACAACAAAAATCCTAATTTTTATAATTATCTTCCCAAATTTTGCAGTAGGCCATGCAAAACGATGCCCTTTTCTTTTGTTTTCTTGGAAGCAAATGACATTTCCCAATTTTGTACGCGTATAGTTTTTTGTATTTATTTATTGTGTAAAAATATATTTGTATTATTATGGAAGAAAGCCAAACTTTCGAACATTATTAAAAGTACGATATGTTAGCTTGTTTTATATTAAGTAATGAAAATGTTGAAGCGGCTTCTGAGATGTATTTTAACAGGTAAATAGTTAATTTTTAGGTATGTTGAAATATTATTGCTTTATTTTTATTTAGATATCCAGAAAGGAGGCAACCTAATATATCAACTTTTTATCGGATAAAAAAAAATTTACTTAGTCACGGATCATTTATCAAACCTCGTACGAAAACATATAATAAAGAAAATCGGGAGGCTGAGGAAATTACGGTTTTGGCTAATACAGAAGCTTACCCTACAAACTCTTGTAGGGCCAGTGAAAACAGCATAGGGATTCCAAAAACTAGAGTTCAAGAAATTCTAAAAAAGCACAAATACCACCCATACAAATTTAGGCTCGTGCAGCACTTACAGCCAGGGGATGCAGAGCGTCGGGTAGTCTTCTGCAATTGGTTTCGAGAAAGATGCGATATGGTTAGAGATTTTGAAAGGAAGGTTATATGGTCAGACGAAGCACATTTCAGTAATTCTGGTATACTCAGTAGGCACAATAGTAGATTCTGGTCCCAGGAAAATCAACACCAAATATTTCCCAGAAGACAGCAGGGCAGGTTTGGTCTAAATGTGTCCTGCTTCATATTAGGAACACAATTTTATATATTTGAGGGAAATCTAACAGCCAATCGCTATATAGAAATTTTAGAGGCAGCTATACCTGAATTACTTGACGGTGTTCCTCTAGCGCAAATTAACGAAATTTATTTTCAACAGGACGGTGCTCCTGCACACAATTCTGGAATGACGAGATTATTTCTGGACAATAATTTTACCAATCAATGGATCGGAACAAATGGACCTATAAGATGGCCCTCTAGGTCCCCAGATTTGTCGATTTTAGATTTATTTCTATGGGGATATCTGGAAAATAGAATTTACAAAGACCACTATGATAATGTCCAAGATTTAGGAAATGCAATAAGAGAAAATTTCGCTATTTACAAAATCATCCCGTTATTTTGCTTAATTCCCTAAAACGAATACGAAAATTGTGCGAAGCATGCATAGAACAAAATGGAAATCAGTTTGAACAGTTCTTTCGATTTCCTTGGTTACTATAGTTCTTATACGACAGTTGATTTTTGCTGAAAGGCTTGTTACATAATAATTTATTTCTGTTTTGTTCTTGTGTTACATAAATCTAGGTAGGTGGTACTTTTTTGATGCGAAATTATCAATACATATTTTGATAAATAGATTTAATTACATATTTATTTTGATTTATTGTTAAAAGGCAGCATTGTTTTGCATGGCCTACTGCAAAATTTGGGATGATAATTATAAAAATTAGGATTTTTGTTATTGTTAATTAAAATAGACCCATACTATTATATATTTTTGAGAAGCTTTTAAAAGGACAAATCAATTTCTGGACAAATATACAGGGTGTCCTATTTAAAAAAACACAACTTTGGATCATATCTAAAAAATAACAACTCAAATGAAAAATATGACTACGCCACTGGATCCAGCGTAAAAAACTGCATAAGCAGCAATTTTTCCCTTTGCGTTAAGTTAAAGGATAACCGAGATACCAGGGGGGTCCCAAAATGCAAAATTTTCTATTTCGCCCTGTATCTCATAAACGAAGAAGGGTATGAAAATTTTGTTTACGGCTTCATGAGTTTCACAAAAAATTAGCTCAGGTTCGTGAAAACCGCAAGGTTCTATCTTTAAAAATAAGCAAGATACCCTGCTTTTGCAACCAAATCCGGACACCCTGTACACCTGGAATGAAAACATAAAGCGTCTTTTCATTCATGAAGTATTTCTCATTTGAAATAAGTGTACACAATAATCTTAGCCACATCAGGCTTAGTAACACTTCTCTTTGCAAATGTTGCAAATAATGAGATGATATATTTTCACATTTACTTTGTTAGTTTTCTGCAATCAATCTTATTAATCAGAGAATTGATGCTAGGAAAGCACTGGTCTACTATAACAAGTTTAAGGGTTTCCCACCTAGACAATTAACCTACTTTGTAAAATTGAGCTAGGGGCTAGGATGGTTGATGTTCCTAAGTTCCCAGGGAGGATTTTCAATGAGGCAAATGAGCCTAGGTGTTTTACAGAATATAGAAAGTATTTTGAGTTGGAAGTTCTGTTATTTACGGAGCTTGTGTGATTTATATGTTTAATTACTTATTTTAAACTGTCTACTTTAATTGATGTCTCTGTGACCATTTGTGTTAGCAGCTTTGTAATAAATTTGTCATGGAAAACATATGATTTTGTCAGTTATAAATATTTCATCATTGAGTCGCCATTAATATTAAATATAACTTATTATAAGAGAATATAAGACTTCAATTTTGTACAACATTATGATTTATTAGTTTTTCAAGTAAGCCGCAAAGAGATCCACAGACCGATGGAAACAGGAAACATATTTTTCTGGGTTACGCCACCCTGAAATGTAGTTCTGAAAACATATTTATACACTGGTTTATTACGCGCGCTTAAAAGTACCTGCCAGAGGAGGAGTTATCAAAATATCATTAATTAAAAAATTAATTTGTTTTAGGCAATCTAATAATAAAGAACTGATGAGTCGTCTAACAGAAAGCCAGTATGAAGTTACAGATACATTTAGCTACTATTTATCACTACGTAAACCAGATCATTCCACGGGAGTTCATTTCTTAATACCCCCAACAGGTTTCAAATCGAATTCAGCTTCATTAGCGAAGTTGCAAAAGGTAGGTGAAAAATGACAATATTAGAATTGAATTAGACTGATCAGCAGAAGGCAGTCATAATAAATAGCTTCAAATTTCAATTAAAGTGAAAGTCTATCTGTCGGTTATAGGGCTTTTCCAACCATGTACAGGATGTCTCAAAAAGCTTAGGCTATCGTTTACTGAGAGTCCTTGGCGTCAAGTCAGTGGCGTCGCATATAGCGGACCAGGGGGTAATCGACCCTCCTTGCTTGATCGCGCCCCATTCATCCTTAAATTGAAAGCATTTAGTCAATATAATATTTATTATATTGATTAATGTTTGCTCCACTCCCCCTGTGAACCTAGCTACGCCAGTGCTTAAAGTGTATAAAAAAAACAGGATTTTTAGATTTGGATTAAACTCGAATAGTAAGAACATGTACCGATATAATTTTTTTTCATGATACATATTTCTCAGTATTTCCGATAGTCGCACACGAGGGAGTAATACAAAATTTTTCTACCATTATTCAGTAATAAATTTTGTGGTATTGGTATTTTTGACATTTCGATATATGACGTTTATTCTCTATTTGTATACAGAAAAGTTCAAATCGATAAATACAACCACATGTGCGATATTTTGATTTTATATAATACCAAACAATATTAAAATCAGTTCAAAATTGAAGCAATAATATTTCTCCTTTTAGAAGAAAATAAATTATTTAAAATTAAAATAGCTGTTGGATTTATCCTCTTGAACTAAGAGTATCTTTTTTGTGTAAGATTAATCAGAGAATAAGTGCCCTACATGAAATTGTTTAAAATAGCAACACAAAACATGTGTGATCAAATAATGAGAAAAAATTGTTCCTCGTTTATATGCTACTGACTGGTAATACTAACAAGAATGTATCATAAAATGTATTTCTGTTCATGTACTGAATTGAGTTTTATTACAATGTAATATTTCAGTTTAAATATACACAGAAAAACCAAATTGAAAAAAATAACACCCTGTATATTGGTCCCGTGTGTATAGAAAAAAAAATGTTTACTAAAGATTTTTATATTTTATTGTGTAGTTTTTAACGCATCACTTTTTTATATTTATACGGTGTTTTGAAAAAATATGACAAAATTCTCTTCCCAAGCAGCATTAAAGTTCCAAAAAACTGATACCGATTAACATAGTTACTATAACTTGGTGAGAAATTGGTATTGATCATCAAAAATTATTCTTTAAAGTATAAACTACGATGGAGTTAATCCTGGTAGAAGCATTATCTAAACAATTACGTGATTTAACTACTCCATGGTATCATCATTTCGTTGTAAATCTGATAGTGGCTGGGGCAGTATGTCTGCTATGTCTAAATACCTAGATGACGCCACAACTTTAGTAAAGCATAGGAGGTTGGTGTGACAACTAAACGACGACTTTAAAGTGAGCATTACTAAGAGGTTTAATTGAAAGAACCCAAGACTACACAAGAACCTGAAAAATAACCTCACTTTATAGGAACTTAGTGGTAATATTATAAGGTATCAGATCGCACACACACACTATATTACTTCTTGTTAAGTAAATTCAACTTTGAAGAACTCAATGGATGGATCTACATTTATTGTATGTAATATATGTAAATTCAAACTTTGAAGGACAAATGGAAATGGATGGTAGATGGAAGAAGTCCCTTATTGGTGAACATTACAAACATACTTTGGGCTGAATAACGTTCGCAAATTAGCACCGGTACGTAATGATATCCGTTTCAATAACGTAGAAGGTATATCAAAGTTACCATTAAATCATTCCCCATGTTGGTAACAGCATGGTATTTAAACGATGCCTAAATGATTCCCACCACTAGTAATTTTAAGGTGTTTTTATGTAGTCATCGATTCGTAGTAGTGTCTAAAATTGCTGCTTGAGTTGTCTCTTTTTGCTACAACTGCTATATTGAACATTTTCTATAGTGAAACACCAAGTAAGCAAGCAATGCATGTTTTACTTAGGTAAATTACCAGAGCAACGCTACCTGCCGCCGCGTTGTGCAGAAAAGTTGCCTTGGCAGCTTTACCAATTAATTATTAAAAGGGACTAAATGTAGATGAGCACTAAAACGATCTTAGACCGGGAAAATAGTACATTTCATAAACTCCTATAAGGAAACTGACTCATGAATTATTTAAATGCATCTAAATAAGGTTATTTTATAAATATACATCCAAAAAATAATTGGGAAAATATTAAACAATTGCCTAACGTGCCGAAAGTTGTTTTATTTTCTTTTATATTAAAATAGGTTGGTCCTATAAAAAATATTTTTCTAAAAGTTGTAGATGTTTTGAAACTCTTTTTTGAGAAGTGTCAGGTGAAAAAGCGTTAAATAGTTTCCGAAAAATCCTTAAAAATTAGCTTTTGTGCAAATATCCTACTTGATGCTAAATATCAGTGCAAAATATCGACCTGGTAACTTAATTTGCTAGCGAGTTATGGCTATTTGTTTATCCGGGAAGGCATTGTTTAAACAATAATTATTCTGCAAACGAGAGCACAGAGAGTTGAACGAGAGTTAATTTTTATTCGCCGTGATTGATACTACAATATGAATTTCTTTCCAGTATAGACATTTGCAAAATAAAATATCAAAAAGAAAGCATATTAATTGGTTTATAATTTAATTGGTTAATAACTTTTAATTATAAACATCTGTAACGTGTCTGACCTGATATTCGAGTAGCTGGTATTTTCCCGCGTATTTGATAAAAAAGTTATTACGATACATGCAATCACTCACACAGTGGCGTAACTACCGACTGCCCCCGAAGAACCCGCCTCGCGTACTAGTTTAATTTACGACTTATAAGTAAGTGAAATAATCTACTTTGGCCGATGTAACCGAGGCTGCGCCGCATGTTAGGTGGAGCACGAAAAATGAAACTGGCCGAAAAAAGGGAGGTAGATAAAAAAAAAGTGAAAATTGATAAATTTTTAAGAGAAAATATCAGCATCTGTATGCATAATGGCAGTACTAGTTAGTGAATTAGGCAATATAGGCACAAATATGAGGTTTCTGGTTTAGGTAATATAATTATTTGATAATATTTTTTATTTTTTTAGTTTTTAATTTGTTTATTATTATTATTATTTATTTTTCATAATTTTATATATATAGTCTATAAAAAGTAAATTTTTAAATATTTAAAGATTTTATTAGGCCTCCATTTTGTTTTATCATAAAGTAGTTTTTTGGCACTAAATTTTTTAACATTTCATTAGGCCATCATTTTGTTCCGCTATAATTATACAAAAAAAAATTTTTTTTTGTATAATTATTTTGTATATATATAATAATCAGTTTATCACTATGTCACACTTTATTTTTTTTGCAAATTATGAGATCCATCCGATTTTCTTATAAATTATTTTTTTACATTTTGTAAGCCAACCATTTTGTTCCGCCATATTGGATTTTTACCAAAATGTTAACATTCCATCCACTTATGACCCTTGATTTTTGATCATTTGCAGGGGCACAGAAAATTTTGGAAGGCTCTCGGATAAGTTTTTTTTGTTGTTAATCTACTGTCGCTTTGATTAACATTAAGAGCTTAAGCTGCGCAAACATACCACTAAATAGTTAAATTTTATGTACAAAAAATTTCGTGGAATAAAGTGAATAACTGTACCGGTATATACCTGGGGCAAAAACGATTGGGCAGATAAAAAGATGTAATCTTTTTGCTGCTAGATATAGATTCTTTTGTCCAATGTCCAAAAGTTGCGTAATTCGAGTTTAAAAAAAGTCTCCAATTTTTTAAGTTTTCGAGTTTTCGAGGTGGGAGTGCTGGATGATGCTTTGGCTAACATCAGGATAAGTACTTTGACAGATCAGATTTTTTAACCCGACATGGGTCCAGAAAGTTGAAAATATCGTCACGAATGGTTTGAGGGTCAGTAAAAATTAATATGTGTTAAAAAGTGGAATAGGAGGAAAATTTTTTATACATTTTCTAAAAATTATTTTTACGATTTTTTTTTAATAACTTTTACATGCCGAGATGGAACAACACGCACAGGCATTTTTCTTATAGCATGGTATAAATGATGTTTGTACTATTTTCCTAGTATAAGTAGGAATATATAAAATTTTGTGTTTTTGTCATTGCCAATTATATTGATTTTTCTTACAATTACCATTTGGTCTATCAAAGTCAAAATTACTCTCATTCCTCTCTCTGGCGGAAACTTTTAACTTTTTGCGGAAAAGACTTTAAAATTAAAATATTTTAAGTTTGTGAATTTACATTAAATAAAATAATATTTTTTACCTATCAATTATAAAAAAAATGTATTTTACCTTTTTTAGTTTTATTTACAAGAAGTTTTATTGAAAAGGTCTCAGAGTTTCGAGACCTTAACTTAACTTAAAATTTTACTGGACTCGCAATAACTAATATTATTACAAATCCGAAACATATCTATACATGTTTATAGCGAATCAATAATACAAATTATTGAAAAATGAATCTGATTAATGGAATTGAACTCTCTGACCCGAAAAACCCTTAAAACCATATGATACTTTCGATTTCCCACCTCCGCGCCGCTTACATCAGAACTAGAAAAACCCCGAAAAACCATATGATACTTTCGATTTCTCACCCTCTCACATCCGTTAGTGACAAAATCAACGTTTTATGTCCAGAATAAAGTTATTGAATATTATCAACATTTATTAGGATTTATCATTACCTACCGAAATAACCTGACGAGAAAAAAATATGCATTCCCTAGGGCCATCCATAGGGCCGGGAGATGCCAAATTTCAAAGCAATATATTTTAAAGTTATCTTGGTAACTCTCTCGCAGAAAGATTCAAAATGGCGCTGTTTATTATTTTTTAATATCTTTGCTGTAGGGTAGGCCCAGTATTATCCTAAATATTTTTTGAAAAATTCAAGTTGGTCAAATCTTTTCGGAGTAATCCATGAACATAGAACCACGATAAATAATAATAATAATAATATATATGTATATATATATATATATATATATATATATATATATATATATACCCCATCAATACGTAATGTTAAAAATTAAAATTAACAAAATTAATCTTCGTCCCCTAAAAACCTCGAAAAAAACTCCATATTTTTAGATTAGTATCCTCTTTTCCTCCTCACTCCACCTTCATTACCTTAACTTGTTAACGCAAGACATGTTTTGTGCCAAGAGTAAATGTATTTAATATTTTCAAAATTCGTTAAGTTTAATAATGTAACTCAAATAACCTTACAAAAAATAGATTGCCCGCCCTTTCCCTAGGTCGGCAGATGTACCTCAAGATAGGCCCAAATTACCTTTTTGGTTAATTAAATGTTATAAAAAAAATATTCAAAATGGTACAATTCTGCCATTTTATAATTTTTATTATGGTTGCTATGAGACCACCACGACATTACCCCGATTACTTCCTGAAATACTGATCCAGATTGAACAAAATACATATGGTCGAATTGAGAACAACCTCCTGAAATCAGTTAAAAATGCACTAAACTTGTAATATGTGCTTTTAAGATCAATAGTATAAATATAGTTTAAATCTATTTTTTGGGTTTTTCGCCTTAAAAAAAATTTTGAAATTAACAGAAATTATTTACCTGATAAAATCAATAGGCAGTCTTAAGTTCTGGGTCCACTGTGATGGTACCCCAGGAACGACACTGAAAAATGTTTGTTTTCTGAACGTTTCGGGGGAAAATCTACCCCCGTCTTCAGCAAACCTACAAATAAAAAACTAAAAGCAGAATATGTCTTATGTTTAGTATATGTATAGAAATATAACCAGAATGGCTAATCTCTGACGAAATGTCAATGAATGTCAATTTAAAGGTGTTATTTTTAATTGTTAGAATAAGGTGGGAAATATGTGTACCTAGGGTATGTTCATTTTAATTTATTGTATTTTGAGGTGTCCTTTTTTTACTTCAGTATTTAGCAATTTTAACCATGTGTTATTAAAACTAACGGAACAAGTTGCTACACCATTATCTTTATTTAATAATATTAAGGCACTTTCTTTTATTTAAAAACACTTCAATCAGATAACACAATTAAAATTCTTCCAGCAGATAAAGGTAATGCAATTGTTTTAATGGATTGTACTGACTACGATTAAAAAATAACCTCACTTATAAACGAAAACACTTACTCGAAAATTAAATAAAGATCCGACAGATCACATAGAAAGAGAAATATACACTATGCTTAAAAAACATAAAAACCAATTTATAGAAATTGAACGCTTTAAATTAACACCACACCACAGTAAAACACCACATTTCTATTCGGTACGAAAAATTCTCAAACCAAATATACCATTAAGACCAATAGTAAGTAGCGTAAACTCACCGACAGATCCTTTATCTAGGTTTCTTTTAAATATATTAAAAACTCTAGTAGGTAACACTAATTAATATATAAAAAATTCACAACACTTCCTAATATTCAAATAAATATAAATAATACACTGGTAAGTTTTGATATCGTTAGTCTTTTTACAAATGTACCTGTAGTTAAAACTTTAAACATAGTAAGAAATAAACTTGAGAATGATAACAATCTTAGTGAACATACTTCATTAAACATTAATACTATTCCAGAATTACTAACTTTTTGGGAAAAAAACACTTATTTTCAATACAAAAACGAATATTACCTTTATATCATATTAACACCAAAGAACCAAAAATTAAATTTACTTTGAAAAAGAAACAGACCAACAAATTCCATTTTTAGACGTACTTATCAAAAAAGACGTACACAGTTTTGAAACAAAAGTATACAGAAAACCTACACACACAAACAGATACTTAAATTTTTACTCAAATCATCCAATCATGGTTAAAAAGGGAGTTGTAAAAAGTCTGTATGATAGTTACTCAAATCATCCAATCATGGTTAAAAAGGGAGTTTTAAAAAGTCTATATGATAGAGCAAAAATAATTTGCAAAGATTTTTATAAAGAAAAAAAAATTATAAAAGATGTTTTAAATCAAAACAATTATCCTAATGGTTTCGTTGGAAAATGTTTTTATGAATTTGAGAATCCAAAAGTCAAAATTATCCAAAATAGACCAATTACAAACCTTTTTATACCATACATACCTAACTTATCAGATAAAATTAAACGAATAGGTAAACGTTTTAACATTAGAACGATCTTTAAAACACAAAATACACTTAGAAGCAAACTTACAAAAACAAAACCTAACAATGAACAAGAAAATACAAAAAATGCTATTTATAAAATTCCGTGTCAATGCAATAAATTTTACATGGGTGAAACCTCTAGGCCATTAGCCAAAAGAATTAAAGAACACCAAACATATATAAAAAATAGAGAATTTCACAAATCAAACATTTGCCAACATGCACTAGATAACAATCATAAAATTAATTGGAATGCTTCTAGTATTTTAGCAAAAAAACTATGTTCCAAAAAACGTAAAATAAAAGAAAGTGCCTTAATATTATTAAATAAAGATAATTGTGTAGCATCTTGTTCCGTTAGTTTTAATAACACGTATTTAAATTTGCTAAATACTGAAGTAAAAAAAGGACACCTTAAAATACAATAAATTAAAATGAATATACTCTAGGTACACATATTTCCCACCTTATTCTAACAATTAAAAATAACACCTTTAATTTGACATTCATTGACACTTTGTCAGAGATTAGACATTCTGGTTATATTTCTGATACTAAACACAAGAAATATTCTGCTTTTAGTTTTTTATTTGTAGATTTGCTGAAGACGGGAGTAGACTTTCCCCCGAAACGTCCAGAAGGCAAACATTTTTCAGTGTCGTTCCTCGGGTACCTTCATAGTGGACCGAGAACTTAAGACTACCTATTGATTTTATCAGGTAAATAATTTCTTTTAATTTCAAAATTTGTTTAAGGCGAAAAACATAAAAAATAGTTTTAAACCATGAATCCGCCACTAGAATTTCGTAATTATTTAACATAAATATAATAACAAACATAGAAAAAGACTCCAAGTCTCGGTCTCATTAAATTATAATTTTACAATTCACAACAAACATCACACGTGTTTCGCCCTTTCGAGCATCATCAGATCTACAAACAACAGAGAGAACCTTAGTAAATAATCACACTCACAAATCCTAAAACAATAACTTACAAATAGAATAAAACACACTAAAGCACAACAAAACAAACAACTACTTATACATATTTGATGGACATTAAAATGAGGTTAAGTCTCACGTGAATAAACAAAATAAAATATTAAAAAAGTATTAAAAAAAGATTCATGGTTCTAGACGGGATCGAACCCAGACCACCCGAGTGAGACGCCGAAGCAACCACCCACAGACCACCGGACTAGTCGAAGAAAAGAATCAAAAACTCTCACTCTATGAATTAGTGAATGAAATGAAGGTTGCCTACAATTATTATTACATTAAATTGTTAAATATTAGGGTTGGTTCAAAATTAAAAACAGCTAACGCAAGTGAGAATGGGACTTTTTATAGCTTTGGTTATTTCCATTTTTTCTAGAAGGTCAAGCTTTTTCCCCTTCGGACATTCATGTAAAACATCAACGTCAGAAATGGAAAATTCATGACCTGACTCCAACAAATGATTGACAAAAGCTGAAACAGTCTCAGTTACATCCATATTTCTGAATTTGTTGACAAGTCTTAAATGTTCTCTCACCCTTGTGGAAATTTTTCGACCTGTTTGTCCCACATAGGTCGTGGAACATTCGCTACAATTTAGTGCATAAACCCCAGATCTGGACAATTTATCGGTTGTGTCCTTTGTCCTTACTAAATGTCTTTTGAGAGTATTTACTGTTTTGAATGAAATATTGACATTTTTAATATTTTTAAAAAAATTTGCCAATTGGAGAGAAATACTTCCGAAAAAAGTAATGCACTTGAAAAAATTTGTCCCATCGCTAAGTTTTGAATGTATGACAGTATAGGACATTTTGTACTTGTTTATAAATTTGTAATATAATTTGGTGATGGACTCCAAAGGAAAACCGTTATTCATAGCAATCTGCATTATAATATCACGCTCCTTATTAAACGCTTCCCTTGACAATGGTAAATTACACAACCGATAGAAAAAGCAGTTGAACGCTGCGAATTTATGTGAGTAAGGAGAGTTTGAAGCATACTGAATAACATTATCCGTGGACGATGTTTTCTGGTAAACCTCAAACTCTATCCTACTGTGTTTCCGCGATAGTAAAAGGTCAAGAAACGGTAGTTTTCCTTCATCTTCCATTTCCAATGTAAACTCAATTTTAGGATGCAAGGAGTTAACGAATTGTAAAAACTCTTCCAACTGATTTCTGTTGCCATTCCACACAATGCAAATATCATCCACGTATCTTTTATATGCTGTTAGAGAGGAGGCAAAATAACTATTCATTATCCTGTTTTCCAAATTGTTCATGAAAACCTCACTCAGAAATGGCGATAAACAAGAACCCATAGCCAGCCCAGACCTTTGCTTATATAACTGTCCATTAAATTTGAAAAAATTTTGGTGTAAAACTAAGGTAAGAAGAGAAGTGAGGCCATCAACGGGTAACTGTGGCAAAGAAGATCTCGACAATAAATCCCTTACCAACTGAATACAGTCTGCGGGAGGCACACTAGGAAACAAATTCTTGACATCCAAGTTATTTTGCCTCCTTTCTAACAGCATATAAAAGATACGTGGATGATATTTGCCTTGTGTGGAATGGCAACAGAAATCAGTTGGAAGAGTTTTTACAATTCGAGACTTGGAGTCTTTCTATGTTTGTTATTAAAACTAGGTCTCTGAGCAATATGGACAATTTCTTCGATTTTTAAAAATATAATAATTGACAGCCAGTAGTAAAAAAAATTGCTTACGCAATAACTTCTAATGGATATATTACCTTATTATTTTTTTAAATTATATTTAGTATTTTAATGTTTTATAAATAACTTTATACACATGTTAGGTTATGCTTAAAATTTTAGGCAAAATTCAAAAATCAGAACTATGTATGGTGCATTGTTTAAAAATGCATACGATTGGGTTATAACTTTTATTTATGTAACCCTGAGTACTGCACAATAATTTTTATAGAAATAAAAAGTGAAAGGCGGAAAACTATTGTATTGAATTTTTTTAAAATCTATATTGTAAGCAGAGATAAAGGGGGTATGGGACATACCCCCTTTATCTCTGTACTGTATCTGTACAAGTTCAACAAACCTACATGGCATTTAGATCCACCATCGTTTAAAATATCGTACTTGACCGGTCTTTTAGTGAAGAACATATTTTTTTCAGCTTCCGAATCACGTCTTTGAAGAACTAGTAATGGACGTATATGATGAAGTTGATAGAAGACAGACCGAAGCAAGTAAGTACAGTACTTTTTGCTATTTAAGAACATATTTAGTTCTCATTTTGCATATATTATGCAGTCGTTAAGAGATAATTAGTTAAGTACCCATCATAATAAGCAAATATTTATGTGCGGGGGTGACTAGTTAGGTAGTAAATTTTAATGCGATTTTCTCTCTTTAACACGTTCTGTTTCCGGTCTGCCATCCTTTAAGGAGTCATGTAAGTATTTAACATGTAAAAATGCATTATTTTGAGTAGATATTATTTCTTTAGTGTTTCTCCGTGTGTGGACAGGTTTTTGAGTTAGTGGAAATTAAAATATAAGCAGATGAAAGTTTTTAAAAGAATGAGCGGTTAGTAAATTTGCCATAATGATAGTGTAATTTATTTATTCCTCGGAATTAATTAATCCTGTACACAGTACAATTTATTTTTAAATGTGGTGTCATTGATAGTTTTAATTATTTTTACTTGGTTACGTGTCCTTCATTATAAGTTCTACGAAAAAAACCAGTCAATTATTTATCTTTGCTATTAAATCCTTAAAATAAATATTTCTTTTTGTATTTAAGAAACGTTAAATTTAAATTATCTCATCTGACATATGAAATGCAAAATTGCTAAAACTACTATCTAAATTGATAACTGATTAATTCATTGGGGTTTGGATTTATTGACATTTACATTTAAAAATGTTTTAGGTGTTTAAATATATCAACAGTAAATATTTAACGAAATAAATGCAATTAAGCAGTTCTAAGAATAGTTAAATTTTCTCTACTTTTAATTATATAAATTGAACGCGGTTTTTTGCTTTGAATAGATTATTGTATTACTTAATCCTGAGACTAAGTAGATTTGCCCTAAAGCTGTCACCGCTTACTATACTGGGTGTTATATAACATCGTGTAAAATTTTGAAAAATTTTACTCGCGCCTTAAAAAAGTAACTTTTTTTATTTCATTCGATCACAATATTCGTTGACTATTTATCTCCAGACAGTTTGACCATTTTTTAGTTATCAGCGTGGCTATAGAAAATATGATTTTTTTAATTAATATATGCAACCCTAAGTGTTAAAATTTACCAGAAACTAAAGGTGATTTAAATTAAAGCTAATGCTCTCAAATATAAGAATTCCACTTTTTAGCTTTTTTTATCTTTAAACCAGAGTGATCAAAAACAGAGATATTTATAAACCAATTATTTTTAGTTTTAGAAACAACGTTTCTTTTCCATAGAACCCCTAAGCAACTGTTTTTTTTTTTAGGTTTAAGAGTTCGAAATGTTTAATTAATTTTTTGGGAAAACCAATTATGTATTACACTTATTCACTGTGAAGTTGCTGTGTTTTAGGGAAGGATTGTAACAATGTAAAATAAAATGTATGTTTATTTGTTACTTAAAACCAGGAAAAAGTTAAAGTAAATTTGCAAAATTGGAATGAAATTTTAAAATATGAAAATGTTGGGTACTAAAATGCGCCAAGTTTTTCTTAATTAACTTATTTTTTTGTGGTCACAGGCTCTATCGTAAAGTGCATTCTTACTCGGCACTCTTCGCGTTGTCTTTGTAACGCTAGTCCAATTTGAAGTTTTACTGTTATCAACTGTTTTTCAAAATAAAAGATATAGTTTTCTTTTTGTTTAAAATCCGAAACCTGGACTATGACAAATATATACTGAAAATCCCAAATAAATCATGGAATTTTGCATCAGTATGAAAGTCCGAACTCTGGTATGTTGACTTTTTCATGTTTTTTTTTTCTGTATTTGCATAAACAGTTTTAAATCTATTGATAACAATGATAATAAACCTACAGGGAGGCAGCTAATGTAAAATTAGTCTTTCAATATGCAAAGAAAAATAATCATTGAGTTTATATTTTATTAAAAATGTACTAAATATGGTTTAATATTTAAAAAAATATTCGAAAAAAAAGATATTGCAAATAAAATTAATCTTCTTGAGGTTTTCTAAAATGTAGAGAAAAAGCCTATTTGCAAAATATTTTTGACCATGCTAAATAAAGAAAATTTCATCATCCTACAGAACTTTTTTTTTAAATTAGACGATATATATTCTTTTAATCATTTTTGGCCATTTTGTAGGTTTGAATTTTGTAGGTAATGTTTTATTTTCCTAATCTTGTATAGTTGTTTTCTTAAAAATGTTCCTGTTTGCGTGTTTTTATTAATAAAAAGAAAAAAATAATAGTAAATTGCACCTAAGACTTAAATATGCGACACTGGTTTATTACGATTTTTTTCAGTTCATTATGTAATATTACAAATATAAATATTGAGAGCCATATAAATAATTAAAAAATAAAATTTTAATCCTGTAAAACAGTGTTTCTATTTAAAAACTGAGTGTTAAGTTAAATTTATTATTTTTTGAAGTTAGATAGAAATTTAAAAAATGTAAAACAGTCAAAGAAAAATTTCAATATTACGTATTTTTTGTGCTTTGTTACCTCAAATATATTATCTATATCTAAGGCTTAAATAAATAAGTTAATGAAGTTGCAAGATAGAAGAAAAGCTCTTAAATTAAACACAACTGCAACTCAAATAACATTTAGTTAATTTTATTAAGCTTCAGTTGCCTATGTACAGAGCTTTCATTTATATTTTGACACATAGCAAAGCATTAACTATAGGAGAGAAACTTAAAATACATAATATAAGATTTTTCTTATATTAACATTTAAGAATATCAAAAACATACATACATAAATTAAACACCCTGTAATTATTTAATTAAATCTATCTTTTCCTACCGATTATAAAAATACAAGGTTTGATAGATACCCGTATCTTTAAAGACGAGAAAATTGACAAAAAGCCTGTTATAAGAGGCAAGGTGTTAGATAGAGAGAACATTCTTACATAAGTATGGAGTCAATAGGAATTTTTGTCTTTAAAGATTTTTTTTTATTTATTTATTGGTTGTCAAAAAAGAGAAACCCCAATATAAAAAATAACAATATTCAATGGTATTAACAAAAAATATGTGTATGTACATAGGAAGAAGTAAAAATACACAATTCACACTTAACTAATAGACAGCAAATATGTTAATGGTTTTGTCACACCCTACAACTTGTTTTTTGAAGATGGAGGGATTACTGTTGAGAGCAGCAACTATTTTAGTGGTTTTGTAACACGCTAACAACTTTTTTTTTGCATATTTATGTTTTAGGTTAATTTATTATTTTTGTCTTTTAGAAAATAATTAGAGAATCTGCATTTTACAAACAGGAATATTTTTAGAGTAACTATCCTGTTTAGGACTTTAGGAAATCTATTTTTTTGTTTTATTTCACAGTCTGGTTAAGTTGTGCAGATACAACGGAGCTCAATGACGTTCCATTCTTACCTGTAGACAATACTCTGTCCTCGACTAGAAACCAGGGGAGGCAAAAATTAGCCAGGTTTTCTACACCTGAGTTAAAGAGTCTGGTTTATGATATTCTTGTTGATACTCAGAGACGACAGAGCATGGATAAAGGTAGGTTTACCTCAATTCGGTAAATGAACTTGATCCGGAACTTCTCTTATGATAAATCAATAAAAAAAATCGAATATCAAAGATTAATATTTTCTGCTTGACTGGTTGAATGGATTTTTAGGAAGTATGATCCAACTCCGAGAAACCTCAGAAATCGATGATGATGATCCGTTATACGACTCTGTCGCAGAGGATGAAGACTACGCTGTGCCATTGTGTAAAGATGAAGAGGTTAGTTTGATCAGACTTGAAGTTAGAAATAGGAAATTTTTAAACAATCAAAAATTAAAATAATCATTGTCCTGGTCGAATGGATGAGGATTTTGGTACCAGTGTTTTGAAATACTAATAATATAAAAATCCGAATGAAACTATTTTAACTTTAAACTATGATAGTTTAATTTTGGCCAGTAAGGGCAACATATTATAAATTATAAAATACATAAAGCAGGTGTGAACATAGAGAAGGTGGGGGTGAGTTTAATTTATTATATTATAATTATAATAGTTCTATGGAGTATCTGGTTTTTTCGGATTTAGTTATTAGTATTTTGTTTCTACAGGTTTTCGATATATCATAAGATCCTCTCTAGACAACAATGCAGTACCGCCATATCAATTCAACTAATGACTAGAAAAAAACATTTTTAAATAACTTAGAGTCTTAAGAATTTCCATAGATAAAAGTCCTTTAATGTTTCCATTAGGTATGTATGTTCTGTCCTTCTGAGAAATTGCTCTAAAAGGCCCCAAGTATTTTATATTTGTGACTTGTTGAATGAAAGCACACTGATAGACTGTCGTGAATGACAATACTTTCTGTATTTTTATAAATTTTGTTTTAGAAATGTTTACTCTGAGCAGACTAGGGCTTAACCAACATTAAAAATATGTTTTAGTGGATCTAATAGATAATGCTAATGTATTGTAACATTTCGTTTGTGAATCGACCCTAAACCCCTAAACACTGAATCGTTTTTGAAAAAGGTGTTGTTTATGTTTCGTTATGAAATGTGGTGGAGTAGTGGAAGAAGGGTTTAGTATGTTCAGGTCCTTCAGGCTACCGGCCTGAGTACGTTCCTGCGTCGTCTCGGCGCGACTCATTCGTCGTCTATCGTTTCGCGCCAAAGAATTGTATATTATTGTTTAAAATAAAAATTATGCCTGATATACAGGGTGATCACTTAAGGGCGTTCAATATCTTCTAAATTGACTGCAAGGGAGCGCAGTTGCAAGTGTGAACAATAAATTTCAAAAATTCTACAAAAACTCCCAGAACTAGATATAACTTTTATTTCCTCATTGCAAAGCTGAGTTAATTTCCTATCACTTTGGTTCTCGACTTATTTTCATATCACTCTTAATAAAGGTGGGGAAGCTGTTGATTGAGAAAAGATTTAAATTGCTATATCTTCTGAACCCCTTATCCGAATTACGCTTATTTAAAAGGGAATTTCAAGCTGTTTTGGGATTCGGCTCGAGTGACACTCCATAATTTTCCAGAAATTGGTTATATGGCGTTGTTTGTACCGATTGCAATTTTCTTAAAATTTGAAAAATTAAAGGTTATACTTCTCTTACGCTAGTTATACAGCGTAATAAAAAACCGAAATTTTGGCGAAAACCACACATCGATATCTTTTTTAATTTTTTAAGCTATTGCCAAATAAGTGAATTAATAGGTATTTCTCAGACGAAATAATAACGAACATATCGGAGTGAAATTAAAATCTCCAGGGGCATCACTAGATCCTTTCTATTCAGTTTTGTGCCTCTTTCCTGAACAGAAAGGGTCTGCCCTTTTCTGTTCAGGTCAGTTTTCCAATGAGGTAATAAGAGTTATATCTAGTTTTGGAAGTTTGTGTAGATTTTTGAAATTTATTGTTCACCTTAGCAACTGCGCCCCTTTGCGGTCAATTTAGAAGCTTAAAAATATTTTCAGTCAATTGCTCCTGGCCACTTTTGTTATAGTTTTTTTTTCAAGGCGCTAACCTGAAGAACCTGCGATATGTGAATAGTGAACAGCCTGTATAGGCGAAACATATGTGTCTATTTCTATTATGGCTTTAACCCTAATTACATGGCATTTTAAAATTATGCGCAATGACTCTTAAATAGTCAGTAATATATATACTTACAGTAAAAATATACTTTATTAATTGGTTTTAGATGTATTTACTGATTTTGATAATAGAAATATTCTGACGCACCGAAGTGAGCCGGAGCCGAAACAAGGGGGCCATAACGTGAAAAAAAAATTTAGTTTTTATAGTTTTTATTTTTCAAATAAACGTCATAAATGCCTTATATAAATACTGAAGCCATGTCATAAAAGACATACCGAAGTACCAGTTTTTTATGTAATTTTGATCTTAAACTTGGTGTTTAGTGAATCTGTCTGATCCATGAACTTGTGTTATCAAGAGATTTTGGACTCAGTTTTACGCAGAACTTCTGGAAGCGGAAGCTCGAAGTAAAAAATGAGCGATTTATAAATCATCTATTTTAGTTTTTTTTTTTGAAGACTATATCGGACCCAAAGAAGTTACTTAGTTTATTTTTAACATACCTTCACAAATCTCGGTAGAGTTCTCAAATTCGCTGGAATGGAAATACAAAGAAAGCCATGTCACTGTCAAAATGTTGCGTAGTTGCCGTATTGCACATCTGTTTAGAATCGTTAAAGTTGATTGAATGATAATTACTTGTAATATAAGTAATCGTTATATATAAATATTGATTGCTAATGAACATTAATTATAAATTTTATTATTCCAGATATGAATTGTTATAAATAGTATTTCTTTTTAAATCTTAATTTAAAAGTTGCCTATATTTGTGGATATATGTCGACATTTTCATAATTATATGTTAATTCCTATTAGTTTTACCTCAAGGTTATAGAATACAGAAATAATGAGTGTGTATATGTACTTGAAAAAATCTGAGTTACAATATTTACCACATACCTTAGTGTATCTTTTACCCCTTCGAAACCAATAAAATATAACAAGCACACTGAAAAGGTAGAATTTCCAAACTATCTTTTTCCGAACAAAAATTTAAATATCGTCCACTTCTCCCACAACGAGGTTTTGAAATTGTGGCAATCAATAATATTTTTTATAGCTTGCCATCACACATAATATATAGCCATGTTTTTCGTATTGAGTTTTACATTCTTGTATTTCTTTTTCTTTAGTAAGCTGATATACAAGCAATATCTCTACTTTTTTTACTAAATCGGGGGTAATTCAGTTTATTTTTCCCAAAGTAAGAGTTACTGGAAACTTATTTTGTTCATGTTTACATATGATACTTGAAACTCCGAGTAGTTTTGCACATTATTTATAGACTTACAGCTTTCCCATTTTTCGAATTTATATTGTCTTAATCTATATAGTTATTTATGTTTTTGCATTTTACATTAAAAGGAAAGAAAGCATTTAATTTTGGTTGTGGCACATGGGCCGTTGTTAAAAATGTGACTTGCTTTAAGCAACTGGACAGTATACTGCCATTTATATCTCTAAATATTAATTGTCACTTATATCTTTATCACTAGATAAGTTTATATTTAGGTCGCCTGTATGGACACAAAACTGTTTTAAATTATTTCTAAATGCAATTTTAGGTTGCTACTAACAAAGACAGTATTATATCAATAGACAGCATTAGCAAGACGAATCAAGTCTTAGAGCAGTTAACAAAACAGTTGAAAAATTCAGATAACACAATAACAGATCTTCGGTCCGAAGTCGCAAAGCTGCGACAGTTTGTTAAAACTCTACAAAATGAAAACTTCGAATTACGGAGTCGCTTGTCCCAGAAAACTTCTTTTATGAATGGGGACAGCGGATTCGAATCGTGGGAATATATTGGAGAAGTAAGTTTAAAATAGTTATTTAATTAGCTCTAGTTCAATTAATAAAAAAATCATGTTGTCACAACCTAATGTTTATGGTTAAAGACCGAAATCAGTTAATTTTAATATTATGTAATTAAACTTGGCAGTAACTATAAGTGAACTAATGTCAGAATAAACATGGTTTCTAAACCTATTTCGGAGTTTAATCAACTATGTTGACATTGACTAAACCGATGTGACTAAGGTCAGTCCGAGTTCGGCATTACCTATTTGAGGTTTGGTGATTTACGCATTCAAAATAAAACCACACTTATCAATGATTTTAAAGGTAGTTTGTAAGATGTCTTTTATAAACGCATTTCTAAAAATCGTGATAATATTTGTATTTATCGTGTGAAAAATATGAAGTTAAGCACACTACATAATGCATAATTTTGCTGATTAACTGCAAATTGTCTATATCACAAATGATTGGTCTATGGTTCCTGACCAGGGTGAATTGCTGACTCCAACTACCCTTCAGGTGGGATGGTTGCAATTAATGGTTTTCTATCTTGTCTTTCTACCTACATATAACGACAGTTCGTCTAACCTAACCTGAGCACAGGTACCCCCAATGCTTTATTTGGTTTCGTTGACTAAAGTATCAATAATCTGACGTAAATATACGAAATAGCAAGGGTGAAAAGTTTTCCGTGAGATTGGAATAAAATTCCCCTCCTTATATTGTCATATAGGTGGTCATAAACACGCTTATTAGGCGCAATTTACATTAATTTTAATTTTCCAGATAAAGGGAAAATAATAAACAAATTGCAGGTGGCAGATAGACCGCATGTTATAGTTGTTTTGTTTTTATAGACGCCACTATTCAAATAAAGTGAGGCACCCTTTTTTCAAAATAACGGAAGCATAAAAAATTGATATCTTTTTTGCAAATGTAGTACATTGTCTTGTAGAGCAACTATTTAACTTCAAGATAGTTTATTAAAATCAATTTGAGCACCAAACAGCCTTATTTTACAGGGTGTTTGGTGCAAAATTACAAATAGTGAATTATGTGAACCACTTCCATTTCCCGTGCAAAAGAAACAAATCTGATGTTTCGTATATGTACGGATTCAGCACTTGGATATGCCCAAGCGTTTTTCAGCTAACTGAAAGCTTCATATAATACAAGGTAATTCAATGTTTCAGGTCACAAATCCTTAGGTTTAGTAGAATATCGTTTATTGAATTAAGAAGTCATTCGGAGTACTTTGCTGACGTATTTTTCGCTTTTTTGTGCAGTTAAGAGTGCAAAAATAAAAGTGTGTTTTATATTGTCGCAAAAGTAAAACATCCTAGTGTTCATTACTTAGATACAATTTAAGAAGTGTGAGGAGCATATCTGCAAAACCAAACAAAAGACTTTCCTAATACATATACATACCACTCATATAAAATCAGCAGCTGATTGGACGGGGATAAATTACACAACGAAACCGAATTACTATTATAAGTGAACCCCCTAACTAACTCACCCAGAAGATTTAGAAAAAATAACATATTAATATTTGGAATTCATTAAAAGAGTGAGGAGGGGATCTATTGGATTTTATCCTGAACTCCTTTGAATTCCATATAGGTGTCGCTGTAAAGTAATAATATCTACTTATTAAATACTTCTAATAGGTTAAACTCAGCAATACCAATAAAAGTAGAATTCGTTAGGTTAGAAATCCAATACCTTGAGTAATTGTCATACACATAAGATATGCAAGTATGTTGCCAGGATCGCAAAGATCGTAAGGTTTTGCTAGAATATGTAAAAGAAGCACGATCTAAATGGAGACATTTTCACCACACGAGCTTACAAGAATAAACTTTCGTGAAGACCAGCCTGCGGCAGAGGAAGTTCCACACACAAACAGTGCACCTACAACGCCGTGCGCTGAGAATAGTGAGAAAAATTCCATTTTGGCAGACAATAATGCAAGCGGTGGGATTAATAAAGATACAAGAAAAAGGGATGAAGGAAGATCGTCGTTGTCAATACCACCTATAACACTGTTAAACTCTACGAAAAAAAAAAACAAGTTAAAATAGCCTAGAATCTGTAATGACACGATCATCTATCAGAATTTCTGTGGTGCAGTTTGCCTAAACCGGAATGCACGGCGCCGAGCAGATAAAAAACTAAAAACGGAAATTTATTGTAAATACTAGTGTAAATATCATACTACATTTTTAATCTTAGAATATCCTTTATATAGTATTCTTAATAAGTATATGGGGTGTATTACGTAATAGTTGGTCTTCAAATATTTTGTTTTTTATTTTTATTTAATTGAATTGTCTATTTTTGTAGTGTTATTGATTACTTGGTAACATAATTATTTCTGCAATGGTTTTGATTGTCGCAGTTGTTATGTCTTATATTATTTATACCGAATAAGTAGGGCAAAATTATAAAACATATCGAAATAGTTTAAAATAAATATGTTGTAAGCAAAAAAAAATATTATGACAAACAAATATCTGAAGTACAAAAGTCTGCAAAAAAAGTATGGAAAATAATAAGAGAAATATCCAATAATAAAGCTCAATGTGATACTTTCCCTGATGGACTAACTGATAAAAATGATATGTTAAAAGATTGTTTTTTTTGGCAATATTGGAAAAAACTACGACAGCAGAATTAAAGGAATCATGATGTTCTAAGAATTAACCCAATCTTGATAATATCCCAATCCGCTTGTATTTCTTATTAACCAAAGCTTTAAAAGAGGCGTTTTTCCAAAAATTTAAATTATTTTTAGGCCTATTTATAAGGGAGGGGATAGAAATAATCTCAGTAATTACAGACCCATATCGGTAATTTCAAATATAACCAAAATATTTGAAAAACTGTATAAAAAACAGAATATCTTTTTACATAAATATAACTTTTTTTCTGTTTAAATAGTGTATTTCCAACTAATTTACAGTAAGTTCACTACAGTGAAAATAACTAGTTAAATGCTAGACATGCTATTACTCAACAGTGCGATTTTCGAGAGGTTATGGAAATCTCGAACGCGATACTTCATTTTACTAATTTGATCAACAAATTGCTAAATATAATTCGGAGAAATGTTTAACGATATATTTAGATTATTATGAAGCTGGATGAGATTAGAATTATGGGTAATATCAACTCTATCTTAAGATCATACTTAATAGGAAGGACACAGCAGGTAAAAGTGCTGAAGAGCATAAGTTCGTCAACGGTCTTAGAATGTCGCGTACCTCAAGGCACAATATTGGGGCCTTTGGTTTTTAATATATATTTGAATACAAAAATTAACGATACTACAACTATTGTAATTCGGGTCAGCTCATGGCAGGAATGTCAAAGAAAGGCGTAAAACATCTTAACCGATATTACAGTTTGGTTATGCAAAAATTTACTTCACCTAAACTTTAAAAAAACACACTTTAATATTTGAATTGTATACTAGCAATACACCAGATATAACATTAATAAAAACGCACTTCAAATAAATAGAGCAGGATATTCTTAATACTTGGGTATATATGTGGATGAAGATATGCGTTGGAAAAAACAATCAGAGGAGTTAGTAAAACGATTGCAAAAGTTATTCCTGTGGTCTGGGCTGTTAATTATGCGCTATTTCAGTCAAACCTACAGTATGGTATTGTGTCGTGGGAAGGCTTGCCGAATATCTAATTGAATGTTCTTACAGTTATTGAAAAAACGATATTAAAATAGAGTTTATCTTACAGAGCAGCTTTTCCTTAATGCTGGGGTACAAACCATTCGAAATTATTTTATAATATCATATTAATATTAACCTATAAAAATCCAACTTTTCTTAAAATAGATCATTTATATGCTACTAAATTCAGAACAAATTTGCAACCATATATAGTACCTATGCCTAAAAAAATATTAAAAGAATGCTTCATATATATAGCTCCGTTACTTTTTGGTTTAATACCATTCCAATTGAGACAAATAAATTCGATTTCACTTTATAAAAAGCAAATTAAATTTTGGATTATGGGCAATAACCATGCATTTAAAAATAATTTTCCTTACTTTTATTGACATACATTTGATTTAAATAATATAATAATGGTATAATTTTTTGAAAAAAAAAATGGGGGATAAAACCAATCGTTGGCGTTGGATATCTGCTGTGCGTGAAAATTGTGGATCTTAACTATAGTGAGGCTCTTCTGTCTGACAGACACATGCTAAAATTGCAAAATTTCTTTGTGTAATGTATTTTTGACAAATTAAGTATTTTAGGGCAATTGATTGATTTGAACCTCACATACAGCTGTAATAGTTATTGTGATTATGTCACTATTTATTGTACCGGGTGTCCAAATTTCGATGCTTTTATGGGGTATCTCGGCTATTTGAAAAGATAGAGACTTGCGGTTTTCGCAACACTGTGCTCGATTTTTGTGAGACTAAAGATGCCGTAAACAAAAATTTTTCAGCCCGTTTCGTTTCTGAGATACAGGGTGATTTTAAAAATACTGCATTTTGGGACCCCTCTCGTAGCTCGCTTACCGTTGGAGATATCAAAAAAGTAAAAACTGCTTATTACTCAGTTTTTTACGTAGAAACCAGTGGCGTAGTCAGATTTTTTATCACCTACAATTTTTGAGTTATTTACCAATATTATGTTTTTTTTAAATGGGACACCCTGTTTATTGGTTGACAGTTCGATAGGGTTTTTTTAGCTTTTCAAATATATAATTTGTGGTATTTATCAGTATCCGTTGGCCTAAAATTTACATTTTTAAATATTTTTTTGTAAAATATCCCAGATAGCCATGAAAAACATTTGCTGTATCCATTCCACTACCTAGATCTACTTAGATAGATACCTTAAATTGGAGTTTCAATTAAGATTTTATACTAAATTTTTAAGTAATATAAATAGATTACCAAACATCAATAACAATTTTAAGAAAACATCAAAAACAAGTAACAAGTATATAACAATTCAGTTCAACATTTCAACCATTTAAATTTAACAATTTCGACATAACATTGAACAATTTTAACATAACAACTCAACAATTTAACAATTCAACATAAACTTTTTACAATATAGCTTTAAGCTTTAGCAAAGGTTAGTTTACTTCTTATTTATTGCTGAAAATGATTTCCGTTTTCTCTAACACATAATTCAGTCAGTTTTGGAATTCAATTAAGAGCCTTCAATAATATGATTGATCGCCCTTGTAAATTTAGAAATGCCGTTTCGATAGCTTCGCGCAGTTCTTTGATTGTTCGGAGGCGGGTTTTATAGACCTTATCTTGTATATAGCCCCCTACGAAAAAATCCAGCACCGAATCATCAACATGAACATGAATAAAGTCTTATCCAAAATGTCTCGCAGACAGAACAACGTGAGGTAAAAGTCCTTATACCTTTCTACGATCATCGAATAACCAGTTCGGTTCTTCCGTTATGTATTATTCCACCCCAAACTGTTACTCCGCTTTCACCAAAAGCAAGTCTCGCCTCTATTAATTCCTCCCGGTACCATTCGTTTACTCGCCGCCATCTGGACGAAAAAGGTTAAACCTCGATTCGGCTGAAAACATGCATTTGCCCCAGTAGTCAAGGTTCCAATTCAGATGTTTCTTAATTCATTCCATTCTTATAACTCTATGGTGGCGATTTAATCAAGGACAAGCTGCTCTTTTTCTGGCCTCTAATTGATTTTCGTGGAGTCGACGACGAATGTTAAATTGGATATTAATTTTCTCGCTGAAATCTCCATTCAGCAAAGTTGCATTTCTACGAGAATCAATTGTTAAATATCAAACTTTTACAAATACGTTTATGCTTATATGTATGCAAAACATACACTAATAGTGTGTGTTTTGTCAATTTTTGTATGGTGTCGTAGAAAATTTTTAAAGTATACACTTGTAAGAAATCGCGACTGTACTCGTATAATAACAGATCACGTGTAAAGGTTCCCAAAAGGTGATTTTTTATCCACTACTGTATACTTACAATTTTGCATTAGTGTAAGAATATTCTTTAATTGAATATCGACCTTACTCAGACTTTCTTTAACAAAATGACGATCGATACAATAGAATACAAATATACCATTTATTTTTAAAGAAAATTTACAATAATTGTAGGTATCCACAGTACGGGGTGTCCAAATTTCGATGTTTTTACGGGGTATCTCGGCTATTTGAAAAGATAGATACTTGCGATTTTCGCAACACTGTGCTCGATATTTGTGAAACTAAAGATGCCGTAAACAAAAATTTCCCAGCCTGCTTCGTTTCTGAAATACAGGGTGATTTTGAAAAGACTGCATTTTGGGACCCTCTCGTAGCTCGCTTACCGTTTGAGATATCAAAAAGGTAAAAACTGCTTATGCAGTTTTTTACGTAGAATCCAGTGGCGTAGTCAGATTTTTTTATCCCTACCATTTCTGAGTTATATACCAATATTATTTTTTTTAAATCGGCCACCCTGTATATTGGTTGACAATTCGATAGGGTTTTTACTTAGCTTTTCAAATGTATATAATTTGTGGTATTTATTTTAAAAAACAACCCCAATTTTCACATTTTAAGGAAATTTAAACAAAAATCAAAGTGGCCATTTGGATAAACAAATAAATAAACAATTGTATATGAATTGTTTATTACCTGTCAAGTTTTGATAAGTAATACCCAATTGTTGAGTTTTTACCTCGTTATCTTACATTTTTTAATATTTATTTACTCATTTATTTATTTCCCATTTATATTTTCTTTATTGCTAAAAATGGCTGAAAGGCGAAGTTATGAAAATTTTGAAAAGTATGATATGTTAGTTGGTTACATACAGTCAAATGAAAATAATGTTGAGGCTGCCTCCCTTTATTACAACAGGTATGTAGGTATCTAGTTAACTAATAGTTAGTAAAATCTATTATAAAGCGTGGTAGGTATATTTATTCGAAGGGGTAGGTGTTTTACCTCTCGGTATTTAAATTAATTTTCAACGGATGCCATTGTCCTAACTATCGTTTTTCTGATAATTATTAAGAGAACTACTTGGATCTAAAAGGTGAAAATAATTTTAGGTATCTTGAGCGACGACAGCCTTTTGCCACAATATTTTCAAGACTGAAAAAAAATTTGAATGCTTATGGAGCGTTTACTCAGCCACGACCAAAATCATATAATAAAGAAAATCGCGAAAATGATGAAATCAACGTCGTGGCCTATGTCGAGGCGAACCCTTCAGTTTCATGTAGGGCTATTGAAGCTGGAAGAAATACAAATTTTTTCCGTACAAAGTAAACATAGTGCAGCACTTTCACCCTGGCGATGCCGAACGTCGATTACATTTTTGCAATTGGTTCCAACTAAAAGTTACAGAAAATGTAAATTTTGCAAGGATGGTTATATGGTCTGATGAAGCACACTTCTCAAGTGCTGGTATTTTTAATCAACAAAATACCGGATACTGGCATCAGGAAAATAAACATTTAGTATTTGAGCGGGAGCAACAAGGTCGATTTGGCTTTAGTGTTGCATGCTACATTTTGGGAACACAACTCGTTTATCGAATATATGAAGGAGGTCTCTCAGGGGTTCGTTACCTAGAAATATTGCAGGAGGTAATACCGGAGTTGTTGGATAACGTTCCTCTGGCGCATTTAGATAATATCTTCTTTCAGCAAGATGGCGCACCTGCACATAATTCTAATTTAGTACACCCGTTTTTGGAAAATCAATTTCCTCAAAAGTGAATAGCCACTAATGGACCAATAAGGTGGCCAGCCCGGTCTCCCAACCTTGACTACTAGCGCAAATGCATGTTTTCAGCCGAATCGAGGTTTAAACTTTTTCGTCCAGATGGCGGCGAGTCAACGAATGGTACCGGGAGGAATTGATAAAGGCGAGACTTGCTTTTGGTGAAAGCGGAATAACAGTTTAGGGTGGAATAATACATAACAGAAGAACCGAACTGGTTATTCGATGATCGTAGAAAGGTATAAGGACTTTTACCTCACGTTGTTCTGTCTGCGAGACATTTTGGATAAGACTTTATTCATGTTCATGTTGATGATAATGCCGCCATTATCCATCATATCTTCGAAGAAATCAAGATACACAGAATTAATTAGTCGCCAGGTTCCCCAGATTGCAAAGAAATAGAGCAAATTTGGGCTGAATTAAGCAGAAAGTTGTCGCAGAATGAAAGCCAGCCAATACAATGGAGGAATTAATGCATGCTCTCTGCGAAATGTGGGAGGCCATTCCTCAAGATTACATAATTGTAATACATAATTGTAATTTATTATCAAGCATGCCCAGAAGATATTTGTCCTTATTTAGGCATTTTTGAATAGTGCAGATTAACGTTTTCCCATAATTAATTTTGTTACTTTATTCATAAAATGACATTTTTGTTAAATATTAGACTTTTACGAAGAAATTTAGAATGCTTAATATTGAAGCACCTGTATTAAAAATTTACAAAACACACTAATAGTGTAAATTTTGTCAAATTTTTTTTGAAGTACCCTGTATATAAAATTGACAACACCTACACTAAAAGTGTTTTAAAACTTTGTAAGAAACCGCGATTGTATAAAAAATATTAGATGTTAAGGTTCCCAAAAGTGTCTTCTAACCACTACTGTATATTTGCACGTTTGCGTTAGTGTAAGAATATTCTTTAACTTGAATATCAAGCTTATTCAGAGGTTCTGACTTCGATATTGATCGATTTGAATTAGCCCGTATTACATGAAGTTCTTCAGTTAGCTGGAAAAACTGAAAAACTTTTGGGGCATATTCTAGTGATGAATTCCGAACATATACGAACAGTTCAGATCTGTTTACTTCCAGGGAAATGGAAGAGGTTTACATATTACACTATCTGTAATGTTGAACAAAACCCCCTGTAAAATATAATAATAATAATAATAATAGATATTTATTTGCCAAATAAATACATTGTCATATTATTAACTTAAATTAAATACAATCTTTTGACAAAAAGGAGAATGAAAATCAATTAAAAAAAGATCCTAGTTTAGCCTCCTAGGACTTGATAAATAAATTAAATATATGGTATTAATTATCTAATACCTAAATATAAAAGTAAAAGTAGTCCGTATTAAGTTTGACCATAACCATAGATTCAAACAAATTACAATAAATCAAAAACAAAATCAAAGACCCGCTTGGCACGATTTTATGAGCAACTGTTTATATTCTTTTTTAAACGTCACTAACGATAGTGATTTTAAATTCTCGGGTATCCCATTGTAAATAGCAAAAATATTGTAGGAAAAAGACCTCTCATAAAACGGCGTACAATGAGGTGGCGGAGATATGTTGTTGTTCTATATAGAATTTTATTAGTAAGATACGAGGGGCGACCACTTAGAATTATGTTGTGAAACAAGACAGTGGAGTGAACCTTTCTTCGATCTTCCATACATAGCCAATTTGTTTCCGTTAACTTATAGGAGACAGGTTGCCTGTCTACTTTATCCAGGCATGGGCTGTAAACAATATCAGAAAAATTAAAATGGCTAAGTACTAGTGAGTCTGCCAATTTTATTTTTTGTGTTTTTGATAAAAGGTGTCTGTGTGGAAAGAGTTTTTTAAGATTCGCATAAGCTAGCCGAATACAATTATTTACGTGTGGTTTGAATCTTAAAGAAGTATCAAACATTAATCCCAAACATCCACAAGAGTCAGAATGAGAAATTTCGTCTGTCCCAATTTTCAGTTTTATACTAGGGTATAATTTTTCTTGATTCTTTCCAAATAATAAAACTGTTGATTTCGATGGGTTTAATAAAAGCTGGTGTTTATCAGAAAATTCAACTAATTGTTTTAAATCATAATTTAGTCTTTCTTCAGCTACACGGACTTCACTTGGAAAAAATAATATGTACAATTGTGTATCGTCCGCATAAAAGTGACTCTTGCAAAAGATGAGATAGCTGGTTATGTTGCTGGTATAAATAGTGAATAAAAGTGGCCCAAGTATTGATCCCTAGGGCACTCCACAAAGCTGAGGTGACACGAACGATACACCTTTGTATGTTTCAACATACTGCAGCCAGTTGCTTAAGTAATTACTCATCATAGCAATAGCATTTTGACTAAATCCTATATAGTGTAGTATAGAGAGGTGTAGCTCGTGATATAATCTACCAAAGGCTTTACTATAATCTAACAGTAATAAAGCAGTCATTTTACTGTTGTTTCGAGAATATCATCCGTAACACCTAGAAGTGCTGTAGTGCAGCTAAATCCAGGCCTAAACCCTGACTGATTTATAGGTAATATATTATACTTATTCAGATGTTCCCTTATTCCAATGTTAATTATTTTTTCCAATATTTTCGATAACACCGGCAGAATGCTTATGGGCCTTAAATCGGTTCGATGTATTTGGCCCTAAACTTCACTGGCCCAAACAGTTAATACCCCTAAAAGACATTTGCCCGAACCTACATTACACATAACCGTCACTGGCGCTAACAGTCGAAATCCCGACACATTGGAATGCATGGAATTTGTCCTTGGCCTTAAACGTCGAAATACATAAATATGTACGCCAATGACGTAAGAAACTTCTGTCACTGTTGCCAAAGTGCGTTATTGTTCAGATGAAGTACATATTTCCGAAAATATTAGTAAAATAATATGGTGTTTTTTTATTTATGGTTGATAACATGTTATTAATATTCCTAAATAATAAGTTTTAAATCGTTCTCAAAGAGTTTTGTTTATAAAAATAGCAAATAGCTACGTATTAATTTTACTGCGTCGTATCAGTGTTAGGATACAATAAAATAAATTTTACTAACATGATGTAAATTGTTAGTTGGTTCGGTAATGAAACATGCAGAAATAATATGCAAGAAAGCAAGCTTTTACTGTGTTCCGGATACGTCCTGAATTCTCAGCTCTTCGCCCATTCAAATGCGATTTCAAGAACGAGAGTACTAGAAAGTTAGATTCGGCAATTTAAAAGAACTATCAATATTAGGACATCAGAATAATCAGAAAGTATATTGTAATGTACAAATTTCATATTGGTAAGTCACCTAGATTCTTTTTTTGTGTAGGTATACATTTTTTTCTTAAATGTTCCTCTTCGGATTTTCTACAATATATCGGGTTTTTAATGTATAGTGCACACTAAATGTTAGTTAAAAGAAAAACCGCAACAAAAACATTTGTATTTGGTTGATAACATGATTATGACATATAGTTGTGTTTGCATTTTTAGGAAAACCATGTAAATTCATGGATGTATCAGCCACAGTAGACTTCATCTTGGCAAATTGGGGTATGAATCTTAGACAACAATAAAAAATGAAAATCAGCTTTGCATATAAAATTATGAGTAAACAGACATAGCAGTGAGGAATGGTTCTATGATCCATCTGAGAGTAAATACAGAACTGCTGAGGTAATTCACATGTCAAAATAATTAGATATTTTAATAGAAATGAGACATTTCTCCTTTTCAAAATATTTTCTTCTTACAAAGAAAACTTTTAGAAAAATTTGTTAAATAGGTAGCTAAATAAAGTGCTTAGAAGAAAAATAATAGTTTATTTCCTCTTTAAAATTTTAGTTTGTGAAGTTAAAGCCAAAAATGTTATTTCCTGATAAAATGGTGAACGCTTTGTGTCGTTTTAACAATAAACTTGCTGTGAGACCACTTCGGGAATATCCTGAAAATTTCATCCAAATTGTTGAAACCACCGCAGAGTAATCGATTGATTGATAACCTCCTTCTTTAGTCTTTTAAAAATTGCATTAATATTTGTGACATGGCCATCTAAACAAAATAAAGAAAATGCCTGCAGATCCGCCATTTTTTGTCCGATTTCAAACATTTAAAAACTGGCATTCATAGAATTTAAAGTTTTATCGGAATGTAAAAATTTATAGATATTAATATATTTTATTCCCATATATGTAGGTACCCATTATATAAATGTCTGTGATTAAGTTATTAAGAATAAGTTTGAAGACGACTTCATAAAGTCAAATTTTCAATGTGGAACAAAATATTATTTTTTACTTTTTAGTTTTGTTTTTTTTTGAAGTTTTTTTATTTTTTATAAAAATTTCTGTTTGGAGAACAAAGCTTTCTGAAGTAGATATTGTGAAGAAACGCCCCAGAAGTGAATCCCATACCTTGTGTCTGTGAAATTGAAACCAAATTTATTCTTAATTACCTAATCACAAAACTATATTTATGTAATGAGTGTTTTGATGTCTAATACCAGGAGTATAATGTTTTACTATCTCTATTAATTTGGTGCTGACGTCACAGACTAAAATTTTCCAGATGGAATAAAATATTATTTTCCATTTTTAGGTGCATTTTTTGAGGTTTTATTTTTTTATACAGTTTTTTATTTCATCCTTTTTAGTTCAATTTATATGAGTTTTATTTTAAGTTATATTTAACAAATAACCATATATGTCTATGTAAATTCCTAATAAAATGGTGTACGCTTTTATTGCGTCGAATAAATATTTAATATAGCGTCATTCCGCCATATTTAACCTTTTTATAATATGCTGGCTGTGGGACCACTCGGGCAATATCCCGAATATTCCTTGAAAATTTCATCAAAATTGTTGAAACCATCGCAGAGTAATATATGTACATACATACAAAAAATTCATAGGGTGAAATTGATAACCTCCTCTTTTGAAGTCTGTTAAAATTTGCATTAATATTTGTGACATGGCCAGCTAAACAGATCCGCCATTTTTTGTCCGATTTCAAACATTTAAAAACTGACATTCATAGAATTTAAAGTTTTATCGGAATGTGAAAATGTATTGATGGTACAACTTCTGATTAAATCAAATATATTTATAACATGCCTAAGATAAAGCTAGAATAATATTTCCACAAATAAGCATTTAGTATGATCAATTTTTTTGAAATTATAAGGGCTCATTATTTAAATATAATATGTAGTTTTTTTTTTCTTTTTAAAATTCAAATAGCATAAGTTCACCAAGACCTGGTTATTTTTCTAAGTAGTGCAATATCTATTTCATTCATTTCTTTTTTTTTTAAATAAGAGTATTAATTTTTTTGAAAGTAATTAAGAAAATTCTTTATTTTTAGTATGCCCAGGGATGACCACTATGTAATAAGATCACAAACAAGATGTAAGCTCTAGAAAGTTAGTATGTATGTCATTGATTAAAATCTGGCCTTCTTACCAACTACACCAATTCAGTTATTGCCAGGGGCGAGGCAAGTGAAAACAACCTTTTCGTGAGTTGAGAAGACTGATTACATCATAAGAAGAAAATATTTACTGTAATGTGTTTTAAATAAAGTTAATGTTTAATATAATCTTAGGTTTAGATTTATTCTGAAAATAAACTATATCTTGACATTCACCATTTTGTCAAGTAGGTATTATGCCATTACAATGTGTGACCTACAATGAATAGACTTACTTCTTAAAACTTTTTATTTCTTTAAACTTTTTATTATTTTTTATTGCCTTATTAATTTAATTAAAAGTTGGATGATTAATTTATATAAGTTAGTTTTCTTTACATTAAGGGTCAGTTATCCAAAAACTATTTAACCTTATTCATATCCTCAATTAATAAATACTGCACTTCTTCCCATGTATTACTGGGGAAAATCAAAGTGGAGTCATCAGCATAGGCAACCACTTTACCCCCTCGTGCCAAGATTACAAAGGGTGTTGATATACATGTTAAAAAGCACAAGACGCAGCACTGTACCTTATGGTACTCCAATTTTGATTTCTTTAGGCTGACTCATAGCTCCTCCTCCTACTTTAACATAATTAAGTAGATACATTTTGAAATCATTCAACACGGATTCACATTCACACATCATATAGCTATCCACAATGTCCAGTAACAAAGATATATAACTTTTACAAATATTTGTGATTAAATACACAAAATTTTATTAAAATTATTGTTACATCCAGGGTTAGGCTAACTCCAGACTGGACTCAGAAAAAATTCATAAAAACTCTCAATACATAAACTTAATTAAAGTTATCATAACAAAAACAGTTGTCTGTATTTTAAAAAGAAGGCAATCTATCTTGTTAATATTTTCAGAATTTGAAAGCTTGCTTCTTTAGCTTTAAGAAGCCAGTTATTTTGATAACTTCTTCAATTTGTTAAAAATAGTTCGTTGACACCTTAAATGTAGCTTCAAAATCCACCTAGCATATTTAGTCAAAAGTAAGGGTTGCTGTAATTAATTTCTTATGAAATTATTTGTAATCACAGACTTAAATTATTCATATTGTTAAAAAGTGATATGATTTGTAGAATTTTAATCAAAACCATTGCAAACTAAGCTTCAAAAATGATCATTGGAAATTGAATATCAGTATTTTTTTATTGTAAGGTTAAAAAACTTACAAAATTATACCTGGCTTCAAAACTGTTTTTGTAAAATTAATAATTTTGGTCTGTTGCATTTGGAGAAATTGAAAGAGCAAAACATGTTGTCACACCAACCAAGTTATTTGTTTGAAATTGTCTTTAAATAATTTTAATAAGAAAATTGGATTTTATTGTATTTAATAAACCAGTGGTTCACCTGCCCAGACAAATTGGCATTTTATCACCTTAACAAAAATATCGAACCTTATTTTTTTTTTATTTGAATTAATCTGTGCAGGTAATTTTTACTCGACTTCCAAAAGGAGGTTATCAATTCAATCCTATTATTTTTTTTATGTAGGTACATCGAGTACTCCTGATTTGACCAATTGCGCCCAAGACAAAATATTTGACGTTCACCATACTATCAGGAAAAAAAATATGCCCGTTAATATCATGATTTGAGTTCTTAATGTCACAAAGTTCAATTTTACTGATCATTTTAAATTTTAACAGTGAATATGGCTAGTTTTCTATAAATGTGTAGAGATGGCACATTTTATGTAATATTAATATGGTGATTGTGGTTAGCTACTTATTTATTTTCTTAGGGATGTTAATAAGCTTTACCAAGTTTAGGTAGGTAGTAGGTAGACCGGGTAGTAGTATATACATATATATATATATATATATATATATATATATATATATATATATATATATATATATATATATATATATATATATATATATATATATATATATATATATATATATATATATATATATATATATATATATATATATATATATATATATATATATATATATATATATATATATATATATATATATATATATATATATATATATATATATATATATATATATATATATATATATATATATATATATATATATATATATATATATATATATATATATATATATATATATATATATATATATATATATATATATATATATATATATATATATAAAGGTAATTGTATGATTAGTATGCATCTGGGCACAAACAAATTAATCACTAAAATTATGTGTTTTATTTAAAAAATTACAAAACTTATTCCTAGCTATTATATATTATATTTATTTTAGCACTTAATTTTTTCTTTTAGGGTTAAACTTACATTTTACTTCTTTTAGTATCTGAGTTTTATTACCTGACTGTATTAAATATTTTAAGTTTCATTACTTAACTATTGTTCTATGTTTTGTTCTGTTTGTGAGTATTAAGTGTATTTTCTTTTGTAAAATTATGCTTTTTTGTATAATAATATATTAAATAAATACAAACATTGTGAAATTTTAAACTATAACAATAAAATATATTAACAATGACAGGCAAATAAATAGTATTTTTATGATCTACAATGATCAATTATCATCTAATAATGTACAGGAATATTGATTATAAATAGAA
The DNA here is from genome assembly GCA_030620095.1 of Kuschelorhynchus macadamiae. NCBI lineage: Eukaryota > Metazoa > Arthropoda > Insecta > Coleoptera > Curculionidae > Kuschelorhynchus > Kuschelorhynchus macadamiae. Next base: position 1,094,221 of record JAUTXW010000536.1, on the reverse strand, counting down.
CCCTCAATTTTTTTATGGGACACCCTGTCTATTGTATGCCCATTAAATAGGCATCTTTTTGCTAATCTTAAATATGTTAGATTTGATACCTTTACCTTTGAAGACAAGGGAGAAAAACCATGCCATAAGAGGCAAGTTATTCATATCGGTGTTTTCTCTAACATCTCTTATAATAGGTATACTGTCAATTTCCTCAGTTGTGTTTCACGATAAATGTTTCAAACCTAGTATAATTATAATTAGCAAAAAGAGAGCCATTTGATGGACATATACAGGGTGTACCACCATCAAAACAAAAAAAATTTGTCATGCTTTTCTGAAAAAACACCCAGTATAGATAGAAAATAATGGATTAAAAATCTATAACTTTTGCGTTTACCAATTTTTTTTTACAAAAAAGTTAAATGAACGTTTAATTTATGATCAATCAAAATTCGTATGCAATCATGAAATGCTTACTTCATTTTGAAGTATTCAAGATTTTTGTTTAATTATATAATATGATTTGTTCTTAAATTCCAATGGGATTTGGTTATATATCCTTGGCACCATTTATTATTAGTTTATTTTGACAAATAATGACATTATGTCAAAGTTAGTTAAATAATATTTAACATATAATGTTTAAACTAGATTTTTCTCAATTAAAAAATATTTTTCTTAGTCGGACATTAAACAAGGCACTACAGGTATTATATGGGATAATGCTTTCAGTCAATGTCTATCCTTCTTGAAACACTGTCTCAACCTTAAGTATTATTAGTTTTATAATATGATACCTTAATGTACAGCTGATTTAATTGTGATATGACAGAATCTATGTATAAAGCTATTGTAGGATACCTTTTTCACTGGTTTGGAACTATTTATTTAGAAAACTTAACATTTACTTGAATAAAGACTTTAAAAGATATACCATAATTTTTTCAACAATATGCAGTCTTATAAGTTTGACAGCCAGTTCCCAACATATGGTAAAATCAACGATAAGATGTAATATTTTTAGGAAATTTTATAAGATTAGGCTATAAAAGTTTATATTTTAATAAGTTAATTGATACAATAATTTACAAGATCTAAACTACTTTATACCAGTGAATAAACTTAAGAACCTGAAAGCATGAAATTAATTGAGGGTATCTTCGAAAGACTTTTGTTCTTTATAATTATATCATCTACCTAACTTTTTCTTAAGCCATACTTAGATTTAAAAAAAATTAAAGGTGAGATGTGCAATATCTTGCATACTTACTAAATTAACTTACTACTCAATTGTGTATACCAACTGAAGAAAATATATAAATAGGCCACAGTTAATATTTTTAAAATATGGGAAAAAAATCTTCAAATTTCTAATCCACTTTAGCTATATATCTTTAATCAATATACAAAATATGTGATAAACTTTACAGCAACAAAAAAATTTATTAAAGATAAAATTAATAATAAAGTTGACCCTACATTTATCATATGGTGCATCTTTTTTAGTTCTTAAACTACACACTTTCTCAGCAACAGTAATTGTAAGTACTCAAGTATCACTATAATATACACGTCACTACTATCTGCAATGCACATATAAGCAGAACTAACTTCCAAAGCCTTGTCTACGATACCTATATCAAACATCAAGAAGACTTGCATTGGTCCTAAAACAAATTATATTTAATAAAGTACCTGCACGAATAACAAGCTTAGGGAAAATCATTAACAATCTTATAAAATACTAATCAATATGTGTCTGATAAAAACTGATTTTTAGATAGGTATTTGCTTGGGATCGGGATACAAAATTAAAAAACTTAAAAAAAAAGTTGAAATTATGTGTCTCAAAAAGCTCACAAAACATATTAGTTAAAAGATATATGTTCAAGCATCAAGGCTTTTGTGGATTTTTATATGGTCTTTAGTAGACAACTTTGTTTTATTTTTAGGTAGGGAACAATATCCACATTAATAACAGATGGGGAGTCAATCCTATATACTAACAAATAAGATTATCTGAGTGTAAGAGTCCAAAAACTGAAATGGTGGCAACTTTATACCATATTCACGCTATTCTAAAATAAACATACTCACTTTAAAACTTTAAAAGTAGAAGCCTTGTTTATGTATAGACAAGGGTAGAAGGTTTAAAATCATCTCAATGCAAACATGCAATAACCTCTTCCTGGGCTTTTCAACAATTTTTTTTTCAATATTCAATCTCCATTATTCCATTAATTAGATATTATCCTGTGATAAACAAATGCTTTATAATAAACCAAAAAAAACAGTCAATGTACTGTTAACAACAAATATATTTATTTTTATCAATAAAACTTGACAACACAGCAGGCCTATTTAAAGAATTTTTAGCCAGTAGCGTAGCTCGCCAATTCGGTATTTAAAGTGTCGGGCTAGCGGCGCATTCCACACATTCCAATCTGTCGGGATTTCGACGGTTTGGGCCAGTGAAGTTTCGGTCCACTAACTGTTTGGGCCGGTGTAGTTTAGGGGAAAATACGCACTATCCTTAAATCATTGTAGTTTTCCGCATTTTTTTTTTTTGATAAGAGGACATATTTTTGATATTTTCCAATAATCTGGAAACGTGTTTTCTAAAATACACGAGTTGATAATATTCGCAAGAAAAGGTAAAAATTCTGTCAAGACAAAGCAGAATCGTGTCTAAATTTATTTGATCAGACCCGGTAGCTAAAGATTTTATTTCAAATAAGCAATGTTTTACTTACTTACTTTCATTTTATTTCAAATAAGCAATGTTTTACTTACTTACTTTCAGAAATCGTGTGAAAAGTAAGGAGAGTTGTTATTTCTCTTTTTATATTGTTGTCATAAAAATGTAAAAGATTTGGGTCGACCGGACCTATAGCACTTGAGTTTAAAAAGTGTTTATTTATTTCATTGGGTTTGTCTAAGTTAGCCGGTATGTCGTTTTGCTTTCCGGCAGAATATATATTTAAGTTTTTTAATTTGTTCCAAAAAAGTTTTGAATTGTTAATATTATTGTTTATAGTATTTTGGAGATATTTTTTCTCGACGTATGGCTATATTTGTTTGGTTTTTGATGTCTTTATAATAGTTTATTTAATTTATTAATATAATCATTTTTTTTATTGTATAAGTTAGCCGCGGTAGTTTTTTATTTTTAATATTTATCTGTACTATAGGTGCCAAGTTATCGAAAATATTAATTAGGAAGTTATTGAAAGCTGCAACCTTATCATTAATATTACGCAAGTAAATTATATCTTCAAACGTGGATATGCGAGAAAATTATTGAGCAGATCCTTATCAATATCTTTTAAGTTTCTAAATTTCACGGATTTCGAATAATCCCATTTTTCATTTAATACAATATTATAAAACGTCAAGGTATTCAAATTGATTTTTACAAACTACCTTGAAGTTAGAGTTGCTCTACAAAACAATGTACTACATTTGCAAATAAGATATCATTTTTTCAAGTTTCCGTTATTTTCAAAATTAACAAAAAATGGTGCGTCACTTAAGTTGAACAATTGTGTACATAAAAACAAAACAATATTTGGGGCCGCAATATAAGCAGGGGGGATTTACTTGAAGCCCACCGAAAATATTTCACCCCTGTTTCACATTTCTGTGACAGTAAACTTCATAACTGACATAACGTATATTCACGTTACATTGATACTTTAGTCAACTAAACCATGGCAAAGGCGTCGGCGCGTTATTTCAAATGGAGCACTCCAGGCCCAGGTACGAGAAGTGGTTGAATTAAAAAAAAACAAAGTTCACCTAATATTATGCTAAAATAGGCTAAAGTAGAGTAATATTAAATACTTACTAAAATTGTGGAAATAAGTTTCCTATAATTACGACTAATAGAAATAATTTTTAGAATTAGCAACAAACTATTATAGTATAATTATAGAAGTGCTAGGATTTAAATATTTTAAGAATAACGACAAAAAATTTCGGTTATCCATTCCAATAAATGATGTTTTAGATAATACCATTGAATATCATAAACTTAAAGCACTCAAAGCAAAGGTCATTTATTGTTCTTCCATATTAATTTTTTTTTATATTATTTAAGATAACAAAAATCCTACACATTTATTAGGCAACTGGGTAGCGTGTTTTGAAAAAAGGTTGGAATTCGTCTCAGTCCAACCTGAAATGTAACGTTCGTTATAGATTTATTTGTATGGTTATGTGATGGTTTAATAAAAGAAATTTCATTGAATAGTTTACATTTAAATCGTTTAGATATAGGTTTAATCATAAGGTGATTACAGTACATGTTTTGTGTAGAAAGATCATAAATTTATAATTTTGGCTGATATTACAGTATATACCTGCGTATTAAAAGTTACAACAAATAATGTATTCCTGTTATTAGATAATTACTGCCATAATAGGTTATTTGTTTAATCATGTTCTGATATTACTTATTTTTTAGAATCAGATTGTAGAATCAATTCAAGTATTGCCTAATGGGAAAAACAATGATGAAGTTGACTTAAGACAAAAGAGACCTCATCAGAGACCTACTAGCATGTATGAAACGAGAGAGGGCATCAGTAAAGTGTCAAATTGGCATGCCCTCAAAACGCAAGTAAGGCTTTTTTTAATCCCATTAACATTATTTTTAATTGAGGTCATTGCACTATAATGCCAAAGTTGATTATGTGTAATTGCATGAAACACATATACATACAGCATTAGAAGCTTTATAAATATATATTTTTTTATTAAACGCGATGAAAGTATTAACAATAGATCAAAAGAGAAGAAATATTTCTTAAATTTTGTTACAATGTGGTTTTAGTGTGGTAACATCTAGGTACATGCTGTACCTAGAAGGAACCACCTTTTTTCAGATTGTTTTCTTTTTTTTAAGTTCAATTTGGTTCTCCTTGTATAGAATTTATGCTTGTTTTATCGTTTTTTTTTATACAATAGTTATCAAAGAAAAGTCGTCAAAAATCACTATCGTATAGTCTAATAACAGCTATTTTGTAGTTAAAACAAGGTGAAAATGTAAGAAACACATCGCCTGGCGTGTATTCCTCACCGCAGGATAGAGAAAATGTCCTGCAGTGTACTGAGCAGATAACCAGAACAATTCAGCAGTTGTGTAAAAGTATTCAAGAGCCAGAGAAAGAAGAATGTGTCGCAAATGGTGAAAAAGTAAAGACTGCTATTGTTAAGCTAGCCGGGACTTTGTCAAAGGTAAGCCAATACATTTATAGAAAAAACAGTAGATCTTGGCACATCCAGAATTTATTTTCGTATTATAAGTATTCTTGAATATCATGAGATTTAACCATTTCTATCTTCTATAGTTTTCAACGGTCCGAATTTTGAAAACTCTGAAAATTAAAATAGTTTTATTTTTAAATGTTCATTTTTCAGGAATCTGAAGGCGATAAAATTAAATTAATGCTGGAAGTTGCCAGCAGGTTACAACCAGAATGTCTAAATCTTCAACTGGCTCGACTCAAAAGCGATAGCAAAGCAGTTGACGTTCATTTCAGCAATATAAGGGATATCGCCTTCAATCTTGCCAAGTTTACTAAAGAAATTGTTACAAAATATTCATCAAATCAATGATAGTTTATTATTGTTTTTATTTTAGAGTTAGAATTTTACTAAAATCGTTGAATTGTTATTAATTGATAAACTGAGCATATATGTCAGAGATTCTAATGTTTACTACGATATTTTATCTGTCGTAAGCTACTTATTTCAATACTGCATAGGAAAAAATTGCTCATACTCAAAACCGATTGTTGTTTTTGTAACCAATTTAAAGTTCAGATTTTTGTTTAAATAATGACTATTCATAAGCCAATCAATTTGACGGAAATATAATACGTTTTTTCACAGTGAGTTGAAGGGTACCATTGTAATCTCTGTCTTATGTTCAGTCCCGGAGACTAGACTGATAAGTGATGTAAATCAATTGGAAAACAAAAAGACATGATATGATATTGTAAAGAACCTGGACAAGTCAAATGTAGTCCTCATTTTAAAATAGAAGCAGCGTGTTTCACTCCATCAAGAAATCATCGGATTAAACAAATATATATAAAATCTCTGATTGATATACTGATATGACTGTGATTTTAGATTTTTGAGATAAGTGATCTATCAAATTTTAAAACCACCTTTGTGTTTATACTATATTTCGAATATTATCTAGCCAACAAACTTAAGTCGTAGAATAAATTAATACTTGTCTTTTAGCCAAGCTCAAAGTTATACATGTAGTAAGTATCTTGGAAGTTTCTCTGCAAGTTATTTCTAAAGGACCACGCACCACGGTGAAATGTATATTATAGATCTTGACCTTTTAATCTCGATATAACACAAAAGGACACAATGTAGTAATTTTAAAGATACTTTTTTCTGAATTGTTAATAATAATTGTACAATATTAGTTATTATCAAAGACTTGCCTGTACGACGCGCCTTCATTCTTACTACACAAGTTCACGGCCCTGCTCCACTCCCAAGAAAGGTTTCCTTTGTATAAGGGGAATGACACTAAATATAGAAAAATAACATTTAAGATTAAATTTCAAAATGACTGCTAGTAAATTTCTGCTTCATAAAATTAGATATATACAAACTGTAAAGTTGAATTAACAAATAAACTTAAGGAAACTATTTAAAGTGTGTCCACTCAGATCCTATAGAATAATGCATAGCTTATTATATGGTATCACTAAAGTTTAAGCCAGTTAACGAATGGTTTTGACTAACCTGTCAGAAAGAGACAGTCAAACCACAAGGCATCAGCAATGTTTTAAGGGTTATCCTTAAGGTACTAACTGTCGAACAAACGATGGTAACTGTACTAATGGGCATTACATAAAATAAATTAGAAATTGTATTCGTTACACATCAATATTGTGTTCATTCAAATTATTTTTTTTACAAAAACCCAAAAGCAATATTAACAGAGATTTTAAAAATTGAACAAAAGACAGTGTAAAATCCATTTAATCGTATTATGTATTTTCATCAAACGCGCATTACTAATTCCACATCAAGTAAGGAACATGTTAGGAGTCTTGGTACAGCAATTCAGTATTGAACCTGTTTTACAGAAGGCGTCTCAAATCGGTACTTGTATTATTTCGTTTTGCTATGATTTTATTTTTAAAACGGGTTTTGATCAATGCAGGATCAAGAAGACTATTATTGGGATTTGGAACAATCTAGAATTATTTTTTGTGTATATAAAATATTTTTTCTTTTATACAGGGTGATAAAAAGAGGTAAAAAACGATTTTTTTAATTTCAAGCATTATTATTTTATATTGTTATTTTTACAGCATTTAATATATAGAAAAAACCAATTTAGTCACATATTTACCTATAATTCACAATATCTCATTCTAATATAATTATACAGGGCGGAATCTGTCAATATTTTAGTAAATGATCTATAAACTATTCGTACTTGTAGGCGAGCCTCCACATTCTTCCGCCACCCAGCGACTCGCCAAAGCTAACTATAAAATATAGACTTCGGCGCTTTACCTAGCCTCTGCTTGCTGAAGTACTCTCCGGCGAGCGTGTGTTGTGGCGTCTTCTCTGGCGCTTGATTATTAAATACCAGTGTAGAACTAACTGTTTTTATGTACAAAAAACTTTTTTCACAATTTAATTTCATTTGCCGAGATAATGATAATCGAGCGCCCGTGCAGGCGGGGGGTTGCGCTATCATATCTTGCCAGTTGTTTGTATTTGTAAATACAACAATGACTATGAGACGGAAATTAAAAATTTCGGTGAATCTCCAACTGGCGGTCGACTATGAATACTAGTGAAGGACTCGCGAGGGTCCAACGGGTGGTGTATTTAGCCACTGCTGTCATGAGGACTACGCTATCAGTCCCACTAAACGTTCTGCTGGGCGTGCCCTTTCTAGGCAACTGGGTTTAAAAGGAGGCAGTTTTGCGGCGCACCTCCGAATGGGAGAAGAAAAATGTTAGGGTTAGCTCACTTCTTTCTAGCTTTCTTGAAAAAGCTAGAGATGGTTCCAGTTGTCACAGGCTCGAAACACCTTTAACGCCTTCGATTGAGAAGATGCTGGAATTAGCTCACTGATCTCACTGATAGCAAGTAGAAATCTATCTCTTTCAGCATACAAATTAGCTCTTACAAACGAACGACTAAAGCTTTATGCCTTCATGATTCCAGATAATGATGTTTGGATGAGAAGACTAGTAAATTTTAAGCTGAAACGCTAGTGCGCTAAACTAATGGGTCGCGGATGACTGGACCAAAAGAGTAAAGGAGAAGCGGAATAGAGAGCTTGGAGGCGGAGGACGAGCCAGTATCCCTTCCATAGGACCAAAACCAATCCTAGGAATAACAAGGCATTACATCTAGAATGGTCTCAACGACTGAGTCTATCAGATCTTGAGTGGGGAGTGGAAAAGTTACTTTGTTGTAACACCACACAAAAAGGCTTGACAGCTTGTAACAAGTAAACGGAATATTAACTCTCCAATAGGGGTGCTCATAGACACCTGGCCCTGTTATTAGACATATAGTTTGTACGGTGTTAAATAGATTGTGAACCTTGAGGCATATGTCTTTAATATAATAAGGTTTAGGATAATTCCTATTCTCTACTATTAGATAATCCTCCACAAATATAAAAATGGGCTAATGTTTGCATTTCTTGTTTAGGAATTTAAGAGTTGGTTGATTCGATCGATATTTGATATTCGCGAAATATTAGGGAAATTTACACTAAATTGTATTTTCTTTTTTCAAAAAATGAGTTATAGTGCGTTAAATTTACATGACTTGTCAGTCGTCTCGTAGAACTGTTATTGTTCAGCCTTATGTTTTACATTCATGTTGTAATCACTTTTATAGTTTACATAATCAATTTTGACTGACTCCTACTAATTGTTTAATGTATTTACTAGGTAATACTGAAATTTTACATTTCAGATAAAACAGCTTTTTAGATGTATTATAAGAATGTATGTCGCCATTTTGTAGTGCGCGTAAAGATAGTATCATTCCTTTCCAAATATTCACCAGTATCAAGGGTTTCCAATCTCTTATATAAATATAATTTTTATTTACATAGGCAGTTCAAAGGTATTTTTACTCTAAAAGTTTTTCTACAAGTGAATTTTATATTTATGGTCATTTTTTATAATGTTTTATATTATCAGATCATATATTTCCAATCATTTTATGTAATATATGCTAGATTTTTATACTTATTAAAGCCAGGCAGATCCGTTTGCATAAATAAATGTTTGTATTTATTTTCGGAATAAATTATAAATGTAATTTTCTTAAAGTCTAGGTTCGTCCAATTAAATGCGCCGTATTTTCTTATTTTGTCCCGCCGAATAAAGAAACGCTTTACTCCCAACGTAAATTAAATATTGTCTACATAAGACCTTTAAATCGATTTAAATAAAATTTCATGTTTTGTTTTAATTAAAAAAGAGATTTTTAGATATAAACATTTTTATTGGCATATAAACCCATAAATATGAATTAATAGTAACCAGTTTTCAGCAACAATACAAAGAACCATAAAAATATGTGTTAGCTATCTAAAAATTCAAATAAGGTTACCTAGGAGTGATTTATATGATGTTATCAAAATCCATAGATTTTAATGGAGCAGAACATAGTTAAAAGAATAAATAAATTTGGTTGAATATTTCATGTCCCTAATGAGTATTCGTGGACTAAAAGGAAAAAAGGTCTAAAATATATAAATACTTTTTCAAGCTCTTGACTAGCACTTTCAGTGACTTTAGACGTTTACAAAATAAAAATTTAGGCGTTATTTGTAAAACGAGAACAAAAACTTCAAAATCGCACATAATATGTAAGCAAGCTTATCTACATTATGGCCCTTGGGTTTTATAAAGAAAACTGAAAAATAAATGCACATATTTGGTAGTTCTTTTAGTGCTACATAATAGTGATGGGCGATATTAGATTTTACCTATCGATATATTTTATTTATCCATATGTCGATAGGTAGCGATGGTTATCGATATATCGATAAGTATCGATAGTTTTTGATATTTATTGTCCAGTTATTTGTATTTCTCTTTTCTCTATTGTTATAGGTATGGGCAAGACACCACATTAGAATTCGAATTTTAACATTTGGCCACGTAGTTAAATATGTTATTTTCGGTACAGGTATAAGTCAGGCAGAAGACAATTTAAGTGGTCCGTTCGTTGCATAGTTTCTTTCCTCGTATGACAGTTAACATATTATATGAGGTAGTTCCGTGATATTTGTGATCTCAAAACTTTTCGAAAAATATGTTTTTACGACGATTTTTATTCCCTAGAATACGCGAGTGTATATGTAGTTTTTCGATATTTTCAAGGAGTTAATAGCTGAATGATTATTACGAATGTTTCTAAAAATATATGTTTACAATGTTGAGACAGACTTATTTTGACAAAAAAAAATGCTGAAAAGTGTGAAGTATACCCTACATATTTTGAACTAAATTCGAAATATTTATTAAATTAACTAGATATTAGGATTCAGCTAATATTATAATACAGTTTTTTTGAGTGTTATTTAGCATGTAGAACATTTAAATTTTTTAAATTTACTTTCTATTATTTCATAATTTTGTGTCGAATGTATGACATTTAATTTGAATCAATTCTTTAGTATTTCTTGCTATTTTTCAAAGTCAATCTATGGTGTTAAGGGGGTTGTAGGAACATTTAAATATTAGACATCACATTTATGTTAGGAATGTTGATACTTCTATGAGAAACAGACTATAATTAAAACGCATATTCACCTCTTTGAGATTTAGAGATTAGATTTAGTAAAACGCTCTAGTCAGTCAATTTAATTTTTTGATATTTTAGTGTATCTTGCCTCAAGAGGAAAATAGGAGGACTTTGAAGTTTCCTGTCATTTGTCAGTCATATTCAAATTTAGTTGACGTTGACGACTTGTATTGTTTGGTTATGCTTTAATGTCGTTAAACTTTGATTTTTATAATTTGAGAGTTTTTCTGTTTATAGGTGCTATAATATAACAATTTTATTAAATTGGTTCTGAAACGGTGTGCATCATATATTATTGACAATGGTTTTTAAGTGTTCGATCTGTGTGCAACAGTACCAATAATACTACAAAAATGCACTGTTTACCAAAAGATGAGAAGGTAAGTTTTATAAAAATATTATTTAAAATAAATAATCTCAGAGTATTGCAACATCATTTTACAGGGCAAATCCAAATCAAAACATAATCTGATTTAATTTACAACTTTATCTGTTGTTAGTTGTTCCAACAATAATTAGTGTAAAGATAAATGTAAGCATCACTTTTTTTTACTAGTTGTACTTTATGTTTTGTTATATCCAACTCATATTTGCTTTTTCGTCTAATAGCTATGTAGGTTGATATTTAAAGAACAAGAAATCTAGAAATATGATTGTTTTATGTAAAAAATGAAGTCTATCTATAAACATTCTTTCGAATACTTCCACTATTTGTTTTATACCTCTATGCGCTTTGTGAAAGTATAAAAATGTTTCTGTATATCTGCATTATATATATTTCTATTTGAGAGTAATTGATTTATATCTGTAATTTTATATACTTAGCATTTGTAACTGTTTAGTTTGAAAAAATGAATAAATGTATATTTTCTTTTACACATTAGAAATTTGTGGTGCCAACCTATTGGTAGGAGTGAACTGGAGATCTTATCTGATAGGAAAACACGACATACCTTTAGAGTTTGTAAGAAGCATTTTGCAGAAGATGCTACATTTCCCATTGAAAAGAATCGAACAAATTTAAAATACATTGCTTCTTAAAGGTATGTATAGAAGGTCATTAAACTTTTTAAATATAATCTTTAACAGACTGGAGGAATAAAATTCTGAATGTTTTAAATGTGTAGTTGTTTGACATTTTTTTAGAATTATTTTATTTACAGTTTGCCCTGATACAACCAGTACAATGCTAGCTTCTAAAAGTGATATAGTTACAGCCCAAGGAACATCTGCAGTGGAACCTACTTAATATGCTGGTGAAGGTATACATTTTTAGATAGATTTTTGTGTTTATCAAATACTTATACTCTCATAGTCACTAAAAAGATTTAGACAGTAGTTTTTTTGGAAGAAAATTTTAAAGAAAATGGTGTGGCAGAGGCATTTATCCCTGTAAAATAAAAATTAAAGAATTAAAAATATAAAGCAATTAGCTTAATAAATGTTGTTATTATAAACTGTTTTTTTATTTCCGTAGCCTATAAGATTTAGTTATGATGGTTATTAATTTGCAAATTCACTTGTGTACCTCAAGGGCAAGGTACATTAAGTTCACAGCATGGTTTCGGAGCAGAGCGATGTGAAAGTAATTGAACTAAACAATCCTTTTACCGTTAAGTTTTTTAAACTTTCAGTATGGAGTTCCATATAAATATATTTAGAAATCAGTATTTTGTCAAATAATTTAATTTTTCCGTATTTAAACTTAAATGTTTATTGAATTTAGTTTCAAATGCCAAATTAACTAACAAAACATTGATTTTACATCAAAGGCATAGTTTGTCATATAAGCCCCAAATCAAGATTTTTTGGATGATTGAATATAAAATAAATTAATATTTCATTTATTCTTCAAATAATTCCCAAATATCTTGATTTGGGCTTCTATGACAAAATATTCCCTGGATGTACAAACTTAGAAATCAATGTTTGGTTAATTAATTTAGTTTTAGCATTTTAAACTAAATTCAATAAAAACGTATGTTTAAATGCTCTAAAATTAAATTATTTGATAAAACAATGATTTCTAGTTCAATTGTAAGGATAATTTTTAAAAAGCCTATATTTTAAATAGCGCGCCTTAAAAAAAGTTGTGAGCTCGCGTCACGAGCGGCGCTGCAAATGCGTTTTGACAGAAGGCTTGAAGTCTCCAATCTAAAAATTTTTTGGTAATCTATGGTCTATAATAAATACATTAGAATATCTGTGGACGGAGGCCCGCGGACTGCTGTTATTTGTATGTTGGTCAAGCAACGATAGTAAGGATACCTAGCTATTTTGCTATGTGCCCAGGAAATAATAAACTGCATTTTGGTTTTGTGCTTTTTTTAATGTTTGCAAAATTATTTTTGAAAAATATTTACTTTTTTAAAAAGATAATTTTCGCTGTATATTTTTTGGTACGGCCCGGTCGTCGCCCCTGACGAGCTCCGTCACTGCTCTATAGGTATACAAAAAATCATGAAATTCGATCACCATTAAAAAAATCTTTTTACAAAAAAAAAATATTTTTGTTTTTAGAGAGCATTTTCAACGTCTTTGGATGATCCCTTATAAAGAAGAAATATAGAAAAAAAATAATTTGCCCTATAGCAGAACAAACAAATTACTTGTTTCTCTGTTGTATGACAAGGAAAATGGAATACTCACCTTCTTATAGGATAAAAAAAATTGTTATAAGAAATAAATATTTTTATAAAAAAATAAACCTACTTCAAATAAAAAACTTAAAAATCCATCTGTACATATGCATAAATAATCAGCAGTATAAGTATAAATTAATGCCGCTAAAAACGCTGTAAACCATATAAAACGATATTTTAGATAACCCTGCTAAAAATACTTTTTTTTTATATTTCCAGGACCATTAATAAGATTTTTAATAACCGAAATAGCTATACAACAAATTAGAGCCCCTCTCCCTAGGTCCTGGGGGATTTAACTTAAGATACCTCCTAATTGCTATTTAGGTTAATTATACATCACACACCAAATTTGAAGGCAATATGTTAAAGTGAAAACTAGCTCGCAGAAAAATATTCAAAATGGCTCCATTTCGCCATTTTTAAAATATGCTTGCTATAGGACCCCCTCGGTATTCCCTTAAAACTTCCTAGAAAGTTATTCGAAATAGGTCAAACCGTTACGGAATAATCGGAGGACATACATAAATACATAAGTCGGTGAAAAATTAACAGAATTTATAGTCTTTTATTGTTTAATTTTCTTAAAGGCCAAATATTGAATCTATAGTTCATAATATTCATTCGGTAAAATAAATATCTACTTATTAGTTATCACTAATATAGACTAATGTGGCGAGTGAAGCCGAAAAACCATAAGCGACCCCCCTCCCCCCCTTTGACAGTTATCTATAACTATCGATACTTATCGATAACTGTCAGAAACAGTTAATTTTGGGTATACAAAACATAACACAGAGTATTTAGATTGTTCAGAACGATACAAAAATGAAATAATATACAAAGCATTCTATTTAGAAAACGGATGTTGCCACCTGTTGCCTCCAGCCTCGGAGTTTACAAACACTGTATATTTTTAGTTGTTTTATCTTCTTGTCAAGTTAAGTATAAAGGCAAATACAATATTTTTTTAAAGGTGTATTACAAAGTATTAAAAATAGGTACAAGTCTTAACTAATCATATTTGTATATACATTTTTTACAGCTAAACACAAATATATTGTTAAAAAAAATGTTCGTTGTTACATTAATTAATAATTACATTATATTTAAAGGTCCTCCCTATAATAATAGTATAAAAGTAGTTACAAGTTTGGAAGATTATTTGACTCCACGGGAGTGAGTCTAAAAAAAGGTACAACTATCCTTACGGTTCAAGAACATGGAATAGTAAGATAGAGAAAGAAGGGGTTGATCATTTTATTACTGTTTAGGGATCAGTGGTCTTCACCTGGAAAAGAATATTAAAATTTGGACCCTGTTGACAATTATGGATATCAGTTTGTGTTGCCAGGATCAGAATCTTTTAAATATACAGGGTGATTCTTATCTAAGAAGTTCAATTTAACATCATATTCCTGAGAAAATTTACGAAGAATGAGTCTTATAACATGTAGTTTAAAGTGCGTCGTTTTCAAAGTACAGGGTCCTTAGGGTAACGAAAAATATTAGATTTGCCTTTCAATTCAACTATACAAATATTGACTTTCTCAATTCAACTCTACTATTTACTTTGGTGATCTTACATAAGACATTTATAGCGATCATTTACACTTTATTACCCCTATCCGATTTATTAATAATAAATAAAGCCCTTTATTAATTTTTATGATACAATCCTAGATACACTAAATACAAAAAGAACAATATATTATTCTATAAAGATTAAACGGTCATTTTTGCAGCTTCCCAGATCGAAAAATCTAAGTGCTGTCGTGGCCGAAAAAAAATACAATTATAATAATAATAAAAACACAGTCTAGTTTTGGAAGATCAATTCTGCACAATGGCATGTTTTGTATATAACTGCCCAGTCAATAAAAGACATGCGGATTTTTAAAATCAAGTTAAAAGCTTTTGGGAAAATAATTGTGCATAATACCTTTTGCAATTAGTATAAATCCTGAAATTTTATCGTAATCTATTTACAGAACTAATTATTAATTTTGATTTTTTTAATTTTATTATATTTCCTGTAATTAATTACTGGGGTTATTAGTTGGTAATAAAGACATTCAGCAATAATATTTGGATCTGAAAAAAGCATTATTAATATAATTTGAATGATTCGATCGTATTGAACTAATATTTGCAAAAATAAAAAAAGTGGAAAGGTAAGAAGTGAGATTCATTGATTTTGGAGACTGAATTACGCACATATAGATCACCGTACTAAAAAGTTTTTTTTTAGTTTTATCCGGAAAGAAGAACACATTAGAGAAAAAATCAAATATCTTAAACCTATTTATAATGCTAAAAGTGCTTTATGGTTAGTAGACTACGCACATGGAGGTTCCGATAATGAGTATTAGCGCGAAATTTTATCGTTTTTTGTAACATTAAACAATTAACACATTAAATTTACAAATATCATCAATTCCTTAAATTTTTACAACACACCTTGTATACGGCGAATACTATACATCATTTTTTGAAACACTTGTATATAGTATTCCTTGCACAAAAATGAGACGAAAAGTTCACATGTACATGTAATGATTGGTTTTTGAGACACAGGGTGTTAAAGTTGAAATCTTATTTTCAATTTTTTTTAAATAACTTTTAAGAGGAACGATATTTTCGCACACAATTTGGTGACCGGGAGTATTTTTAGGTGATAAATCATAATTTGGTATTAGTTTTTATACAGCACTAAGAGGGCGCTGCGGACGCTATTTTCAATTCCACCTAATTTGTTAACTTTTTTGGCATCGAACTACTGGGAATTCTTATGAACAAACCTTATATCTACATTTCTTCTAAGCAAAAAAGGAATACTTGCTCAACAACGCTCGAAATGATAATTTTCGAGAAATTTGGAAATTTCTACATAAAAGGTTACCAACTCCCTTAAGCGCTAGGTGCCTAGAGGACTCTGTAACCCGCTTCAATTTCGACTAAAAAGTACTTCTTAGTAGTGATTTTGCTTTTATTTTCGAAACATTATTAGCAATATTAAACTTGCAGGAATAATAACAAAACGCCGGCCTCACAAAATGTTAAAGAAATAATTATTAAGAAACTATTTACCGAATGGGCTTAAAAATTTGCACCAGAATAAAGTGTGATAAACTAGGAAAATTTTTGTGTAACCATTTTATGCCGGAAGAAAATGACCGCCTAATGAAATGTTTAAAAATACAGTGCCAAAAAACTATTAATTTGACTAGATATCTTGCACAGAAATCAAGTGTGAAACAAGGATAGAGTTAAAGAGTTAAACTATTATCAAATAATATGTATGTATAGACTGTTTTATATGTACGATATGTAATTATGTAAGAGGGAAGTTATGGGTACTGACGAATTTTTACCGATTTTTTTTTTGTAAAAATGTAGATAAATTGCTGAAAATGAACACCTTCCGCCATGTGTCAAGCAGCAATTCTCGTCGTATTGTGCAAAAATACCTGGAGTTTTATGAATCCTGTCGCATGTAAAAACTACATTATTTCTAAGGTCATTCTGAGTAGGAGTAGTACAAATCGAGGTTTTTGGACGACCTCATGAAAAGAACTTTAATGGATTTAAGTATGGGGACCTAGAAGACCTATTTCACTAGCTATACGGTTGAAGTGTGTTGAAGAGCCGTCATGCAAAAACGATAGTCTATTTCTTAGCATTACTTTCAACAAGAAAGGTAATTCATCTCTTCAGGAATCCGTTGATATCAAGTATCATCTAAAGAAAGAAAGATTGCACCCATAAAACGAATTCCCACCCAAACAGTTACTGAAAATTGATAATGGAGTCTCAACACTTTCAACTATGGCATGCGGATTTTTTCACTCACTATAATCAAGTTTTTGGAAAAGTCGGACGCATCAATAAAAATAACTTTGTCAAGAAATCTAGGATGTTGTATAATTTGATTGATTCTGCCAATAAAATTCTAAACGTAAGGGAAAATTAAAATCTCATGGTAGTATCGCATGTACGCATGGAATTGCTTCTAGAACACTTGACCTAGCCGTCCTAGAGATACATTCTATTCTTTTAAAATGTTATTATTTCTTATTGCAATTTTATATAAAAATGGATAAACCTACTAGCAATATTTATACAAATATATCTGATAAGTTGTCTTATTTACCTACACATTTCGTTAAAGTATAAATATATATTTCATTAAAGTAATAAATATATCCTAGCATTTCCATATAACTATTGCTAAATTTCCTCCAAAAAACATATAAAGTAAATTAGTACACTCGTACGATATTTCAAATCCAAAATCTTCACCCACAACAACATGAAATGGGGGTCCTAATTTTTTGTCCATTTCTTCTTTGATCATTCTTGCGGCAGCCTAAAAATAGATGGATACAAACAAAACATGCCCGATGAAAGAGTGTGCAGAAGGGCGCAAATTCCTTGAACTCACTTATTTAGGGGCGTGTACTCCCTAGTATGTATTAGTAAAAAGTGTTGCATAAAAAATATCGAGTTACAAACATTTAGTACGGCCCTCTCTCTGTAGCGGTTTATCTCGGTATCTAAGAGTTAAGTATATCAATTTTATTGTGTTCATTTCTGTTGAGAGTATAAAAAATGATTGCATTTCGTTTTCGGCGAACTCTTTCAAAGGTAACTAATGTTTTTGTTTTAAAGTAAAATGTAAAAAAACGTTTTCAAACATTCACGTTTCGGGATCTCTAATTTTCTAAAATATATTTTATCATGTTGGCAACCCTATAAAATGGTATTGGTGGTAATGCCTATACTCCTAATGAAACTTCAATCATCAATTTTATTTATCATTTTACAAAGGAAAGTTAACCAGCTTGAAGTCCCCATAGATCTCATATATATGAACAAACTGGTTGATGGCCTAGATTAAACGATATTTCCAAGATAACAATTAATTCTAACCAAAGTGGCAGTCACACAGCGATCGTCTTTAATCGTGTTCGAGTGCTGTGGACTAAGAATGTATGCTAAAAAGCGTGGGTATACAGCACCAAGTTTTACCAGTCGTTTAATATTTGATAATTTTTGACATTGGCCTTCAAATCAAAATATAAAAAATAATGAAAGTATCAGTTACAAACAACGCGCTGTTTGATTTGTTACATTATTCATATTAACACTTGTCATATTTTAAATGTTAAAGTTATAAATGGGCAATTGACAAAGTCTGATACGATCGAGAGCCCAGGTTTGTTATTACAACCGTCGAGAATCAACTAAAAACAATCATTTATCAATTTCAAACCGGTCGGTAACCCTTGATCGTATTCGATCGCGCGTTATTGATGCTACGTGATTGTTATTACAATTAACAATTTAAAACAATGTTGACATAATTTGCTTCATTTTTATCATGTTGTAGAAGATCGAAGACGCTCGTATGCGATCGATCTGTGTGACGGCAGTGTAAAAAAAGTATAATAATATGTGTATCTTAACAGATTTTTTTCATAATTAATTACTTTAATATTCTTTTTTCTTTTTATTTTATTTTCGTGCTAAGTTTTATCTCTGTTAATAATGTTTTGGTATTTATTACTATTTTATAATGTTTAATTACTAAATAGTTGTATTTTTATCCTATAGTTACAGGTGTTTCGCGATACTTAAATATTTTATTAGATATTAACGTTGAAGAAGTATCAAATAACTATATTAGGTTGTCATTTTCTTGAAATTTTTATTATTAGATTTGATTTTTGTACTAAAATTTAAACGAACGGAAATATGGAATTAATTTTTTCGGGATTTACGAATCTTGAAACGTCAGTCTTGGATTGTGATTGTTTACAATTTCTCACTTTCACTTTCTCTTACAAGAGTAACAAAAATATTCAAACAATTAATTATTTAAAAATACTGGTATCAAAGTATAATACACTTTTCGGATGGCAAACAGCGATTAAGCTAGATCTTAACAAATTTCAACGCGCTTATTTGCAATCCAGAAAATATATCGGAATAATGTACAGGATCATCCAGATATCTTTGAACTTGTCTTATATCCTCGTAAAGTCTTTTTTTAATCTAAAAAAGACTTTAAATACGAAATTTGTAATTTTAATAATTAATTTAAAAAATGGTTGGTAATTGTTTTGTGAAACGTACGGAGAAACAGTCTGAATATATTAGACTTTGATAATGAATAACTCGAGAAAGAAACGCCCGCGCCCCACACACGGCAAAATGCATACTTTAGGTGGACAAAAATACTTCTTTAGTAAAAAATTCCAAGTGGTGCCACTTTATGGTAAAATAATGTAAAAAATAAGTATACGGATTAAATAAAATTACCTAAATAAAGGTTATATGAAAAAACTGACCCAAGCAGATAAGGGTCCAAGAATAAAATAATCGCGGGTTCTCTGATACCTACTGGTTTTTACTCTTAGTTTTCTAAAAACGTTCTTAATATTAAAATGACTTCGGCCTGGTTAAAAAAACTGCCTTACTTAGTTGATGATGGCTTTAAATTCTTCTAATAAATTTGTTTAACATTATTGGATTCTGTAAACATTATTTCCAATGGTAAAGTTATCGACAGTATTATATGAGAATCCCCATAAGGGGAACTATTTGAAATATTTTGTTTGTAAATACTATAACCCCCTGTACCATCTCACCCCCATTTATAAATAAGATTGATTATGAGAACATTAGCTGGAACTCACTCTAATATTTCTAATTGAATGTGCCTTAAACGTTCTACAGTAAGTTGTAATAAATCTTTTAGAGGAAATCTAGCTTTAAGTTCAGTAATCAAAATGTTGGTTTTTTTCGCCACAGATATAACATCTTATAGTGGATAAATATTGGCACCCTTATTCTTAGTACCTCTTTGAATGTTAATATATTGTACTTTTCACAAATCACAATCAATGATTAAACCTAACGCTTCCTCTGTAGTATAAGAGCAAAATTTCGATGTTGCTGATGGAAGTTCATAGGCAATCTTCATGCTTTTGAGTTGTCGTTATGCTAACAGCTAAACATAATTTTTGTTTGCTATTTTCTATTATCAAAGACATAACGATTTTGGATTTGGTTTTTTTGGAAGATCAGAAAAAGATTTCTGAGGTCTGCCTCTCCTTTTAAAAGCATTTTCTTTGGTGTTATTGCTGGTTATTTTTGGAAAATTTACTTCAGTTTTAAGCTAGTTGTCGTTTTTTTTTTAAATACACGATATTTCTATGACTAACTCGCCATTTAGCAATACATTGACTTACAAATTTCTTAACCACGTCTTTTACATTTTTGGCACAATCTTAGTTAATATGTTTTTCCAGTGTATAGCTTACTAAAGCTTACTAAGCGCATTTGGTAGAATTTAATTTAAAAAATGTGTTCTCTTGTAGTGCCCTAAATAATTAGTAGCCCGCTTCGTCTTAGATATACCTGGTTGAGTTCTGTGATTTTCTGTAAACAAACAGCTATTTCAGAAAAAAATTCACTATTCTGCACTCTAATTTTTTCATATATTGAAAATGAATCCTTAATCTTATCTATTCTGTATAGAACTTTACGGGACTTGTTGGGACTTTGTTTATAGGGCTCACGAAAAGTTAAGTGTTTGTTTAAAAACTTATAAAATACGATGTTACAAAATGTCTAATTATTCAAATGCAAAAAATATATAGTAAACAAGTAAATACAAAATATTATCCACATACCTAGAGGTTCCGAATCCATGGATTCAACCAGTTGTAACTTGTTTTACTAAAGTTAGAGCGGACACAATTATCACGCGAATAATGAACGCGACTGATAATTTGAGAGCCTAATTAAATTGCTTTATTTTGGAGGTTTATTGCTGCGTTATGATGCCAGGAATATTATTATTTTTTTGAAATAATATTGTCAAATATAACTTATAAACATTTAAAAACTTAAATAGTCGCATTTGGTCATAATGAAAAATTGCATTTATGTCCACCTAAATTTTGCAGTTTGACGTGTGTGTGCCCCCGAAAAAAATTTTCAGAATCGTGATGCGCACTAGAGCCAAAAATTGTCAAAATTGGTCATTTTAAGCTTTTCCAAAAATTTACCCCTTAATTTTGTTTAGTCTTTCTTATAGCGTCATTTTTAAATTCAACGTGACATTAAACTTTTTTGCGATTTTTTTTAAGGCTGGAAACTTTTACTTCTGCCTATACCAAAAATGAATGTCATAAGAAGGACAATAAAAAGGTAAAAAATCGTCAAAATAGTCCAAATTATACTATATTGCATTTTTACTCAAAATTGACAATTTTCGTTTGTAAATCTCAAAAACAATAATTGAAGATGCATATAGGGTAGTGCACCATAGACATTGAGGTATACATATGTTGGCCTAGAATTTTGCAAAGAATTAAGTAAATTACCGTCATATTTTTTTAATCTCGATTTTTTTTTAAATATGTGTTATAAAAACATCTTAAAAGCCTCAACAAGTTTCACATTTAAAGTGTGTGTAAAGTTTTTCTACCTCTACGAATAAGGGAGATATAAAGTCCTGTTCAATGATATCCAGCTCACCCTGACAATTATTTGATTTAAAAAAATTGGTAAACGTCTTTTTACCCGGAACTACTAAGTATCCTCCCTTTTATCAAAAAACTAAAAAATAACATAATTCATATACCTAGATATTTGGAACTGTGTTGTCTTTTATTTTCCTTGATGAAAGCATTTTATTTTAAAATGACAATAGCAGTTCATTATGAGTGCAGTTCCGAGCTTTTTTGTAAAACATAAATATTTACAATTTTTTATCCACCAAAATTACATTTCAGCAAATTATTATTTATTAGGAATTGACTGTATATGTATTGAATAGCATTATGTATAAACTGTTGAGGTACCTCATTATTTGCAGAATGTTTTTCACAAGCCGTCACAACTAACTCCATCGTTTCAGTTTTCATTTCATCAGGCATATCGGAATGCTGGAAAGATAACGGGGAAAGAAAATCAATATACCTATTTTACTTTTGTATATGACTCACCCTTATAAGTGGATAAGTGTGAACAATTTTCTTGGGTTCTTCTTTTTGTTCTTTAACTTCTGTTTCTGCCATTTAAATTTATTTTCAGTAATTAATTATATTTCTATTAGCTTAAAAATTAAATTGTCAAACTGACGGCGCTAAAATTTTAATTTTTGCGGCTAAACAAAATGTTACCAACCCCTCTTCTGATTTTAAAATCATAAAATAAAACTGAAATCCCTAAGCTTCGTGTCTTCTTCTTTCTTAGAAATTCTGGCAATAACAAACGAGCTAGTTCCTACGGATTCAAGCCTACTTCGTGAAATCGCAAGTAATACCAAATGACACGACTTGAAATAACCATTTACACTCATAGATATGTAACCCTTGCTTATATGTTTATGTTCACACTAGTCTGAATGTTGTGTAATAAATAATAAAAAAAACGGAACATTAACAAATAAGTTTTTTATAAATATACGTCTACAGTCTACCACTTGAACTAATAGGTTTTCTTGTAACCGGGTATACATTAAGGTAAGGCTTCTGGAACGTATTTTAATACACCAATCTCATTTTGCGATTATTGCATACCTTTGTCTCTTCCTTGAATTAAAAATAATAAAATAGTGCATCACTGGCTCACTGCCAGTTTTAAATTCGTCTGATTTTATAAGCGGCTAATACCACATAATATTGTCAAATTCTTTAGTATATTCCCCACCCATACATATTTATTTCCGAGTATATTTTTATTGTTTTAATATAGATACACTTTTTTACATCAAACCAAAAAATGCTTCACCAGGGCTAATTAAAAGGCAGTCCGATACTCAAAACAAAAGTACATACAAAATTACAGGTTTTGATAGAAAAAAAATTGGTAAATTTCGTTTACCCGGAACTTCCCCCGTTATGAATATTTCCTTTTATTACGAATAGTGAAGTGTGAACCAATTTAGTTCAGTCTTTTCAAACATTTTTATTGGAAGCCATTTTGTTCCAACATATTGGATCCCTACCAATATTTTACCACCAAAGCCACACTAGATTTTCTCCAACATTTACAGGATTAAGAAGATTTTTTTAGGTTCATTTTTTTAAACATTTTATTTGGCCGCCATCTTTTTTCGTTATCTTGAATTCATAACACAACTTTACCAGTTTATCTTTATATCATACTTAATGTTTGCACATTGATATTAAATCTGATAAACAGTTTTTTCAGACTGACTCTTTAAATATTTTATTAGGATTCCATTTTGTTTAGCTATTTATATTCATACCAAAATGTTAAAAAAGTTTATTCTTACGTAACACTAGATTGTGTAAAATTTGAGGTAAATTGGATGAGTTTTTTTAATAATATTTTTTTTTGATATTTCACTAGGCCCCCATCTTGGATTTTTACCAAAATATTACCATGTCATACCTATAATTTTTAACTAAAATTTGAAGTCAATCTGATGAGTAGTTTTTAAGCTACAAGACAGACAAACCGGCAGATGGACCGACCGAATTGATAAAACATATTTTTTGGCATCTAGGGTCACAACGCGAAGATAGGTAAAACCTGAGAGGATGATTTATTCAAACTACAAAAAATTTATATGACCGTCATTTTGTTTCGCCATCTTGAATTAATATCACAGTTTTATTAGTTCGTTTCTATACTACAGTTCATTAGGTACTTTTTTCAGGTTGAATTTGTAAAGATTTTATTAAGCCGCCATTTTGTTACGCCACCTTGTATTCGTATAAAAATTTTAACATGTTTGATACCTACATAATACTTTTTTTTTTGCTAATCGGATAATTAGTTTTTTTAGTAATATTTTTTAACATTTCACTAGGCCGCCTTCTGGTTCTGGCATATTGGATTTTTACTAAAATATTACCAGGTTATTTCCATATGAGCCTTAATTTTTTACTAAAATTTCAAGTCAAACTGATGTGCAGTTTTTGAGCTATGTGGCGAACTGACAGACAGACAAACAAAAGGAATTGATAAAAAAAAATGTTTTGGCATCTAGGGACGCCAAAACGTGAAGTAACTTTCAAATTACAAAAGAATTATTTGCCTGCCATTTTGTTCTGCCATCTTGAATTAGTACCATAGTTTTACTAGTACATATCTATAATACAATTAGTTATTTATATTAAGTAGTTTTTCAGGCTGAATGTTTAAATATTTTATTAAGCCTCTTTTTTGTTCCGCCATATTGGATTTTTATCAAAATATTAGCAGGTGATCCCCATATGACTAATTTTTGACTTTAAGTTTTTTAGTAATATTTATTTAACGTTTCACTAGTTTTTTGAAATCAGTTCATTAATTTCAGGCTGAATTTTTAAATATTTTGTTAAGCTGCCATCTTGGATTCGTACCAAAATTTTACCGGTTGATTCCTACATAATACTTGATAAGCACTTTCTTAGTAATAATTTTTTTAACATTTCACATTTGGATTTTTACCAAAATGTTACCAAATCATCCCCATATGACTATTCATTTTTGACCAAAATTTGAAGTCAATCGGGCAAGTAGTTTTTGACTGAAACGTGAATATCTGAAAAAATCTCGGAGGGTGATTTTTTTCACGATTACGATACTTCTCTTTTAAAAAAACGCAGTTCAATATTTGACCCACAGTTACATACAAAATTATAGATTTTGATAATGATAAAAGCAAAAAAAAATCATCGGAAATGGAACCCACGACCTTTACCATGCAGTTTCGATGCCCTACCACCGAGCCGGTAGAACTCTCATGAAAAACTTGACGAGCTTAGTTTATACATGTGCCACCAATTTAATCAAATCGCCACAAATGGCTTCACAATTGTGTCTGTGTTCAGATTTTATACGCTCCTTTTGACGTTATCAGAAAGTCAGATTTTATTTGATACGTAACCACATGGGTCCGCATCGCCTCTCGCCAATTGCAACCAACCAAATTAACTTACGTTTACAACTGTATCAGAAACTGAAATCTTGATGTGCTACGCGTTGGATCAACTCTTGAAATATAGCAACTTTAAACTTTAAGTCTGGTAGACTAGGTGTGAAAATCATAAAAAAATTTTAAAAAGAAGCATGATTTTAGTGGACATAACCTAAAAAAAATATTTTAAATTTTATCTACCATTTCCTACAACAAAACAAGAGAACGTGGTTTGTGTAATTATATTTTTGAGTAAAAATGGGACAGATTAAAACGGAACCTGAAGAAAGTTTAAGTCAAAGTGATGGCCAGACAGAATTTTCAGAATTAACTTACGAGGAAAAAGTGGAAAATTGTAGTGTTATTGCTAAACCTATGGCTTCAAAAAAACTTGCAAAGAAATGTTACAAATTAATTAAGAAAGGTAATATATACCGCAACAGGTCATTATATAGTATAGTTCGGTCACCTGAATAGTAATTTTTTCGATGAAAATCCTTTGTTTAATGTCTAAATAGTGATCAAAACTTTTCCATCAGAAATCTTTAGGAAATTAAACTGAAAATAATCTCTTATTTACGACCGAGTTATACTATATTACCACTAGTAATTGTACGGTATAGCCCTGCCACTCTAAATAGCAATTGGCTCTTGTAAAGAATTTTACCCATGGAATATGACAAATTTAAAATATAAATTTGAAAGATTAGGTACCTTTTTTTAATAGGGAGTGGCTATTCTGCCGACCGGTCGGCAGTTTAGACGATATGACTATTAAACCGACCAATCGGCAGAATAGGTATTAATGCTAATCAACCGTATGTCATTTAAGCTTTACTCATAAGTATATGGTATTTCCAGTGATCCCCTGTACATAAGATAAATTTTATTGTAATCATGTTTTCCCCCTAGTACTTACATAAAAGAATTCAGCCATTTATAGGTACAAATAATATATGGCTAAAATATGCAGTTTTCGTAATAAACTGATATTATATGGGGTTTCAACTTGGTACAAAGCTAACAAACATTGTATAAATTGTTTTTTTTTTAATTTAATAATACCTAATGTCACACATAAATGCTTACATACGTCAGGTGGTGAAATAAGTTAACTTTTTGCACAATTTCATTAACCTACAGAAAGCTGTCTCATTTTAAAAATGCCATATTGGAGCGTGGAGAAATATACCTGTAGTTTGGTTAGTACCTATCTACAAATATTTACTTATTTTATTCAGCATTATGTAAGTTTTATATAAAATTTGAAATGATGCTTTTACAGGGTGTCTATTTTAACTATTGCTATCTCCAAAATGTTAAGAGTTACGAGGTCAGTTAAATTAGAGAAAATGTGCCAATTTCTAAGCTCACTTAAGATCCAGTAATTTTATTGCTAAATTATTTTTGGTTTCAGAGGTACAGAATTGAAAATAATACATTTTGTTTTGCTGAACTTTATTAACTTCAATATACTTAATTACTAAAGTAACATAGGTTTTAGGTAGGTATATGATATAGCTACCTATTCCAAAAACAAAATAAAAAACTCAGAAAGCACAGTATAAAGTCCATATGACACTACAGAAATAATCCTATTTTTATCTGAGGAAATAACAGTCATCTAGCTATAAAAATAATAATACTGCTTGCTCTCTAGCCCTTTGGTATCGGTTAAAGATTTAAGTATTAAAATCACATTTTAATAATTTTGACAAGAAATACAAAACCAATTTTTAGATTTTGGTACTTTAGTTGCCTTTATACATTTGAAATGATACCAACTAAAACAAGAGTCACATCTAATTGTATCATTAATGATTGATAATTGGCATACGCCACAAAACCATTTGCATTTGCTTTTCATTTGTTTAATTTTTTTTTTCAATTCGATAAATGCATCCATAGTAAAAAACCTTTCTATCTCTTCAATCTTAATTTCCGGCTCAATGAGAAGTGGATTAATCTTCTCAGCTTGTATTTTTAAATCCGTAATCTCGACTAAACTATTACTCGAAAGGATTGACTGAGTCTTGTTTTCATCATACAAAAATGCTCCCAACATCGTTTTATATCTAGAATATTCATTTTTTTCCCATAAGGGTTTTACTTTTTGGGACTTTTTTATCCCAATGACTGTGTTCATAAAACCCCGTGGGCGACCTTTATGCTTTATTACAAGAGGTAACTTAACATTTTTAATATTACAATTATTAACATCAACTTTTGTTTTCAGGTCGAGTTTGGGGCTATTGTCTTTGTAACAAGATATAATTGATTCAGGAATTACATCTACACAGGCATCAGTATGGACTATTGTTTCTCCATCAAAACTGTTTAAATTCAACATAGCATTTTCCAGCGTATTTTGGTTTTGTTTTTGCATTTTCTTGTCAATCACATTACTATCAATATTATTGTTTTTCTCTTGGTTGTCAATATTAGGACTATATTCAGGCACATTCAACAATTCGCTATTTTCATTACTATAACTGTCTATATTAGTATCACATTGATCATCACAATTTCTATTGGAGTATTGATTAAAGTGAGTTGAGACCTCATCATTTTCTTGTATCCTTAATAAGCTCAACTGAATATTGTTGGATTCGCCGTATATATTTGTCATTTGCTCCAAGCTAGTTACAGATGATGCTGTATTAGCAGCAGCTTCAGGCATGGTATCATCAGTTAGTTGGTCTATGTTAACTTTCTCCACAATTACAAAGTCTTTTCGTTCATTCATAAGCTCTGTTAATTGCTTAACCACCTCTATTTGATTTTCAAACTCAGTAGTACCAAATTCTGATATGACGTCGGCAAGCTTTTGGCATACTCTGGTGGCAGCTTTCCACTTTTCATTATGTGAAAAAACTTTTTTGTTTGTCTGAATGAATGATAAGTTAATATCTTCATTTATACTTTCTACAGTGTTCTCACTTTCATGCTGGATTAAATGTGACTGAAAATAATGACTTTTTGTAAATCTGTTACACACCAAAGTTTCACAGTAAAGTGGGATTTGCTCATTTTTTCTTAAAGCAAAAATATGTTTACAAGCTAATTTCATATTTTTCCAAAAATTACATACACATGACTCAGTTGTGGCATCTTTTATCTTTTCAACTTGATATTTACCATTTTTGTTGGGATTTTCAGATAATTTTACTTTGTCAGCTAAGGCTATTTGTTGAAGTATAAAACTTAAAGCATATGGTGTAACTAGTTTAGAGTATTTATCTTCATCACTACCATTTGCATAGCCTGTTACCAAATTTTTTGCCTGAATCATATAAACATTATGGTCTTTTTCATTACGCATTACTTTAATTACTGTTAAAAATTCCCTGTAAAATGTATTAAAGTCATTAAATTTGGAGCAAACTTGTTTTATCTTTTGATTGATGTTTTCAAGGGCATTTGTAGTACTCATATTAAATGTTAAACACTGTTTTTTTAGACCTTCTACCCATTCATTTCTAATGATATGCCAATTGTCATTAAAATATGCTGTAACTTTTGGAAGGTTAAGATTAATCAGTCGATCGTAATGATTAAGATATTCATCCTCAGTATTAGAGTAAGCCAACTTCTGCAATATGGAAAGGCAAATTTGCCGTTGACATGAATTTATACCCATGGCATCTATAGTAATATTCATCTTGAATGATTTTAGCACATGAAATAAACACAGCAATGTATTTATACCAGGAAATTCGTCAGCAAATACTTTTCTTTCGGTAAAATCCTTGTCAGTGAATAGTGTTTCTGTTTTTTGCCAGCAAGTATTTTCATTTTTAAATATTTGTATCATTTTCCTGATAACCATTTCAGTTTCATTGGCTAATAGGAATGTTGCAACTATTTCGCTCTTACCATTACCATCAATAACAATTATGATATATAGAGGCATTCTTAGATTATTTAATTTGTATGTCGCGTCACATAATATTATCTCAGGATAACATTCATAAAATCTTTTCATATCTTTATTTTGGTAATAAATCCCTATTAGTTCATTATTATCATCTACAAGTACTTCAACACTGCTTCCAATTTCATTTTTCAAAAACTGTACTGCCTCTTGGATATTATTTTTAGGGCAGTTCTTCAATAATGAGTATCTTATGTTACCCAAGTCTTTTAAAGTTATAATTTTTCCCGTCTTCTGAGTGACATACTGCTGAAGTAGTTTCTTATTACATTTCAGTGTAAGTAGTTTTCCCACTTCTGGTCTCTGCTCTGGTGATATTCGTCTTTGTTTAGGGAGATGCAAGTATACCTCTTCAGATGTTTCGTGATTATGTTGCTCATTTATCTCAGCCAAAATCAAATACTGCCCGTCTTGTGATAAGCCAAATCTAAGTTTAAAGTTGCAGCCTTCTTTTAATGTACTACAATAAAAAATAAAGCATGGTATTTTTAATTTTTCATAAGAAATGTTAAGTATTGTTTTTTTTTTTCTGAAATTAAAACAAAGTATTATAGTCAATTTAAAACAAAGATGCATATTTCATAAACATTGATAAAATATGTATGGGCGGTGCTGAATATTCGAAACAGGGTTGTATTCAGTTACACCTGAATGTATTTAATTTCACCTATATGTATTAATTGAGCAATTTACCTTTTTTGCTTTCTCAATAAGATAATAATTATATTTGATAAACAAATATATTTTGAATTTATATTAAAATAATAATTTACATTCACAAAATTATTTACATATAGACCTTAATGTGGCCCCCCGCTCACCATGTGCGTTTGTTTTCTTAATATGCTTCTTGGTTTTAAATAAACTATAGCAATTACCTGGATTTGCGTTTTCCAGTAGCCGAACTTTTAAATTTTCGTCCTCCTTTTACACACCCATATACTAATGAGTAGTATTTTAAAACCAATTTTGCACCTGTTATCCTTTGGGGCTTTGTTTTTCTTATATTCTCCAGTGTTTTGGTGTCCCTCATATATAACTGACAAAAGTGGGCTTTTTCATAGTTTTGAATAAACATTTGGAGTTGCTCAAAAGACTCAAACTTTTTTCCAATTTCCATATCTAAAGCAAAAACTACTATAAATCATGTGCCATATAATTTCCATTAAACTATTATTATTAATTAGGGAATTCTTTAAAATTTGAACTTAAATAATGTAAATGTAAACAATATAATTGGTAGATATCGATAAATATGTAACTCGAAAATTACTAGACTCAACTCATCCAATATCCAATCTGCACCTATAACAATAATAACAATATGAAGGCTAAACACAAACTCAATTACATTAAATACATAAGTTCTTTAGAGTTAAAGTCTCTTACCTTAACAAAATGATGTCAAAAATAAATTAAGAAACTTCCCACTACCACTAAACATAAGATAAAATCACAGAGGCGTTTTATGTTTCTGAATATCACTTCTTAAACTTGTTTGCATTCAATTCTGAAGTACCTTAATGACTTTGGCGCCAAATTTTGTTTGATCGGCATAATAGCCAACACGCGACTAAATGTTATTTTGCCGAACGGTGTGCGGCCGATTAGCAGTAAAACCTATTCTGCCGATCGGCAACGATCAGTCGGTTTAATAGTTGTATAGCCTAATCTGCCGACCGGTCGGCAGAATAGTCACTCCCTTTTTAATAAGTCTAATACACAAAAATTTATGGATGAACCACTTTTTCAAATTATATCCAAAAAAACTAAGGTTTCGGAAGGTTGCACTGAACTTGTTTTTGGCATATCGCTAAAAACATATTTTTCCCAAACTTAATTTATGAACTACTTAAAAGATTGATTATGTTATAATGTTCTATAACACAAAAATGATTATTTCTAACTAAAAGTTAAAAGTAGTTATTATATTAGACATTATTAAAAGTTTTTCAACATAATTACAACTGCTAAATAAAGAAAGAGGGGGAGTGTCTCATGTTGGATGGAAATCCAGTATGCTGGAGATGCGATGTTGCCAAGTTTATTTTATATATGACCTATATAAATTATATAAGAAAAACAAAATGCATTTGTGGGTTTTGGATCGGTGCCAGCAGGAGCGCGAAGGCACTAGGTGGATTGATACTGTGTTAGCACTAGGTTCGGCGCTGAAGGCATCATCATTAAAGCCCTAATATAAAAGGCAAATGACAGTGAAGTGCATCACTGGCTTAAGTCTAACATCTGACATCTTTCAGGAGACAAACATGAAAAATTTAAGCTCCATACAATAATGTAAGTTTGGCAACAGTGTAAAATAACCTCTCTTCAAATTGTCATTTTAAGGAATATGGTGCATTGGAATGCAGTTAAAATATCGAATTTCTTTTTGGTTTTTTTAATGTAAAAAGTGGTTCATCCATTTCTTTTTTTTTTAAACAGTTATATGAAGGTAAACTTTCTATTTTATATTCAAAAATTATCAAATTCCGTGGGTTTAATTGTTTACAAGACTAGCAATTTCTTCAAGAAATAGTATTACTTTAACACAGTGGGTGACTAAAGGACACGTGGGCGGGGGGGGGTCTACTAGGAGGCCCCCAAATTAAACAGGGTATTCAAATAAAATATTTTTTACGTAGTTAGAAAAATCATGGATTTCGCAATTTTAGCGACTATCAGATACATTGGAAATGATAATAATTACTTATATTAATACATAATTTTTGAAAAAAATGCATTATTGTTAATTAGTCGTTCTGCATTCCAAGTGTTTCTTGTCCTTCCTGTAACCTCAGCTCAATCGGAAAGGTCATTTTCAAAATTGAAATTAATTAAAAATGTCCTTAGGACCATGACCCAAAGTCGTCTTAGTTCTGTAGCTCTTATCTGAATAGTGCACCTAAGGGCTAGAGAAGTAAATATTGATGAACTAGTTGATAAGTATTTGCCTAGTCGATACAAAAATAAAAAAGTCTGGTCTACCACCAAAAAAAAAAGATTCTTGTACTCTTTGTTTTTTATTATTATTTTATTTAGTTTTGCTTGAACCAGAGATCAGTTATTATTTTTTAATATTTAGTTAATTTTTGTTTTGTGTTTATTAGGTTACGTATACCTATTAATCTCAAAATGTATATTGTCGGTCTTTTTTTTATTTCTTTTTTTTACTAAAGTTATTTTTTTTTATGTTATGGTTTTTGTTAATAAGTTATTTTGATATAAAACACCTGGCATTAATGTTTAATAACAAAAGTGAGTTGAAAATTCTAATTTTTTTGATAATCATCAGCAGAAATCTTTAATAAAACCACATTGAATAATAATTATATCAAGATTATCAGATACAATCAAAACAAAGTAACTTGATATTGTTTTCCTATGACCACTTACGAAACTGACAGAAAACCCAATGTTAAATGGGCTAGAAAGTGTCATATATCACAAGCGTATTGCAAAAATTTATCAACAGTTGCTAGTGTTTAAACAATTTCTTCAATACTATTGTTGTAACAGTTTTTTCAACACTCTTGTTATATACAAAATATAATAATGCTACTGAAAATTTTGAGTGGTGGTAGGAAAAATAATGTACACTACTTGTGTCAGAGTTATCATTTCCAAACTCCTTGTTCTAAATACCTCCTCATTTAAAAACTTCTACTTTCAACACTTGGTATGTAATATAACATTTTATGTGAAGAAATTTTTCTAAATAATAATAAAATAGATAAGGAATAAAAAAGTAGAGTGTGGTTACTGTGGAAAATTTTGTTATGTCAAATCATATTAAATTTTAAAAATGACAAACTGCAAAGGATCCATTCTAAATATTCATAATTTTTGCATAATTATTCTGAATAAATTAAATTACATTAACTTTTTTGCTGACCATGGCTTAATTACAGGGATGGATTAGTGACCTGGAAAAGTTAGGTAATTCACTCAGGAAATCCAACTAAAAATCAGGGAAAAGTCAGGGAATTTACAAAAAATAATAGAAAGTCAGGGGATTTTATACTAAATCTGGAAAAATAATAAAATTAATCAATGTTAATAGTCATATATATTATATAACTATAATTTAGTTAACATCCTTTTGTATTACTTAAAATTATTTTGCAGCTCTTACACAAGAAATTTATTTAACATCTCCTGTATATTCAGAGTTGCCCGCCGGCGCCATTCAAAATACTTTGTAGTGTCACTTTCTAGTGGGAGCATATTATGTTTTAAAAGATTCACCTGCCAGGTGAGCTAGAGGTTTAGTCATTTTAGAACCATTTTAAAAAAAAGTCAGAGAGATAAACCTATTCCTTTTTTGTATGATGATCTATTACAAATACTGACGAATTAGTCAAAAAAATCTTAAAAACACAAGTTTTGGATAAACGTCTCCAACAAATTTTAAAATTAAATTTTTTGATAATAAAGAAATTCTTTTACCAACTAAGACTGATGTTGGTTTTGCACTAAAAAAGCATTAAAAGACCTAAATGTTCCTGAAGAGTACAAACTTTTTTTTTTTTTGTCAGAATGTCAGACATTTTTGATAAATCAAATAAAGAAGTTAATAGAACGTTGTTGTCTTAAATATAAGTTTATTAAATATGTAACATGCTTAAAACCAAACATCATGCTTGATCAACGAGTGTCACATATAAGAGCCCAAAGTATGTTAAAGTATTTGTACGAAAAAGTAATAATTTCTGCAGAAAAAAGTGGTCAGTGTTATAGCCAGCATCTAATAGATAGCGAATTTATACATTTTTGGAAAACATATAATCAAACTGTTGGAGGAGTCCATTATCTGCCAAAAACAAGTATATGACGCAATTTATCAAATAGGTGGTGCATTAAATGGTAATATTTCCGACAAGAGGGTATGCTTACAAAACTTATCAATATGCCCTTGACGACCAAAATCGCCGAAAAGGGAAAGAAAAAGAAATTGATCTGAAAAAAAAAAACCGAAAGGGAACTTTATCATTTAGAAAATAAAAAAAAACTAGAAAAGGAAGCAGCATCCATGGAACTGGAAATTTGAAATAGTTTTTTCTATTTTTTCTATAATCCTTTTAAATTTAATGACATGTCACAAGTATATATTAATTTTTTCTTAAGAGTTAAAGTAACCCTGCTTGCTCTATTACAATAGCATTTTCTTTAATATTTTATATTTTTTATAAAATTACATTTAAGTTTAGTTTCATTACTTATGTTGGCTTTTTTATAAGAAATATAAGTTCTTAAAATATAACCTGGAATTTCCATGAAATTGTCAGGGAAAACCTAGGGAAGTCAGGGAATTTGATAATTCAAAATTGCTAAGAACCCTGAAGATGCCAATGGGTGGCCAAATTAGACAGAATCATTCATTTTGATTTACAATCATATTTTAGACTAAAATTAAATAAGAACAAAGGTAGAAGACCATTTAAATTTGAAAAAAAAGTGTGTGACTAAAATATTAGTTTGAAAACTCAAAATGATGATTCAAGATCTAAGATATTACAATTTTATGGTGTATTTTGCCATATTCAAGGCAAAAAACTGTAATTAATTAAATTAACTGCAGTCCAAATACTGTTGTTAACTAGGCATCTTTTGGTCTAGAGGTTTGTGTCATGGTAAAAAATCTCAAAAATTGGGTTAGCTTAGGATTGGTTAGGTTTGCATGAAAACTCTTGGTAGTGTGCTAACAAAAATTCCAGGTCCCTATACTTTTAGGTGGATTTTCCTATTAGTATTAGGTTTGCTTATGTTCATCGATAGAACCATTCTTAAAGCATTACATTGTTTTAAATGTAAACTTATTTCTTTAATTTTATCACGTGTTCGACTGCCTCCATTAGAGTTTGTTGTAATCAGGAGTTGCCATCCTGAAGCTGTGTATTTCCATTCTATTTTTTCAATTAAAGATTTTTGCTGGAAAAGATTAATCAAAATGTACTATTTGGATTTTAAACAAATGATTATTCTCAAAAAAAATTTCTATTTTGAGTGATCGGGCTACATTGCATAGTTGCTTGGGGGTAATAATATATTATAGCTCGGTCACAAATAAGGCAGTATTTTCTGTCTAATTTTTTAACTAAAAATTTTGACTGGAAAAGAATAATCAAAATACACTATTGGATGTTAAACAAACAATCTTTGTCAAAAAAATTTCGATTTTAGGTGAAGAGCCGTACTGTATCTATCATAACTAAAGATCTTATAAAATTCTCTAGTTCTTATAATTGCAAGTTCATATAAGTATTTTTTAGCAATCAAACACAAAACCTATGTTCGATGTGGGCTTAAAGATGTCCAAACAAGAATTAGAAAAGGAGAAACTGGAATAGTGATTTTCGCTGGAGACATTAGCCCAATAGAAATAATGTGCCACTTACCTGGGGTATGTGAAGAGAAAAATATTCCTTATGTATACATACCTAGTCGAAAAGATTTAGGAGCAGCCTTGGGTGTGAAAAGAGGATGCCTAACTGTTTTAATAAGACCAAAAGATGATTATGAAGAATCATATAATGAACTAAAATCAGAACTTAGTAATTTAGCTGTAACTTTTTAATTCATAAAAAATAATACTTAAGTAATTTTAGTGTTTAGCAGTTTTAATACAATACTGTTTTCTTGTCCTGAAAAAATGGAAAATGTTTTGTGGAAAAAAAATTTTTTTTATGATTTATGACAATAAAATTATATAAACATTTCACAAAATGTGTGATTTAATGGATCTTGTACAGGCAAAAGAGGTTGGATGTTTAAAATTTCTGATATCTAAACTTAAATATTTAGCACTTGAAAAAAACATTAAATTTTTTACCTAGCATTACATTGTTTTAAAAAATTAACCTGAAAAATTTGCAATAAAAATTTACTAGATTCTTTATGCTTTTTTATTTAATATTTTGTTTCCTAAATACAATTTTTGTATGAAAACTAAATGAGTCATGTATGAACCAACATTAATATTAGGTATATTAATATTTCACAAATAGGTAGCTGAAACTAGGAGATCTAAATTATGTATTTAGGCGCTTTATTGTGGTCAGCGTTTTGGAGAAATATGTTATAAAGGCACTTACAAATATTTCAAATCTAAAGTGTTATCAAACTTCAGTTTTTTTTCAGTAAATTATTCTGAAAGAAAATGTGGGGTTGCCACAAAAAATCTAAATTTATTTTTGTGAAATCTAACATTGTTTTACATTCTAAATATTGTTTTTTTATATTATTACAATAGATAAAAGATACATATTTTGCTTTCTTCATTTAAATATTTTTTTAAGTTCTGTACTGTAAGTATGCGCTAATGGGTTAATTTATATCTTCTGGCTAAATCCATCAAAGCATTCCTGCACTCCTGGAGAAGCTTAGAGTTTATCCTGGGTTTTAGAATTATAACTCTGTTCTATACTGTGGAGGGATGCTTTTTTATTTTGTTATGCATTTCAGGATTATTACAAGTTTCAATTTTGTATGTTTTATGGCTTGTTAACATTACAAGCAGGAAAGGTTTTTCTCATATTGTGTCTCTCTATACTATAATATTTTTTTTGAGCCAATGTCGCGTTTGTTTGCTCCTTACAGGTCTAATTTTGTTTAAAAAAATTAATGAATTTAAATAAACAAAATTTTATATACAGATATATTCACTGTAAACAGTGGAATGAAACGATTTTCCCATATTTATAAAAAAAAGCCAAAAATTAAAAATTACCTCAGTTTTCGCAATAATATTGGGCTAGAACCGGGGCAGGTTTCCCACAATTTTAGCAAGTATAAAACAAGTTTAGTACCTACTAAAACACATTAAAAACCAAATATATTTTTCCATCAGAATTGTTATAGGTGTGTGCTATAAATATTTGCAACCTATGGGAAGCTATGTTAATAAAAATTAGTGCATGAAGAAAAATAGTTTTAACAGTATTAAACTTTTGGTGAGATATACAGGGTATTGAAAATGAACATAACTAGGTAAAAAGTGGGGTTAGATGACAAAATACCAACACATTTTATTTGGAAAAAACTGCTAAAACTGGCAAATGCCGAGCAGCAACGCCAAAGGTCCACTACAAGTGGGCATATGCAAGATAAAACTGCTTAAAATTCAATTTAAAGACCACTGCATTTGAAATGGAATTAAAAAATATATATCACCTCCACCATATGCATCTATGAAGCAATATAATCCCGTTTGATATTAAAATAGTTCTAAGTTTCATTGTTTAGCTGCAAAATTATTTAAATGTTTTATTACAATAATTTCTAGAAAATTAAATAAGAATTATTGTTTCACACACGAAATTGTTGTAAATTAATTTTATTCTGATACAAAGCTTTAGAAGAAACATACTGGGAATTTATATAAAATTTCACCAAAATATTAAAGTAAATTCACTAGGATGAAAATAAAGTTTAATAATAAATACATTTTCATTCACAATTATCTGTGGCCTAAGTAAAAACCTCAACTTTGTTCACCACTATCTCCAATCCAGGAAGCCTCATGCCTCATATTCTCTTCCTAGCCGAAGCCAAAATAAACAGTAAAAATTACAACCAATGACCATTTATTTTCTGGCTATGACCTATGGTATCACGTTCTTCCATCGTTTCGCCTGAATGGTGGCGTTTGCGCTTACGTTTATAGTAATCTCTTTTGTACAAGACTTTCGAATCTTGAATCGAACAGATCCGATATCCTGTGCCTCAAACTAGCCCTCAGAACTTTCACTAAATTTATTTGTTGTATCTATCGTTCTCTTTTAGACCAATCCTTTAATGAGCTCTTCGATTTTCTTTCTGCTAAAGTGGATTTCCTAATCTCTGAATTAAAATCCATACTCATAACAAAACAGTTTCCTTAATAACTCTACTTCAGAAAATGTACAAGCTAAAAACGAAATCATTATCATATCATAATTCTCGACGCAAAAATGTTTTCAGCACACGCATAAAAGGCAAAGTTCTTTATTGGCAAAATGGGAGCCAATCGTTTTGGTCTCACTTGGTTTTAATCAAAACTTCTGCAATAACTCCTTTCCACTCCTAACTTCTGGTGATACAAAATCTCCACGTCTAAGGCAAAAGCTGAGCTTTTTGCAAAACAATTCTATGCAGATCCTATTTTAGTACCTCGTCGCTTCCCCCTTGCATTAGTACTACCTTTGCCATAGAATGTGCATGAAATTACCTTCAAGGTTAAAAAGGCACGACTTATTCTCAAATCACTCAAAATCAAAAAGTCCTCTAGTTTTGATGGTATTTCGACCATAGCCTCAAAAAAATGCGCTTCTGTATTGCCCTCTAGGTTATTCCAAGAGTCTTATGACAAGGCCATTTTTCCTAAAAGCTGGAAATCCCTAAAAAGAGATCCGAATCTCTCTACAGATCCACTTCTCTCCTCCCAATTATAAGTAAAGCAGTGGAGAAGTATATCAATAATGATCTTAAATTACCTTGAAAGGTATAAACTTATCCACGACAGGCAATGCGGCTTCCGCCACCAAATTTCCATTGCATCCAACGAATTTATTTTAACGCCACTAAGACACAATTATGTTTACTATCTCACAAATTATCCCCCACTACCCACACCATTAAAGTGAAGTCAAATGCTTGAAGCCAAAAATTCCTTTAGTTGGTATAACTTTTCAGAGATCTTAACTGGCATGATCACATCACCTTAATTGCCACAGCAGCTCCGAAGAAACTGGGTTTCTTTTTCGAGCTCGAAAATACTTTTCTTCTGCGCAAATCAGACCCAGTCTTCAATATTGCTGGTACAAATGGGAAGCAGGACCCCCTCCGATACTTATAGTTGACTGTCCAAATAAGAGCTAGCCGCCTGATTGATTATCCAAACATTACAAGGAAGCTTGTGATGTTTGTCGAATTGTGGGCGATCTGTTTCTGTCTTACGGATACGACCATTGATTCTGTTCTGATGAATTATCTTCCATTATGTCCTCCTTAGTCATTCCCTTCCACGGAGACACGAGCATCGACTTGCATGCATCTCTTCATCAACTGCAAAGAACAAGGGCTTCTCACTTTGTTCACTCCTTTATTCCTAGAGTGGCCCGATTATGAAATGTTTTACCAGCAAATGTCTTTCTCTCTTCTCCTAATCTGCGAGTCTTTAAATCCCATATCAATAAATTTTCCCTGTAAAGACAGCAACCACGATACCTAGTACTTGGGCATTCGGTCTTCCTGGTCTGCTCGTAGATAAAACAAACATTATTAATAAAAATTCTTTTCATCCTTATTAATTTGCTTTATTATTTCAGTTAAGGATTTTAAAAACTATCAAAAATGCTTATTCTAAAAATCTAAAGGTATTGAAATAAAATTGTTGAATATGTCTCATCTCTGGGAAATGGCAACAATAAAAAAATATTTAAAATTGTTTTACAGAATAACGATAGATAGCAAAATCAACTTTACATTGCTTCATAAGTGCGCTATAATAGCGGAAAATGTCACATTTCTTTTTTTTTTACTTCTGTCTCATATTTTGCAAGCTGTTTTTAAATTAAATTCTAAGCACTTTTTTCCATATTTTGTCATTTAACCTGACAACGGATTTTTGTTTTTTTAATACCCTGTATATCTGACGTAAGATTTTACCCTGTCCAAAACTATTTGAACCTGGTGCACTAAGTTTTATCAAGAATACAATTTTCTGAGAAATCATTAACAAAAAAGTGTCCCATGTTGCGAACATTATGGCTTACAATGTATATTACATGATATTTTGAAACGAAGGATTTAAGATTTCTTTGTTAGGTATATATAACAATTATGAAGGAGAAGGATTACTTTTTACTTCTCAGTGTGAATTGTACTAGGCTTATAAAGGGGAAAAGTGTTCAAAGAAAACCAACTGTTTAGAATAAAGTGATTTATTAAAGTAGATGTTATAAAAAGGTTTGGTTGTTGTCCAAAAGGTAGATATAGACACCTGACACTTAATTTACAGGATTACTTTATTTTTAAATTAAAGCAAGGCTCGACAGAGTCAAAATGGTGATAACAAATTCTGCAAAAAGTGACCTAATATCAATGTTTAAATTCATGATATCTCTATCTGGTAATAATAGTAATATATGATCATAATAAAAAAACATTTAAGTGCATTAACATTATAATTTTATTTAAGTTTGAACAGAATAACTTTAAAATTTGTCTGGATTATTCCTCTGAATTGTTATTTTGAAAATGATTTTTATTATTTGTACACTGCGAAACTGCATTTGCCATATTCAGAATAATACCAGGAGGAGCAAAAGGATATAATAAGTCTTACAAAAATAAGTCTTGATTAGAGGGATATAATTGACCCAGTTTTACATTATTATTATTACTAAAAAGTTAAATTGTGAAAACATTATATAAGTAGATAAATATTGTGTCTTACGATATGCTTTAAGCTCTGTTTTCCATTACTGCATATTTACTTGCGGTATTCTGTAATGGGGGAGGATGGCTTCTCAAAGCTAGGCCCAATTGGGCCTCTGGTTGGGAACATGACCTATATTAACTAAAAATATATTCTTGCAGTACTACACGGCACTTCCCATTAAATTAAATGTGTTGTGGAGCTGGTGCCACAGCTTACCTACAGCTGAATTACTCTCTTGTCGACACCTGTGACCTAAAAAAGGCAAATTAAGTACATGTATATTTGCGGGATAGCCCAGTGGCGAAGGTAACCACATGGGCTTAGCAACAGGGGTCGTATTAGGGATCTTGGTATCCAGAACTGATGGTATAAAATGAAATGGTAGATTCTACAGGTTATAATATGATTTTTTTGTGCTGTGAATATATGTTCTAAAGTGTGCCCCTTCCAAGTCACAGCCCTTTAAGGTTTTTGAAAAAAGAATAATTCATTTTTCGTTAATGGTCAGTCAGAATTAAAGGCTTGATGTT
This sequence comes from Kuschelorhynchus macadamiae, assembly GCA_030620095.1. NCBI lineage: Eukaryota > Metazoa > Arthropoda > Insecta > Coleoptera > Curculionidae > Kuschelorhynchus > Kuschelorhynchus macadamiae. The sequence goes on along the minus strand of JAUTXW010000536.1, from coordinate 1,052,934 downwards.
TTTAAATATGCTCTATGCAAGCAGGTAAAGAAATCTAAAAAAAAAAGATGGTCGCTTCTATTGGCACAATAAAATAAAGCTAATTAATATAATAATAAATACTTGTTATTTACGTTTAATTGAATGATAGTATTAAACAACAAAAAATTATAAATAAAAATTAGCTTGTAGGATATTTAAAAAAAATTGGCATATGTACATTTTTGGATTTCATATCATAGTTAAACGAAATATGACATCGATTGTTCAGCGGTAAGAATGCGAAACATTAAAGTCATTTCCTAAAAACCGCGGCCCGTAGAAGGAAAATTCAAGAAAAAAATATATATTTTTAGCCGCACTTTCATATTCTTGTTATGTGCCAAATGGTTTTTCCTTTGGCAGCTAAGTGTAGTTAGCATGCAGCAACCACTTGTAAAACTACTCTCTGACATTTTTTAGATTTTTTTCTGGTTCAGTGCTGAATAGAGCATATTAAAAACATAACTCTACCAAATTTGGTTTAACTCTAACACAAAACCCTAAATTATCCTGGACAATTATATAAATAAATTAAATTTTCATATCTGGATTTTTCTCTTCTGTATTTGAACAAAATGAATGTATGCAGATCATTTTTTCATATTGCTCCAACTGTGTTGTAGACAAAAATATCTTGAAAACCTTTAGGCTCTGAGTGGGAAGAAGAAAACAGTATTGACAGCACAATCAAACTATACAAAACATATAATAAAGAATAAAATAATGTATTTACATTGCAACTGTGAGCAAGAAGTACTAATTTGGACATAACAATTTTTAGATTTGCAAACATGAAGAAAAACACAGCTTTTAAATCACAGAGTATTGGAATGATAATCTTAAAATATAAAGTAGACATAGGTTAAACTATAACATTCAACCATTAATTAAAGAAAATGAATGGCACAATTTGTTCTACACAAAGATATTTATGAATCTACTTGTATTTTTGTGGTAGTATTCTTTTTCTGTATGTGCAGTATAAATTTAATTTTTAAGTGCAAGTGTATTGTGAACTTCCGTGTTTTTGGAAATGTACTCTTATTTTATACATTGTACAATCCATAAAAGCATTTTTTATTATTATTATTATAATCAATATAAAACCACATCAAAAAATTGGATATAAGTTAGACAACTACCAAAACAATAAGATTATCGTCCATACTGATGTAAATATCTTATATTAGTTTTTTTTAATGGCAATAATCATTCGCTGTTGTATAAAGTGGCATCACGCTGTTTATTTTGCAAAATAAAGTAATCCTTTGTAGAAGATTCATTTATCGATAATCATATAGTCAGCCAAAAAGTTTTTACTAACTACTAATTGGGCACGAAATATCCACTAGATAATTAATTGTTACATGATTAATAGTGACGTGGTCAAAACATGACATTGTGCATTTGTCGATACAATTTATACTTAAGTAATCCTAAGTTTCATCTTATTTAAAATCCATAATCCTAAATAAATTATTGTATAAATAGAACTATTTTAAAAAGTTTCGGGATTCCTGCATTAAAAATCCCACATTTTGATCTCTCAAACTTCTAAAGAACATAAGAATAAAATGTCCTAACTCACAGACCTTACGTACTTTATGGTCGGCCGTTATTATATCCTTTAAATATAAATTCCTTATTCTTAAAATACAGTGATATGATATATGATATGATGAATAATGAGCGATGTTTGAGACTATGGAAGTGCCATGTTAAAGATAAAAGCTGAAGTTACATAGGTACTTATTAAAAGAAGATTTTTTTATTGAGAATTTCATTATGCTGTCGAATCTTAAGGTATAACACAGGCATGAAAATCCGAAACGTAAAATATCTAACGACACAATTTGACGTTCTATTCTAAGCCTTGTGATTTTTTTTACTCTGCTTAACAAAGCTTTATCTTATTTAATTTTGTAATATGTATACATGTGTATATTGTTTATACAGGGTCGCTGCAAATAGGTATGGAAATGGTCGACAATTTCCAAAAGTAAGAAAGCTAGCAACTAATGTTAAATACAAAAGTTTGAGAATTTTAAAACTCTATTGTAGTAAAAAAGAAAAAACTAATTATATGGGATTGGTCATAAAGCAGCGATAAAACAAACTTGCCTTTTCTAAATGGAATTTTTTGTGTACTATATGTCCATCAAATAGGTATATTTTGGGTGGCTATAAATATACTCTGTTTCTCTAATACACTGTCTCTTATGGTACAGTTTGTCTTGGTATAACTGATAACCAGCAAATTGAGCCTAGTATCTACTAGATTTTTAAAAACCCTAAAAAGCTTGTATTTAACATTTATTTTATTGCTAGCTCTCTTAATTTTGAAAATAATTGACCGTTTCCATACATATCATCGACAGAATATACATACGTTAACCTAATTTATTTAGAGATATTAAGGTATAGACAAATATTGCATTATTTTAACACTTTAATTGCCCTGTGTTATTGTCTTTTTGTCTATTCGGTTGTGATAATAGGATTTTTTAAATTGACAATTTGTTCTCATTTGTACCTTGTACCTTGAATCAAAATATCACCATAAGAAACGTTTGGCTAGTAACAACTTAGTTAAAATTTCGGAATCCTTAAATTTCATACATGCATGTTTCTGAATAGCGAATGCTGTCAACTTTCTCTCTGTGTAAAAATAATATCTTTTCTCCTGTCAAGACTTCTGAAAATGATAGTCTGCAAAAAATTATGGCCTTTAACATTGTTTTCATACAAAAAAATCTAATACGGCAACTAAACAAAAACTGCTATTTTCTTTTTTTGTCGTAAGTCATACCAAGCATTATGTCCTGTACTACTGGCTCTATTTACTTTCCTTCAACCCTTACCATTTTCTCAATTGATTATCCCAACATCGCAAGGAAGCTTCCCTAATTTGAGCATGAAGTCAAATATTGTGACGATGTTTCCTGTCCATAAGAATATGATACTTATGAAATAAAACCTAGTCGAACAATTTAAAATGTATGATCTGGCAAATGTCTTTGCTAGTACTTGTTTGTTAAATCTTACATAAGTCAGTGACTAATGGTTCCTTCTCATGTGATTGATTTATGATTTATAAAGAACAACATATATAAAATTAGTTTGGTATCGCGTTGGTAAAAAAGAAAACTTGTTGGGATTTTATCAGTTGAACAGTTTACATAGTTATTTCCTTGAATGTGAACTTTAACGTTGTATAGGGTAAAGAGCTCTATTATATTTTGACCTATCTCTATTAATATCAAAAAGCTAGTAGAAACAAAAATTACTGGTAAAGTTTAAATATCTATATACAATTATTTTAGGGTGTACTGGGTGGCCCAATCAAAAGTACAACCCAAACAAAAAATTATAAATGGATAATCTTATAGGTTTCTTAAACAAGAGAAAATGGTAAGAGATAAACGACATATAGTATAGTCGGCTGAATAGGTACCATTCGATAGGAACAATCTAATATTTTTAAGAGTTAAAATAGTGTATTTTTTAAATATCATATCATTTTCTCTATGTATATTCGATTTGCTAAAAAAAATTGGAAACAAAAAAGTCAGCATCGATTTTGTTTCTTTAAATGGAACATCTTGTATAATATTGTTTCGTTAAATGGGTCTCTTTTTATATATTCGTACCACCAAAATTTTGTATTTCTTCTCGGTTGTCTTTAAAGATAAAAGTATTAAACCTAGCATATTTATAATCATCAAGTTAGTAGCATTAAACGAAACTATATTTTTCTTAATATTTGTAGCAAACCTTGGCGGTTTAGATAAATCCTTAAACCAGTTGTATTTAACATTGTTTCACTATCTTTTAAAATAAAGTTAGTAGAGTCCGTTCAAAATATAAACAAAATCCCATATCTTCTGGGGCAGTTTGACGAGATTTACATTTAATTTTTACTACTGACTTACTAATTTTTCGCGGACGTGGTGGCCGAGTGCGCGTTAAACTTTAGTTTGCCTAGATGGTAACGTGCACACACTTTCAGTCGAGAGCAGGTCTATGGCGGCTGAGCTGTAGTGCAGCGACAACGATGACCTCCCCTATCAACAATACATATATTAAGGCACAAGGCGATGTCAAGCTCGCAGTGTACCCTACCCTCAAGCGACCGGCTGTTGGAACTAATCGAGAACAGCATTAGCATCACCATCTGTGATTTGAATCTCACAATAACCGCTGGGTCCCGTATGTATTAGGTGAATGTTGATGTTTTCAAGTACAGAGATATTTAGTAGTTACATACTGAACACCAATACAAATGCACAGTCTCAAATTTTATCTACGCCACCGTTTAAGGAACCTAAGAATATCAAAGATTGCTTGAAGAGAGGGCAGGATCAGACTCAGATTTACGTGAGAAGCAGAGGCAGCCTGAGCTGTTCTTTTCATTCGGTTTCAGCTCCTTGTCGCGCTCCGCCAGACATTTCTGATAGTAGTCGTAGTCCTTGAGATACCAGACAGGTGGCCAGCGGTGCTCTACCAGATATGCTTGGTTATCGGGATGGAGCAAACGGAGGTTTCTTGGGGACATACGACACAGCTTGTTGTAATTGATGCACAGGTGGTTCATACACCAGTCTGCCAGCTGATGTCCGTTGTGCAGCTGTAAGTTAAGATAGGAATTAGTTGGAAAAATAAACTAAATATATTTTTATTGAACTAGTTTGAACTTAGTTTCTAAACTAAACAGAAACGTAAAAACTGAAAAAATCTATTATGTCCAGATTCAAACCAAATGAGGGATAAAAGATGAAAATAATATTTAATTATTCGACCTATTTGGATCAAAATTATTTTTAATTTAACGAAACTATGTACCTATATAAGTAAGGGAGGTTTGATCATGGAAAAACCTTTAAGTCCAATTGTAGCCGATATATTTATTAACCATTTAGAAACTAAAATTCATGAACGTTTCCTTAATAAAAATTTCATATATTGATATAGGTATGTCGATAATATATTAGTATGTTTTACTAGTACCGACAGACAATTAAGATCATTTTTAGATTACGTAAATAACCTACTCAAAAATATAAATTTTACAGTTGAATTAAAAAATAGTAAATAAATTAATTTCTTAGACTTAGCAGTAACTATTAAGAATAAGAAACACACATACACATACTTCTAATCATCCTTTTGCATATGAAAAAAAAAGGATATAATAGTTTTATTTATAGATTGTTCTATATACCTCTAAGCAATGAAAGTTATACTAAAGAGTTAAATATAATAAAGCAAATAGCATAACGTTAATAAGTTAATAACGTTTATCATGAAAATGTTAAAGACAAAATAGTAAAAAAGAATTAATATAAAAAAAAATTACAGTTAGTTTATCCTATGAATTAAGTTCAAAGTAAATACTCAATTTCCTACTTTCACTTATACAGATAAAATAGCATCAAATGTTGCTAAGTTTAAAAAAAAAGGTGCAGGTGCAACTGTTGTTTTAGATCAAGAGTCTTGGTAGATATATCAAAAACACGAAGACGAAAACCAAAAAACAGAGCAAAACCGGTGTTTACAAGTTAAACTGTGGAACCGATTCAAAATTTTATAATAGGCACAACGTTTGAAAGAAAAAATTTGTAAGCATAAATTTAGTTACAGAAAGGGTAAAGATAATTCCGATTAATATAAACATTTAATTCGAGAAAACCATACTTGCGATGAGAACTTTGAAATTTTACATGTAGAACGCAAAAGTAAAAACCTTAATTGACTAGAAAGTACGGGAATACACAAACATAAAAATAACAACACATTATTAAACAACCAAAAGAAAATAGTTGTTAAATCTTTATTAGGCTATAACTAGCAGAAAATCCAGAATATTTTACCTGTATAACATCCGCAAAACGGGTTCAGATTCTTACTGGTTGTGTTACACTTTTATTTAAGATCTAACATCTGCTGAAACCCTAGTGTTAGCGAAACAATTGTCATGTGATTTATTTATTCTTTATAAAATAACTTAAGTGAAAATTTTAAACAAGTTTTTTCGTTTACTTTGTTAAAATAGATTTCCATCAAGTAACGGCTAGTTCTGTTAAATATTCAGTTATTTTCCCACAACTTCTTTAAATTTGCCAGATAATGGCATTGAGAGAATCCTCAAACGAGTCTCCGCAAAAGGAGGTGTTGGCGTAATTCGGAGAATTATACCAAAATTCCCGCATCAAAATATATTTCCTGAATAATTCGCAATGTCAGTAAGGAGAAATGATTTTCAAAATTTATGGATACAAAACTTACTTCCTATCAACTGAGTAGTCGATAAATATGCTTACATTCTAAAATAATTATATTAAAAGGTATTTTGAAAAAAAAAACATTACAAAAACCTAAATAACACTGTTATTTTCATACTTATAATTTTGAGTCCATAAATCAAACATAAATTAGAATATACCTAAATCATTGGATAGCAGGCTTTATTTGGCAAAATATTACTTAAAATTAAGATTTGCGACAAATGTGTTGATTGTAACTGATTAGCTTTTTGCTTTAAAAATGTAATAACAACTAAAAAAAAACTGCGTTTGGAATTGTATATCTACAAATACTGCATTTTGACCCAAATCTATGATAGTATTACGTTCTAAAAGAATACATCTAGGATATAAGTAGACATATTTGTATTATATTTTAAATAAAATAAAAAGGTAAATGTCTTTAATTTTTTTCTCCTATATTTGCCCCAGAATCCATTGAATTTTTGAATTTCATATTTTTTTCTGGTATTTGGATTTTTACTTTTTCGATAAAATGTTTCAGTTCTCGTTGTAATCAAAATTTGGATTTCTGTGATACATTTTTCAATATATTATTTTTGCTTCGCGGATTTTATCATTTTGTAAAAGTAATTAGTTATTTCTTTTACATTATACCCAATCCACCATGACTTCACCTTTCATGTTTCAATAAGATATTATACTACTAATTTAGTTTTAATAGACAAAGCATAGAAACCCTCAAACCCCTCTGTTAAATTGATTAGGTTAGTCACAAACTAAGTTTTGAATATTGAAACAATCAGGTCGATTTAGTATACAACTGATTTTGCAGCCTTTTTGAGCATTTTGTCCTAAACAGAAATAATATTACGTTGTGAAATAAACAGTATGCATCGAAAACTGTGTTTTGACTTCAATGCCAATGTCTTTTCTTAATCTTAAATGTGAAATATTGCATTTTTAATCAAATCTTTCAGGTCATGCCATTCCTCTCATTTTAAAGTACAGTTCTATTCACAGAAAAGTGGTACAAGTCTTATAACTTGTTTTCATAATATTTGCTTGCAAGCGGCTTTTTCATCTGAAGTTTTTTTCACGTTGTCACTTGTTAGAGGTTATATTATTAAATATGTTCAGATTATTTGTTGCGTTTAGATTGACAAACAAAAATCTTTTTTTTTTGGCTTTTTCGCAACTGAATAAAAATATTTAACTTTAAATTAATTGAAGCAGATATTTAATATAATTACATACCTCAACATGTAGACTAGTCTGTCTACGGAATGCTTCGATACATAATATAAATAATATTATTTATATTATGTCAAAAATTCTAAACATTGATGAAATAAATTATAACAAAATTTAATATGTATAAAAAAATACTAACGGGAACAATAAAAATCAACAAGACATAAAAATATTTTATCAAGCGCCTTCTTTTCCCATTATATAATTCAATCTATTGGGCAATGAGGTAACTATATTCACTACAATATTCGGATCAAATTCTTTCCAGCACTGATAGATTGTTTCTGTAACTGACTGTAAAAAGGCCAAGGCCATACTTCCATATTATTATTCTGAAGCCACTATCCTATATTATTGGCAGCATGGATAGGACAATTATTATGTTGGTAAATAAAAGAGTTGTTTGTATATAATTGTGCCACTGATGAAAGCATTATGTGTTCCAAAATATACTTCATAATATTCTGCATTAAAACTGGCTTCAATAAACATAAGCCGCTAGTGAATTTGACGATTATAGGATTATAGGTGAATTGAAACGGCTTTTCATTGGTAAACACGACCCTGCCCTAAAATTGTGGCTCAAAATATACATCGTTTAAGACAAAAATTAGCTTTCCTTGTTTTGGCTTAGTAGCTTCCGTCAATAAGTAACATTTTAAGTCTTTAATCATCCAAGACAATAGGTCCTGACTCTCATATAGTATAAATACGCCACTGACCTACTGTTATTGTTATTATTATAAAATTATAAAACTAAATGAATGAATTACTTTTTATGCAGAAGGTAGTTATAAATTATTTTTAAAAACAACGATATTTTCAAGAAATTTCCTCTCTATTCAAAAAGCCGCAACTGGTATTAATAAACTCACCTTAACAGGTTCTAGCAGTCTTAAACATTGTTCGATTGCTTCTGAAGGTTGCAGGCACTCCAAATCTTCTATGACTCTCTGCTCTATCAAATTGACTAATCTAGGTAAACACAACCGGTTGGCTAGTTCAAAAATATTCACGCATCGCGAAGCCGAGACGGCTGGAATCTCGTCTGTGTATAGGAAACACAGCAATTTGTGGAAGGTGTATTCCCGTACACCAGGGAATTCAATCTGAAATTTGAAGATATATAATCACATTTGATGCATGGAATCGAATAAAAGTATTTTGTTTCTAGAACAGCCTTTTAGCTAAGCCGATAAAAATTATTGATTTTATTTTTGTTACTTACAACTTTAGCCTGACTCTCTCGAAAATCCCCGCTAAACATAGCTTTCATAACGTCACACCGAGCCGCTAACATTGACTTGTGAGCGGTGCAAACTCCGTCGTCGAGTTCGAAAATTACATCAACGAAAAGGGCTTGGTCCAAGCAGACGTCCTGTAACCTTCTCTTCAAGAAGTGCTCGTAGTTCTCGTCCGGAGGATCGGGTGCGACGAATGGATGTCTGGTCAATAAAACTAAAAGCTGAGGCAACTCTAAAAATTCGGCAGCTTCACGTGTTTCCTTAAAAAAAAACAAAAGAGGAGTCTGGTAGAAGGTACCCATGAGGCAGATCTTAAACTAGATACTAGAATTTAAGGGTAAGGTGATTAATATATTGTTGTTGCAAATGCAACTAAGATCTTGGCAATTTAGGCGATTTTACAGTGAATGCATCTTATTCTTTTGAAACACAACTCCGCTTTCCTTCATGAGGTATATCATCTAAAATATCAAAAATATATGGAAATAACACGGAGTTTATTATATATATATATATATATATATATATATATATATATATATATATATATATATATACCAAAACAAGAAAAAAAAACTATTGGTAAAATGTAAACCCATCATGCGTGGACTTCTTCCAAAGATAGTCTAGTTCACAAACTCGAAATGGTGTTCATTCTTGCTACTGCTAGCAATCCATGAGTGAGGGCTAACTGGATTCGGAATGACGCATCATGGTATCTAGAAAAATGTGCAAAAGTATCAAACCCGCACAAACAATTTCAAAAGTTATTAACAACTTAAGATTTACAAAAAAAGGAGTTTTTGCAAATAACTCAGAAAATATTAATATTTAGGAAATAAAAAAAAAGATACTTAAAGAATGAAGAAATTTCCAACAAAAAAGTTCTAACTTTCGGAACTATACCTCTATTATTCATAATTTTAATATAATGGCGAAACAGAGCTCCGCGGGGTAACAAGTAAAATAAATATTAGTTTAAAATTTAAAAAAATTATGGTATTATTTAGGCACTTAAAGTAACAATAACTGGCAGAAAAAACATTTTCTCACTGATTATTCATAAATTGAGCCAATTTTTAAATAACATTTTTTTTGTCGGATAATTGTTAAACAAAAACCGCTAAAATTATTTTGCTTGGTGGAAACTTTATCACAACTATACTATATGAGATTATGATATCGCGATGTTTTTAATCATTATAATCTATAAGTTTTTTGTAAGTTATTAATTAATGAAGCTAACAAATGACTTTTTTAGTTTTTTGCTGATTTCAATAATTAATAAATATTAGATTAAAATAATTAAAACATGGTAATGTCATAATCTCATATAGTGTAGTTGTGATAAAGTATCCTTAGTGGATAATTTTAATGGCTTTTGTTTACAATTATGCGACTTAAAATATAAACGAAAACTCTAAAAAAAAAAGATAATTAATAATAGGCTTATTTTATTTATTTATTTAAGGTAAAATGATAGAAATAGTATAAAGTAAGAACCTATTTTTGAATCGGCGTGTTAACCCCCCCCCCCCTCCAGAGCCAGTTTTACCCACAGTTGAATTAAACTAATGACCTTTTTTTATGGACGTTCATATTATTTCTGCTCAATTAGGTAGAAAACGAAAACTGTGGACTTGTTTTTTGTTGAAAATTTTCTTGACTAAAAACTACTTATCTGATTACCTTCAAATTTTGGTAAAAAATTAAACGTCATATAGGGATGATCTGGTAAAAATTCAATATGGCGGAAGGTGAAATGTTAAAAAAACATTACTAGAAAAATAATTATCCAATTTACCCCAAAATTTGCATAAAAATCAAGTGTTACATAGGAATGAACTGGTAACATTTTGGTACGAATTCAAGGTAACAAAAACAAAATGGCGTCCTAATAAAATATTTAAAAAATCAGCCTGATAAAAGTACTCTATAGATTATTTTCAAATGATGTGCAAGCACGTGATATAGAGATAAACTGGTAAAGTTGTGGTACGAATTCAAGATGGCGGAACAAAATGGCGACCAAATCATATGTTTAATAAATCAATGTACATAAATCTTATTCAATTGACTTTAAATTTTGCAGGAAAATTAAATGTGATATAGGGATATACTGGTACGAATTCAACATGATGGAATAAAATGGCGGTATTTGTCATTTATTTTAAATTATGCCCAAAAATCAAGTCTGGCATAGGTAGAAACTGGTCAAATATTAGTAGGAATCCAATGTGGTGGAACAAAATAGCGTCCAATAAAATGTTTGAAAAAACAGTATATATGTGTTACTAAACTACTGTACTCAACTAAAGTGTGTCACAGTTTTCGTAACTAAAGGAAAGATTTATAACGAGGGAGGTTCCGGTTAAAGGAAATTTACCGATTTTTTTGCTTGCAGTCATCTGTATTACACACTAGAAATATTTCATATTTTTTGTATGGTTCATTCTTTATGTTTTGCTATTTTAGAAATAGTAACAGTTTTTTTTATGTTAATTATTAACACTAACAGCTCTAATGTGTAACATCTTTGTAATTAAATTATCCTACTGTATAAATATTTCCGTTCATGATTCTCACAATCAGTTTTTGTTGCATAATCATGAACCTATATCAGTTCAAAATATGTGGCAAAATCGAAAAGTTTAACATGTATCAAATCAATACCACTATGTAGAGTAGATCTGTATCAACGCTCATTCTTAAATTCCGGAGATGTAAATATGCATACCTTTTTTCTCCTATGAGTTGAGAATAGGCATGCAGTTTGGGATTGTATAATGGGCATATAGCCAAGAATAGTTTATATAACTGTTTTGAAAACGCAATTAATCGTGCCGGAGTTTTGGTCCCGTCCATTAACCATATGATAATTTCAATTAATTTTTTTTTCGGTCACGTGGCTTCCACTTTTCCGTCGGGCTTACTACCGTACACCTGATTTCGGTCAAACACTGACGTACTTTCACCATCCACGCGCACTAAACGGCCGTTACGTTTTTGTTTCTTGAGAAACCGGCACAATAAAAAAGAGAAAATAGGAGAAGAAATTTAGACCTCTTCTACAAGGGCTGTGCTAGTATGCCACAAGGACCCAAAAAACTAAGTAAAATCCGACCGCACCGGAATTTTCTGTAAGAGATGTGACTTTAGTGAAGCTTTGTAGAACACTATTTACCTACCTAATGAAAGTTAGAGAATCAAGAGAATGTACACTACAAAAAAAAATGTCAGCCCAAGCAGTTGAGCCAATCCAAGTTCGTAGCATGACGCATGACACAAAAAAAACACTTGAAAGAGTGAATTTTTAGTAGGGAAATGTATAAATGTAAAACGGTCTAAAATTCATTTCAAATTACCAGTCTGGGTTTTGTATGAATTATTCTTCAACTACTAGCTCCCAAGAGATCATTTAGTTATTCGTTTAAATATTCCTTAATAAACAGATCGATCACACTTGGACAATAGTTAAGGCGCAGATAAAATTAGTTCCACCATTTATAATAATTTTCTAAATCTGTAGTAATATTACTTTGTCGTAACGTTATGAGCATAAATCACGAATGAAATAGAAATCTCAATTTAAGCTTACCTCTAAATTAAGTGCGCTACGATCGACGGTGCCAGTATACGCGAACTGTAAACACTGCTGCATTGCACTTGGTGTCACCAGTTTTGATAATGTGACTACCGTCTGTCCTTCTGGCTGTACGTTCCTTATGCACTGAAATGCTGGATGATCAAGTTCCCTTGCCGTTGGCAACGCCTGACAACTGGCTCTTCTCTTGCATATCTTTTGTTCAGCTCTCACCAAGCATTCAGTTTCATCAGCAAAGTCACCCAAAGAACTGACCTGTATAATCCAAGTAATTAATAGTGAGAGTCTTAAATATAAAGAGATAAAGTAGGATTAGATATTACATAAATTGTTTCCTTTTATTCTCTATATGGTATGTCTATTTAGAGATAAATAAGAGTACACTAAAAACGGGTTGCACAAAACTTAATTGCTGTTTGGAATATTTAACCGAACCTTCTAATTTGACAAGGTGCTATAGAAATCCAGGAACTCGCTGTCAAATTTGACATTCCGTTAAACATTCTAAACTTTAATTGAGCTTTCTGCAATTGGCCGTTAATCTTGTTATATACGTTCATTTAAATAATTTTCATAACTACGTAAATTTAGAACATATAAAAAAATTGTTTTAAGTAACGTTTTAAAATAGCAATGCCTTTTTAACTTCTATAACATAAAAAACCTTTTATTATTATTTTAAAACAGTATCAATGGAACATACAATGTAATGAGTTACTAGTACTATTGAAATTAAATCAGTTGTTTGACACACCCTGTATTAGTAGAAACTATAGACATAACTGGATAATAGACTGGGCTTTGAGATGCTTTATTGACTCCAACGCAGTGCGAGAAAGATGGAGCTAATAAAGGCAGACATTTATCTTTCTCGCAACTAGTGGGAAATTCGCCTTTATTAGCTCAATTTGTCTCACACTTAGAAACCATAGACATAATAGGATCTAAGATAATGGATTGGGCTTTGCGACGCTTCATTTAATCCAACGCAGTGTGAGAGAGATGGCGCTAATAAAGGCAGAAATGGGTCTCTCTAGCCGCTAGTGGGATCTACGCCATTATTAACTCATATCTTTCACGCCTTAGCGTCAAAATAAAACGTTGCGCATATGTGACAGGGCCAGTCCATATGACCTATTATATCAATGGTAGAAACTCTCCCTTTTCTATTCCTTGCTATTCATGTTAACTTCTTACCGTTTTCATATCGTTTCAGTTTACACGGTCTTCAAAGTGCGGAAAAAGGAAGTATTTTTAGGCAAAAAAATAAATATTATGTTTTCAGTGTTATTTGATATTTCACTAGCGCTAGTTAGTCTTCATAAAGTAGGCATGTAGATAAACACATTTTTTCTCTTCTTTGCTAAATATATCTATTTATTATTTTTTTTACTAAAAAGCTCCTTTTCTTACAAGCAATGTTGTTTCATTCCCATCCTGGCAGACATCGGCAATCTGTCAGGAGTTGCGTCAATTCGTCAAATCGATTTTTCATCGACCTCTTTTTTGCTTAAGCAGAAATACGAAAATAATCGAGGTTTTTTCAGTTCGACGACTGATGGGTCAGCAGTTGTTAAGTTTCTGAAAGGTAAGCATTGATGCGAATTTCCCAATTAAATTTTACTTACTCTACGAACTATGATGTTTAGAAATATTGTTTATTACTTATCTTCTTTTTTAAGAAATATACCACGAAATAAATTATATTTCTTAATTTTCATTCCATTAAGGCAAAAAATCTAGGTTCTAAATTCAATATGTTTATAATTTTCTTGTGATGAACATCTAACAGCTTGTACTGTTTTTTTAAAAACCCCTTTCAAGGTTGGACTATCGCACATTGTGTCAGAATGAAAATAAAATTGCGAAAATCGAAAAAATTAATTTCTAGTCTACAATTATCTATATATTGTAGAGGGAGCACTGGGTGCAAGTTCTCCCTAAAGAGCAAAGAGCCCGACTATTATCCCTGCTCTTAAAATCTGTAAGAACTTTCCTCTATTGAAAGTATATTCGCAGCGCACTTTCATCTCCGAAATATTGTCTGTGTGAAAAACTTTTTACTTCCCTCGTAAAAGTGAAGAATTACAATAGTAAAAAAATCACCCTCCGAGATTTTTTCAAATCTTTACGTTTCAGGGTTTCTAGATGCCGAAAAACATGTTTTCTCAATTCCGTCGGTCTGTCTTTCTGTCTGTTCGCGGCATAGCTAAAAAATTACTTACCCGGTTGACTTCAAATTTTGGTCAAAAACTAGGGGTCAAATCCAATATACCATAACAAAATGACGGCCTAGTGAAATGTTAAAAAAAATATTATTAAAAAACTGCTATCTAATTTATCTCAAATTTTGCACAAAAATCAAGTGTGTTAAAATTTTTGTACATAATTAATTGTGGTATAAAGATGAACTAGTAAATTGTGGTACTAATTCAAGATGGCGAACCAAAATGGCGGTCAAATAAAACATAAGCGTGAAAAAAAATCAGCCTCTCAGGTTTTTACATATCTTCACGTTTTAGCGTCTCTAGACGTCAAAAAAATATGTTTTATCAATTCCGTCGGTCCGTCTGTCGGTTTGTCTGCCTATCTGTCAGTTCGCAGAATAGCTTAAAAACTACTTATAAGATTTACTTCAAATTTTAGACAAAAATTAAGGGTAATATTTTGGTAAAAATCCAATATGCCGGAACAAGAACAAGAAACTAAAAAATTTTGCACAAAAATCAAGTGTTACATAGGAATAAATTGGTAACATTTTGGTATAAATATAAGATAGTAAAACAAAATGGGTACCTAATAAAATTTGTAACAAATCAGATGATTAATTTCAAATTTTGTACAAGCATTAAGTGTGACATAGAGATAAACTGGTAAAGTTGTGGTACGAATTCAAGATGGCGAAGCAAAATGGCTATAACTTTTTTTAAAAATCATCGTAAAAAAGTTTATTCGACTTTAAATTTTGCAGACAGATTAAGAGTGATATAGGGATAAACTAGTACGTATTCAACATGACGTTTCAAAATGGCGGTGTGTGTCAATGTAAAAACTACTTATCAAATTTATTTTAAATCATGTCCAAAAATAAAGTGTGGCATTTGTAAAATATTGGTAAGAATCCACTATGGTGAAACAAAATGGTGCCCAATAAAAATGTTTGAAAAGACAAGTTTGATTTACGAAATTTAAGATGACATTTTTAACAATTGAACAAATAATTTTTTTAAATGTCACAATAACTAAGAGTTTTAAATAACATGGCAACCAGACCTGATCTAACTCTTAACCCGTTTTAGTAAATCTATATATGCAAACAAATATACAACTAACATCTTGAGAAAAAACTAATCGGTTTGTAAGTTCCTTGATGTACAATAATTATATTATCATATTCCGACTAACGCTTTGAGATACACATCTATTCAAAAAGTTTATTCAAGCTTTGAATGACTAGGTGTAGGATCGACAGTTCCTCAACTGTATTATTTCTGGCTTTTCCCTACCTCTTACATAATTCACTGCAAGGTGTTTTTAAAATATCTAGTTGGTATTTGTGTTCAGTATATTTCGAAAATGCATTCAACAATGTTTGGTAGTATGCAAAACGTATATGAAATTGAACGTTGTTTTATAAAACATGCTCTTGGTGAAAATTATAGTCTATGCTTGTTTCAATATTTATTCAGAGAAATATTTCATTAGTCACTAGATGAAATGACAGAGGTAGTCGAACTAGATGGAGAGAGTTATTGAACAAGAGATGATGATTGTTCAGTACATTCAAAGATGTGATATATTTTTAAAATAATGGTATTTGTAAAACAGAAACCAATACTAGGCACGTCAGAAATAAATTTGAGAAAAGCTTGGGTTTAGTTCTATCGGCAAATATAGGGTACAAGGGATTACAAATCTGGTTTCTACAAGCCTACGATCAATGTGTTCATCGCCGCGCGTCTGTTAAACTTTCACATTGTTAATTCGTAGCCCAGTTCGGTGCTATAGTAATTGAGGGTGGAAGTTGCAAGAATTGGATTTCACATTTTCAATATCAAACCCGCAGGGATGACTACTTTTCTGCACAATTTTTTCGATAAAAACAAGATTTATTCGCGTAGAAACTAAGCGTCTGATATTGCGGATTTTGCTATTGTAACCCATATTTTTTGAACCTAGAATATCAGATGCGTAGTAACGAATCCACTCCATTTCTTGCAACTTCCTCCGTCCACCACTCTAGCACCAACTAAACAGAGGGACCAAAAATCTTGGAGCGGTATCAGAAAATCATAATCAATCATGTATCAGTTGGTCATGGACACCAGGGCTACTACATTTATCTATCTGTTACAGCAAGTGCTTATAAATAATAAAATATTGTTCTGAAAGCTATTAATGAATTATGAACAATCGTTCTGATCATAAAAAACATGCGTCAAACACATGGAATTGTTATCAGGATTATTCCTATTTATTCTACAGATCTAAACGTGGTTCTTTTTAATCCAAATGAGAAAGAAACAAAAGATTGTATTGGATTTATGGAATATAACGATTTTATATTATAATAAAAACTTATATCAAATAAGGACTTTCATTAACTATAGACATTTTTGTTAACGATACTTTAATGTTTCAATTGTTTTGAACCGTTATTTCAAGAAAGGTGTATTTTCATTTAACTTTCCATTTTAAAATTCCATTCAAATATCAAAAACAAGTTTCCAACTTAAAAACCTATATTTTAATGGATAACGTTAATGCCTCGAGTAAAGTATTTAGGATTGGTATTAGTTATTAAAAACAAAACTCTTACATCAGAACATCTAAAAACTCACCATACTAGAATCGCTGGTGCTACGTGCCATTAAATCGACAGTCAACAAACGGTAGAACGCACCGCTACTGGCCGCAAGTACGAACCGATGCGCGGGGAATCCCATTGATCCTACGATTAAAACGATATCCGTGTGAGGTCGTCCCAACCACAAATGTCGTAGTTGCTCTGTATATGAACTAGCGCTAACGTGTACTTCGGGTTTTAAAGGTGGTGGTGGCTTAAATGGGGCCTAAAAATGTTAAAATTATGTTTTATACAAATCTGAAACCATTAGAGGGAATAGTAAAAACTCATATATATATATATATATATATATATATATATATATATATATATATATATATATATATATATATATATATATATATATATATATATATATATACAGATGATGTTTTCAGATTTGGAACATTCCGAGTACTTCCGAAGAAATTAAGAAAAAACCGAAAACTCGCGATTTTGTTTTTATTTTTTTCTGGTTCTATTTTCAAAAATACTGGAAAACAAATTTTACATCTTTATTGTCACTTTTTCTCCTCTACAACATGGCATCATTGGATTTCGAATCCGACGTTTCGTTTTTCCACAACCACCATCAACTTTATTTTTTAAATAGTCGAAAAAAATTGTTGTGTGCTTAATTTTATTTTAATTAATAAGCCCTATTTTTAATTCTAAATTCAATGACATATCACACTTTGCATTTATTCGTCGTTTCGGACTCAAAAAACCATTATCAGTGATATTCGATGATGATTCCGTAAAAACGCAACGCCGGAACAAAAATCTGATTAGTTTATCTTGTCGAGAAGAAAAAGTTGCTATAGTAACGCAAAATTTATTTTGATCTAGCTCTTACCGTAGACTTTAAAAAAATGAATAATTATTTTATTGGTGTTGGTATCAGGTGTGATAATAGTATTTAAAGCGATAATATGAATAAAGTTGTTTTTTTTATTAAAGCAATTTACATCAACAACAATTATTATAAATAATGTTAATACAATAATAAAGTTCTAAAAACTTAACCTACAAAATAATAACAAATTTATGAACTTATCTAATTTAGATGTGAAGCATTGTATTAGTATTAACTTACATAAAAACTTATTATTAACTAAATACAATTAACCATTTTTCTTATTTTCGAAAATGCCGCCCTCATTTTCTAAACATAAATAGGAACAATAAACAATTTCGTTCATTACATTTAGTTTAATTCTTCAATATCTTAAAATGTTTGCCAATAAACGTTATTTTCCAGATACCCCCAAAGGAAAAAGTCCAGGGGTGTAAGGTCTGGTGACCGAGGAGGCCAGCTAATTAGACCACGAGTAGCAATTAAATTATTTCCGAATCGATTTCTTAAATAATCCATGTTGAGTCTTGAATTGTGAGGGGGAGCCCCATCTTGTTGGAACCACATGTTATGGGTTAGGTTTAGAGGCAAGTCATCCAGTGCCTCTTCAATTTCGTTTCTTAGGAACTGACCATACCTTTCGGAATTGAGGGTTCCTTCAAAAAATAATGGTCCAATGATGTGGTTTCCCAAAATACCACACCAAACATTTATTCCAAACCGAGTCTGGTGTTTGGATGTGCGGAATCGGTTTTCATTTTTTGTTGACCAATAATGTTCATTTTTTCTATTAAATAAACCATTGTTAGATAAATAAGTTTCATCGGTCCAAAGAATCTGGTGGGGAAATTGGGGATTTTCATCGCATTTTCGGGTGAACCACTCACAGAAAGTAGTTCTACGTTCTTCATCTCCAGGATGCAAAGCAAGGCAGATACGCTATTTATAAAGATGGTATTTCTCTTTACGCAGGATTCTAAGTGCAATGGTTTTTGGCACTTCTTGCTCTTTCTCGATGGTACGGAGTCCTATATTATTCTACAGCAAGCAAAACTCGCATTACTTGTTCAGGGTTTTGCGATTTTTTACGATGACGCACTGGCTTTTCAAAAGCGCCATGTTCTTTTAAGTTTGTCACTAACCTTTTCAAAACAGATCGGCCTGGTTGACGCCGTTCGGGGTATTTTTGAAGATAACGCATTTCTGCTTGCGCGCAAGTTTGATGACTTTCAATGTAACATGTAATCATATCAAATTTAACTTCATTGGAATAATGTGCCATTTTTACAATACAATATTTTAAAAAAATAAGTACTCAAATACTAACAAGAATGCAAAAGTGACAGATATCCAAGGTACTCATAGTAACCAAGCCAAACAATTGCAAGTATTGTTGAATTTCAAAGCCGCCTATGAATAATTGGAAATTATTTGGTACATACTGGAGCAAACCAAATATTTATTGTTATTAATTGAACCCAAACAGATAGATAAAAATAAATTTCTTGTTTCCATAGCAACTTTTTCTTCTCGACAATTTTATTCATATTATTATGGCTTTAAATACTATTATCACACCTGATACCAACACAAATAAAATAATTATTCATTTTTTTTTAAGTCTACGGTAAGAGCTAGATGAAAATAAATTTTGCGTTACCATAGCAACTTTTTCTTCTCGACAAGATAAACTAATCAAATTTTAGTTCCGGGGTTTCGTTTTTGCGGAATCATCATCGAATATCACTGATGATGGTTTTTGAGTTCGAAACGTCGAATAAATGCAAAGTGCGATATGTGATTGAATTTAGAATTAAAAATAAAGCTTATTAAGCACACAACAATTTTTTTCGACTATTTAAAAAAATAAAGTTGATGGTGGTTGTTAAGAAACGAAACGTCGGATTCGAAATCCAATAATGCCATCTTGTAGAGGAGAAAAAGTGTCAACGAAAATGTAAAATTTTTTTTCCAATGTTTTTGAAAATAGAACCAGAAAAAAATAAAAACGAAATCGCGAGTTTTCGGTTTTTTCTTAATTTCTTCGGAAGTACTCGGAATGTTCCAACTCTGAAAACGTCATCTTGCAAAGTTCAGTGGAGGGCAATATATATATATATATATATATATATATATATATATATATATATATATATATATATATATATATAGCAAATATAGAGCATTATAAGACCAGAATAATCCGAGAAGCCCTAGAAATCGAAAAACAGTACAAACAATAAATAAAAGGGACGAATCATTAAACTACTAATAGTATGGAAAACAATAATCGACAAATTTAAAATTACAAAAAATCAAGCAGAATTAGGCGCAACAACAGCAACATCCGGAAAACGTAAATAATGACCGACGGCCGCTCAGATATAACCTTCGGCCCAGGGTGGAGGTATAAAAGGAAGCTTCGCAGTCGCTAACACAGTAACACTTTAGACTCTATTCGGACGCAAGAAGGAAAGCGTCGGAATTGCCTGTTCTTTTCAGAAAGACAGTAGTGAACGGAAGTACACCTGGAATGAACACACATTATATATATATATATATATATATATATATATATATATATATATATATATATATAGATATATATATACACTTTACCTGTAAAAGTGGACGCTGGACTTTTTTCAGATTTGTCATCCAAAACCTTTGACCTCTCCTTGCGATAAGTGCGGCCCTGATCGCGTTCTCAAACACTTCGTTAACTCCGTAGTAAGTAAGAACCTAAAAGAATTTAAGAGAGGTAAAATATAGGTAACACATATTTGTTTTATTTTTAAACTAAGATAACTATTACGAACATATGTTTAGCTGGACAGTAACGGAAACTAGGACAGGCAGCATGTTGCTTTTATTATATAGAGTTGGGGTGATTTGCCACTCGTGGTCTATTCCAAACGTTAAACAAAAACATTTTATATAAACGCATGCAGAAAATAGTTATAAATTGGAAAGCCAGAAAGTAAGGATTATTTTAAATGAGAAGTAATGTCTGCCAATACGAGATGATATCAGTTCAGTTCAATGTGGAAAAATTGAGAATTTAGTATTGCATATAATAAATCAACCAAATGTGTACTTCTATAAAATCTTTATTTCTTTTCGGGGTCAGTTGAACTAATTAAGAACATGTTCGTCAGAGTAAATGCGCTGGGACCAGTTCCGAATGTTTTTTTAGAGCAATATTTTGAAAACCATCATTTTTTCCCAAAGAAAATTGATCATATAACAAAAAAAAACCGCCAACGATGATGTTTTTATGGGTAAAAATAACCTCAACATTAGCCTGTCTTAATATTTCTATCAAAAGATATGACAAAAACACTCTGTATATTTACTTACAGAAGTCTCGTAATAATAGAGACCAAGTTCGCGAGCGACGTCCCTGGCCTCGTCCGGCATGACGAGGTCGCTCTTGCGCGTCGCTCTGACGAAGGGACTGCGATCCCGAAAGTGTGACAGGTACGCTTCGTCGCGGTACATGTACCGGAGGTCGTTCTTGCAACCGACCAAGAGCACGGGCGTGCTGGGGCAAAACCGCCGGATCTCCGGGAACCACATCAGCCGGCAGTTGCGAAGTGATACCGGGTTGTTGATGCTGAAGCACAGCAATACCTAGAAAATGAATAATAGTTTAGTGTCAATGAGTTTGCAGTTTCACGCGTACCAGACTTAACAATGCTTTCAGAACAAATTCCGTGCGATTTATTTTTGTTTCGCTAGTTTCAATAAATTTTGAAGAAAAATTGTTGCGCATAATATTGCACACCTAAGAACTCTTCGAAAAAGAAACAAAGCTTATTTGCCTGTAACTTATATTTACTTCAATAAATTTTACTACATCTACAGAAATGAGAAATCACATACGCAAAATGGTGTTCCATGTTTTGTGTTGAGTTGTTTAATTATTATATCGGACCAGAGCCCGTCCTTGGAGTATTTAAGTGTCCAGTACGAGGCTGGGTAAGCAAATGGGTGATGCATAGGTACAAGGTCCACTGGCAAAGTAGACAGGGACATACACACAGCAAAACCTTTATTAAGGAAACTGATGCTGTACTTGCTGGAAATCTGTTCCTTCTAAGCAGAAATCAGTTAAGAGCAATTACTGGCAAAGTAAGCTGTAAAGCTTCAGTACTAGGGGTTGGGTTTTGGTCGGTATTCTGCGGGAGTCCGACTCTACCTGGCACCGGGCCATTGGTGTCCGTAAAAGGATTTCCCACCTCCAACCAGAAAAAAATTGTTATATGTTGCGGTATTTTTGGACTAAGCTCTGAGGCTGTCCACAGAATTGTTTTTGACCGCAGCGCAGTGATTGAAAAGACATATTTAGGATTCCAAAATGCAATGCAGGTTAAAATTAATGATGGCATGACATCTAATGTAGAAATATTACTCAAGCATTTATTTTGTATTTTGCATATTTTTCTTAGCAATTTTTCTATACATATTTACAGACCAATGATTAATATTAAAATATAATTTTAAAGTTATGTTAAAATATAAACCCGTGTTAAATGATGTACTTAGTTGCAGGTAAATTATGTTAAATAGACCTATGATATATAATTCAATATTTTTTAGTTAGTTCAATATATAGTGTTGTGACGTTGTAACGTGAAATAAAAATACAGTAACATCTACTAAGGTTTGTTTTAATACTCCCTTTGGCAAAGGAAACTTCAGTAGGTGCTACCCAACATTCACGAGCTACTTGATGTGGTAAGCCATTTGCAATTTTTTTGCTTCAATTTCTTACTTTCCTTGTAAGAGGGAAGTATTGTAATCGTAAGAAAATTACCCTCCAAGATTTTTGCAGGTCTAATCGCGTTTTAAGGTTCCTGGACTTCCCATTTCCGTCAGTCTGTCGTTCTGACTATATGCAGCATAGCTTAAAAATTAAGGTCAAATGGGGATGAAGTGGTTACGTTTTGGTAAAAATCCAATATGGCAGCACAAAATGTAAAAGAAATCATTATTAAGAAATTTATATAGGGATAAACTGGTATTGTATTGTATAAACTTAATACGGATGACCAAAATGACGGCCTAATGAAACGTTTAAATATCCCGTAAAATTCCAATTCCTGGAATAAACGCATCTTTTTATAGGAGAAAATAATAAAGGACAGAACTTATTTTTTGTAGACTACGTAAATAATGTTATGGAAAATAAATAAATGAATTAAAAAAATTGAAACAGATTACAATTTATAGGAATTGCATATAGTTATTTCCAAATAATTATATGCATATATAGACTGTGCATTATACGACGGAAGTTATGGGTAAAGAATTTACGGTTTTGTCCAAAAATACTCGTGTTTTCTTCTGTGTTTCACATAAAGCTTATGAAGTAATCTATTAAATGATGACAAAATTGTAGCGGCGGATTTATGATTTAAAACTAGTTTTTTGGGTATTTCGCCTTAAATAAAATTTGAAAGATATAAGAAATTAATTCTTATATCTTAAGTTCTGGGTCCACTATGAAGGTACCCGAGGAATGACACCGAAAAATGTTGGTTTTCTGGATATTTCTGATACTAAACATAATAAATATTCTGCTCTTAGTTTTTTATTTGTAGATAATAAATGTTGAAAGCGACCACTTTCACACAACCACAAATAATCTTCAGTAGGATTTTTATTTTTATATTTATTTACTTTTTAACATTGTGCTGAACAACTGAAGTAATTGTCTCGATTAATTGTAAATGAAATAAGTTAAAAGTAGACAATGCTTTTTCAACTTTCTACGACTTCAATGAAAGTGCCGCATAATACACAACATGACTAGTTCAGCTGTTGGCTATATTGTGGCGTCACGACAGACTGTGAGAAATAGTATTTCATACAGTGTGACGACACATCATGAGAAATGAGGAATTTCCAATGTAAGCATAATTTTATTTTTAAAATGTTTCCTATGTAGTCAAAAATGTGTAGTGTGAAACACGTGCGAAAAGCTAATGTGCTTGTTTCGGCAATTGGTTATATGCACTATTAAAACACACGTGCTTTTTTTCAGTCAGCTTTGTAAGTTTCGTATAAAACAACTAAATAAATACTTATAACAAAATGTTTTGTAAGAGCTGCAAAAGAAAGGTACTTTACTCTTGAAAAAAAAAATCAATTACCGGTAATTTGCTGCCAAACGGTATGCCACGGATGAAATTAGAAATATACATATTTCATTTCAGACGATGCAGTAACTTTCATCAAAAATAAAATTTTCTGTGAAATGTATAAAAAAAAGATTCCCAAATCGCTCAAACTCTTTGAACCATGTTGTATGTTTTATTTTCTCGGGAAATACTCTACCCAAGTATAACATGTGCAAAACATTTTTCTCTTAGAAAAAATAAAAAATATATTTCTTTAAATAAAAGCTTTCGTGCAAATCGGCAAGAGCTTCAGTTATTGGTAATATGGAGTTTTGCTTTTATTTAGAAAATAGCTACTTAACAATGTTTTAAGTTTTTCCCGAAAAAATGTTTGTACTTGTTATATTTTTTATGAAAATATTGAATTCGCGTAGGCACTGTTTCAAACATGTTTTATCATCACCAATTGGCGTACAAGAAACATATAGCAAATACATTTACCATGTTTTATTAGTTATTTAGCATATCGTCGTTAGACAATCAGAACCTAGTTAGTGCAAAAATATTAGGATTAACTTTTGCTCGTTTTTCTAACATATTGTTCTATGTAGAAAATAAAAACGAATAAAATACCTGTGGCGGAAACTTACTCTTGTGTTCTAATTCTAGAGTATATATCATATTATCATCATAATTGTAAGTCTAGATAGATATGCTTTGTGTATAAATTTCACCATTCCAGGCAAAAAGAAAATAGCACATTTATCTTTAAGCTGACATTCACATATTGCCCTTATAAATTTTCATGTAGGTATATAAGAAGGCACAGTTTAAAATGTCAAGTGTTTTTGTTCCCATGTTTGTTTGAATGAATATCTACTAAAAGATTATACATATTTTATTATTAAATTGAAAGATTATAAGTCTACTTTGGGGTTGTGGCAAATCTGTGATATGAAATAAAGCTATAACATTACACAGCATATTATTTAGCACAGTAATGATATCGAAGATTATAATTTTTGCATACCTAAAGATCAGCCAGATTCCGAAATGGTGCTGTGGGAATGAAACATAGTACTAACATGATAAAAAAGCAGGTATTAAGCGAAAATTAATGTAGAAAAGAAAATAAAAATCATTGGCTAGGTACAGTTTATAGTAGGAAAATTATTTTTCCTACGACCACTACTGACAAAAAACACACTGTTAACTGGGCTAGAAAGTGCCATGTATCAAACGCATTGAAATTAATTTTAAAGAACATAGTTTAATTAGGTGTTGCAATAAAATAAAGAATCTAAGGAGTGTTCCTTAGAAATTATAAATTAGACTGCAAAATGGAGCATTAAGGTCATTCATAGACCCAATGATATTTTTGAGCATTTAGTAAAAATGTTTTAAGATTCTTATGCCTGTATCTGGTTCTAAATGAACTACATTTATTTAAATCAGTTCAGTTAAAGCTCTAATTGTTTTTTTAATACTCTAAAAAAAGGTACTTTAATTACTAAAAAGAAAGATGAAATGAGCAAGCAAATTATATCGGTAGGCCATGGAAATTTGTTTTTATATGATATTTACG
Organism: Kuschelorhynchus macadamiae; assembly: GCA_030620095.1. Classification (NCBI taxonomy): domain Eukaryota; kingdom Metazoa; phylum Arthropoda; class Insecta; order Coleoptera; family Curculionidae; genus Kuschelorhynchus; species Kuschelorhynchus macadamiae. Next base: position 1,027,136 of record JAUTXW010000536.1, on the reverse strand, counting down.
TTTGTAAACATCAAAGATACATACAGCGACATACCTAATTAATTGCAAAAATGCTAGTTTCTAGACAATCCTTACTAGAAAAAGCGGAGTTAGTTTTGTTATGTGGTGAACATTTTAGAAGTGTTAGTGAAGTGAACGCTATCTTTAATCAACGACATCCTAATAATGCAATAAGCGCTCAAACTGCACCACGTATTTTGACAAGATTTAAAATCACTGATGGAGGAAAATGAAATGGAAGTTTTGTAGTCTGTATTTGAAAATCCTCTATTTGCTTCACATCCGCATTACGAATTCTAAAGAAATATAAATATCATCCTTAGCCACACTTTATAAATAAAGTTTATAAGTTCGATTATGACCAAAAGATTTTTCTTTGTGTGTGCAAAGCTAAATAGAGGACAGGAATTTTGGAAATATTTTGTTCACCCACCAATCAACATTTACCGGTAATGGTGCTGCTTGCTCCCAAAATTGTAAACGGTGGTCGTTAGAAAATCCTAATACAAATCCATGTGCAACAATTTCTTTTTAAACTGCCTTTAGATTTAAGACTTCGTGTATGGTATCAGCATAATACTGGAATCGTGTCTGAATGGCCTATTGAAAATTTTCTAAACAGATGGAATGGTAGATATTCCAACTTTCAAAGGCCCCCACGCTCTCCAGATTTAACGCCTCTAGATTGTTTGTGCGGCCATTTAAAACAAAATAAAAAAATTTTAAATTGGATATTGAGTTGACATATATTAAGAACAATGTAGGGCCCAAGATAGAGCATGTACAAAAACAGACCTTTTGCAAGTCTGGATGAACTTGAACAGGAAATAGTTAGATGCACAAGGAAAATTCCTGAAAACGTTTTACGTGCCATAACAAATAAATCCGAGAATAAATCTCTAAAATTCCTATAGATTTTTTCTCTAACGGCAACAAGAACACCGGAAGTTTCACGACCTGAAGATCTACAGCGAAGGCTCGTGTAAAGGACAAAGACAAAGAAACATTGAAGTTGGTGGTTCAAGTAGAATAAAAACGTACAAGCGCCGGTTTAATGATAGAATTTATAGTAATACAAAGTGATTTTTCTGCTTGCCCGTTTTTTTAAATGCCGAACTCACTGTATATATATATATATATATATATATATATATATATATATATATATATATATATATATATATATATATATATATATATATATATATATATATATAATTTAACTCTTAAAACTCTCAAATAACCTTTTGATTTTACCTAGTTTGGTGCCTTTCTTCTTTCAAGAGAAAAAAATGTTAAATATAAAAATTCTAATGCTCATTAGGTACTTTATAGATAATTACCATTTATGTACATAGGATATCTCGAAAATACGTAACAGATTCAATATGAATTTTTAAATGGAACACCCTGTATATTATATGTCCGTCAATTGGTTCTATTCTTGCTAATTCTAATTATAATAGGTTTGATACCTTTATCTTTAAAATCATCAGTGAAATTAGAGAAAAATTCTGTGATGTGTCAATGTATCCTCATTGATTTCAATATGTAGAACATTCTCCGTCTCTCCTTTATACATTGCCTCGGAAAGGTTTAGTAGCGTATTGAATATAGTCGGTACTAATAAATCACGGGAAGAAGTTACCTTAAATTTTAAGAGAAGAGTTCTAAAAACTATCCAACCGAACGTAGAAAGTGGAGGAAAACACAAAAATTACACTCGTTTATTCGTGAAATTTGACAACTGTCATTTTGGCAGGTTCGCAACAAAGCGAGCTAGAGAAAAACGGACCTCTGATTCGAACTCAGTGGGAGGACATTACCCCAAAATGGCTATTAACAAAAATAGCCACGCTCAAAAACGAATAAGTCAGCGAGTAAAATTTTTTTTCCGACCCTGAAAAAAATGGTATCGGACGAATTTTTCGATGCTTATTTCTAGAAAAATAATCTCTAATTCACCGGTTTTTTAAAACTTATTAAGTGTCCCAATAATTCAAGGTCATAACTTTTTTGTCAGCTTCTGCGACACTGCATCAAAGTTTTCTAATGTGAATGTTCACAAATTATGCATGATACCATCACGTCCCCTCAACATATTTTGTGCTATGATTTTTTTTTCATTTGCACGGTTCTCGAGTTATGGATTATTTTTTTCTAAATTTCCTGGGTAAATAATTACACATCATATTTCGGGGTAAAAAGATCACTTTGTTTTCTAGACATTTTTCCACTTTTTAGCTTATTTCAGTTTTTTTTAACTTTACAAACAAATTATTTTCCACTTTAAAAAATGTTTTGCCCTATGGATAAATGCGAGCGGGGGCGTTCTAGAGATATTTAAAAAAAATCGGTAAATTTCTTTTACTTGGAACTTCTCTCGTTATGTAGAAAATTTTATTGTTAAATCCAGAGAATTTACAATTCTATTCGACTCATCCTCTTAAAACTAGACATTACATTTACCAACAATTAATTTAATGGACAGAACAAAAAAGTACAAGTTAACAAGTTATGTATATAAGTAGATACCTGGTATTTATATTTATATATATATATATATATATATATATATATATATATATATATATATATATATATATATATATATATATATATATATATATATATATATATCATAGGTATTACATTAAAATTTGTATAGAGACTTTTAGTACTAATTCTTAGATTATACAAGTTTTTATTGCTCTATTTTGCAGAGTCTAGATTGGCTGAATAAGGTTTTTATGAGTGGGATACCACAGGGCAGTAAGGTATTGTAAGTGACAGTGTATTAAGGAGTAATAGACCGATCTAAGTAATTCATTTGAGACAGTATAGCTTGGTGTTTTTAGAATACCAACCGGAGCCAGTAGTTTATCTTTTAATTTTAGTAAATGATTTTCCCAAGAAAGAGTTTCATCAATGTGAGACCCAAGTACTTAATAGTATCAGAAAATTTTAATGTGCTAATATTTCCAAATTCAATGTTGTTTTGATTTTCAGTTTTATAAATGTTAATAAAGATATAGGAGGATTTATTTACATTTAGAGTTATTTTGTGTGAAAAAAGCCATTGTTCAATAAGGTTTAGATCATGTCCAATGTTTTCTTTTATACAAGTTGAAGAGTTGTCAAAATATACTAGCATTGTGTCGTCTGCATACAGTTTTTATTGACCTTTTAGTTTTAAATTGTATATTGAGTTGACATATATTAAGAACAATGTAGGGCCCAAGATAGAGCCTTGAGGCACACCGCAGTTTTGAGCTGACAAAATCGTTAACGACAACAAACTGTTCTCTATTATCTAAATAGTTGGAAAACCACGCATGACAGACACCACGTACTCCTACCAGCTCTAGCTTTCGCAGTAAGATTGCATGGTCGACAGTGTCAAATTGACTTTCACAATAGCAGCTCTTTTGCCCTGATCAATCTGGGTTTGAATAGTAGATATTAAATCAACAGTTGCTGATGTTGTGTCACTTGACTCTTGAAAACCATATTGACACCTGTAAAAGAAATTCTGTCTGTTTAGGTAACTGATGAGTCTAGTATTAACCATTCGTTCAAATATTTTTGATAGTAGATAGATAAAATAGAAATCGGTCGATAGTTATTTAGTCTTTTTCACAATCCTTATACAATTGCAACCTTAATCTTGTCAGGAACACTACCACTGCTCAGAGATTGATTTACTATCTTGCACAAGATCGGAACCACACTGCTCCTACACTGCTTCCTCACCTACGGCTTTTAAAGTATCCAGTTTGTCAATCAGTTGACTTATCTCGTTTTTAGTTGCGGGCCTGAAAGCATCCAGCAGACCATCTGCTAAATTATGGCCAATATTCACAAAATATGAGTGTAAGTGTTCAGATATATTCTTCACGTTCTCCAGTACATCGTTATCACTCCTTAGACATCTGATGTCGTTGCTTGTACAACGATCAGTACCACTTTTTAAAACTTGATTAATAACTTGCCAGGTTTTTCTCGAGTTACCATTTGCTGCACTAAATAAGTTTTTATAGTACAGGCCTTTAGCTGCCCTTAAAAGAGACTTTACTCTTGAGTCAGCTTCTTTACATTTGTTTGTGAGGATAATGCTTTCTGGAAAATTCTTATGTGTTTTATAATAATAACCTCTAACTCTTATTGCTCTTTGTATTTCTCCATGCATATCAGTAAACCAAGCCTTTGTTGTTCTTCCAACTCTAATTTGTTTTTCTGTATAATCTGTGTATTTTTGAAAACATTCCAAAAACAGATCCAAATTTCTACCAACACTAACAACATCTGAGAAGCTTTTATCTAAATCCATTAGCGCATTTGTAGCTGCTTCATAATTAACAAACTTCTTTCTGTAAGTTTTAATTTTAGTGTTCTTCAAAACTGTGTTTATCCCTAAGATTTGAATGTCGTGATCACTCAGAGAACTATTAATTATCGATAAAGAGTATTCTAAATTAGAGTTAGTAACTACATGGTCAATTAAAGTTTGTGATGAGCTTCGGGTTGGTATTGACTCATTACAAAATTTTAAACCATTACCCAGACAGACCTCCTTGTACATGCCCGATTCGGGACATATCTGTCACAAGGTTTTTAATAATGTTAAATTCAATGTAGTGTTTTACTAATATTTCGCAACCACCACCACGCTTCTTCCTGCTGGCGTATATTGATTTAAAATTTGGGATATTACATTATTGTTGCTCATCTTCAGTTATCCATGTTTCCGTCATTACAATCACAGAGATGTCTATATCAATTGAACATACTAAAGGTTCAATTTCACATATTTTGTGACGCAAAGATCTTGTATTCAAATAAAGAATATTTAGAATAGAATATAAAGAATATTTTTTTTTGTCATTCAACATGCCCCTCAGGGAGCATCTCCACATTAAAACTAAATATATCACCGTAGTGTCGAGCCATCAGTTTCTTTCAACTTTATTATATTTTTGAAACCCTTCTTTTGTCCTTGGTGACTTGCGCCTTAGGTTGAATAACATCTTGGTCTTTCACATCATTTTGCCCAGAAATAACCTTTAAGTTTTCTACCTGTTAACAGCTATGCAATTCCACTATGGCAGATGATGCATTCTTCCGACATAAAACTCTGTTATTTCTGCACCATACATAACTGTATCCAAAATGTTTGAGTTCTCTTAGGAATATCTTCATTTAAATAGATTTTACGGTTATCACCTTTGAGCTTCAAAGATCTCGAGTCCAACACACCTTTCTTTTTTTCTAGCTTGCATAATCAACTCCTTGTGTTGTTTAGAGGAAAAGCTAACCAGAACAAGTTTATTGGGATTTTTGCTCGGAATTCTTTTTGCCTTAAACACATTATCACTTACTTCAACCTCCAACCCTTGAAATATTTTTTTTTCAATTCTTTTAGCTCACAGTCCCCGCTTCTTATGCCCATTATGATAATGTTCTTTTGTCTGAATTCTTCACCGTCTTGGTTTCTTTTTATTTTTGCCATATCGTTCTGAAGATGCTGGATGTTAGATTTCTTGCTCTTTTTTGAATTGTTTGTTTTCTTTTAGTACTTTGTCTAAAACTTTTTGGATTTCATCCATGGTATTACTATTAAATGAAACTGATTTCTCAAGTCCATCAAACTTTTTCATTAATATATCCAACATTTCGTTATTTGACAGGTTTTATCTTACTAGTTTGGGGCGCTGAGATTGCACTGTTTATTTATTTTTCCTTGCACAGCTAATGGGCGAGTGATGTAGAAATTGGTCACTAATTTCCTCCTCATCGAGAAACACCTATTCTGTTTTGAGAAGAAATTGATTTTCTAACGACCTTTGAACACGTCTGGAAGATTTAATGAATTTCACTGCTTTTATTGTTCTCTAAATACGATTCCGATAATGCAAAAATGCGTGCATTTTTGATGTACCCACCTACGACATTTACCACTACATTGCACTCTATACCTCTTCCCAAGGTTTTGCAGGCAGATATGACGCTCTTGCATTTTCCTCACGACCTTTTATTAGCTTGTTAAAGATCCGTCTGGCGTACTAGAAGTCACGAATAAAAGCTCTACACGTTTCGTATGAGTCGACAACACTGCAAAATGACAGTGACAGTTCTGATTGACAGCTGCATCAGCATGAGGAAAATAGCAAAATTAAAGACTTGATAGCTTAATTGTTTTGGTGATTTACTGTGCTGTTTATATTACAAAGTAATACACAATTTACTAATTTAAAACTGGTATGTATCGAATTTTTTGCACATTTGTTGTAGCAAAACGAAGATACGACACTGACATTGACACACACACACACACACACAATATATAATATTTTCCTTTTATTAGGTATAGTGAAATGTGACTCAATTTAATGTCTTCTCAAATAATTTTATTATGCTATTTGTTCAGCCATATTGGATTCGTACCAATATTTTACCAGTTTCTGCCATTTTGTATATTATACAAATTATTTTTCGGCAAAATTTAAAGTCAACTGAATAAGATTTTTTTACGTTGATTTTTTTAAACATCTTTGGCCGGCATTTTGGTTTCGTACCAAAATTTTACTATTTTATCTCTATTTCACACTTAATGTTTGCACAAAATTTGAAATTAATCTAATAAGTAGTTGTACAGGCTGATTTTTTTAACAGTTTAATAATTCGCCATTTTATTTTAATATGTTGGATTCGTACCAAAATATTACCAGTTTATTCCTATGTAACACTTGATTTTTGTGCAAAATTTGAGGTAAATTGGATAATCAGTTTTTTAGTAATACTTTTTTTTACATTTCACTCGGCCGCCATTTTGTTCCCCCATCTTAAATTTGTACCATAATTTCACCATTTCATCTCTATATGGTAATTAATTCTTGCGCATTTGAAATCAATTTATTAAGTAGTTTTTTCAGGTTGAATTTTTAAATATTTTATTAGATTTTTGTGCAGATTTTGAGGTAAATGGGAAAAGAAGTAATAATTGTTTGTAGATTTTGTTTCGCAATATTGGATTTTAACCAATATATTACTAGGTCATCCCCAAGTTACCTTTAATTTTTGAGCAAAATTTGAAGTCAATGGGGTAAGACGTTTTTTAGATATGCCGCGAACAGACTGACATACATACCGACGGGCTTGAAACGTAAAGATCTGAAAAAATCTTGAAGGGTGATTTTTTTCATATTTCATATTTCCCTTTTACATAAATACTAATTTTGCTATAAATTACAAATCAACTCTATAACTTTTATATTTAACATTTTTTTATCTTTTAAAATTAAACTATTATTGGTTGTCATTTGACAGTTTAAAAAGGCCTATTATTGCTTAAATTTATGTAAAAATTAATGAGTCCTAATGTTGACGATTTACGTAACATCAAAGTTAGTTTAAAGTAAAAAATACGCAAAACAGATTTTTGTTTAATATAATGGGGACCCTCAAGTTTTGACAAAGCTTCAATGTACAATCGTCGTGTTAAACATTTTTTTAAAGGAATTACTTTTGATCATAAATAAATAAGGTAAGAAACACTTGTTTAATGTACACAAAAGCTGGTAAACATGTTGAGAAAATGAAAACATTCGGAACCGAAAAACATTTAATAAAAATGGCTTGGCTAGAAAAGATAATAAAATATCTCACTCTGTTATAGTCATCGTTAAGTAATGGAACATGAATTTTATCCAAAAATTTGCATTTATAAGTTCATCTGTCCAGCGATTTATATATATGCACTCACCACATCTGAACGTCCGTAGGCGAACCTGCGGTCTTTTTCGTGATCGCCAAAGGTGTCCCACAGACGAAGGCTTACATTGACGCTGTCTACAACTTCCCAGGAGCGCTCCAGCACGTCTTTGTAGATGCGGTATTGGTCTATTGCCCATACTGTTGGAACGTGGGTTGCTAATAGCTGAGCTAATGATACCTAAAGACGAAAATATTAAAATGCATAAGATTAAACTTTTACTGTGAAACTTTTTTTGTATATATGACTCATTGCAGCTATAGAACACCTCTGTGGTTAATTACAAAATATAAGTATTAAGCTAGCTGAGCTAACGATAACTATAAACGAAAATATTGAAATACGTATGGCTGAACATTTTTTGAGAAATTTTTTTGAATATATGGTCCATTAGCTTCCGCAGTTCCATGATGCTGTTTACATCTTATTTTGAGCTTGTATTGTTTAGCCCAGAACCAACGACTATCTGAAATAAACATTTTTAAAGTGTTTTATCTTACTTACGTTGAAAATTAACATACAAAAACTAACAAAAGAGTAAAATCAAGTAACGTGGCTCCAACTGGTTAAGTGCTTAAAATTTTGAAAATTAGAGTTTAAGCAATTAACAACACCACTAGTTTCCACAAAATCTCAGTAATTTATAATGTAAAGTATGATCTGTATAAATATAAGAAATAATAGAATAAAATCAATTATTCCCATTTTAAATATATATCTTGTAATATTTAGGTAGTATCCATGTTATAAACACATTTTCCTAAATTACTTCAAAACGGAGCAGGATACCAAAAAATACCAAGAAACATAAAAATTGTAGAATAAAGCACAACATCCATAATTACATATAAGAGATCGTGCGAAAATTCGTTAACGATCGGAGAAACTATTTTCATACAAAAGTGTAGAAGGTTCACAAAAATGTTACTGTCCGACTTAGATCTCGGATTTTTTTAAATTCCAGCTTCTATTTCGGAATTTAAAGTCCGACTTCTAACTCGGAATTTGTTAAATTTCAACTTCTAGCTCGTAATTTACTCAAATTTCGGCTTCTAACTAGGAATTTGTTAAATTACTGACATCAAACTCAAAATTTAATTAGATTTTGACTTCAATCTCGGAATTTATTAAATTTCGACTCGGAATTGCGCATTTTTATTTGTGGGATCTCGTATTTTGAAGACAGTTGAACTGGATATATATGCATTTCTTTTCTGAAGTTGATTTGACGTAAATTATTTTTATTTAAATTATACTAGAAAAGGGAGCTATTTTTTATTTTTTTTTATAAAACAACTATTGTTGGATTTCTAAAATATCAAACAATTATTATATGCTAATTATTCATTTCCTAGCAGATAATTAGAAGTTTCAGAAAATACAAATATCAACAGCTTCGATAGTGTAATATTTATTTTTTTTAGACGCATAATACGGAATGTTATATGCTATTCATATGCAAGATGTTCCGTAACTTTGGATGACCACTTTTTTTTAAGCCTCCGTGTACAGGGTGTCCCATTTTCGTAGGTTTTACGGGGTTTCCAGCTTATGAGTAGAGATAGAGAGATGCGGTTTTCGCGACACCGTGCTACTTTTCGATGAAACTAAAGAGGCCGCAAACAGATTTGCCCTAACCATTTTAGTTTCCGTGCTACAGGGTGATTTTGAAAATTTGTCATTTTCGGACACCCCCTGTAACTCAGCTATCGTAAAATATATTTAAAATGTTTCAACTGGTATTTATAGATTTTTTCACGTAGAATTCAGTGGCGTACTCAGATTTTTGCTGAGAGTCATAGTTTTTGACATATTGGCATAACTACTATTTTTTAAATGGGACACCCTATATATTATTTTTTCATCTTATTCTTCGTGTCGAGAGCTTTTCAAAAACATACCATAAGTCATATTTATTTTCATAAATAACATGAAAAAATGCATTTTTCTTTAAACGGATTTATGGCATAGCAGATCAATCGAAATAAGAGAAGGTGGCTGTGGAGCTATGGAAAAAGTTAACAAATATTTATTAACGAAATAACAAAGTAACAGCATCAGAAAAAATTAGGAAGTAGGTAAAAGGTAATAATTATAATTTCATTAAAACTACAAATATTGTTCAAATTGTAGACCATTATGTGTCCTACAAGTGTGACAAACTTTAAAAATTCTTTTTAATGCATTTTCTATTGTAAATGACAGTCTTTGTAACTCTGCAAAAGCGTTTTCGGTGGCCATTCTTAGTTGTTCTAAGTTTTCGTATCGCCTTACATAAACCTTGTTTTCTAAATAACCCCACAAAAAGAAATCTAAAACTGAGAGGTCAGGGCATCGTGGTGGCCATCGAACAGGTCCGTGTGTTCCTATCCATCTTCCAGGAAAATGGTCGTTAAGCCAGTTTTGACTTATTCTGGCATTGTGGGCTGGAGCTCCGTCTTGCTGGAAATAAATCCTATTTAGTTGAGCCAAGGGAACATCATCCAAAATTCCTAATGCGTCTTCTAGGATTCGCACGTAACCAATCGAATTCAGATTTCCTTCATATATTTGGTAAACTATTTTTCGGTTGAAAATAAAACAGGAGACATTGAATCCAAATCTGCCCTGACGCTCCCTAGGAAAAATAACATGGTGGTTTTCTTTACTCCAAAATCGCGTGTTGTGTCTATTTAAAATCCCTGAACTAGTAAAATGTGCCCCGTCTGACCAAATAATCTTTTTTTCAAAATCGATATCTTCTGCCTTCATATTTATAAACCAATTGCAGAACTCCAATCTGCGCTCTGCATCACCAGGATGCAGATGATGCACAAGTTTGTATTTATAGGGTTTGAATTTGTGCTTTTTCAAAATTTTCTGCACTTTGGTTTTCGGTACACCCGCCTCTTCGTCTATTTTCCTGCAAGATGTTTCAGGAGCTGTCTGAACGAGGGCTAAAACGTTGACCTCAGATTCTTCGTTGTCTTTATTGTAAGTTCGCGATCGAGGCTTGTTAAAAGATCCATATTGGCAAAGATTATTTTTAATTTTTTGAAAAATTCTTTTTTCTGGTTGTCTTCTCTCGGGATATCTAAGATAAAATAAAGCGAACCAATAAAGTCAAAATGCAGGAAGATAAAAAAGAACTAACCTGTTCAGATAAAGCTCTGCCGCCTGATCTGCATCTTCATTAGACAATATAAAACACGCGTTCATATCATATTTCTCAAAATATTCAAATTTTTGATTCTGAGCCATATTAAAAACAATAATTATAATAGACGTCAAGAAAAATTTAAACGCAATAATGCCAAAAATGACAGCGGTAATGGCTGCCTGATCATATTTTTGTTGGCGTTGCCATGGCTACCACAGCCACCTTCTCTTATTTCGATTGATCTGCTATGCCATAAATCCGTTTAAAGAAAAATGCATTTTTCATGTTATTTATGAAAATAAATATGACTTATGGTATGTTTTTGAAAAGCTCTCGACACGAAGAATAAGATGAAAAAATAATATATAGGGTCTCCCATTTAAAAAATAGTAGGTTATGCCAATAACCAAAAACTATGACTCTCAGCAAAAATCTGAGTATGCCACTGAATTCTACGTGAAAAAATCTATAAATACCAGTTGAAACATTTTAAATATATTTTACGATAGCTGAGTTACAGGGGGTGTCCGAAAATGACAAATTTTCAAAATCACCCTGTAGCACGGAAACTAAAATGGTTAGGGCAAATCTGTTTGCGGCCTCTTTAGTTTCATCGAAAAGTAGCACGGTGTCGCGAAAACCGCATCTCTCTATCTCTACTCATAAGCTGGAAACCCCGTAAAACCTACGAAAATGGGACACCCTGTACAAACAAAAGTCAACAAAAGCGTAATTCTCCATTCTCCTTGGCTGAATCGTTATGTTTGTTTGTCAGGATAACAACTAGTCATTAATATCATAATTTTTGATCAACGCTCGGTTCACCAGAACAGCTACAGATTCAATTATCACCTATACCTTTATTTTTATGGATATCATTCAAAAACCTGTATTAGTATATTTACCTGCTTATTGCAAGCCCTAGCGCAGATTAGCCGTGTTTTGCCGACAGCCGTGTCCCCCACCACCACGCACTTGACCAACTCCTGATGGGGTTGTTCATTATCCATCCCCCAAGACCACGACTCTCACATCCATCACACTGTGGCCCCCTGAAAAAAATAGCGTCAAATGAATACTCATACGCATGTGCAATTTATGACTGCCAAGGAATATAAATAAGTAATTTTGGGAATTAACTGTTAGCAACGAAAAAAAAATGCATGTGAATGTTTGGAGGCTGGCAAAATAGTTTTTTTTTAGTGATAGGTCGCTAATTTGGAACGATTTTCCCTAGATATTGCTCCTTTTAAAATAGTAAATACAGTCTCTCACAAAAGTGCTCGTACACTATGCAATTTGATCGAATCTCATAATAACGAAATAATTGTAAACTGTGATATAGGGTATTTACTCGAAGTTTTATTAATGAAGTTTAATTAGTACATTACACTAAACAACAGGAAAAAAAATTATTAATTTGACACCTCATAACAGTCTTCAGACATTAATTAATAAAAATATAAAAATAAATCTAAATAATTAACTCTAGAATATTTAATACTTTGTAGGACCTCCATTAGCTTTTATAACGGTCTGTAATCGTCTGGGTATTGACAAAACTAAATTTTCGATAACTGCTGCTGGAATCGTAGACCACGCTCTTTCCAGAGCTATTCTAAGGCTGTGTTTGTCTGATATTGTTGATCGTACTTCTTCAACTCGTATATGCCGATTCAATTCTTCCCAGATATGTTCAATTGGGTTCAAATCTGATGACTGGGGAGGATAATCAACGATTCTCGGGACTTTCTGAAGTAACCACTGCCTCACTTTTTGGGCAGTGTGCTTAGGCTCATTGTCCTATTGTAGTATCCAGTGCCTACCAAGACCTAAACTATCAACACCGGTTAACAAATTAGGACGCAATATGTCAATATATTTCATGTGATCCATAATACCCTCAACAAAATGTAAATTTCCTCATTCAGCCGCCGCCATCGAACCCTAAACCATGACACTACCGCCTCCATGCTTCACTGTTGGTACCATATTTTCTAGTTTTAACCCCTGATTAACCTCCAAACTTTGCTCAGTTCACCACATCCGTAATTATTGAACTTCTTTCATCAGTAAACAACCTGTTTATAGAGATCAGCAGTTTCCTTTTGATTCTTCAAAGCATATGATACACGTTTTTCTTGATTTACTTTTGAAATTAACGGCTTTCTTCTAGGCGTTCTTCCATTATAACCATTACTTCTTAATACTCTGCGCACGTTTTCAGCATGCACTATTTTATTAGTAGCTGTTGCCATCTGGGACGGTAAAGTCGCAGCGCTTTTTTGGAATCCTTTTTTACCATTTTTATTAACAAACGGATATCGCGGTTACATAATATTCTTGGTCGTCCACATCTGAGTTTATTACTGACATTGCCGGTCTCTTTATACTTACTGATAATCAACTGTACTGTGGCTCTACTCTTTCTTACTATAGACTTTTGTAAGCCGCGCTTTTCAATAGATATTTTTTTCTAGGTAGATAAAAATAGATTTGTTTATAAATCTATTATGAAAGATGAAAGTTAATCAACATCTACTGATATATTTATATATTTCATTAATTTATTTAATTTATAGCTCAATACCTATTAAATGTGGTCTGTATGAACTCTTTTGTGAGTGACCGACGAGCTAATAAACAGACTCATTAGCTTAGGTTTTGAATATACTTTATTTTAAGCTAGTTTACAATATTTTTACAATCATATGCTTATATACTAGATTTTAAGTTATTTCACCTACAGCTAAATATATGTATGTTGTCTTGTAGTTAGGCTTCCAATACTAACTTAAAACTAAACTTATGCTATATTTATGACTAATTGTAAGTAACCTCTAGAGAATAGAAATATAGGTATATTGTTTTTTTAGGAAGGTTATCGGAAATCCAGAATTTTACACTTTGATTTTTTTTATCATTTTTTTTATTACCTCCTTCGTCCCTAGATACTGAAAAACATGCTTTCTCAATTCCGTCGGTCTGTCTGTCTATCGGTTTGTCAGTTCGTGGCGTAGCTAAAAAACTACTTATACTATTGACTTTAAATTTTGATCAAAAATTAAGGGTTATTTGGGGATGAAATGCTAACATTTTGGTAAAAGTCCAGTATGGCGGAACAAAATCGAGGCCTAGTGAAATGTAAAAAAGGATATTACTAAATAACTACTTATTCCATTTACCTCAAATATTGCACAAAAATCAAGTATTATGTAGGAATGAACTGGTAAAATTTTGGTACGAATCCAAGATGGCGAAACAAAATGGCGGCTTACTAAATTATTTAAAAAATCAACCTGAAAAAGCTACTTATTAAAATTATTTCAAATTTTGTGCAAGAATTAAGTATGATATACAGATGAACTGATAAAATTGTGGTATTAATCCAAGATGGGGGAACAAAATGACGACCAAATAAAATGTCTGTAGCCGAGAAAAAAATCACCCTTCATGGATTTTACAGATCTTCCACGTTTTAGTGTCCCTAGATACCAAAAAAACTATTTTTTTCAATTTCATCGATCTGACTGTCGGTCTGTCTGTCTGTCAGCTAAAAAACTACTTGATGGCGTTACAGGTTTCAAATACTTAAAACCCACGGTGCTGGTACAACACTTACGCAAAATCATCACAGATTGCAATTTAGTTAATAAAGGTTAATAACAATTCCACATTTTAGAAACTAAGCAACATAATACTGTACTGTGCATGTAGTTAACAAAGTCAAAGTTTAAAGTGTAAAATTATTCGGGTATTAGTTTTTATTATTGGCACTTATTTTTGTCGTTTAACCCTAACTTATAATTTTGGATTTGTTACTAGATTTTCTAATTTGAGATAGAAAGGGTATCCAAATTTAAGATTATCTTAGATTTGTCTCTTGTCCAAAATATGTTTTTTAAAGATCTCGAAAATGTATTCGTCAAAAGGTGGTATAAAATAAGATTTATATTGTAGATGCCGCTGATAAACAAAAAAGTGGAATCCCCAAGGTATGCTAAAAGCAATCGAAGAATAAAGCAAATGGACTATCTTAAGGTCTCTTAGGTTTTTGGTGTACCTAGGAGCACTACAGAAAGATATGTGAAATCGGACAAAGATCCAGAAGAGCTAATCAAACTGTCAATAGGGTAAAAAACTATTCTTTCTTTTCGCTTGGGGTACGTAAAATACCTTGGTTAAATATACTTTGGCTAGGAGGAAATATATTTCGCACTACGGGCAAAAGATATCCAGCGGCTACCTTTTCAGCTTGCAACTAGGAATGGAATTAGGCATCCATTTAATTCGGATAAACAAACTGCGGGTAAAAAATGGCTACGACTATCTTCTAAAAGGCATCCTGAACTGAGGTATGTCAGTTGCTCGAGTGAAGCAGTAGCTGCTATTCAGGTGAAGTAGGTGAAGTGCTACTTCACCAGGAAAAATAAACAAGCAAACATCTAACTATATTTATTATATATCTCTTAAAATTTAAGTTTTTACATTCATTTATTCACCTAATTGGCAAAAAATAAACTGTACATCTCGAATAAATATTTTACTTGACCACTGGCGGCATGTCTTTTTAAAACTTTAAATCGAACTTTATTATAACGACTATGCACATGGAAGAATAATGTTAACCAGCGCCATACAACCCTCTCGGTGAACTGCTAACGCAGTACACTACACCCACGTGTCGTTCAGTTTGAAGTGGTTGTTTACTTTTATTTTCGCGGATTTCGCTGCAACCGGTTATTTCCTTTGCAGTTTACTTGACTGTTTTGTGTTATATTTATTTATGGTGTTGTTACAACTTTATTTGGTGTCGGGTTTGTTAATTTACATTATTGATGAATCCGTTCACGGATGTGGTTTGCATTTTGTTGGAAACTCCATTTAATCGATGAAAGGAACAAGTTCAGAGTTTTAATCGTCATCCTGGTTTTCGGCGTACAGATGATTATGTAGTAGTCAAATATTACAAAAATTGTTTTGCTGGCCTTGTTTACTAGTTTCAAATAAATATTCAATGCGGAATAAGGAAGGATTTGTAGGTATGTTAAATATATGAAGGTCTTTACGTAAACATGAAGACTCGGCCGAACATTTAAAATGCGAATTAATGCTAAAAACATTTGTAAAAAATCAAAGCACTATAGCTGACACTTTAAAAGAAAATGCTAAACTATATAAAATGCATTTTAACGAAAACGTCCGATTAAATAGACTATTTATGTGCTTGGTAGTTGACGATGGTTTTGTACCTTGCAAAACAAGAGATAGCCTTTCGCGGCCATGATGAGAGCAGCGAGTCAATAAATAGGAGAAATTTTAAAAAGCCTTTAGGTTTATTAACATCGAGAAGTTCCCAAGAACTAAAATATCATCACGAAAAAATTAAAAATGTTTTTACTGGTGACTCGAAAACTGTTCAAGATGAAATAATTGAATGCATTTCTGATTATTTAAATGATCATGTAAAAAATGAAATAATGAACACACAGTTTTTTTCTGTCCAAGTGGATGACACCAATAATATTACGCAAACCTCCCAGTACTCCATAATTTTAAGATACGTTAATTCAGAAGGTTCAGTAGTCGAGAGATTCTTAGGATTTTATAATGTCAGCTCCGATAGAACGTCGGAGAATTTATATCTTCTATTGGATCAAATTTTGGACCAATTTGACTATAAACATAAATTAATAGAGCAATGTTACGATGGCGCAAGTGTGATGTCGGGCTATCTAAACGGCCTTCAGAAAAAAAAGAAAGAAAAAGCGCCGCAGGCTGTATTTGTTCATTGTCTTGCGCAAAGTTTAAAAATATTTCTAAATATCGAATTTTTTTTGCAAGTCTTCGTAGTATTCCCTCATTTTTTCATCACTCAGCCAAACGAACGTATGCTCTTACATCTGCATCTACGAGGCGTATACCAACAATTACAGAAACTCATTGGTCTTCAAATTCGAAGTTAGTAAATGTGATTGTTCAAGACTGCAATAAATTAAAAGACGTCTTTGAATTTATTTATTGAATTACTGTGACAAATCTGATAAAAAATCAATCCAGCTTGTGAAAGGATTTTTAGGTGAGATGGACAATTTTAAATTCACGTTTCTGGCATTAGTGTTTAATGACATTTTTTCAATCACGGACATACTATTTGCGTTCTTCAAAAAAAATCGCTTGACATTCAATATAAAACGCTGTCGGAAGGCGCTGTGTAAAAAAAGAAATAAACATCTTATTAATACCATGTTTAATAAAGCAAATTCTATTACAGAAATAAATCATTACAAACATGAGCTTGCTAAACTTTCACCTGAAGAAATTAGGGCTAAGTATAGAACCCTTTTTTATGAAATATTGGACCATATTTTAATGGAAATGACACTAAGCTTTCAAGACTGTGAAAAACTTACATTTTTATGTTTGGCAGAGACTAGTCCGTTTGAAAATTTGTTACAGTTATATTGGGAAATATTTTCAAAAAATCAACGACTTATAAATGAGCTTGGTCTTATTTTTGAAAATGACAGTAATTGGAATATATCGCTGCAAGAGCAAGTGAAAAAAATTAATGAAAATAAAGATATTTTAACCAAAGCATATAAAGTGTTTTCCCTTATTTTGACAATACCGTCGACAAATGCTTCAGTGGAAAGAAGTTTTTCTTGCCTAAAACGTGTAAAAACTTACTTGAGAAATACAATATCTCAAGAAAGACTTACTTCTATAGGCAATATTTCAATTCAAAAGAAATTTTTGGAGGAGATTAGGGCAACTCATCCATTTTATGAGGAGAATTTACTAATTAAATTTATTTAGTATACAAAATTTACGTAAGTCGTAAAAAAATATTCTACCCATTCCACATATATAAAAAATTCTGGAAAACAAATTATTGCGATATTTTCTTGCTTCATTTGCACCTCACTTACTTTTTCACCCGCGAGCCGCCACTGGAGTGAAGACTTTTTTCTCCTGAAAGCTTTGCCAAATTTTTCGATCTTTAGGAACCACAATTAGAAAAAATAAATGCGCCTATCATAGAGTCTTTAATAATGCTGATGAGACTGGTGTGACAGTGGTGCCAACATAAACATAGCATAATAATTTCGTTAAAAGGGAAAAACAGGTAGCGTCATTGATATAAGCGAAACGGGGTAGTTTAATAACTGTTAGTATCTGTATGAATGAGACTGAATTATTTATATCACCATTAATTATTTTTCCACTGAAAAATATGAAAATGAAGTTAATGAGCCCTAGGGCCAGGCAGGATCCATCTACGCCTTGTCACACTTCAGGATGGGTTCAAACTGACATATTTACAAAATGGATGGACCACTTCATCAAATATACAAAACCAAGCGCATCAGACCCAGTCACTTTGATACTGGATGACGGAAATTACTCTCTTACGAGAAATATTGATTTTATTGATATGTCCAAACAAAACCACGTTACAGTAATTTGTCTTGGGCTCCACTCTACTCACAAATTTCAGCAGCTCGATTTCGGATTTATGGTCCCTGTAAAAATGTTTTATCCACAGGAAGTCGGAAACTGTCTTAATGATAACCAACTTTACTGTTTCACTGTATATTGTTACGGGTTTATTTGCAAAAGCATATAGTAGAGCCACGATTATGGAAACAGCTGCTAATGCTTTTTGAAAAACTGAGTTAGTTCCATATAATCGCAATAATTCCCGGCATCATGATTTTGGAATTCATATCAGTGAATATGTTGGTAATGAACTATAGACATTAGAGGAATAAATGCTTCATCCGCTGAGCGCCCATGTTCTCCCCCTCGGTCAAAAAAAAAGTACTTTCAAACACTATTCAAAAATATTCGTGAGAATTGAAACATACCGCCACCTCCTTAGAATGAAGTGGATTGTTAAAAAAATATTACCAATATCGTCATTTCTCCAGTTTATATTCATCCATTACCCGTTCATCAAAAAGCTCCAGAAACTAGAAAAAACGCAGTGAAGGCATGTGTAGTCACACATGTGTGTACACTCCTTACAAACAAGAGTTGGTAGAAAGTCAACAAATAAGCAAGAAACTTAAAGAAAATCTTAGTAGTCAAAAGAAGACGAAAAAAAATCAGTAAAAGATTTCAAACCTAATTCTAAACCGTCTATATCAAACAAAAAAGAAAAATCCCGAGTTCCATAAAGATAATTTGAAACCATCTGTATCTGGTGCTAATAGAAGATGAAAACGTGAACCCCATTTAAGCTCAAGCTCAGAATCTCGTGTTTTGAATATCTCGTCAGATTAGAGTGGCGAAAGCGACGTAGAATGCTCCCTGTGCTCAGGAAAGTATTCCCTAAATAAGCAGAGAGAACAGTGGGTGTGGAGCCTGTTATAAACGGAGGCATGAAGACTACGGGGATAAAATAAATGGGTTCTATATGTGTTCGGAATGCCAAGGAAATTTTGAAAAATTTCGAAACTTGTGTAGTGGTACAAAAAAGCACTTAATGATCTACAGACATCACCTTTTTTAAAAATGAGCATATTATCGCAAGTGAGTAGTGTAAATTAAATAATGAAAGTTTAAGTAAAACACGTGT
Source organism: Kuschelorhynchus macadamiae (assembly GCA_030620095.1). Taxonomy (NCBI): domain Eukaryota; kingdom Metazoa; phylum Arthropoda; class Insecta; order Coleoptera; family Curculionidae; genus Kuschelorhynchus; species Kuschelorhynchus macadamiae. The sequence continues at coordinate 1,007,642 of JAUTXW010000536.1, read as the reverse complement.
TTATTTATTTATTATTTAGAGCTATGTCTCAAATTTGGAATCCACGGTGTCTAAAATTAGACACCATCTTTTTTTGTTGTTGTGAAAGCTTTTGTTTAGGATAAAAAAATTATATTGCTTCTTGACATCCAATGTTTTTCTTCCTGTTTTCTATTCTTTATAATATACATATATATTAAATGTAAAAAAATGTTCTACTTCAAGTAACTGGTATTTTAATTTATGGAATGGAAAGTGTCAAAAATTTGGTTCCTTTCCTCTACCGGATCGACTTTAAATTTTTTTTACCTCAAATGTTGCACAAAAATCAAGCATTACATTAGAATAAAATATTAAAAATCCGCCTGAGAAAAAGTACTTATTAGATTGATTTTAAATTTTGTGCAAGAATTAAGTGTGTAGAGTTATACGGGTAAAAATAATGGCACGAATTTAAGATGGCGAAATAAAACGGTTGCTACATAAACTGTTTAAAAATTAGCGTAAAAAAGCTTTTATTCAGCTGACTTCATTTTATGTAACAAAAGTTAGATATTAGGGATACACTGGTGAAATTTTGGTAGGCTTTCAAAATGACGGAAAAAATTAAATTTTTAAAAAATCAGTGTAAAAAAACTACTTATTCAATTTATTTTAAATTATGTTTTAAAATCAAGTATGGCGTAGGTAGAAACTGGTAAAATATTGGTATGAATCCAATATGGAATTGGTAAAATATTGGTATAAATCCAATCCAACAAAATATTATAACTTAAAAAAAAACATTATACGATGTTTTATTAAACGGGAACTCTTTTCAAGATCAAACGTCATATTTCGAATTCGGTTCATTCACTAGATTAAAACACTTTCGATCAGTGATCCATATCGACCTGCCGCACTACATACGTCATGGGGCAGAATAACCGGTAATTAAAATTCACTCCAATCTCCTTTTAAGATATTTCAATATAAAGGAACTTAATTATATCTTCCGGCGGGGCCTGTTCAGGGTGATTCTGGCAGATCAGTCCGTTTGGCTTTGGAATACTTTTGCGGGACGTTTTTCACTACGCTTTGCAAACGCAAAGAACTGGTTCTGTAGCCTGCGCCCTTCTGAGTCTCCTCCCGCAACGACACTACTCAATTCGGAAAAGTGCAAGCAAACCGCAGGAGAGAGCACATGTTGGATTGCCTACTTTGTCGAGACGAAATGTTCCGTAGGCTAATATCCAATCTATTCAATTCAGGAGAGCATTACATTCTATGGTTGTAGTTGTACTTAATAAGTTTTTCCGATTGCACTAGTTCTGACTTTTGTGTAGTGTCTTCGAAGAATCTTGAAGTGGTGTGGAATTGGCATACAGAATTTTTGTTAACAAAATAGATCTGTCATGTATATACAAGTACCAGAGTGAAAACCTAAACTATGACAATGCTGTAGCACTTTCCCCTTTTCTTAAAATTATTATAATACCGAGAATTAAAAATAAAACAATAAATAGTGCAAAATGTATTCCTTAAAGATTTAATCTAACACTTGCATTGAATACAAAACATTACCTGAAAGAGTTAACGGTGAAATGGATTTTCCGCTGATTCGACGGAGATAAGTAAGAAAACAATCGATTATGTGGGTGAAAATTAACCCGTCCAAGAATCTGTTAAAAAGGTTAAAATTCACTCAATTAAGCTCGGAAACGTTTAAATTATTAAATGTCCATTTCTCTGAACTAGAAACTGATATATTGTTAAACTGCTCTCAAGATTTACATATAGCTCATGCATATAGTTATTTCAAGAAATTCAAATATTAAAGGTTTGTATAAAACAGAAAATAAATGCATAAGACATTTTGGAACATATGGTTAAAAACAATTTAATCGAATTTTTTCCAAATTTACCCATTGCCGTCCGAATTTATTTAACATTACCAGTTACCGTTACTCAAGGATAGTAAATTGGCAACTATTTCTATAGAGCATGAAATTGGGGAGAGTATTGGCGTTCAAACCATTTGGAAACTTTCTTCTCAGAAATAAAGGCCAAGAAAAGTCCATTTTTATAAAATTATGTATTGGTTGTCAATAACATTGATCTGTTTGTAATACTATAATAAAAAACTCAGACTGTTATAGGTTAAAAAGTTTACTGTTAGACGATATGTATTATACTTTTAAAAACTGAAAATTTATTTTTTTTGTGTTATTTTTTCTTTGTTAATTGTTAACTAACTATTTATAGTATCACTATCACAAAGTTTCAAATCTGTACTTTTTATGAGAGTTTTGTTGTTCTTAAATGTTGCAATTTTTGATGATTTTAAATATCCCCCACTGTGAAAATCGGACTTTTTTCTTTTAATCACTTTTTCCTGAAGTATTTTTTTTCGAGGTATTATATGATATCAAAGGTTAGTTCACAATCTTCCTATATGTCATATTCATCATCGATTTTTGTATACGTGATTGAAAAGAAGAACTTACAAATTGGGTGAAAACGGATTACGCTATTTTTTACTTGCAGTTTTGATTGCCCTATATGGCCAGTTTGCAAATAAAACTAATTATGACATGTTCTAGTCAGAGATTTCCCTTCTCAAATTCATTTTTAAATATCAAAAAATAATACTGGTCCCGGGACGCGTTCACAAATTTCAGATTTTTCTTTTTATAGGAGACCTTAGTGGAAAAAAAAAGAGCTATATGTTTAATCGATCTATCTCAGAAACAATCTTATTCAGGAAAAAATTCATCAGGACCATTTTGTACAGTTACATCTGCTCTGCAATATTTTAGTAGATATTGGCAGAAAACGGAAGAGCTGTTAAAAACCAAAAATTTTCCTGAGGCATGGATAGCTAAGTGTTTGAAAACCCATTTTAGCTTAAGACAAACTACGACGCAAACGCGTCACTAAAGAGGGAGGGAATAACATGTATAAAACAAAACAAGACAACATTATTTCATTTGAAGCACATAATTTTATACGACTTACTCCTAAAATAAAGGTCCTCTGGATTGCCAGGCGGCTAGGGTACCTGCTCCCTTTAGGAAAAAAAAGGTAATTAGGACGGCCAAAAAATATTTTGCCTCGTATAAAAAAGGCTCGGCTCGGCTCGGCCCTGATCAACAAGGTGGCATAAGAGCGTGGCAGAAAAATCCGTTTTAAACGCCATTAATCGTAAAGCTCAGGATATTTCAGACATAGAACTATTAAATAAAAAATATACCTTTTTCCATGTTTATTAATTTTAAGGTTTAGGGCAGAAAAAAAGCTTATTTTGGTCTGAAGAAGATTTAACCCGAGAAACGAAATAGATTCCTCATAGATTTTGTATATAATATATACAAGAGGGGTCCCAGAATGGACTCCTCTTGTATATATTATATACAAATGAGTAGTTATCTAAGCAGATAATACTTCTCTAACAATAAGTGAATCTGACTGATGTCGAGCGACGCAACGCTTAAATACTTAGTAAAACCTGCTTCCTTTTCAACCCAACAATCGACCAAAGACTGGATTGGAGTAGCCATATTGGGATTTGTTAGGTAGGTTTTCGAGGTGTTGCTATACTATCAGTGTTCTAGGGTATGAGGGTGCTCTTGACGCCGCTTTGCTGGTGTCACGCACATAATGTCGAGGATAAGGTATGGTATAATATTTTGTTTTAATCATATGGTATAACGATGCTGTGAGAGTGCTGATTCTGCAAAAGGGGTGTCTAAGAGCTATGTGTAAAACGAAACCCTTTGAAACCTGTAGACACGTATTCAAACGGAACTTGTATGTTTCTGGACAAAAAAGATTTGTTTTATCAAATATGCATTTATTTAACAATAACAGCATAACACAAGTACAAAAAAAACGATCATCTGTTAGATAAGATAAAATATATATTTAAGCAATAGCAATAACTTTAGTTATTAAGAATAAGCATTTGGATTGGTTTTTTGAAGTCAGATGACTAAAACCAACCAATAAATGCAGGGTGAGTTCTTATTACTAAAGATAAAAACACAACTAAAATTGATTACATGATGCCCATTTTCATTCAAAATAATGTTAAATATAGTCTTCTTAAAATTTAGAATAAGGTACCTAATGAACTAAGATGCAGAGAAAGGTTTTTTAAAATAAAATAAAATTATTACATTCTATTCAATTTTATCAGTATGTGAGAGTGTCTTGAATGTAGCGAACATTTTTAGCATGCCTCTAAATTTGTTATAAAGTTAGATTTAAGGATTATTTGTTATTTAGATTAAATTTGTTTAATTTGTGACACGCGCCGTGCCTCTTTACTTACATAATTAATGTACACAAAGGTTTGTGTACTTTAATTATGTTTTGTCTACTTTTAGTTATGTACTGGAACAAATAAAACACTATTATGTTCTATTTTATGTTTATGGAACTGCTCGAAGGCATTTTGCCAGCTCATTAAGGGGAAAACTAAGATGATATATATATATAGATAGGTATCTTCACACGCGGCATTTAGATCTTTTCTAGAGGAGAGATTATTTACTCTGAGCTGTTTGAGCGACAAGAAGATCTCCGAAAAGTACAAAAAACCAAACATTCGGTACTATACCTGTATAGCTTCGTAGGGGTGCTAGTTGCTGTACGATTGAGTTTGTGTCAGTGTAGTTGGACGTGTCTGTTCTCAATGTCCACGAATTATCTGTAAAATATACGGTGTTGAAAATATCCGATTTTATCCGATATTATCCACCTGTGTTACCAACCGTTCAAGTGTCATTTGACGTCGTATATACTCGAAAATCGATACTCGAATCGACTTGGCTAACCTCGGATCATAAAGCGAAATAGTGTGTTCGATTTTTGGTTTTTGTACAATTGTTTTTTTTTACTGCGTTCAAAAATTCAATCCTGTTGTAGTAGAAAATTGAATATTTAATAACCTATTAGGGTTATTAGACTTAAGTTGATCAAAAAATCCGCAAAATAATCGAAATAAGTCAGGATCCGAAATGTAAAAAAAGTCCGAAAATCGGACTTTTGTCCACCGATTAACAACACTGGTTTGTGTCGGCTTAGGTCATGGCCATTATTCACTGAGAACCTTGTAATGTCTTGAGGTCGTAGAATCGTTTGAACGAGGTAAACAGTTTATGGTTGCGTTTTAGAAAATAGAGATGGAGAATCAAGTGAAATCTGCCGTTTTGCACCTAGTGATGTTCCACTATCGATACACAGCGGTAAGAGTGATTATACAATTTAAGCAGAGAAGGAAATATGAATAATATGAATAGACAAATAAAACTGGAAACATTATTGGCTCTGCCTCCGCTAATCGAGGTGTTACTTCTGCATTTTCATTAAAGAAACATGTATGACGTTATTGAAAATATCCGAGTATAAACAAAGGTTGTTTATTTTCTGGTGAGAACTACGTAGCTCCGTAGATGGATGGAGCGTCGGGCTTGAGTTCCTTCTCCTGTAGGGTGTTTTTTTTTAGTTTTATATATCCATATACAAATATTGTACTATGTTTTTGGTTAGCTCTGGTAAGGCCTTTTTTTTGGTTATAGTATCGCTTTTCAGACAGACCTATAATGACAATATATGGCGACAATAGGTTCATTTTGAGCTTTTTTATTTCACAACTCGAGGGTATGTTCCAGGAATTTTCAAAAATAATTAATTTGTGATGACAAAATTTTTAACTAATATTAGAAAAATTATTGACTCGCATCAGAACATGGTAATTCTTTAACTGAGCCTATTGAATAATTTAAAGGAATGATCGCGCTGGTGTTCGAAAAAAACCTAGGGTGACCAGCAAGAAACAACATAGCTTTCAAGCAAACTGCATGAAAAGTTCAGTTACTTTTTGTTTTATAAATTTGTACATCTGTCCCATTGTCAAAGTGTTTTTACATAAATATTTGAATCAGACGCAGGATAATCTCAGGTTAGGAGCATTCGTCGTTAAAGCCGTAATACAAAAATAGTTATAAAAAAGTAAAAAAAATTATAACAAAACAAAATATAAACTTAAAACTATCGCCGATCAATAGAAACAAAGGACCGCTTCGACTAAGAGCTTTTTTGTAAGAGTGTTTTAGATTTAAATGCAACCTTTAAATATTAAAATAAATGGACACAAAACCAACTTTTAATGTTAATCCTAAAATAAATAATATAGCATCAATAAAACTAGAATTTCAAATCTCTAACAAAATGCTGTGTGGCAATTCACAAACAGCGTTACAAAACCAAACAGGATAACCTTATGTCGCATCGATGATCCGGACCGGGACTTTAAAAGCGAAATTAGTAGAAACTATTGCACCCAAATCCAAACCATGAATTATGAATGAAAATATGGATGCAGTCAGCAGCGGTCGTAATCTAACTTCTGTGTTGCAATTAGGTCTGGACTAACAAACGAGGCGATAGCGTTGACACCTTAAGGGTTGTTTCCCGATTGGCTTTTGACGTACGTAAAAAAAATGTATATTAAAATTTGTTAAGTGTAGTTGTCAAATTCGTATTTATTAAAATACCAGTAAAATATTCCACATTTATTTAAATGAAGGTAATTTTGATGGAAAATATAGGAAATTTTCAACTTACCTATAGGATATTCCCTTTTCCTTCTGTGCGGGTTTTCCGCCAATGCCTTAAATAAGGGTTAAGAACTAACGATAACACGTCTGTGGATAAAAATATTTGTTTAAAAAAAATGTAATTCGTCAAATGCTGTTAGCGAATCCAGAGAAAAAACTATCTTGTGTTTTAAACATGCAGTCTTTTGTTAATAGCGCAGTATATTATTTTGTAATTAGATGTTTTCTTTTTTATTGCTTGTTCATTTCAGATTACGGTTTTCAACTGCCGAAACGCTTTAGGAAATTTTAAAGACTTGCGTGTGGCAAGCAGTGCATGCTTTTAAAAAATATATATTAGCGTTTAACTTCAGAGTTGGATAATTATTGTATTGTAGTTGTTATGTCATGACATTGCGGTACGATGCAATATAGATTGTACATTTTTACTATATTTAGTTTGTCCTAAAACTCAAGTAATATTGAAGGTAGATGTTTTTTTTTACATTATTACATACTGATGATAACTTTTTGCAAGTTATCTAACCTGTCTCAAATCACAAGTTTAAGATGACGTTAAATAAATACTAGCTGGCCCGGCAGACCTTGTTCTGCCTTTTCCGTTAGAATTATAAGAATATGGAGCGGATTCACCACATTGTCCAGAAATGTTATTGAAGAAAAGCATTGGTTTTATAGAAAAAATATGCGATAAAAATATACAAAAAATAGTGTTGAAAGGTCTCGGTAACCAGACGATCATTTAAAAAAAATCATGTAAATTGGTGCAGTACAACTCTCTCACGAACTTGTTGAAAAATCTAGCATAGTGTTTTCAATATATAGATTGGGTATAAACGGTTAACAGATAAAGGAAATAAACCACACCAAACTATCGAAATGATGTATAATTGACTTATACTTTAAAAGTATATTCCAATTTTCGTTCTCCCGCTGTCCATGTTTAAAAAAAAATAGTCGAGAGATGTATGCAGGACGATTCTCGTATGCTTGTGGATAGATATACTTGTGTTATAACATTTCTTGTGCATAACGAGAAAAATCTAAAAAAAAATCGTTAAATCGGTCTTTATTCAGAACTTCCCTAGTACAAATTTCCGCTATATACTAACGTTGTTATTAATATATATATATATATATATATATATATATATATATATATATATATATATATATATATATATATATATATATATATATATATATATATATATATATATATATATATATATATATATATATATATATATATATATATATATATATATATATATATATATATATATATATATATATATATATATATATATATATATATATATATATATATATACCAGGAAATCTTATTTTCTTCGGTCTAGGTTAATAATAAAACACAATTTTACATCAAGTCAACGTTTCGCTCATAGTGTTAAGCTTTTTCAAGACTTTATTTGGGCTTGCTTGTTTTCTAAAAATTTTTTTCCCATTAAAAAAACACAGGAAATTAAATATAAAGACACAAACATTATCACACATACTGGAAAGATTAGATATATATATATATATATATATATATATATATATATATATATATATATATATATATATATATATATATATATATATATATATATATATATATATATATATATATATATATATATATATATATATATATATATATATATATATATATATATATATATATATATATATATATATATATATATATATATATATATATATATATATATATATATATATATATATATATATATATATATATATATATATATATATATATATATATATATATATATATATATATATATATATATATATACCAGGAAATCTTATTTTCTTCGGTCTAGGTTAATAATAAAACACAATTTTACATCAAGTCAACGTTTCGCTCATAGTGTTGAGCTTTTTCAAGACTTTATTTGGGCTTGCTTGTTTTCTAAAAATTTTTTTCCCATTAAAAAAACACAGGAAATTAAATATAAAGACACAAACATTATCACACAAACTGGAAAGATTAAAAGGTTTAAAAACCATAATTTTTTTATCAAATTTTTTCAAAATTATAACTATGGTATACCTCTATATCAAAAAAAATTAAAAATAAAGAAAAATATGTTTAAAATTTAATATTATTAATATGAAAATTTTATAGATATTTAAAACTTATTAAACCTTTTGATGTTTCCAGTATGTATGATAATGTTTGCGGCTTTGTATCTGATTTCCTGTGTTTTTTTTTCATGGGAAAAACATTTTTTAGAAATCAAGCAAGCCCAAATAGTCTTTCTATTTTTCTCATTTTTTGCGTTTTCTTTATTTATATGATAAATCATCAATTGTTTCAAATTATGTAGATAATTATGAAAAAATTTTAGTTTTACTTTGAAACAAAAATATGATAATAAAAGCCATATTTTTTCCTCTAAATTTTTGTTGTCTTAAAATGTCATAATCTGGCATTCTTATATAGCTATTATTACTATAATTAAACTTAAATAAGATATGTTTGGTTGGTATTTGGGAAAAATGCCTACTTATTGGTTATATTCGGACCTCAATTTCTATTTATTAAAAATGCCATATTCCGGCATTTTAAACAGTTATGCTTACTATAATTTAACTTCAATACTTACTAGAATATATCTGGTTATGTTGTGGCAACAAAATTGACAGATATTTCTACTTTTTAGCCATCCAATATTACAAAAAAAAAGTTGGAGGTTTAATTACCCCATAAAAGATATTTTTTGGCCAAGTAATTATGCTTTAGCCTATCTACATTAAACACTGCTACTTTTGGAGCCAAAAAATCTAATTTGAAGCGAGCTTTCATGGCTAGAAAACAAACCAAGAATCATTTGACAAATCTCTGGTTTTTGTGTGTCTTTTATAGCTAACTGTTAGGCAAAAAAAGCTCATCAGCTAATTTGTGCTACTTGGGAACGTAGTAGTGTAAAACTTAAACTGCGTTTTAAGGGAAAAATGAGTGCACACCTTTTACATTGAGATATCTGTGACAATACCACCGAAGTACAAGCAATTGATACAAATCGTTACATGTGTGGCAAAAACGCTAAACGGTTAGTTGATTTAATTTTCTTAACGATTTCCAGTACATCTTGCAGTTTCTTGCAAAAGTTGTGTATAGCAAACTGTAATATCATAGACCTACACTACGTGGATACAAGGAGTTCTATTTATTGTTATCGCTCAATAATATTGGTCGAGCAGCATAGGCTTAATACCACTTAGACTAGCGCGAGCGTACAAAAATAATGTATAATATAAAGAGTTGAATAAAAAGTTGGTATATGTTTTTAATGAAAAAAAAAAACATATATTTTAGACCCTACACACTACGCTACCCTACACACTACATCTATACAGCTTGTAATCCAAACAGCCTAACAGAGCAAATATGATCAAAGTAAATTACCAAATTAATCAAAATAATGCATTTCCTTCATCATATCATATCGTACATTAGAGGAAATGATTTCTACATTGAGTTCACCAGCTTAAAAGCCTCTCTTAATTTCTACGGTAGATTCTGTTTGCAGGGGTTTTAACTGGATGGGAGCTATGTTCTTAATTACCAAAATTGTATTTATATATATATATATATATATATATATATATATATATATATATATATATATATATATTTAATTAATGCTTAGAAAGAATCAAATAACTGGATTGCTGTTAGAACTAACACCAACTGTGGAACTAAGTATAACAATTTTTACTTAAATAAGTAAATGATAATAAACCTTTGTGTTAATCTTAAAATAGATAAAATAGGATTTTATAAAAACCAGTTGACATTCATGAAAATATTTACAAAAAAAATCGTAGAGTTTGTAAAAAGTTTAATCAATATATCTTTCAGAGTCGGTTCTAAAAGTTGGGTTTTTGTTTTTAATATTTTATTGTTATTTCCCTCGCAAATCGTAAGAAGAAAGTATTGTAATACAGAAAAAAACCTCTCTTATCCAGATCTTTGCGTTTTAGTGACCCTACAGATACCGAAAAACCATTTTTCTATAGCTCAAAACCTACTTATCCGATTTACTTCAAATTTTGCTCAAAAATAATATGTACCAGGCAGATGAAATGCACAACATTTTCATAGAATTCCAATATAGCGAAACAAAATGGCGGTTTAATAAAATGTTTAAAATTCTATTTCCTTCTTTTTACCGAGAAAAATAATAAATTCTTATTTTCTTGGGTTTAGGTTATAATAAAACACAATTTTTTACATCAAGTCAACGTTTCGCTCATAGTGTTGAGCTTTTTCAAGACTATTTGGGCTTGCTTGATTTCTAAAAAATGTTTTTCCCATGAAAAAAAAACACAGGAAATCAGATACAAAGCCGCAAACATTATCATACATACTGGAAACATCAAAAGGTTTAATAAGTTTTAAATATCTATAAAATTTTCATATTAATAATATTAAATTTTAAACATATTTTTCTTTATTTTTAATTTTTTTTGATATAGAGGTATACCATAGTTATAATTTTGAAAAAATTTGATAAAAAAATTATGGTTTTTAAACCTTTTAATCTTTCCAGTTTGTGTGATAATGTTTGTGTCTTTATATTTAATTTCCTGTGTTTTTTTAATGGGAAAAAAATTTTTAGAAAACAAGCAAGCCCAAATAAAGTCTTGAAAAAGCTCAACACTATGAGCGAAACGTTGACTTGATGTAAAATTGTGTTTTATTATTAACCTAGACCGAAGAAAATAATATACATTTATATATATATACATATATATATATATATATATATATATATATATATATATATATATATATATATATATATATATATATATATATATATATATATATATATATATATATATATATATATATATATATATATATATATATATATATATATATATATATATATATATATATATATATATATATATATATATATATATATATATATATATATATATATATATATATATATATATATATATATATATATATATATATATATATATATATATATATATATATATATATATATATATATATATATATATATATATATATATATATATATATATATATATATATATATATATATATATATATATATATATATATATATATATATATATATATATATATATACCAGGAAATCTTATTTTCTTCGGTCTAGGTTAATAATAAAACACAATTTTACATCAAGTCAACGTTTCGCTCATAGTGTTGAGCTTTTTCAAGACTTTATTTGGGCTTGCTTGTTTTCTAAAAATTTTTTTCCCATTAAAAAAACACAGGAAATTAAATATAAAGACACAAACATTATCACACAAACTGGAAAGATTAAAAGGTTTAAAAACCATAATTTTTTTATCAAATTTTTTCAAAATTATAACTATGGTATACCTCTATATCAAAAAAAATTAAAAATAAAGAAAAATATGTTTAAAATTTAATATTATTAATATGAAAATTTTATAGATATTTAAAACTTATTAAACCTTTTGATGTTTCCAGTATGTATGATAATGTTTGCGGCTTTGTATCTGATTTCCTGTGTTTTTTTTTCATGGGAAAAACATTTTTTAGAAATCAAGCAAGCCCAAATAGTCTTGAAAAAGCTCAACACTATGAGCGAAACGTTGACTTGATGTAAAAAATTGTGTTTTATTATAACCTAAACCCAAGAAAATAAGAATTTATTATTTTTCTCGGTAAAAAGAAGGAAATAGAATTTTAAACATTTTATTAAACCGCCATTTTGTTTCGCTATATTGGAATTCTATGAAAATGTTGTGCATTTCATCTGCCTGGTACATATTATTTTTGAGCAAAATTTGAAGTAAATCGGATAAGTAGGTTTTGAGCTATAGAAAAATGGTTTTTCGGTATCTGTAGGGTCACTAAAACGCAAAGATCTGGATAAGAGAGGTTTTTTTCTGTATTACAATACTTTCTTCTTACGATTTGCGAGGGAAATAACAATAAAATATTAAAAACAAAAACCCAACTTTTAGAACCGACTCTGAAAGATATATTGACTAAACTTTTTACAAACTCTACGATTTTTTTTGTAAATATTTTCATGAATGTCAACTGGTTTTTATAAAATCCTATTTTATCTATTTTAAGATTAACACAAAGGTTTATTATCATTTACTTATTTAAGTAAAAATTGTTATACTTAGTTCCACAGTTGGTGTTAGTTCTAACAGCAATCCATTTATTTGATTCTTTCTAAGCATTAATTAAATATACATATATATATATATATATATATATATATATATATATATATATATATATAAATACAATTTTGGTAATTAAGAACATAGCTCCCATCCAGTTAAAACCCCTGCAAACAGAATCTACCGTAGAAATTAAGAGAGGCTTTTAAGCTGGTGAACTCAATGTAGAAATCATTTCCTCTAATGTACGATATGATATGATGAAGGAAATGCATTATTTTGATTAATTTGGTAATTTACTTTGATCATATTTGCTCTGTTAGGCTGTTTGGATTACAAGCTGTATAGATGTAGTGTGTAGGGTAGCGTAGTGTGTAGGGTCTAAAATATATGTATTTTTTTTTCATTAAAAACATATACCAACTTTTTATTCAACTCTTTATATTATACATTATTTTTGTACGCTCGCGCTAGTCTAAGTGGTATTAAGCCTATGCTGCTCGACCAATATTATTGAGCGATAACAATAAATAGAACTCCTTGTATCCACGTAGTGTAGGTCTATGATATTACAGTTTGCTATACACAACTTTTGCAAGAAACTGCAAGATGTACTGGAAATCGTTAAGAAAATTAAATCAACTAACCGTTTAGCGTTTTTGCCACACATGTAACGATTTGTATCAATTGCTTGTACTTCGGTGGTATTGTCACAGATATCTCAATGTAAAAGGTGTGCACTCATTTTTCCCTTAAAACGCAGTTTAAGTTTTACACTACTACGTTCCCAAGTAGCACAAATTAGCTGATGAGCTTTTTTTGCCTAACAGTTAGCTATAAAAGACACACAAAAACCAGAGATTTGTCAAATGATTCTTGGTTTGTTTTCTAGCCATGAAAGCTCGCTTCAAATTAGATTTTTTGGCTCCAAAAGTAGCAGTGTTTAATGTAGATAGGCTAAAGCATAATTACTTGGCCAAAAAATATCTTTTATGGGGTAATTAAACCTCCAACTTTTTTTTTGTAATATTGGATGGCTAAAAAGTAGAAATATCTGTCAATTTTGTTGCCACAACATAACCAGATATATTCTAGTAAGTATTGAAGTTAAATTATAGTAAGCATAACTGTTTAAAATGCCGGAATATGGCATTTTTAATAAATAGAAATTGAGGTCCGAATATAACCAATAAGTAGGCATTTTTCCCAAATACCAACCAAACATATCTTATTTAAGTTTAATTATAGTAATAATAGCTATATAAGAATGCCAGATTATGACATTTTAAGACAACAAAAATTTAGAGGAAAAAATATGGCTTTTATTATCATATTTTTGTTTCAAAGTAAAACTAAAATTTTTTCATAATTATCTACATAATTTGAAACAATTGATGATTTATCATATAAATAAAGAAAACGCAAAAAATGAGAAATTTATTAGGTAAATTCGGAAAAAAATGTAACTCAAATTTCAGTTAAAAAACATGTCAGAATTCCGCTAAAAAAGCTCAATTTTAAAGTCAAAAAGTAGCTAATAAACCCAACCATAAAATCAAAAGAGAGGGTCGTATATTGCCAATTGGCTATTTTTACCCGATTATGGTCAAATTATTATTCCCCACTTTAGCCATATTTCCGTCTTTATACTGTAATAGAACTGTTATTTTGGCTAACAATTTTAGGTAATTATCGTATTACATTAAAGCTAAGAGTATATCACAGTACACTGACGAACAGACGTCAGCGTTAGGAATTGATCAATGGATACCAAAAATGGGACCAGAATTTAAATCTACTGCTTTTTAGCAGGACAAGGGTAAGGAGACTTGGAGAAATGCGCAATATGCAATTTACAACAGAACGGTATGTTCATCATTAGATCTGGCATTAGATCACATCTAGTTATTACTAGAGGCAATATGATATGATTGCTGAACGTTATATCCATGAGCATTCTGAACCTCACCTCCCTCTCTTTGGGGCCTTTCAGAATTTCATTCTTCGACAAGACTGATGGAATATGTATAGGACATGATGGGCAGGAGAATAACAAATTTACCCCATCCTACATATATACTGGATGAACTTCGGCATCAATTACAGTTAACTTGGGATGAGTTACCTCAAGAAGAAACTGATCAATTAATCTCGGATTCAAGTCCAGGCGCATTCATAGATGTCCAACAAACTGAAGAGGAATAATTAAATCAAGTTTCCGAAGTCTTTGGCAAATCAACTTGAATATTTAACCAATTGTTTAATACAACCATATACACATGTATACCAAAAATTATTGTAGTGAAGTTGCTATTATAGAAAATTTCTTCCACAGAGTATATAATCGTTTTTATTTCATTTTGCTAAATTTAGACGCTTTAATCGATTTATTGATTTGTCAGTGCCTTAAAAAACTTTTTCTTAAAACAACACTAAGGGGACGTAACCTATTTTAAAATGTGCTAAAAATAGTAATAACCGTAATATGACAAAAAAAACGTGGCTTAAATCTTTATTAAACCTCATGTTTCGCCGATCAATACTAGCATTTCGAAAGCTTTTTATGTTTCACAACTTTGCCGCATTTCAAGTAATAATATAATCTATACATTTAATCACACATTTCGCCAATATGTGAACATACCCTTGTAGTGTCAGAAAAGAATTTTAAAAATGATTAATTATGATTTGGATTGTGCCGTAGCTGTAATTTCCGAACGCACATTTATAAACTTTATATTATTGTATAATAACAAATAAAATAATTCATGTTATGTTTTATACGAGCACAACATATTTTTCGAAGAGGTGCTCTTCAGCTGAAAATCTTATCACTTCTTAAAATGAAAGAAGCCTTTTAGCCAAAAATACTACAGATAAATGGTACTTAAAAGCAATTTATTTGGAATATAAAATCATTTTCCCACAGAACTTAAAAATTTCTGTGGGCATATTAAGCTGCTACTGAGAAGGTTTACATATTAAATGCATGATCCATATCTCTTCATGTGCAATACCGCAATCTTCTTTACGTCCTAAACTGACATGTAACTCTACCCAGGCCAGTAAATTAGAATCTTTAACAAAAAAATGAACTTGTACTCTTCATATTTGATTCTTAATAAATCTCATTTTGAGGGTATATGAATTTCTTTAATTAAATTAAAAATATAATTAAATCACTACCGTACAAAATGAATCAAAGTAATCCGAAAAGACTTTAATGAGGATCTATTAAACGAAACCAGACGGCTGACCTTTGCCTACTGGATGATTTAAAGGTCAACAACACTTTCTTTGATCCCAAACCCGAACTAAAAATATACTTTCAGAAATATCCGTGGATAATAATCACTTATTAAAAATATTGTATTTTTAACACATTATGTATACACCTGCTCTAAGTACAGTATATAAAAACCCTAAATTCTGGATTATTGAACAGTGATATTGCTTGGATGAATCAAAATTAAACATAAATGGCTAAAGAACATAAAACCGAAAACGCTTTAAAAAATAAAAAATAGTATGCGAAAATAAAGGATAAAATCAATGAAAATCTTAAGGAAGAAAGAACTAAAAAGAAACGTAGGTACATGACAACCAAACCACAGAACAAATTAAGCACCATACAGAAGTCAAAGAACAACGCAAAAAAGAAAAAAAACATATTTAAATTATTAAGGGTGATTCTTAAGAACGTACATTCGGTTTATCATAACTGAAATAATTTTAGGAATGATTGATTTTTTGTTAACTCAGGTTTCTTTATTGGCTATATGACCAGTAACATTCTATAACCACTAGTAATAACTTCCAAGACACTTTTTTTTATTGAACTTGAACAAGAAAATATTTATATGAACATGTACAGGGTCCTTTAAGTAGCGAAAAACATTTAAATTTTTTGAAATTCACTGAAACAAGCGTCAGAAAAAATGGAGTTGGACTTAACATAGGTCAAAAACAAAGGTGGAGCATCTAAAAAGAAATATATATATATATATATATATATATATATATATATATATATATATATATATATATATATATATATATATATATATATATATATATATATATATATATATATATATATATGCGGCTAATAAACACCAATACTAACGCCAATGTTTTGTTTTCTTCAACAACCGATAGAAGCTACGAATATAACAAATTGTTCACTATAATATCACCACAAGCTTACTTTTTGCAAAATCAATAAATCGGATAGGATATATACGCACGCCCCTGCTATATGGATAAAGATTTAATAAAGTGCAAATAATTTTTTTATTAATGTCTTACGGGGCCCCACCAAATTCAGTTGAATTTTAAAAAAATCTAATATTTCTTTCTACTTGAAGGATTGAAAATGATGACTGGACTGTAACCAATATCAACGCCGCTCTTGGAATCTCAACGCGAACGTGCATCAATTACAGTACAGCAACGATTTAACCCCTAACGAGGGTAATTCAAAAGAAGCAATTTTGTAATGCACTTTAGCAATAATATGAAATTATTAACATTTTAACAAATGCGTACATGCGTATTTCAAACTGCTATCCTAAGCCCATAAGGTTAAAAATCCAAAAGTATTTTGAAAAGAAGAAAGAAGTTTCCTCAGTTTGGGAATCTTCACCAATATCTACATTTTCAATAGGCTCTATATGTGTCTCCGTTGTAGATGGCTGTGAACTGCTGTTATTGTTATTTTTTAGATATCTGGCTACTGGAGATACATTCTATACAATTGATCATAACTTTAGAGTAGGATTTTCGACAGTGAGTGCAATTATCACAGAGGTCTGTAAGGCTATATATAGAAATTTGGAAAATACATATTTGCCCGAACACACTATGGAAATACGGAAAAAAGCCGAAGAAGGCTTTAGAAATTCTTGGCAATTCCCCAATTGCATCGGCAGTATGGATGGCAAACATGTTACTATTAAGTGCCCCGATAAAACTGGATCCAATTACTGGTGCTATTTAAACAAGTTTTCAATAATACTCAGGGCTATTGTTGGGTCGGATTACAGGTTTATTTGCGTTGATATTGGTGCTTTTGGCAAAAACAGTGATGGTGGCATATTTGAGGCTTCCAACATGGGAAAAAGATTTGAAGCAAATTGAATGAATATACCTGAACCAAAAAATCTACCTGGACAAGATGAACCCTGTCCTCATGTGATAATTGGAGATGAAGCTTTTGAATTAAAACAATTCTTAGAATTGTTTTAATTCAAAAGGCCTTTCCCATACAAGCAAAGTAAAACAGATCTTCTCAAGAAAAATTATAATGTAAGACTCTGTCGGGCGAGAAAAGTGGTAGAAAATGCTTTTGGCATATTAGCACAGAAGTGGCGTATCTTCTATAGGACAATAGAAACCCAAGTAGGCACTACAATTCTAATTATGAAAACTGCATGTATTTTGCACAATTTCTTACGAGCAAAACAGTGTGATGATAAATTTTTTGAACTCTTATACCCACCAGAACCTGAACTTGGAGCTTTTATTAATTTTGAAAATGATCCAAGGAGAGCAACAAGATTGGCATTTTCTGCCAGAAACAAATGTGTTAACTATTTTAACTCATAGATTTAAAAAACTTGTTTCATTATAATCTCTTACTTTATTTAGAAAAAAAACTCCTTTGAACTCATATTTTTCTTATAAAAATATTTTAATAAACAGCACAAACATTTAAAATTACAGTTTTCGGTTTAATAGATCTAGCTTAATTGTCGATTATGCGTCTCAGTTCACTTTTGAGATCGTGTATGGATGGAAATTATTGTCTTATACCCTTTTTGACATTTACTGTAGATATTTATGCAGTTAGTTCTTTTAATGAATCACCAAACACGACCAATCCAAACTTGTCCAGATGTAGTTAACTAAAAATTTTCTCAAAATAGTATCTTCCTACCACAAGTAGGTATAGTAAATTTCACGAAAAATGGTTCTTACCGAGTGACAGAAATAAAACCACCTGGATCGCCCCCATTGTGTAGGCAATGTAGTAATGGGATCGCACTTTAGATATTTATGTATTTAATGCAGATTTGAAGTTCTAAAGAATATTATTTACACATTTTTTATGAATCCTATAACTCTACAATTTAAAGTCGAAGAAATACCATTCCATTCTTTGATCAAAGACACAAGGAATTTGCATTTGCGACTCAATCGTTTTCTGACCCAGCATGTAAAGAGAATATCCCGTTTTCCTTATTTGATATTTTATTTTTATTATTTTTCTGGACCCCCCCCCCGAAACTTTGTAAATATGTTGGTATAGGCATGTTTCTTACTGCTTTCGTGAAATTTGACTGTTTGGACCCCCCCCACCCGAAATGAATTTCTGATTTAGACCCCCCGAACTGAATCTCTGGCTACGTGCCTGAGTCATTGCTTCAGAGTTTCTAATGTAGGTACACGTTGCTGTTGATAGATGGTATAGACTTTTAGCCTTATCAAGTCCTTCTCGCCTTTGCCGAAACATTTGGCAAAACCTGCATACTCACCTTTCTTTCTTGACGTGATGGGATTTGACACCATTTTTTTTAACTGTAATCAGAGGTATCTTACACAAATCACATGCAACAGCACTAGCGTCAAGTCGTTTGTTAAGAAAAGAACTAAATTCATTTTTTACAACTTCCCTAGCATCACAGATAAATGGTTTTTCTTCTCTACTAGAAACAACATTAATATTTTTCCACGTGAGAAATAAAGACTGACATTAAATTTTTTTAAAATTCATTTAAAATACCTTCTATAGGTTAGGTTAGGTTAGGTTAAATGTGAGTGGATCAAACCGACCCTCCACTGCGACTCTGTGGTCTATTGTGACTCACACCTATGTTTACACTTCCTTGAGCAACTCCTCAATGAGTCTTATTATTGCCTTTGGGGAGGTAATAGAGAACCTGATCCTGGCAGCTGCCGGGCATTCACATAGCACATGTCTGGCTGTCTCGTCATTCTCCATACATAGGCGACACTCGGATTCGTTTTCAAGCCCCATCCTGTGCATGTGATGTCTTAGACCACAATGGCCAGTGTATAGGCCTACTGCTGTTTTGAGCTTAATTCTGTTCATATCTAACAGACTTTTTATTATCCTCTTCTTCATAGGAAGGGGAATAAATGCCTTTGCATGGGACAGGCCTGCAGTCCAAGCCAATAGAGATTAGCTTTTTCCTCAACCAGGTCCAAAATTGCGCGCTTGGCCGTTTCGTGGGATACTCCTAAAGTTGGTTCAGGTCCCACGAATCTCGTCTCTGCTTCTTTCTTTGCTAGAAGATCCGCAGACTCATTTCCCTCCAAACCTGCATGTCGTGATATCCAGATAAGAGAGATTTTATTGTCGCCCCCCAGGCCAGCAAGTGCCTTTTGGCAGTTCCAGACTGTTTTGGATGTACAATGACTCGCTTCAAGTGCTTGAAGGGCCGCTTGACTATCCGAGAATATTTTTATGGTTTTATGTGTTGTTTGTTGATCCTGCAACATTCTAATACACAATTCGATAGCATGGACTTCTACTTGGAATATTGAGGTGTTATTTCCCAGGCTTACTGACAGATCAATCTTCGGTCTTACCCCATGTATTCCAGCTCCTACACCTTTATTGGTTTTGGAGCCCTCCGTGAAAAGCTACAGCTCTCGTTTAAGTAGATCAGATTTATTCTGATCCCACTCCTCTCTCCCTGGGAAGATCACGGAGTAGGGTTGCTGTGCACTAACAGTTTTTGATAGCAGGTCCGATGGCATTCCCAACATGTAGTGGTTTTTCACAATTTTCAGCATGTTGGATGATTCCATGTGACTCGTGCTATCCACCATGCCGTTGGTAACATGATGGAGTCTGTATGTTGTCCTCATTGCTTCCCCTTCCACAAATAGGTGGAGAGTTTCAAAAGGAGCTCCATGGCCGTTGTCGGAGTGGAGCGAATCGCTCTTGTAATTGACAAGCAAGCCTGTCTCTGCAGTCCACTCAGTTTGGCTTGGGCAACACTTTGTGGTCCCTTGCTACAGAGCCATAGTCTATCATTGGTCTTATGACCGTTAGGTACAGCCAATATAGCTGTTTTGGTCTCATACCCCATAAATTCCCGCAGATTTTACGGCAGGTCCACAGCTTCAAGCTTCAGCTGAAAATGGTATCACCTGTCCCCTTAAGGAAGGTGGTGGAGGTCTCTCCAGATTCCTTTTCTTTGTGAAGGGGACTAGTACCATTTTTTTAGGTACTATAGGTACACATTGAAAATATTTATCTATTTGTACCTTAAATTTATTACAATCCGACCCACTCAACTATTATTGTTTGCTTATTATTGCCAAGTTCTTATCTACACAAAAGAATTGAGCCAGGTAGTTTTATTGTAGTCTTTCGAGTCAGAACCATTTTTGGTGAAATTTACTTACTACTACTACGTATTGTTTTTCACTCAATTGTTGAAAATTACAAATATAAGGCCGTTTTAATTCTAAATAAAATCAGAAAGCTCGTATGTATAATGTATATATATATATATATATATATATATATATATATATATATATATATATATATATATATATATATATACATTTTATCACTACTCGTTAGATTACAGCCAACCAGATTTCATGAGCTAGAAAATAGAATTCC
Source organism: Kuschelorhynchus macadamiae (assembly GCA_030620095.1). Lineage (NCBI taxonomy): Eukaryota > Metazoa > Arthropoda > Insecta > Coleoptera > Curculionidae > Kuschelorhynchus > Kuschelorhynchus macadamiae. Next base: position 986,189 of record JAUTXW010000536.1, on the reverse strand, counting down.
ACATGATTATTCTAATACATCTTGACCATTGGTTAGCTTTCTCGATATGTTTATAAAATAATGGCAAAGTACTATTGAAAACCCATATGGTTATAGAGTTGTTGATGTATAAAATCAAAAATGTAACATTGTTGTAGAAAGTTTCTTGAAGTCTTATCTTATAAGAAATATCACATTCTAGAGACCTATAGCCAGACGTCTTGAAGTAGTAATGGATATTTAAACCATCTGTGACTCCCTTGAAAGTGTAATCGCTGTGCTAACATATAATCTATTGATCTAGGTTACCCATGTCGCTGTTAGTTTCCTAATATATCTTCACTAATGACGTTGCCTCCAATTTTTCATTTTCCCTTCTTATACTACCCACTTAATTTAATTGAAATCCTTGTCCTATTACAATAAAATTTTACTTTCAAATGTGTTGGTTGGTGTAATATTTATTTAATACAAGTTTGGCTTTGGTTTCAGTAGCTTTATATTGAAACCCGATATCGTCACACAACAGTGTAACGATATGAGCGCAGTTATTTGGCTATTTTCCACATGGATTAGTGAAGTTTTATAAACTGACAACGTTATTCCGTAGGTAATTTGGGCGATAAGTACTGACGTTTAACTTAAATATCGGCAGTTACAACGCGAAGCACCTAGCAATAATTTTCTTTTCTGTTTGAATATTATGCCCCAATTTTAGAGATGTAATGTTTAACGCAGTCATAAGCAATTGACATGGCTGCCTTAAACGCCATTTTCTCACGAATCATCATGCAAGATTTTTTCTGCGAGAGTGCAAAAAGTGATATTTTTCACTCCTATTTCAGTGTGTTCACATTAGTGCGAAAAGTAAAATACTTTCACACTACTGCGAAAACACTTTTTGCACTAGCGGCTTTAGGTAACCTTTTCACATCGAAATGTGTGTGAAAAATTTCACTTTTCGCGCTTATAGAAAAACAGTTGTGTTCAAAAAAAATATAAAAGGGGTATTATAAATTTTACAGCTTGGCGTATTAGCAACAATGTTATTATATTATACGACCATTTTCGAGCAAAGCGAATATGTCACTGATACATTGTTGAACCAGTGAAACCGGTACCGTATTAATAAGTAAAAAAAGTGTAAATACCACGGATTACACCTGTAACATGCGAATTGTTTCGATGCAGTGGCGAAACGACGAAAACTGGCCTATTTCGTCGTTTTTCCATTTAGCAAGCGCCGATCGGCATTACATTCCTTACTGTTCCGCGACGTCAAGGTCACTGAATATATGGCGAATGTTAATGCTTTCACATCTGGTAGGTGTAATCTGTGGAAATGTCATATTTTCATGACAACCCAGCTTAGAAGTGAATATCATTTTGAAAACTTAGAAAATGTTGTGAAAATGAACTAAAATTAATAAAAATGTACATAAAAGATATGTATTCTTAAGTAAAGAGTAAAGCGTTATTTCTGAAATATTATTTAATTAACTACATAACTGGGTGTATATATACATCCATGGCTTTCACAACTTGAAGTACTTATATATACTTTTTTATTTATATTTTTATACAAATCCTAAATCTACGCCAAATGGTTCCAAAACATAGTTTTGTTCCCAGTTTAATACAAATCGGTATATATTACATTTAAGTATTTTCTCAAAAAGTCTGTGCCTCAGCAGCAAAGATTATACTTTCTTTATCTAAATTTTGTTTAAGCGTATATTTTTTTTCCATATCAAAATCTAGCCAATGACCATGTTCATCCCTAGATATTTAAGATATGTAAATACCCAATGTTTCAAGCAATACGGTTTACATCCCTAAACGTGTTTTCGTGATTTCTTTTTAAATATCAATTATCTACTCCAACGACTTACATAATTTTTTGATATCAAGATATCTATCACAATAATTTTTATTTTCAACTTTACCCTTTTGGGCGTACTCATGAGATTATTTGATTAATTTTATACCCCTTAAAAATACCGAAGATCTACCTCCAATTCATACCAAACTTATCCCCGTAAGACACTGACCTAGACTATTTTGGTGTAAATTCGAATGGAATCGGTTTAACCCTGAAAGTTTAACCGTTCTCAAGTTATCGCGTGTGTGCATATTTTATTTACAAACACACATCCGTACAGACAACATATTTTTTTTATATGTTTTTCGTGATCTAGGAACTCTAGAACGTCAAAAAACCCATGTTATATTTTTCAAAAACATTTGAGATTGCCATACTTCCCCAATATGTATTGCATGTATAGTATATTAATATTAGAAAATATGGGCACGTAAGTAAAAATATGAAAACTTCCCCAGATTCTAAGACTGGTATAGGGATAGTATTCTTGGCATATAAGAATGTTTTAATAATGTTACTTTAAATTATCCAAATGATGTTGATGTATTTAATTTCTTGATTGCCACATTGATTTTAGACAAGCGGTTTGTGTACTGTAAACTATAGAGACGTCAAGAATTTTACAGCTTTTCATATAAATATGTAAAAAATAAAACGTTCTGGAGACTTCCAACAAAAAGAAATTGTCGAAAATCTAGTGAAAACTGAACTGAGAGATATTGAGACGCCCGCCGTAAAAAGCACAAATAGTGTTTGGAGACAGTGTGTATCTCGAAAAAAGTAGACTTTCGATTGAAAGAGTTCAACCTCCAAGTTGGCACCACTGAAAAAAATTGACTGAACTCGGTATGTATAGGATTTTCTTAGTTAATATTATTGGCATTGAATTTCTGTACACGAAGACATAGAATTTGTGATAACCTAGGCTAACCAAAAACACAAGTATATACAAAATAACGTGTACGGAAAGTCACGAAAGCATGGTCATCACTGTGCAGTGATGCCAACAATTGAAAATATTATTCTGCTAAAACGCCGTAGTAAAATCTACTAGAATTTTACTAGATATTTACAGGACGTTCGATTGCATACCATTTTACTAGCTTTTTCTTTTAATTTTGATAAAAACGCCAAATATCCATTCTTCTTGGTATGCTAGTAGATTTTGGGACACTGCTCCAAAAACAGAAGTTAATTGTTTGGACGATATTTCTGTTTAGAGTTATTCATAATCTAAATACATAATACATTTTTGGCCAGATTATATAGTAAATTTGAAAAAGCATCAAAAAATCATATTGTTTCAAATCAATATATTTTTTGTATATTATATAATAATATATAATTTTGTGTTATCAGAAATGCCATTATATTTTCAATATAAGCTCTTTTCATGTTAAATGTGAACGTGTTATAATGATATTTTATATAAAATGACATGACAAATAAAAAATGTTTACTTTTGTTATAATTTTATATGTTTGTTATTAAATATTTTACAATTTTTAAAAATTTTAGATTTTACTAAATTTTAAAAATGATATATTTTTCCATATAAATGTGACTGACAGTAATCGAACACTTGCGCGCTGAGATCCCATCAACCTACCCCGGACGGAATTTGATCAGGCAGTTGCGAGCCTAAGATGTTCGAAACAGTTTACTCAGTCACGTAGCCAGGGGGGGTCCTGGGGTCTGTATCCCCTCCGCCCCCAAAACTTTGAAAATATTTTGGTATAGGTTTGCTTTTTACTAATTTAATTTTCCTGAGGTTTGACCGTTTGGACCTATTCCGAAATTTCTGGTTTGTATCCCCCCCAAACTGAATCTCTTTCATATTTATAAAATGCCGACCCTGGAATAATTAAGGTATTACGATTCTGCTTAGATATATTATGTGTATGATTAATGATGTTGATGTTGGTATTATTACTACGTGCACCTCTACGGCCCTTTTCTAAACCTATACATTACTTTCTGTGATGAATTGATAACGTGCACCGCATTCAACTTTATACATCTATTTTCTACCAGGTAATAATCTGTTCTGAAGAATATAAATTGTATGATCCGATAGACTAAACCGCTAAACCGCAAAACTTTAATAGAACTTGATCATTTTAGCAGTGAAAGCAACGTAACGTAATTTAAAGAAAAAAATTTTATTTAACGTTTAAAAATCAAATATTCTTTTATATTTTTATTCTGATTGGGTATAAGAAAATATTTTAAAAAACTATGATTGCCATTTGTTTTAACTTATAGCTGGCAATAATTTTTTTTGTCCAAATCATAAACTTTCTTTTTTTACATTATTCTAGAATTTTTGTGCCATAGATTATAAAACCCAAAGTTTTTATTTTAATATATTTTTAAAGGCATTGTGTGTTGCCTGAAAGCTAATAATATTCTTGAAATGATTTTAATTTTAGCCAAATTGGTCATGCCATGGTATCTATCTCAGATTAACGCTGATTTTGTTTGCAGTTGTATATCATCAATTATTAAATTATTATTATTATTATTATTATTTTCACAATATGTTATATACTCTGAGAGACCGGGTATGGTACCAAGAGCGTTGGGGCGATTCTATAATCGGCCCAGGGTTCTTCCTATGATTCCCACCTTTTCCATCCACTGTATACTACTTTCTGATGGTATGTATAGTTCTTTTAGATTCAGTTCAACCATTTTATGTTTAAATCCGTTAGCGCTGACTATAAATGGTAAGATATTGACTTTGTCCAGCTTCCATACCTTTTTAATTTCGAACGCTAGGTCTTGTAATTTGTTAAGCTTTGTAGAGAATGCTCGTTCCATGTTGTCGTCGAGAGGTACTGAGAAACCAATAATTGAAGAACGCTTCTCATTCTTCCACCATACCACTATGTCTGGGCGATTCGCTTGTAACGCTCTATTATATCATATATAAATTTATCAACCATCCTATGCTCAAGTGATAAAAGTTGATAAGTGACTTTGCCTATGTCGAAGTGCCGTGCACGGTATCGAGTGGGTGCCAGGTAAGTACATCCAGATATAAGGTGCTGAATAGACTCCTCATCTCGCTGCAGTACCTACATTTCGTGCAAGTTCGAGTAGGCACTACCTGATCGTGGATTGCCAGCATAAAACCTTCAAATTGCCAAACAGATAACCAGGCGATAGGTACGTATTCCATGCTTTAACATCAATGTATTCTTTATGCTAACAAAATATCTACCGTGCAGCGCTTTACTTGCCCAGCTCCTCCCATGCTTTCAATTTTGTTATCTTGTGGCTCTACTTGGGGGGCAGCTAGCTTTAAATGAGTATAGTTTTCATCTAGTTCTACGATCGTTCTATGTATTCCTGTATCTTTATTGCGAAAGTAGATTTATTAGATTATTATGATTATTAGTATTTTTAAATGTTAGTATACATCAGTCACCCATTCCGGATACAAGTATCAATACGAGTAGGTGAGTAAATTTTTTCTCACTAAATGGCAGGTATCCAAAATGACTGTTTTCTGGAGGTCCATCTAGATGTTTTATACACTTTAATTTTCACCAAGCTTTCTTCCAAGCTCTTGGATATCAGATCCGTTGATGGCACCTCGACCCTATTCAGTTGCCATATTTGTTGCATCCCTCCGGATCTCTTATCCAGCAGCACGATTTCGGGTCGGTTATTCGCCACCTAGCTGTCAGTGACAATTGTCTCATAATAGAATAATCTACCGCACTGATTTACGTCTAATATCAGAGCCGGTTGGCATTTATAATATGATACGTCGGTGTTAAGGAGACCATATTTTTTAGTTAATTTGTGATGTACGATGTTGCATACTTGCTTGGGCCTATGCGGTTAATCTGTATTTGCTAAATAAGTGCACCCTGATGTTATGTGCTAAATGATTTCTGACTTTTCTTGGCATTTCCTACACATGTTCGATTGGATATTAGGATCCTAAATTATAAACTTCTTATGGTCATTAGTATTTATAATCTGATTCTGAATTTGAACCATGAATCCTCCAGTTTCCGTGAAGAGCAACGCATTACTTAGCCACTTGTTCGATGTTGATTTGTGTATGTGCGTTTGGTTTAAGTCTGTGTCCGTGCTCTCGTTTATCTGCATCACATATTGCCGTTAATTTCACGTAGTTGGTCGCAAGGCTGTTTGGTGTGTACGACCTGTTGGGTAATTTTTTCATCATATGCAAATCAGAATTTTCAGCTTTCCTGAAAAATAAATTTCTCAATTTAGAATTGGAATGTAGGGTCGTTATGTCAACAAAAGCTCTTGCTCCTTCGTTTCTGGACAGTCAGAGTATCCATAGCAGTCCTGAGCATAGATGCACCCTGTATTTGGTTATCATAGTTCGGGTGGCTCGGTCGATCGCTTGCAGATCGGATTGAGTTCACTTCAGGATTTCAAATAGATAAACATGTGTTTATTCCAGTAATAAGGTTTCTTGTGTTTAGCTCGGTCTTCGTTACGCTATGATTCTCTTAAAGTACTGATCTCTTATTTTGTCTGCGTTTCCTCTAATACGAGTGCCTGTTGAAGTCCGAGGTTTTTGTAGGTTTTACCATCCTAAATAGCTTGAACTATATCTCCGTTTTGTAGGGTAATATCACGTACAACCGTTTTACCCATTAATATATTTAGGATTTAACACTTGTCTAATCTATCGCTGTAATTTAAATACAACAGAAGAAGTTCGAAACTCTGCGCAGCAAATACCAGCCAGTACAGCCACTATCGAATACGTTAATCAATTTATCATCTATTTCATTAACAAAAACAGAGAAAACGGTCTCTCTAAAGAGACTTTGCAATTGCTCCAAGAACCATTCCAATAGAGGACATAATAGCAAGTGTAGATGATAGTATCCTAAAACTACCCCAAGAGTAGGCAGGTTCATTTTGATATGAAACTGTGAAAATACTTCGCAGTTCTAAACTACCTTAGCCGCAGAAAGCACAGCTATAAAGAGCCGTAACAAAGAAGATGTTATAATTCTACCTGAGGAAAAGCCGTGAAAACTTTCGTACAATGTTAATAAACGACTAAAAGAAACCAAGAAAATTCGAACCAAGACGGTGCCTGTTCAATTGAAAATTTCCTTTTGGTGATAAGGTATTCTAATTTTTAAGTTACCTAGAAACTGAACTAAAATCAACCTCTGAACCAATACCTGTTCCTTGACTTTAGTGCGGAATTATTAAGGTGCATCGAAGATTGGTTGAAACTCATAAAATCTATAAAAAGAGCTGACTTTTGACAAGCCTCCTTTTTTGGTCTAGTATTTTATACACTAGTACACAGGAGCCAAAATCTAAAACGTTTCGATTTGATGTCCCAGATTTTGGACTTGGATGTGGTCGTAAAGAAAGAGGCAAATTGTGTTTTGTGGTTTAGGACTGGAAAATTCACTTGTGACTGTCCGTCATTATCGATGTCCGGTCCGTAGCGACGAGAAAACCACCGTTGTTTTGACTGAGGTTGCTACCAATTTACCAAATACTTCTAAAATTGGGTTTTCTTCTATGGTTGGTTCTGATTTAGAGTATTCCCAAAAGAAAACGAAAAAAAAAACCGAGATTTTATATTTAAAAATGTAAAAAGGAATGGATTGAACTATATCATGAGAGAAGATAGAGGTAGCAAAGCATTTAGCAAGTTTGCTACAGTTTCATTGCAGTTGGGATTAAACATATTATGAGTCACAATAATCTCTAATAAAAAATCTTTGGTTCTTGTTGTAAGTTATTTTGATATTATTAAAAATAAATTATAGATGTATTTGGTATTAATCCACAATGCAGATGCGGATAAGTAGTTTAGTACCATATGTAAGTAGGTAGTTAAAATTAATGTTCTTATTTGTTTTTCTTTTCTAAATAAAAACTTTTTTATATGTCCTGAAATCAACATTTTGTATTACTGTATAGAAATGCTGCATAGGAAACATTCCTAGTTACACCTAGTATTTTTTATTTTTTAAAAACGTGAATGCTATGACAACCTTTAGGCTATCTCTTCAGAATAATTCTTATGTGCCTCTATATTATAAGCACCACTTTTTTTTTGGAGCAGTGTGGACTACGAATGGATTTTCTACTTATATTTTATTTGTTCATAATCATGTTATTTATTATTAATTATTGTAATCATACAGGCATTGTTATTTAAATTTAAAAGTTACAATATGTTACATACTATATGTAAATTTCAAAAACGGATTTATCCAAAAAGAGATTAAATTTAAAAAGTAAGACATCTTTATAAAGAGAAATCAATGAGCTTTACACTGATGTGCTACTTGACCTTAATTTAAGGTTTTAGGTTTTATTTCCATTTTCGCTTGAAGATTGAAGAAGTGCAGTTTAAAATGCACAATAGCCTTAAAAGTGTCTTCCTCGAAAGTAAAGTTGATGGGTCGGAACGGTTATTGATAAAATTATTGTCAATGAGAGGAAATGTGACTGTTTAATTCCCGTACTTACCTTTTACCAGTCACAGATTTATTATTCTCTGCTATGAATAAAAGTTTAACATTATTAATTTATAGGTCATTGAAATAGTTACTTAAATTTAATAGTCATTTACATTACTAGTGCGGTATGACGATTTTTTTTAAGCCGTTCAACAGCAAAATATCTACTGAAAATTATAAACTTCATAACTTGTATTTTTTCGTATGTTATTTGTTCTTATTGTACTATTTAATTTAGACATTTAAAAAAATATTCACAACTTTGTTTAAGACCAGCTTGCCGAAAGTATTGTTCAGGAACAATCATATACATTTTGTCCAGTACATACCTAGCTAGTTTTCAAAAAATTATAAATAAATGAGGCAGTTTAGATTGTGTAGATCTAGTGCGCATTAGTACTATTGGTAGTCAGTACTAAAAAAACAATATTTTTTATTTTGCTGTTGGTCCTTGACCTACATAAAAAATACCTAAATTTATTTCAAAAAACTTTAAATGCACAAAATAATATAAGAAAAAATACATTTAAGACAATGAAACAATTTTTTAAATTTAGGAAAGAACAATTGGATGCAGATTGGACAAGATGTCGTTATGTTCAGACTCTCATTAAAAATATATACATTAAAATCATAAATATCTGAAGAACAATCTTTATACTTAAGGCTGTTAAAAAGATCATTATTTTTTCCTCCTCCGGTTTTAAAAACAAGTGTTGCCTTATTTTAGGGACACTTTTCGGTGGATTTAAGTTCTGGAGACACATGACAATTTTCTTACCTTCCCTTGAAAAATAATTTACCTTTAATTGAAGGTGACGCAGAATATATAGTTGCCTGTTTGTATCGTTCTAATCGTTTTTTATATTTTACTTTATCCCTTCTAAGCTATTTAGTTTCTCTTTTGCTGCATAATAAAGAGTCGCTGGTCCTACTGGTACATAAATGTTTGCGAACGAAAACATTTTGACAGCTGTTAGTATTAAAATAACATGATAATGATTACACAGTTATTGTTTAATAATAATAATAATAATAATGGCCTGATGAGCCTCAAAAGGGCGAAACGTCGTCAATTGTGCCGGTAGAGATGATGAAAAATGCTTAAAGGCTTATCGGTATAATGGCCCATGAGATTTGGACCCTATACCTGAATTAGCTTATCAAAGGCAGAATTATTTGTCCGAATGGTTCTTATTGAAACTTTGGTCTAAAAAGCCGATATTATGGATTTTCATCCTTTGGCGCCGTCGTTTCGCCAACAATAGTTGGTATCGCACGGCAAACAGAAAATTGAAAGCCTTCGCATATAGCGCTTGTGTTTTTAACTTTTACATTACTACTAGAGGTTCAAATAACAAGCCTCACACTTATACCCATAGATGACGCTTCTTTACTCTTTGGGTTAATTTCTTACTGCCTTAACTTTTCATCGTATATAGTCAAACTGCCGTTGAATATTTTTCATCATCTCTACCATATGGTTGCATTGGCCTGATGAGCCCCAAAAGTGCGAGACGTCAATTGTGCCGGTAGAGATGATGTAAAATGTTTAAAGCTTTGTTGGTATAATGGCCCATGAGATTTGAACCCTATACCTGAATTAGCTTATCAAAGGCAGAATTATTTGTCCGAATGGCCGTTAAACTTCCTATCAATAATAATAATAATAGTAACCAATAATTATATTTATTTGCGAATTTAAAATTAGAGTATAGGGTAGGTTTTTTGAGTTGAGTTAAAGTCACAAAAACAACTATTTGAATATCCTCATTGCTATTCATTTTTGATAAAATTGTATAGAAATAAATTAAATATTTATAGACCTGAAATAAAAGAAAATAGAATAAAATATGCATCTCCCTAAGGCACATATTTTCCTTATTTGTATTCATCAGAATTTCCTGTATTCAAAAAGTCAAACATTTTAAAAACATGGAATTATAATTATCATACCTAATTAATATAATTTTCGAATCTACATTTAATAGCCTGATATGGCACAGATCGAAAGCAAAAGGTTGTTTATTCTATATCTTTTTTGCGAGTGTGATAATTTTTGAAATGATTCCCTTTACTATTAACATAATTTTTACGGCTATGTTTTGATTAACAGACGTCCGCTGATTTGATATATCCGAATCAGACCTTACATTAAAAAAGATACGTTTTGCATAAGTTTGCTCCAAATACCAAGTAAAACAAATAAAGTCTAAAGTATGGTAACGAAAAATAACACTAGAACTCAGTGTTGTTTTGTTTGAGTGTAAAATATACAAATTAAATATACTATAATTGTATCTAAAATTTCTAGTAAATACTTATTTATAAATTCAAATACGTAACTACTCGTTTCCATTTTCATAAAGGATTTAACAAATAAAGTTGCAAGCTGCCTATGCAAAACTCTTAATCCATAAAAGCACGTGTTCCACTGTCAAACGAAAATAAAACTTGAAAATCCACCATCAGGCCTATTTGATCTTTACGCTTCCACCGTTTATTCATTGCATTCGAATTATTGTACGTTTAAGATTTTTATTAACTATTTGAATTTGTGATTGAATAAGTGTAGCTTTTTTTGTCATGTAAGGTTCCGATTTTCTTTACTAATAACATAACTTTAACCTACAGGTTTTTTGGTTACAAATGTATACCCCATTAACTTTCATGTCTGTAGATATCAAAAAAAGTTCTCAATACAAAAAATTTTTCGAATTGTGCGAATTTTTATTTAGTGTTGTATGCAAATATACATGGTGTTTAGCGTTTCTGATATCAATGAACTTTGGTTTCTTAAATATAATACTGTATATTATAAGTCCCTGGAATGGTTTCCTTTTTGTCGATCAAAAATAAATTGGTTTGATACATTTACCAATGAAGACAGTCGAGAAAATTTAACGAAAACCCTGCTGTGCAAGGCAATTTGGTCGACTTTTCGGTACCACATATCCGGTACCAAATGTGGTACAGAAAAATTTTCAAACTGGTCTCTTAGAAACACGTCTCCTACAAAAATACAGTCAAATTAATGGCCCTATCCGTATTTTCCGAAATACGCTCTCCGAAAAACACAGTTTTCTGGAAAAAACACGACATCGCTACGTAAAAACTGTAGTAACAAACGGTCACGTTTTATGTATAGAATGGTTAACGTTTGTTAAAAATTCTATACGTGAAACGCGGCTACATATATTGTGCAGTCATTTTGTAAATTCAAAAATATGGGCATGTAATTAAAGAATGTATTTTCATATAATATGTAAAAATCTGAATTAAAGAAAAGTAACTGCTCAAAAGTTACAGAAACTAGAAAGTAAGAAGGAACAATAAAAACCATATTTAAAAATGTTGTGCAGTTGAAAAGGTAAAAGAAAAAACAGGCCCTCGAACAGGCTTTTTGACAGGTCTCATCATATTTTTTTTAAAATTAAACCTTAAAAATTACATGGAACTGTAAAAACCGTATTTAAAAATTTTCAGCAATTCAAAATATAGGGAAAACAAAAAAATTGCTCCTCAGGAAGCTACATGGAACTATGAAAAACGTTTTTAATTCTTTTAAGTAGTTTACAAGTTGTGGGGGAAAACGTCTTTTTATAATTAAAAAAATTAAATAAATAACGGCTTTAAAAGTTACATGGAATCGTATAATCCACATAAAAAATTTGTAATGACCCTGCATAAAATAATATAAAGTTTACTACTTTTCCGAACAGTATAATACTGAATTTCATTACATTTCCTATGCTAAACATATACCAGCATAAAAAAATTAGAAACTCTATGCCCGTATACTAAAAAACCTCACAAAATATATAAACATACCGGCCTACGTACTAAAAAATGCATCTATCCAGTTATTGCACCCCCTGTACATTCTCAGAATCCTTCACAGATATTCCCATTTGTGTATATTTTTAAGTACTTACCGATGTCGTAATCAGTTTTCCGACAGGACGCCTGCTTTTTTCTATAAAAAACAAAATGTATCAAAAAAGAATTCTTTTTTGAAAGATTTTTATTAAAATTTTCTACTTTCCAGTCATTTTCCGACAGAGGTGCATTCAGGTTTTGGTTCTCCTCTATATTTCCCATGAAAAATGTCTCTTACAAAATTTTGCTAGGACGCACCCAGTTCAAACGCCCCAAAACACACTTTTTTTGAACGAAAAAAAATCGTTAAATCACGAAACGGGTTTGAAGCTCAACCAAAAACAATAGGGTTCTGTAGGACCCGAACAGCCATCGTTCCAGAAAGTTTCGACAAAAAATCAAAAATTGTGAGCTTAACCGTGTTACATCGAAGTTGACTTTTTTGGTCGACTTTGCGGTACCACATCCCCGGTACCAAATGTGGTACAGAAAAATCTGCATACGAATCGTTTAGATCTACGTCTCCTCTAAAAACACATGTCAAATTCATCGCTCAATCTCTAATAGTTTGGTTGAGATAGAAAGCTTGGCTTCAACTCCGCCAATTGTAATTTAAATTTTCTTAAAATTACAATAAAGCCATATTTATTTTATTTATTTATTTACTTAAATATACCCACCGAAAGGTCGAAAAACACGGTTTTCTGAAATGACACGACCCACATCAGGTTTTCGTCCCCAAGTGTGAGAACCATAGTAACAGACGGCGGCCGTTTGTTTACAAGGCATGAAGTCAAGACGACTCTTAACTCTCAAGGTCTTGTAGGCCCAGTCGGGAGTGTAAGAAAGTAAGACTTTATCATGGGACCTGGTAAAGCCAAAACAATCTGGCTGTTCTGCCGGCTGCTCGCAAGAAGTAGATGGAATGTCAATCTCCTCATTGGGGTGCTGACAGAGAGAAAGACTGGAGGACCTGTAGCTTGACATAAAAAATATTTTGAACCATAGGCGATGTTAGAACATTTTTGAGGATAAAAAAGGTAATCTGAATTTAATGGAATGATAATTCAGTGAGAAATACATTATATTTGAAAGTTATATGAAAAACAATAAATATATAGCAATAATAACAAGTTTTAACAAACATTTTTGCTGAAAATTAATATACAGGGTACTTCAAAAAACACAGACACTGCTTAACGGGAAATTTCTTGGCATAAAATAAGACTAAAAATTTATATACACTAAGGTTCACAACGGCCTCATTTTCAAAATAGGGGGTCTATTTAAACCGAGTTATTATATTCTAATGAAACCGGTGCAGTAAGAATATGTACAGAAATACATTTTTTATAAAACATTCTTGGCAGTATATGACAGATCAGTGGCGTACAAGCGAATAAGATTATGCATTTTTTGACCATTTTTTCGAGTTGCCATTTTTGACATTTTCGTGAATGGAACTTATTCTCTGATTCATTTCACACTTTGATTTGATTTCACAAATTGGTTGATAAATCAACCATATTGCAGCTATTTTAATTTGAAATAATTTATGTGGTTCTAAAAGAGGAAAATTTGAAATTAAAGGCATCCCTAATTCTAACAGATCTCAAATAAATCATTACTTGACATAAGTAATCAAAGCAATTAAGCTTTGGTACTTTTTTTTTAATATTTCAACACACATGTTCCTGTATCATTTAGGAAAACATTGATTATTATAATTTTCGCTGGAACGATGTGGTGGTTTGAGCCCCCCTGATAAATCCTACAGACTCTAACGAGAAATGAATCAACTCAAGGAACATGATAAATAAAACCGAAAAAGAAAACATATTTCTGAGTTTAATATTAGAAAAAAAGTCAACAGGCGGCCAAAACTTGAAATTCTATGAAGAAAAAAGACAAATTGTCAAACGGTTTGGTTTTGAGTAATTTGAATTTAATAAAATTGAACACTTCGTAAAATTCGAAAAAACGCGGCTCATACTTAAAAGATAAGTGAAAATAACCTCTCAACTCAAAGAAACCGTGATAAACCCATGGTCCTAAATATAATGGATATAAAACATGCTTGTAAAAAGATCAATTCATATATATATATATATATATATATATATATATATATATATATATATATATATATATATATATATATATAAATATAAATATATATATATATATATATTTATATATATATATATATATATATATATATATATATATATATATAAATAAATGTATATCACTATATAAATATATATAGTGACAGCATCACAAAAAATGCATACGCTGGTCAGTGGAAACCACACAAAAATTAAATTCAACTAAGTCGTCTAATAGGTACAGTACAGGAAGTACATGTTCTTTGGCATATTTTTTAGATGCTGTGAGTTTTCTAGTATTAGTTCCTTTTTGACCTTCCCATATTAACAAAAATTATTTTTAACCTAAAAAATTAATTATTATAATATGTCAAAAACAAGAATATCAAATTACTGTAAGTGCCTACATTTAAGTCCTTTCTAACAAAACGAAGTCCATTCTTCAGCCTGCGTTATTCAGCTCCAACCCATGACATCCCGTCTTGAAAGGTATGGACTTACTTATTACGAAGACGGTTTTCTGCTCCTGATGTCTCCAAACTCGCATTTTTGTAGAATCTGAATTTAATCCAAATTGCTTTTTGTATACAGTATTTTTACTCATTCATCATTTGTCTAAGCAAGTTATCTCGAGCTCCGCATTTGCCGCTGGATGGGACCCTCAATGGGTGCCGACTTCAAAGCTGGCCTTTATGAAGGCAGTTTCTTATAATCTGGTCAACAGTGTGGACCTACTGTAGTCTTGTTACCACTTGCGTTGTGTTAGATTTCTCTTTGCCTGCAACTGCACCGATCTATCTGTTTCACGCCCTGAATATCATTTACTAACATTCCCTACATTTTTTTTCGGTTGGTTGTCGACTAGTATGAAGCAATACAGCATACGTAGGGTTTCCGCTATTATGTGCTTTTCGGAAGTAGCGGGAGAATCAGAGTGGAAAATATTCCTGTTTGAAAGAATACATGTGCCGCAAATGTGAAGATTTCTAGTTTTTTTGGGAATTTACTCCGTTTATCCGTGCTAGTACCACGTGATATTAGATTTGACAGAAAGAGGTTATGCGCATAACTGGAAACAAATTTGAGGGGAGTGATAAAACCTGAACAATGGACGACATGATACATATAAACATAATATTTGAAAAGTAATTCACCGTATCCTTTTGAGGATACAACTACGGCTCTATAGTCCTGAAATCTGAGGCTATCACAATGAACTAAATCAATCCACAACTCCCTACGTTATGAAATCTTCTCTAAAGGCAACGATTATTTAAAAACGTTGTTCCAGGTAGCATATTTAAATGATACCTCTGATATCCGGACCTGCCAC
Source organism: Kuschelorhynchus macadamiae (assembly GCA_030620095.1). NCBI lineage: Eukaryota > Metazoa > Arthropoda > Insecta > Coleoptera > Curculionidae > Kuschelorhynchus > Kuschelorhynchus macadamiae. Next base: position 970,517 of record JAUTXW010000536.1, on the reverse strand, counting down.
TAGCACCCAATTTTCTGTGGCTTCAAGCTGCCAATAGCACGTCTGTCTGCTTTAACAACTAAATTCTCAAAATTAGAAACGCTTGTAAAAAATGAACGCCAAAACATCGACATGATTTTTGTTCAGTTGATTAAAATAAAATGTGCTCATGGTGCAAAAATATTTGATAACCACTAATTTATTCATGGTATAAGCAAGATGTTTTATACTTTACTTATTTTCCGAAATCTTTTGGCAGTATATTTTGTATGCATTTCTAATAAATTGTTTTCAAGTATCAAAATGTAAAAAAAATAAGAATAAATTTTATTTTGATTTTTGCAAAAAAGTGTATACATAATGTTCTATTTTTAATAATTCTAACAAAAAATTTATAGATGACTATAAGCATAAGCATTGAATTTATAAATAAAATTATATCTTTCGCGAAACATGTCTAGCTGCGGATGGATCACTAACAATACTTGACTTCGTAAATAATTGGTCTGAAGACATTATGTTTTTACTTTTGCATAAAACCTCTTCAAAGCAAAATAGGGTTTCTTACATTTAAGCAGCACGAAAACGGAGCTTCGGAGGTTTGATTCAGTGCTGCAGGTTTTTATAATTAATGAGTTAAAAAATAGTGTTGCTTCTGTTCAAACAATATAAGAGATATTTTTTCCAGAATTGGTTTGCTCACCTGTAATTATATAGTTACCTAAAAATTGACATAAAAAATAAACTTACTTTTACACCCGAGCACCGTCGCGTCGCAAAAATCACATAGGCTTATCGGATAGGTATCTATATAAACATTGAAATCGATGGCACTACTTTAATCAGAATATTAACTTAATGGCGAAATTAATTAAAACCAGCATTACTTTTTTATAGTTTTCACTGCTTGTGAAATTTGAAATGCGAAAATTGAGATACTCTGCATAAAGGCATTCGCCCCATTGACAACTCGATAATGAATTAACTCGAAAAGAACGCTGTATCTATAAATAGGAATGTTTACCAAGATAAAAATATCTTTGCCGATTTAATGCTTTAATAGGAACCCAAATTATGGTTACTTTACGCATCAGCGTTAACAAAGCCTCACCAATTTTTTATGTCAAAATTAATTTCAATATTACCGGCGCTAATTATTTTGTTTTCAACAAAGCTTCCTGTTAGAGGTGGATAATTTTGCGCTAGATACAAACATGCATGTACGAATTGTGTCAAAGCTTTTACCAATAAAGTGTAATTAACAAAAATAAAAACACAAGTATAAGCAAAATGGGCGTGCTCTAAGTTAGAAAGGGGAAACAAGCAAGGTAAGTGTTATTATGTCCTGCTTACAGTGCGATGAATTAAATTACCACTTACATTCATCAGTTTAAGTAAAAAACGTAATAATAAAATCGCATTGAAGTCGTCAACGTGAACGCGTATCATCTACGATGTACCTCGCACAATATACTAACTACACGGCACGGCGCGGCTTACCGGACTTGTGAATAGCTAGCGCTGTGACGTAGGCAGCATTCGATTATACCCATTTGAATTATTACCGACTTTGCTATGGTTTTTTTATGTACATTATTAAACCTTTTGTTTAACAAACTTTTTTATTTGCTCAACTGTTTAAGTAGCTGGCTTTTTTTATAAAAGTCTTTTTCAAGAAGAAAAAAATATCGATTTTAATGTAATAAAGGTTTTTTTTCAGGTCAGTCGACGTATAAAGTTAAGCAAGCCCAGACAATTAATTCCAATGGGTGATTATCCAGGTAAATGCTCGTGGAGGTAAATCATCGTTCTGGCTAATAGTCGTCGGGTTTCCAGTGAAAAGATGTTGGCATGGGGTTGAAATGTATTTCCACGATTGATTTTCCGCATGACGTCAAGACGAGCGCGAGCGGGGTCGAGTGAAGTTCATTTAGGAGGTTGAACTCCAGACATGGGCGGCGTATTACAGGGATTATTGGGATATGGCACACGTCTAATGAAAGCATGCTAGCAGTAGTTATTGTATGTTAATACATAGGTGCCTGGTGCACCCAATATTATGGATGAGAGGGACTATGTATGTATAATTTTTTTAACACATCTACATACGTTTTAATTGTGCATTGCGCAAAAATTAGTATCATCAAGACCCTGACCAAATACTATCGTTTAGGGTGAAGCAAGTTCCAATATAATGAAGATGACATACTGTCAGATTATATATTTGCCTAAAGGATTCTACATAATTTTGCAACCAGATAATCTGGCTCTTGATATACTGTTTTTATTTATTTATTTCTCTTTGGGATACATACAGGTCTAGCCCACAAAATTGTGTCCACTATTTACATGTTAATTTAATCGTTAACATACACCTAAAACTACACAGCTACATATTATAATCTATTACTTAACATATTGTACAATATAATTAATACTAGAAAAAAAATGTCTTAATACCCATTTAGAAATTGGGCCTTTAAAGCTTTTTTAATATTTTTGGAGGACATACAGAACAAATCAATGTTATCGCAGTGAACATTTGCAGAGTTTAACATTCTAAATATAGGAGAGTTTGCACAGCTATTAGTGTGAGCCATAGGAGGTACAAACGAACGAGTGTTTCTTAGATTTCTTTGAGGAACTGCTATTGGAATTTGGGATAAAAGATCAGTTGAATCGACTTGGCAACAAATAATTTTTTTCAGAAAAATGATATCATTTATAACCCTGCGATCTGCCAGGCTTAAGAGTTTAAATTCTTTGCGTAAATAATTGTAATCTGTGGCCATGTTGTTCCTAAATGCCAAAGATTTATGAACAACAACAACAAAGCCACTGTTTAGTGAATAGTTCGAGGGAGTTTTCTGTCATGATGGCAGGGTGCACTACAAATTATCAAAAAAATGGTACATAGACCACTCACTGGCAGTAAAATTTAAGAAGACTAAACTTCTAAATAGAAGCAAAGCCTAAGATGTAATATAATATCTGCATTTAACCGTAGACGCTAACTTGAATTTTTACTTGGAAGAACTAAATTTATGGCTTACCTTGGCAAGGTGCTGATTCAAATTGAAATTCACTGCAAATCAGATTGAATAAAATATAACACACTTTTAGTGTTCCGACACAACTGATGAATCCTAGCTAAGACTTATTAAAAATATACCACGGAATTATTATGATGTTTTGCGTTTCATTAAAATCCTTTCAAGGGCAGAGGGTATACAAAAGGACATTCTTTTTTGCATATGGTATTATGATCATTAAAACAGAAAATACAAATTACTACACTAGCTTACCCATATGTAATAGAATAGAACAATTAGTTCTATTCTGCGATTTTTTTTAAGAATTGTGATTAGTCCGCAGACTGCTGTAAGTAGTCCGGATTTTAAGGTGTTTGGTTTCTGAAATTTAGAGTTTTTATTACTTTATTAGGAGACTTGCTCAATTCTGGTAACATTTTTCTTTGTCTATGTAGAAAGACTTTCTTTAGAAATAAAAATCTCCCATAATGGCAACATACATGCTTCTACACAAAACTTAAAAATTCATATTTATTACATTAAAAACTCCAGATCGATTTGGTCGTATTCAATTAAATACAAAGTAAATAATTGTATCACATATTGTGTATGCTTTAGCAACGAAAATCAAGATATCTAGATATATGTAATAACAATGACTTTTCGTGTCTTGTCCCGACTAATTTTAGCAAAAAATGCGACAATTTTAAATCAGCATTGTATAATAAGATATATACAACGGTGAATTGAACATTTTATTAAAGTTTTCGTTATCGGAAATACATGCTTTGCTTGTTCGTCTAGAAATATTTTGGAAATATTTATGAATGTGAGTAAAATTTGCTTTGAACTCTCGTTCTAAATTTCGGACCAGCTCTATTCGTTTCAGGGACCCTTGCCGTTCCGCGAATCACCGTTTGAGTACTAGTAGTCTCCTAAACCTCGATTACACTGGTTATTCGCTAACAACACTACTTTAAATGATAACTTTGACCTTTTCATGCAAACGTCTTGAGCCTTTAAGACAAAACAGAGTTAAATTTATTTTAATAGAGAAATCGCCACTGTACTGTTAAGTTCCTAGTAGTGCTTATTATCACTTCTGGAATAAACAGATGTCTTAGGTATCTTGTGCAGCTATTTAATTGTTTTACTTTAAAATAAAAAAAATAGCATATTAAATATTTAATGCTGTAGGATTGGGACATTTCTAACATAAACATTATATATCCTCTACTACATCCCAATGTAGAGTATTAGAGATGTTAAAAAATATCTTCTGAAATATCTTGAATAAAACATTATTCGCTTTTTAGAAATACCAATATTTTAAATAGTTATGTGAAAAGAAAATATTATTTTTGCCTAGTTAGCATATAGTATTTATACCTTTATCTAATTATAGAAACTAAAGAAACCTGCCCCCTCAGCAAATAATACTAAAATAGCAGAGGATAAAAGTTAAATTTATTAAACAAACTCAACGTATCTAAAACAAAAAACAAACTCTTCTGTACTATTATTTTACAGCAGCAGACTTACGAACCTAATTCGTTTACAAATGAAACACGTTTCGAGTTAGTGGAAATAAATTAACTCGCTATTATCCATATCCTGTGTGACAAAAGCTTCTAGTGATAAACTATGTGTTTGCCAAAAATGTTTTGAAGAATTCTTTGTACAGAACGTGTCCTTATATTTTGTGCCTGCCCTATATACAGGTTTTATTTATAGATAGACAAAAAAAAACTTAGTTGCAAAAGTTGTAGGGTTTTATCAGAACCGTTGTAGTTTATTTTTAGGTCCTGAGATTTTAAAAAATAATATTTATTAGACATGTATTTCTGTTTTATTTGATGTATTGGCCGTGACTTCGGGCCTTTTTTAAAACTAAAAGACGAATAATAGCAGTCAGAATGAGTATTCTTACATATTAATTAAAATATAACTTAAAAAGAGTTTGTCAACAAGAACGATGGTGGGTTGTTTACATTTGAAATATACGAATATACAATTTGAGTGTACAAAGGATTGTGAGGTTTTATTCCCTTTGCGGTACCCTTAAACATATTGAGGCAATAATTAATGAATGGCTACGTCATATATGTCAAAAAAGACAGGTAAGAAAATGAACTAAAAATGATATAACAATAAAGTATAATACATAATCCAGTTTCTTTTAATTTTACGCATGGTTCACTTCATTTCATTAAGACACATTATGGATACCATAATATCTATTCCTCCAACGTTGTAGGTGATATAACGTAAAAGTATTCTATAACAAACGTGTCAAATTGGTATGAGACTTTTAAAAAAATCACTTATAAATTTATTTTTTTTGGCCTTGAGCTTAACTCATTTAGCTACGAGAAACAAAATTATTTTTTTCTGAAATATCTAAAAGGACTATACATTTCGGTCAGTGGCGGCTCCTCCATTAAGGTATATGGTCAATGACCCCCCAATAAATATTTCCAAACAAATAAATAAAATAATACATAATTTATATTTTATCATTTTTTTTTAAATTTGGAAATTCCCTCTTTACATTAGCGAAAGCGATGCCTCGCACGGCTGGCGGCCCGCGTTGACCTCATAAGTATCACGGAGGCCAGTTTTTCCCGATCAAGTTTTCATTTTCACAGAGGCGCATAGGTAATACACGGCTAACGTTGGCAAAGTTTGAGTCAACAGCCGCGCCGAGGAAACTTAACTATTTTTGTCAGTTGATGTGTTTAATGTGGATCCTGTGATAGGTTGTGGTTACGATGGCGTATATTTATACATTTTATTTTCAACACTTTGCATTTTGTTTGTTGATTTTGTGGTTTAAATTTATGTTTTACAGAAAGGTAGCCACAATGTTTTAGAATATTAAGACTTTAAAAGCCAATTCAATTATTTTGGCGAGCTGAACTTTGAGAAACGACTCGAATTTAAGACCGGTAGTCGACCTTCGCCGAAATTTAAAATTCAGCGAACAAGTAAAGACAAACCAGTAAATCGATATTTTTGTAAAAATATGTACGATTTATCTGCCTGGACATGCGGTTGCGAAGTAACAAAGACATTTTATTGTTTCGTGTGTCTGATTTTTTCAGATGATTCTTTGTTGTATATATATTGACCCCCTGAAAAGTTGACCACCAGCCGCCACTGATTTCGGTATGTTCTTGGGATGATTATTATAACAAATAATAGGATAGAAATTTAACATTTACATCCCAGATATTAGATTTATAATCCCTACTTATAAATTTAATCTTTTTGTAACTTCAATGGTTCATTACGAAGGGCTTTTTTGGGTATCTGAGAATCTTACATAAATAACATGTAAAATAGGAATATATTTTGTACAGTATTGTTAAAATACTACATTAAACACTTTAACACGTGCAAAATGTCCAACCATATTAACACTTACACCTAGTTTTTCGACTCGTAATTTTTTTAATTACTTAAAAATATGTTGTTAATTAGATAAACAGTATATTTCGAGCGAATAATGTTCTCATAATACTTCCATATAGGTACTCACTTTATTCGACCTTTTGTGAAACGCCTAGAAGTCCGACGATCTTCTAATACCAAAGGAAGGAAGCAACAAGCAATCCAACTTCGACTAAACTGCTCGTCAAGCAGGCGAGCGCTGTAAATCTACTTCCAGCATCGGATATTTCTCTCCCCACCAGTGGGATCTTATCAATACACTTATAAGAAAAAATCAAATAACTATTTTTTAGATATAAAAAACCCGAATGCAATTTCATCTACCACGGACCGTATTTAAAATAATAACTACTGAATTTAGAAAAGTATGCTACTGATTTTTCTACATCCTACATGACAGGAGAGATAAGTTAACTCTTAATAAATTTAGCAAAACTTTTAGGAGATAATTCAAATTCGTCACAAAAACCAGTGCATTCTATTTAAAAAAAAATGCGTATCTCCAAAATAATTTTAAACTGCAATAATATTAAAACTTCTTTCTTAAAAGCCCACCTAAAACTGGACGAGAGGTGCTAGAGGCGTGCATCAAAATAAAATTTGTTTTTTTTTACATGCCCTAAACGGTGAAGCTGGTAACTTTCTAAAAAATCAGTGGCGTACCATACCTACGCCCATAGTTGAAATAAAGACTGTTGAATTATGTCAAAATATGGCCTTTAAATACTGCCAAATCTTAATCAAATAGCTCTTACTGTCTCGGAATTACTATAATTTTTTTTTTATTTTAACACCCTGTATCTCCTCAAATAAAGCATTTGTGGACAGCTATTTATATTAACTTTTTTCTTAAAATGATTTTCTCGATTCAGTCCCTGAAACCTTATGTGTTTAATTAACATACTTTAAAAAAAACAACATAATGTGGCTGTAAGTTAGTTTATCAATCGAATTATGATCTCGACAAATCGTATCTAGTGAATTTAATAGGAGCTCTGCTTATCTGGTCACGTTCTTCAGGGTAGGAAATATTTCTGAAAAATAAAGGAAAACAAATTGTCTTTTTGTACATATGTAAAAAAAATTTTGGTTATGTACTTAAATAAACTACAGTTTCGAAACCTTAGAAGTGTAGTACTGAATACAATATTTTCATAAAAATGTAATTTAATTTATAAATTTAAAAAATCTTATAAAAACTTATACAACTTTAAATAGGTACTCATCATTAGAAGACAATAAATGGTTTTACGTTATACTATTTACCTCAGGAGCGAAATCATAGAGACATTTTGATATTTCCAAAGCAGCTCTACATTTATCGTCAGGGGTTTTTACTGAAACAAGTAATATTGGTAAATAATAACCAACCCAAATTTGCATATTTCTTGTTTTCGAAAAAGTTAATGCTTCATTATTTAAACTTTTAAATATTTTTTACAGGTATATAACAGCATCACTATAATAACAAAGGCTTGGGAACCTAGCATTTTTCTAACATTCATTATTCCATGACAATACTTTCACCTCGCACCAACTCATTTGAGAAGGCTTGGAGCCTCCAAGCCTTCTCATCTTAGCGGGGTACACGGTGTCAATTTTACAAGCATGTGCTACTACAAATCGTCTGGCCGACCCCACTACAGCAAGGCTGTATATGTCACTTTAAACGGTTAAAAGTTTTGTTCTGCCTATCCTATTTTATCTCATCACACTATCTACTTAGCAATCCGGTTATAAACCATTTTATGCAACATGAAAGTAGATGTCATATAAAAACGCACAAACTTGAAAAAATTTACTTGTTTTATTAAGCTGATTTTTCAATATTTCAATAAGTATTTTAGCGCCAGAAATCCGGCAACATAGCGCACTTGACGTCAAAAATAAATAACTTTGACATCGCAGGCAGTGGCGGCTTGTGGGTTTAAGAACGGGTGAAGCGCAACGTTGCTAGGTGCATAGCGCAGCAGGCGAAAATTTTTGGGGGTGCCGCGCCCAAAATGGCTATTTTTTAACCTTTTTATGATGTTAATGTTATCCATAGCTTTGGAGCGTTTTTTAAAACTGAGGGAAAATATTATAAATTTATAACATTTTAAATTATTTTTTTTGTTCTTAAAAAATAGTTATGTACCTATATCTTAAAACTAATTTCGATTCGATTCGATCGATGCAAAACTGCTTCCGCTTCCGATGATCCGAACTCACTAATTTACATCAATTCTATAACAAGCGAACAAGCGCCTTTTATGCCGCTCCCATCTCTATTTGGCTTACGGATATTCACCATTGCGTTGCCATAGCAACTGCCGTAAAGAAATCTAAGCGCAAAAGCCAGCGTGCGGTGGGAGTCTGATGCGGAATTTGTTACTGCTGATTGTGATTCCTCAACGGATCGCTTTTATGAAAAGGTGTTCAGCGCGCTAAGTTTTTAAGTCATTATTATTTATTTAAATAATGGTATAATTATATAATGTCCTAGTGTCCTAGAATATAAAAATCCTATAAATAGAACAAGCAAAAATAATGTTAGTTTTGTTATATAAAATTTTCTCCTAAACTGCTCACCAACTGAGATATTCGTTCTTAAAATAAGGATCTGGAAAACAAGTTTTCCAAATAATTTTGGATGGTTTGACGTAACTTAATAATATTTGGGTTATTGAAGCTTAAGTTACTTAGGAAAATGTTAAGAGTCAAATAAAGCGGAACGAATGGGGGGGGGAGAGGGGGTCGAGAACGAACTAAATTTCTTTACTACACAATTTTTTATCTGCGTAAAGATATTTCATTAAAAACATCTTTTTTTTGTCGCTCAGACATACTTAAAGATAAAAGGTCCTCTTTATCAATTTCCAAAAATTGACTCTTCTTCGAGAAAAACGATCATTTTTAAAACACTGCATTAACTAAGGTAAATTGATTTACCTGAAAATTTGTTGGTAAAGTCCGGTGACTTCTGACTGACAATGAATAGTGAGAGATTTTGACAAAAATACACCTATCAGTAAAGACATAACGATATTATTATGTAAAAATTATACAAAATTATTGTTCCAAACATGAATACATGAATGAATACATTTTATGTTGCCTATAGGTTTTTCAAGTAAATAACATACATGATACATTCTCCTGTCAGCCGAACTGTGGACTGCGTTACTCTTAAGACCAGCATTGGGTTATTTCTTATTTGTGCACAGTGGGGGTTAATTCGAGCCACCAACTCGTCCCTGGTAGTTAAATTGATCAGTGACGTTTAAATTGATTGACATTTTAATAGTAACATCTAGTTTATTTCATTGATTAATATCATTTTGTAGAATAACACTGGCTGTCTAGATTTTTCTATGACAGGCCAGCTCATTATTTTCACAATGAAAATACCCTCCCAATAATAAAAAAAATATTCGGAAAGCCCTAATATGTACCATTTTTTAATAGCCTAATTAGAACCTTTTATATTGGCAGATAAGCAATTTTATTATGGGGCGGCTAAAATGGGTCCATTTTACAACGGAACAATTACCTAGACTGGGTTGTTTACAACATTAGACATAAAATAAACGTTAAACATCACTCTTCTGTTGAGTTTCGAATTGAGTGGTTCTCTGTGTATCGATAAGCAAGTGTATGTGAAGACGAGAATGTCGAGTCAAACGCGCCGAAGTTGCAAACTTTCTCCTGACAAATTTTGTTATATTTGTAGAGAATTTCTGGTGAAATCACAAGCCAGGTCATTTTCCGAAAATGTAAAAAAGCCTACTTTAAATATTTTGGTGTGTTAATTGAGGATCAAGATAAACGGTGGGCTCCCCATGTGTGCTGTGTTAGTTGTAGTGTATCATTAGTGCAGTGGATGAAGGCAAAGAGAAAAAATATGCCTTTTGCAGTTCCAATGGTATGGCGACAACCCACCAATCATTCTGACGATTGTTATTTTTGCCTGACAAAGACTGAAGGTTATTCCAAAAAGGGAAAGCACAATATAGAATATCCAGATTTGCAATCTGTCATACGACCTGTTCCTCATAATGCAAATTTGCCAGTGCCGATTGCGCCTCTAAATTGGCAAGCTATTGATTTGAGAGATAATGGAGATAACGCATCATCAGGCAGCTCAGAAGAACCGTGCACCGATCCCACTTTTACCATAGGTCCCAGTTCCGGCAAGCCACATTTGATTGTTCAAAGTGAACTAAACGATTTAGTACGTGATTTGGGGTTATCCAAGCAACTGTCAGAACCTCTGGGTTCCCGTCTTAAGGAATGGAACCCATTGGCCAAAGAAACAAAAATTACAAATTTCAGAAAAAGAAATGCTATGTTTTCTGAATTCTACAGTATGGAAAATTCGTTGTGCGCGTGTACTGATATTTACAGTTTAATGCAGGAACTTGATATTGAACATTCTCCCCGGGAGTGGCGCTTATTCATAGACTCATCTAAATATAGCTTAAAACCTGTGTTATTGCATAATGGAAATTTAAAACCCTCTATACCAGTTGCCCATTCAGTTGCAACGAAAGAAAATTATGAATGATATGATATATATGATAAAATAAACTATAATAGCTATGTATAAATGGCAGATATGTGGGGACTTGAAAGTTATAGCGATTTTTGTGGGACTTCAGGGGGGATTTACAAAATGTTGCTGTTTTCTTTGTTTATGGGACAGTCGTGCAATAAATCAGCATTATGTAACAAAAACTTGGCCAAAAAGAAGCGAATTTCAACCGGGATCTCAAAATGTTAAATTTATACTTCTTGTTGATGCCAAAAATGTCCTTGGGCTGATGAAAAACTTTATGAAGGCTTTGAATAAAGATGGTGATGGATTTAAATACCTAAGACAAGTCTTTCCCTAGTTAAATGATGCCAAATTAAAAGAAGGCATTTTTATTGGGCCACAAATCAGAAAATTGCTGGACGATGTCAATTTTACGGAAAAGCTTACCAGGCAGGAACTCAGAGCATGGAATTCATTTGTTAATGTAGTAAGAGGATTTTTAGGCAACAATATGAAAATTAACAATTAGTTAATGAACTCTTAGATGCCTAAAAAGCGCTTGGTGCCAGAAAGTCATTAAAAATTCACTTCCTCCATTCCCATGTCATTTTTTCCTAAAAATTTGGGAGCTGTTAGTGACGAGCAGGGTGAAAGGTTTCACCAAGATATCAGAACCATGGAAATTCGGTACCAAGGACGATGGAATCCAGCCATGATGGGTGACTACTGTTGGTTTTTGAAGAGAGAAGATAGGACAACTCATAAACGGAAAAAATAAAGTTTAATTAGTGTTTTAAGTTAATATTTTTCTCGTTTGCTTTTCTCTTAGATGTATGGTATGTTTAATAGGCGAAAACTGTAAACATAGTCAATAAAGAGGGTTAAGAATTTTTTGAAATCATTTTTTCTACAGATATTAAGTATCGTAACATTCGATATGGTTCTATAACTCTAACAAGAAAACCCTACGTGCTACAACTTTATATTTGTCATTTTCGTATTTGGATAGGTCTATTCTATTAGATTATGCTATTCTGATTTGTGTAAGAACAAAAAAAAATTTGTTTTGTCGGCCAGTGAATTTTCAAAACAATTTTCTGCTATAATGGAATACATATTTAAGGAATTAGCGGACATGCATTTGATGTATGGACTTGCTTCCTCAAATGCTTTAGATGCCAGACGATTATATGGTGATCGATTTCCCAATCGCCGAATTCTGGATAGAAAGACTTTCGAACAGGTAGATCGATTAAGAGAAACTCGTATGAATTTTTGCTCCATTAAATAATTTTAAAGATCGGGACAACAGTGTGTTTTAGGTACTTTTATACCCAATAAGGCCAACTGCGGCAATCAGAGAACTACTCGTATTGTTGACACCTGGAGGAAAATCTTTTAAATGCTATTGAAGAGGATCCATGCCGTTAGCCTTAGACATCTCGCAGCTCAGTACAATACTACAAAGCCAACTGTACAGAGAACGTTTCATGAACAACTGCTCCCTCCTTTCGCCCTCAGATTGTACTTACCGCCCTAAAAACATCCTTTATCCTGCCAATCTCAAAAATATGTAAGGAATCTTTTTTTGAGGCTCTAAAATTAAAACCAATTCATCTAAAAAAAAACAGATAGACAGACAGACCGATAGACAGACACACCGACAAAATTGAGAAAACAGGTAAAGGTGATGATCTGAAAAAATCTCGGAGGTTGATTTTTTCACGATTTTAATACATCTCTCTCATGAGAAAAGTAAGAAAAAGCCAAAACTTTTTTTTAGTCGGCAGAATATTGTCGGTAGTGCTCCTCTTGACAGCGGCAATGGCTAGGTTTTATCTAAAGCAAATGAATATTTTTAAGCTATTTGATGAAAAAGTACAGTTTAGTGCACATTTTCAAATTCCATTTTCTCTTATTTTTGTACATTGTAAAAACAAACAGTAAATTGGAAAGTTGTAAACAATACATTGAAGTTTTTTAATCTGCTTTGCGTTTGTATGAAAAGAGTAAATAACTTAGGCTATATTTGGCTTCAATGTAAGGGTATTGTTCGATTTTTAATTCAATTTTAAAAAAATTGCAACTTTTTTAGTTTTTATCCGATAGGCTTAGTTTTTTGGCAGGACCTGGAGGCATCGACATTTCTAAGGGAACAGTTAAATTATAATAGAATTTTGTTGTTCAGTGACGGACAAAATCACTAAACGGAAAAAAAAAATTAAAATATTTACATGTAAGTACTTTTTTCCATGAAACATTTAACTGCAAATATTAAACAGAGTTTTGGACTTTTTGGCTTCCTCATTATTTTTGTCTTATGATTTGAGCTGGCATATCTGTGCAGAAATTAAGACGAGATCCTAATCTTATTATGGTATAAATTAAAAAAACTAAGGCAGTTGCTTTAGCTTTTACTGAAGTATAAATATTTGAATTTCCTTATGCGAAGCAAAGTATTTTAAATACGCTTCAGCAACTGTACTCTTAATTTAAACAATCATCAGAAGTTTTTCTATAACTCGTATGATTAAAATATTTTGGTAAAACCTTATAAGGTAAATTGGAAAAGGATAATTCTTTAGTAATATTTTTTTAATGTTATTAATCCGCCATTTTCTCCGCCAGATTGGATTTTTACCAAGTGTTATAAGCTTTAATTTTTTATCAAAATTTGAAGTCAATCGGGTAAGTAATCTTTCAACTTTGCCGCGAACAGATAGACAGACAGACCGATAGACAGACACACTGACAAAATTGAGAAAACAGGTAAATGTGATGATCTGAAAAAATCTCGGAGGTTGATTTTTTCGCGATTACAATACAATTCATGAGAAAAGTAACAAAAAGCCAAAACTTTTTTTTAGTCGGCAGAATTTTGTCGGTAGTGCATCTCCATAAAGGCGGGGCATATTAGAGTATTTGCAAGAGGGCACCAACTTGGGTTAGTGCAGCCCTGTATTTATGCAGTTATACATTTATTTTTGAGTATGATCTCCTAATTTGTTCATGATACGCTGAAAGTGTGTCCAAAAACTCAACTTAATAGAGCAGGAAATAATAACTCGTTGCTTAATGGATGAACAAGAGTTCATAGATCAGCAACTTCATGTGAAAAAGTACACACGTTAAGCCGATTTTTAGAAAACCGGACAGCTTATCAGATACCTGTACCGGGATGACCAAGCTAAGATCCAAGAGACTGCTTTCTTTGGGATGTCAATCAAGTTTCTGTTTTGTGTTTATGCAGGATAACGGGCGCCCTCATTCTGTTGCAGATGTTTGGAATTATTTGAAAAAATGGGAACTCAAACAGCCAGAATCACATAAATCAAATTTCGGATAATATTTGAAAAGTGCCTGGAGTACGTCAGAGCTGCCCTATTTAATAATTGAATATAATGGATATTTAAATTTGCATTACAAGTTTTTGTTTAAGCTTTGTCTCCCTCATATTTTCTCCTAAACTTTGTAATTTTCAATCTATATTATGTAGCTCTTAAAAAGTTATTTTTTCTGCCTTACCTTAATTTTAAAAACTGCCGCCCTCCCAATGTCATCTTATTAGATAATGTGCCATTCCATGCGAACGGTCGGGCCATTCCAAAACTTTTTTACTTAAATTATAATTCTTCGCTGTGTTTTTTAATTTGGGGTAGGCATCCAAAAAGAAAAGTCAAATATTCAAAAAGGTCTACGTTTCGCAATTTATTATTGCATCTTCAGGACACTGAAAGACATAGATAAAACGATATAGCTCTACAAAACATCAACTTAATAAATAGTAACGTAGAAAAAATGCTATACTGACTATGAAAAATTCCATACTGACTGTGCAAATTTGACATAAAATAGTGATTTTTTTTTGGAAATTATTACATTAAAAAAAAATAATAATAAAAAAAAATTCACCATTTTATGTCAAATTTTCACAGTCAGTATAGTATTTTTATAGTCAGTATAGCATTTTTTCTACATTACTATTTATTAAGTTGATGTCTTGTAGAGCTATATCGTTTTATGTATGTCTTAGTGTCCTGAAAATGCAATAATAAATTGCAAAACGTAGACCTTTTTGAATATTTGACTTTTCTTTTTGGATCCCTACCCCAAATTAAAAAACACAGCGAAGAATTATCATACTGGATCGTTAAAACAAGACATAGAAGATTAAATTATAATGTTCATTGAAAGGATAATAAAAACGCCCCTCTTTTCTCAGTAAGTATTGGTTAGGTTAGCTGGCAAATTATAAGACAACAATTAGAGCTGGCATGTGCAAGAGGACTCACGTTTCAACCCACTATACCTAACACTCTTATAGAAACGGCTTTTTTTTTTATTTCAACTGGTTCGTGTTACCTTAATACAGAAAACATGATATAAGGTATATCGAGTCTAACCCTGAAACGGTTGTTCATAATATCAGTATTTTTTCTTTGCAGTATAAGGTCACTTACATACTAGGATTCTTTATTTTTTGTTAGTCTATGTTTCAAGCAACTCATATGAACATATCGCCTCTAGGCCATATTTTAAGAAAGGGCGTCTATAACATACGAACTTACATTGCCCGTTCGAGTTAAAGACATTAGCTTACAGATGAATTTTGAATTATCTGAATTCTGTACCTATTAAAACATGTCAAAAATGCACCATAAACGACAAGGTGTCCCGATACAGAGAACCAAACTTTCAGCAAATTTGTTTTTAACATATGTTGGCAAAATAATTTGTAAATTGACTTAAGTTAAAAAATTATCTTTGGAAAACACAGTTCATATGAGCATCAAAGGTCCGTTATTAAACCAAGACTTATGACTTATCAGAACACTTTATAACGAGGCTTAACTTGATAGGGCTTTAGAACTATATCAGAACGAGAGGAAGGTATTGCTCGAGTTTTAGCAGTATTTATAATTAAAAAATTGTTTGAGGTCCAGAGTGAAATTGCATTTAAATCTAAATTAATTAATTCTATTGTATGTGAAAGAGACAGGGCTGAAGTACGAAGCTAGGCCTCTACGTCATCTGCACACACACATATAGTATTTGCAATTAGATATTTAGTCCTTTAAAATAGTATGCAAAATTGAAATTGCTTTAAGTCTACTAGGTAACATCATCATAATCATCAACCTAAAATTTAATACCAGTTTTGCAACAGCAACAGATTTCTGTCCACCTAAATTGATACTTTTTCCGTGTGTTCGGCGGCTAATCTTTAGAAAATAGTTAGATTTCCCAGCATCCTATAATCTAATGGGAAATAACAATCATACTAATATTAATAACCCAGAAGCTTCACGTAAATTTAACATACCAGCATCTTTACAATTTTTCACTGAATCAATGGCAAAACTCGCAATAGACGGCGGTGCTTGAGCTTCAATGGTTTTAATACCTGTCTCCCAATCAAATGTGTTATCTGGCAATTGCTAAAAATAACAAATAGAATATGTAAGAAGTCTTTATATTTAAACCATTTCTCCTACACTGAAAAAAAAATATGACACAGTCATATTTTAGCATAGCATAGAGCTTTATATAAAGAACAAATCCTTCATGATATGCGGAACAAATCTGTATATAATAGACTTTATGAACAAGAATTGGTTCCATTTGTCTACCGACAGTAATGCACTTTGTGACGTGCGCTGTAGTTTGAAATGCCTCCGCTAACCTGACACCGATCCATTTAGTGTCAATCCGCGCCGGACTTTTGACTAATATCGATCCTATCTAACAAAATAATAATAAATATGAAGCTGTATCAAAAACTGTGTTTTTTTATTTTACATTAATTTTAAAATGTAAATTATACGAAATCAAGCTTTAAAACATTAACAAAACAAAAAAAAACAAAAAAAGTGGACAACCACACATAAAACTTAAATATCTAGTCACTACGCTCGAGTGTTACGACGGCTTCCATCTAAAAGTAAACAAATTCTCTTCACATTTTAACAATTTATTTGCAGAAAATGTGATCCGCAATCAAAGCGAAAAATATTTTTCAGTGTCGTTCCTCGCGCACCTTCATAGTGGACCCAGAACTAAAGACCAAATACTAAAATTTTGAAGTAAATTGAAATAATTATTTTCAGAATTTTTAATTTTCTCTAGTTCGTAGCGTAAAACCCAAAAATTTCTTCTTAAATAGGGCCTGTATAATTTGAATTATCAGCAACAAAGTGCATGACTGGGTGACAAACATGGAGGAGGGTATTGATGGAGGCGTTGCAGTTATAAGGCGCTCCGGCTCCTTTCATGCTCTTACCATTTCCGTTTGGTTTTAGCAAAAAAATTAATTTATTAGTGTTGGCAGTGTTCCTGTAGCAAAGACATTTTCTTTTTATATCATCTAACTTTTTTAAATATGATAAAGTACCTTACTTTTTTTTAGTTTTGTAAAACATGTATGATATCTAGGCATAATAAAACCCCATTAGGAAACATTTTTCAACAAAAGACATAAAGATAATTTAATTATATAGAATTTAATATACAACTGTTATACTTACCAATTTATAGTAGTTCAGAACGCATTGCATATAACACTAAAAGAAAGAAATGTATTAATTTAACTAATTAACATTAATATACATATACAGAGTTTTTGGTAGATCGATCACCTAAAAATAATGAAAAAAGTCCTTATAAACTTACATCCCAAACAGTTCTTAAATTTCTTGAGTTTTATAGTTTAAAATATTTTTTGTACATTAATAACGATTTCTTTCACCTTTCGTTAAAAATTACTACCGTTTATTTTGCTAATATGGCTTATAATGAACGAAACCGAGAACCTATCGTAAAGAATTTCACCATACACAGATACAACAGCATTTATTTATTTGGCAATTATTTCATAGGTAGATATTACACAAATTATAATATATTTCACTTTTCTTAATAAAAAAGTTTTAGTATGAGGTAAGTTCCTGGTACTTTGATAAAAAATAGGTAAATTCTTTTTAAGGAACTTTCTTCGTAATGAAATATTCTACCGTTCGTTATAAAAAAAAATCGCTCTGACCCGTCGATTTTTATTTACCGGAGGAAATATTTTGCCCATATCACCAACCTTGTCACTTCCACCCTCCCTCCAACCCCAAAATCTTACATAGGAATAGGAGTCGAGTGATACCTTATTTTAAAGGCTAACAAATTTCTCTTTTCAACGCATCTTATTTTTTCAGATTTGATGCAGCCATTTTTGAAAAAATATGGGTAGAGCTATTAAAAGAAAAACAACATTGCTCGGTGAAAAAATCTTGAGATCCGTTAATTTTTGTATCGAGAAAAGTTTTTTCGCTTATTTTCAACTCAGTCACTTCCAGTAGGGGTAAGCTACAACCCTTAAAATATTAAATGAGATTAAAGGTCAAGCGCTACCTCATTTCAAAGGCCATTAAATTCTCTTTTCAAGGCCTAGCCGTTTTTAAAAATTAAACATTATTTTTCTGGTTTTCGGTTTGCAACTGATTCTATGTATTTTCGATGAATATGTTTATCTGGATTAATTTGATTAATTACCTCTCCTGCAATATTAGCACATCTACCATTTTCACAATAAAGTTCAATCAGCGTTACTCTTTCTGCAGTAGAATAAATCATTTTAGATCAAAATAAAGTTATAAGTAATCACAGACAAAACCCTACGAGATACTAAATTTAAATAAATTACATGTAAATACTCTTTAGCCTCCATTTGTAAGGAAGATAAACAAATGCAATATTTATAAATTTTTTACACAAACATAGAATTCCACAATACAAAAAATTAAGATTTGACAATTGCATTTGACAATACTTACTACTTTTTTCTTCAAACGATAAAATTGGAATTTAGATTAACTTTTTTGAGTGATAAATGTAAAAAACATTTCCTTATTTTTAAGTTGGATCTGTTGAGAATATGAACATTAAAACGGGGTATTACATGAAGTTTAATCCCATTTAATTTAAGGGTTGAAGCTCACCCCTCCGTGGGGTTGGAGTGACAGAGTTGAAAATATGCATAAAAAACTTTTTCTTCGAGACAAAAATCAACGGGTTTCAAATTTTCTTCATCGAGCAATAACAATGAGAAATCGTATTTTTTTTTCTTTTCACTGCTCTTCCCTTGTTTTCTCAAAAATAGCTGCATCAAATTTGGAAAACTAAGATGCGTTGAAAGGAGAATTTAATTATCTATATAATAAAGTACCCTCGAACCCTATTCCCATTTAAGATTTTGGGGCTGGACTTCACCCCCACGAGCGAAATCTTTCCCCCGAGAAATAAAAATCGACGGGTTCGAGCAATTTTTTTTAAAACGAACGGTATATAAAATATCGGCCTTGTTATGTATATCTGACTACCACTAAAATTAAGATTAGATTAGATGTCCCCATCCTATATTTCAAAAACGAAGCTTTATCGAGCCATTTTTATAATAAGTATGTCAAAGAAAATACCGAAATAGTATACTTTTTTTAAACTATCTCTTTTTTATTTTTAAATATTTTTTAACCGACTTCAGAAAAAACGAATCAGATTTCATTTTTAACTCTGTAAAAACATTCTTATTGTGTAGATTTTAGTTTAATGAAATTTTGTTTTTTTTTCTAAATCATCATCGACTTTTGTTGCTCTTATGACTACAACATTGGATTTTCCGCCAATTAAAAAGTACACAATTTTACTTTATCGATAAAATTGGAGCAAAAAAAAAATAATATATTTTCAAAAAACCACAAAAATAAAAATTAACCATTGAGATTGGCAATATGCACATTTTAAACAATCTGTTAAAACACAACAATGGTATTACCAATAACATCTGGCGATCGGTTTTCGAGCATTTTCATATTTTTGGGAAGGTCAAATAAATGAAAGTGTAGAGGGGGAAGGTGGGTGAGGTCGGGGGGTTAGCCGGCCAAGACACTGGATCACTGTTAAAAAGTATTTTTACTACCCTAAAATATTTAACCTCATATTTAGTGGCATAAGGAAGGGGGGGGGGGAGCATTGGGAGTACGGGCTCTCTCCCTTGACAAGCCAAGGTTTGTATTCTTATAATTGGCTGAAAAATATGTTTACATTTGGATATTTCTTTTAACAAATTTTTGTGCTTTTCCATTTGGTTCTGAAATTTCATTTTATTGCGAATCTTTGAAAAGGTGAAATTGTATACTTTTCAACGTATGGCGGTCATAATAAACATTGTTGATTGTTTCAGAAAAACAAAGTGTTGGAATCAAAATTTGACGTATTTCAAATTTGGAGCATTACCACAGGTACATATAGTACCCAATTTGATTGATACAATATTTGAAAACGATTTCCAATTAAATCCGAAGTGAGAATAAATTTAGAATTTCAAATGGAACTTGTATATTTTTGAGTTTTTAGATTCCACGATTAATTCCCTGTAACGTTTATTTACAATATGTCAAAACCGCAAATGAAAATTTTTTATGTTTGTAATTTAATAGGGTGTTCTTGTAATTTTCCATTCACAAAATTCCGAAATCTGTTTTTCAAAAAAATCTGTATATAACATATTAAAACACAATTTTTGCAAATCCACGATGTGCTCTTTTGTGTTATAAGCGAAACACCATGTAGTTTTCCTATTTTGAGTTGTAGAAAGTAGCAGTTTCTAACAATTGAGATATGTTTTCCTTAATACAGTACTTTTTATGTTCTAGAATAATTTTATTTCACGATTTATTTGCAGTATGAAGGACATCTCACATATCTAATAGGTTTTTGGCGACCAACCGATTTTCCATGTACCGAAAATCGAGTTTAAAATTTTTATTATGATGATGCACTAGAAAGTTTATTTAAATACAATTAAAAGCTTTACATATCCTTACTGTAAATACAAGCTTAGGAATGGTAACATAATGGTGGTCGAGAAATCGCAGCTCTATTTCATAAGTTATAAATTAGAAAAATATGCAAACGTTTGGTAGAGGTGAAATAAGAATTTTTATATTATGCAATAATATTTTATAGGGTTCAAAGATGTCTAGGATTTAACAATTTTTGTAAATATGTAAAATTACAAACATAACCAGTTCGACATGCTACTATAATACAAGCCTTAAAATATTCTAAAAGATAAAAATAAAAATAATAAAAGGCGGGGTAATTACATACAAAGTAATATAAGCATTTTTAAAACACTATACTGAACAAAAAAAAGACTATAAGGCTTATTTTGAGATGTATTGTAGAAAAATGCATCCAATTTAAATAGTAAATAAATTCTTCCCATCTCTTGTATATTACAAATGAGAATTAGGAGAAAAGTCATAATCTCGATCTCAGTGAATTATATTGTTATATGCAAATTAGGCTAAACTTTTAAAAAGTTATTAACTCCGTGACGTAAAGCCAAACCCCTGCACAATACAGTGCGCGATATGCTTTGAGGTGCTCTGAGCTTTGTCTTTTTCTGCTATTTCTATATTGCCAGACAAATAACAGTACAATGTCGGGCAAGCTACACCAAGGCAGGCGAGGCAAGTTGATAAGAATTTGTTTGTTTTTGTATTCCATCAACTGAGTTGTACTTTAAATTATTTTTAACCAAACCAAACGTAACATACCCTACCCAAACTACGAATCAAACGATTAAAATTAAAATCAATTGAATATAAGAACAAACGGGATTCTTTTCAATCTACTTCGCTTGTGTAGCACTGGCATTTGTCTTGCTAATACAAGCATAGCCATAAACAAAGTCCAGAGCACCTCAGAACATACCGCGCTCTATACTTTACAGGGGTTTAGTTTTAGGCAACCATGCGTGATTTTTTACAACAAAAACTTATTGAAACAGTTATGGCGAGACACATGCTTTGGAAAAAAAAAACACATAATAGAACTTAAAAATCCATCTGAACCGCGTTGCCTTAACTTAACACTATTCCTTGCTTATTATGTATAAAAACGTGTTTTTGCATAGTGTATATATATATATATATATATATATATATATATATATATATATATATAATATACACATTAACTACCATGCTAGTTTCAAATTTTGGTGATGTGTATAGATTTAAAATCTGATTATTTTGACACTTACTCTTAGCGTGCCAGCCTAGAAGGGGAAAATGGTACGATTTTTAAGAAAAAGATATTAGGGTTTTTTTTAACGAAATTTTGATTCTCGATTCTAAGACGTACTCTAAAATATGTTCGAGTTCCTATCTTATTTTTTAACTATTTATTATAACACCAATTACAAATCTGACAAAAAATGTAAAATTTTGACGCTTTATGTCAATCCAGAAATTGATGTCGGAAAATAGATAATCAAAAATTAAGATAAGAAAGTAAAATCCATTTTGTTCTAAGTTAAGTAGTTTGGCTTCAAAGGGCCAAAAGGGTGAATTTTCCAATGTCATTTTTTCGAAAACAGTTAAATTTAATGGCAAAGGAAATATAACACAAAAAAT
Source organism: Kuschelorhynchus macadamiae (assembly GCA_030620095.1). Taxonomy (NCBI): domain Eukaryota; kingdom Metazoa; phylum Arthropoda; class Insecta; order Coleoptera; family Curculionidae; genus Kuschelorhynchus; species Kuschelorhynchus macadamiae. Next base: position 948,069 of record JAUTXW010000536.1, on the reverse strand, counting down.
ATTCAAAATGATCAGAATACAAAAATGCAATAGTATACAGGGTTTTCTATTTAGAAAACAGTTGTTGCCACCGGATTAGGATAGAAGCGGCAACACCGCGCAATTAAAAAGATTTTACAGAGGAGCTTATGTTCACCTAAGGCCTCAGCCAAGTTTTCAGTATTTGCGGTATTTGTCAAACTTGACTTTAATGTCGAGCCTAACGTTGTAGCAAAACGTACAATAAAATCTTTAAACCTTTTTACTAATTAACTTTAGCTCATCTAACTGATGGGTTTTGTAAAAACCATTTTGTATATAGTTATTATAGTTACTATATTTCGAAAATGTAAGTTTATGTGTAATGTGTTAGTTCTTACTTTCTATATGCAATCTAATAAATTGCGTATATTTTGTTTATTCTATATTCCTTAAAGATGGATCGCGGCTTTGCAACGACCCTTTATATTATATAAATGCCACTTCTCCACTTAACTTAATATGTTATACTTTCAGGTGCAGTGGCGTATTTAGGATTTTGTTAGGAGGTTCTTACTTTCATATTTGTAATATTATGCCCTTCCAGCCCCATAACATCTAAAAGAATATCATCATATGTCCGTAATATTATGCATTTCTTTAATGTACAGTAGGGCGAGTTCGGACCCCCGGAACCACCCTAACTACGAGTATGTTCAGGTGTATTTAATCAAAACGATAATTAAATCAATCATAACAAAAACTTTAATCTCAATTTTCGACCACGCTATTAGACAGTTGGCGTAAATAAAAAATACTTCTTTCGACATTCTTAATAACATATCAAAAGTACAGTGAAATCGGCTGGTCTCCAAAAACCCATTATATTTCGCTTTTCAAATTCTTTCAACATAATAATATTTAAAGGTTCATTTTACCCAGTAATAATCGTGAATGAAAATTATTTATTTTTAGTTTTTTAAAAAGTATTTTCTTTAAAATTTACGTATTTAAAAAACATTAGATTCAGAGTTAGTAGTTTCATTATGAAAGACAGTGTAAAAAAAACTAAAACTTCGCGGGTAAATTTTTCCTTTCCAATTATCTCCTATTAGAAGCATTTCTGAGAACGCTTTCCATTTTTCTTAACTTTCAGCATAAATTCTAATTCTATTTTTTTTACCAACTTTCCAAATCATCCTTTTTATCTGGAACTACTTAATAAAAGTAACGATTCCTTACCATACCACTTTTATCTTGATTCCAATCTCCATTATGCATTGCGGCTATTTGAGCTAAAATGTATGTTTATTTAATACTTACATTTATCTTCATTTATAAATAATAAAGAATTTTACTTAACTAAGCTGTTTAGTCCAATAACAATACGTAAATAATTGTTGTAGGTAACACGGCCGGATGCATTTTGAAAGAACATATGTAAATATTAATAAGAATTTATAATTAAAAAAAACTCATTTTTGTGTCCGTAAAAAATATTTTTTTTATTGTAACGTTTGTTATTTAAAAACAAAAAAAAATGTATAAAGAACCACACATTAAATCCTTAAAGACATCACAAAAGAGATAGCGTCATTTGAAAATGTTGCAATAAGCCGTAAAATATATAACACTATTTTATTTAATTAATTCACGTAAACACCGAACCTGTTCCAGATTAAGCACTTTGAACGTTTTAAGAATTGCGAAATTAAATATTTTTCAAATTATTTTCAATTAAATCCTGCTTAATTTATTGATAACACGAAGTTATTTTTGTATTTTTCTAGGATAAAGTGGAACTAACCGTCAGTAGCTTTGGTTTTCGGCTGACACACGTTTCTTATCAACTTAAGCGCAGCCTTCATTTGTGCTTCTGTCATCTGAAAATTTCTCGCAATAATTTTTTTAAACATTATCACTCTACACCACTACTTTGTACACATACCCCATAACACAAATCGGAAATTACAACAGTAAATGCTAATACAAACAACAGCATTCGCATAGCTGAACCTCTATAATCACAAAACTTAAAATCAGAAATATTTAAGACTTACCCAAAGTCGCTTATAAATCAAACAACCATATTATTAACCAATGGAAAAATGTATTTGTTGTTTGTATAAATGCATTGAAATTATCTATTAATTAAACGTTTAAAAAAGAAAGGAAGTAACAAATGAACAATAATTTACTTAAATTCGTTTAAGAAAAAAAACTCTTTTTGTTATATTGGTATTTTGAAACATGTACTTTAATTGAAGTGACTATTTCGGAGAACGTCCGGTTTTGACCATAGTAATCTACAAAACGTCCCTCTGGATCTACTAGGTACATAATTATTGAATGATCTACCTAAAAAGAAAGAAAACCGGAAATATTAATATACTCAAACATATACACGTATAGATAAATGAATCAATGAGTGTTGTTTGGATTCTAGAAACATTAGAACAATAGTTGACGTATTGGAACTATTATCCAAGGTCGAGCGCAGAAAAGCTTTTTTAAATATATTAAGAGAGATTTTTGTATATTATCGCCTTTGGTTTAATATATATATATATATATATATATATATATATATATATATATATATATATATATATATATATATATATATATATATATATATATATATATATATATATATATATATATATATATATATATATATATATATATATATATATATATATATATATATATATATATATATATATATATATATATATATATATATATATATATATATATATATATATATATATATATATATATATATATATATATATATATATATATATATATATATATATATATATATATATATATATATATATATATATATATATATATATATATATATATATATATATATATATATATATATATATATATATATATATATATATATATATATATATATATATATATATATATATATATATATATATATAAATATATATATATATATATATATTATATATATATATACACGTATAGATAAATGAATCAATGAGTGTTTGGATTCTAGAAACATTAGAACAATAGTTGACGTATTGGAACTATTATTCAATGTCGAGCGCAGAAAAGTTTTTTTAAATATATTAAGAGAGATTTTTGTATATTATCGCCTATATATATATATATATATATATATATATATATATATATATATATATATATATATATATATATATATATATATATATATATATATATATATATATATATATATATATATATATATATATATATATATATATATATATATATATATATATATATATATATATATATATATATATATATATATATATATATATATATATATATATATATATATATATATATATATATATATATATATATATATATATATATATATATATATATATATATATATATATATATATATATATATATATATATATATATATATATATATATATATATATATATATATATATATATATATATATATATATATATATATATATATATATATATATATATATATATATATATATATATATATATATATATATATATATATATATATATATATATATATATATATATATATATATATATATATATATATATATATATATATATATATATATATATATATATATATATATATATATATATATATATATATATATATATATATATATATATATATATATATATATATATATATATATATATATTGATTTTTACTCCTTCACGGATGGAAAAATACAATGTGTTTTCATTCCGGGTGTACATCCGTTCATTACTGTCGTTCTGAAAAGAACAGTTTTGTAGACGTTCACGCCAAAATCACATTTGGCATTTTCGAAGCTTTCTTTCTCGCGTCCGAATAGAGTCTCTATTCGGACGCGAGAAAGAAAGCTTCGAAAATGCCAAATGTGATTTTGGCGAAACGTCAGCAAAAGTGTTCTTTTCAGAACGACAGTAATGAACGGATGTACACCCGGAATGAAAACACATTATATATATATATATATATATATATATATATATATATATATATATATATATATATATATATTATATATATATATATATATATATATATATATATATATATATATATATATATATATATATATATATATATATATATATATATATATATATATATATATATATATATATATATATATATATATATATATATATATATATATGTATATATATATATTTATATATATATATATATATATATATATATATATATATATATTATATTCTTTCAAATCAAATGATATGTTTTTTTAAGCGTAATTTATTCCTCGTATTGTCCTTAGTATAACTCTAAAATTGCAAACTTTTATCTTGATTCCTTAAATGTTAACTTTATTAAATGTTTTTAAAAATACATCGACAATTTAGGCATTAAAAGCCTAAAACTAAAATAATTTAATGATTAATAGGATGTTGAAAATGTTCCACTTCCACAACTTGACAGTATCCTAAGCGGTCCATAAATTCTCGAGTAGTATTTTCGAGCCATTCCGGGGGTATTCCTTCTATTTCAGCTCCCATCCTTCCCATTAGATCTTCAAGGTTCTCGGGCTTCGTTTTGTACACGGTCGTTTTTAGGTAACCCCAAAGAAAAAGACAAGTGTATTTAAGTCTGGTGACCTTGGAGGCCACTCAACAAACCCCCTTCGTCCAATCCAGCGTCCCGGAAACGTCGTGTTTAAATAATTTCTAACAGCAACTGCGAAATGCGGTGGTGCCCCATCATGTTAGAACCATACGTGGCCAAAACCATTAGGAAGAATATTGTTTATTGCTGGAATAATTTGATTTTCCAACAGGGGTACATAAAGTATCTCATTCATATTTCCTTGAATGAAAAAGGATCCAATAATGCGATTACCTAATATGCCAGCCCACACATTAAATTTTTTAGGAAATTGCGTATAGATCTTCATCATCCAATGTGGATTGTTTGCAGATCAATAACGACAATTATGCCGTTTTATAAAACCGTTTAGGCATACGCAATTTCCCGAAAAAATCAATGTGTGGGCTGGAATATTGTGTAGTCGCCTTATTGGATCCTTTTTCTTTCAAGGAAATATGAATATGAAATATTAATTATCTACAGCTGTTGAAAAAATTATTCCAGCATTAAATGATATTTTTCCTAATGGTTTTGGCCACGTATGGTTTCAACATGATAGTGCTCCGCCGTATTTTGCAGTTGCTGTTAAAAATTATTTTAAAAAGACGTTTCCGGAACGCTGGATTGGTTGTTAAGTGGCCTCCAAGATCACCAGATTTAAATCCGCTTGACTTTTTCCTTTGTCACCTAAAAACAACCGTGTAAAAAAGGAAGCCCGAGAACCTTGAAGTTCTAATGGGAAGGATTAGAGCTGAAATAGAAGGAATACACACGGAAGGCCTCCAAAACACTATTCGAGAAATTATTGACCGTTTAGGATACCGTCAAGCAATAGAAGGACAACATTTTCAACAACCTAGTAATCATTACATTATTTTAGTTTTAGTTTTTTAATTCCTAATTTGTTAATGTATTTTTAAAAACATTTAATAAATTTAACATTTAACGGATCAAGATGAAAGTCTGCAATTCTGGATTATACTAAGGATAATACGAGGAATAAATCAGGCTTTAAAAAACATATCATTTGATTTGAAAAAAAAACGTTAGGTTAGTTTGCCGAAAAACTGAAAGTCTGACAACATTGCAGTATGCACCAAATGGTCGGGAGAATTCCCTTTGACAAAATATAGATATACGAGAAAAATAGTTCCAGGATATTTCCAAGGGCAAAAATATCTTCTTTATGTTAACTCTAATTGCAACAAAACTTTGCAAACTCTTTCGATAGAGGTGGCAAACGTTAATGACGTAATAAAAAAAAATCATTTATTTCTAAAAATGTAATATCTCTTTGAACATTACCTCAAATTTAACGAAATTTTGTAGACAGGTGGAGTAATATACACGTAATATATGGTCTTTTTTTAGGTGGGGTGGCAAACGACAGGGGCGGAGTAAAAAATTAATTTATGTTTAATGCAGGCAGATGGAGTAATATACACTTAGTATATGGACTTTTTCTTGGTGGGGTCACAGATTAATACAGATACCGCACTTTCGTTCGGCGCGCAAATCATCACATAACCTCAATTTGGGCGGAGAATCTATCAACTCAGTAGTGTTGGGTCGGCCGGAGACTTGCATTATTGTTTCAGACGTAGTCGTGTGCAGTGGCGACTTGTTTAGTTTTTCAAACCGCCGGCCGCCGAAGCAAAGTATACATTAAAATTAAATATTCTAAAGACTCTATTAGATATTAATATAAAAAATAATATCAAAATATGAACACTTCTAGAAAGGACAGTGGTACAAACACTGCCAAATTACAAGCTTCAAATCATCTCATTGCTTTTTTAGATTTCCTAAGGATATAAGAAAATAAGTTTTTTTTTAAATGTTATATAGTTTCTGACATATAATAATAGTTTGTAAAAACTTTAAGACAGATGCTAAAACAGCTCTAAATACGCTATACTAATTCATATTTTAAAAACAACTAAATAAATTTCCTTTCTAATTGTGTACGTGTTTTGGAAGCCCCTGACAACAAAAGTGAATATGTGGAAATTACAGACAAAGTAGCGATCGAACGATCGATACGCGAAGTAAGTGAGAACGTTCACATACCATTTCTTCCGTGGCATCGCATTATTAAATGTAGGGATTTTTCGAGATCGCGTTTTTAATCCCGGGATTTCCGAAACTGTTTTCGAGATTCCGATACTAAAAACCTTAATTGCAGAAATTATTTTTTTATTTAATATCTTAATATAAAAATAATAAAATATTTAAAAGCCTGAAAAAACTACTAATTAGATTAATTTTAAATTTCGTGCAAGCATTAAGTGTAATATAAAGCCAAATTAAAGGTTGTAGTACGAATTTAAGACGGCGGAACAACATGGCGGCCAAATAAGATTTTGGTTCAAAATGGGGGGTGTGTTTCTATATAAAAACTACTTGTTGATATAGTTTTAAATTATGCTCAAAAATCAAGTGTGGCATAAGTAGAAACTGATAAAATATTGATAGGAATCTAATGAGGGAACAAAATGGCGCCGAAAAAGTGTTTGAGAAGACAGTATATATGTGTTGCTAAATGGCTATGCACTAAACTAAATTGAGTCACACTTCTCTATTCTTAATAATAATAATAATGGAAGATTCATAACGAGGGAAATTCCGGGTAAAGGAAATTCACTGATTTAAATTTTGTTTTAACAAGCTTTTGTCAGTAACGCACTAAAAGGTACAAAATAATGTAATGTTGTCAAAATTAATTAAACGTTAGATATTTTAAACTATAATTTTTTATTGAACCAAGGATCACATATGGTTTTATTTATTGGCATTCAGTCTTGCTCGCATTGATAGCATAAAGCATGTTTGTCATGTTAGCATTAAAACTATTATTTTTTATCTAATCTAAGAGCAAGGCACTGGGTCATGGCTTGCAACAGAGAAGATCTTTTAGATCAAATAAGCGATCTGCATAAAAATCAGAGGTTATGTAGCTGACACTTGAATCATCCTCTTACTTACCTATGGATATTACAAAAAACATAAATGCACAGAAAAATTGAATTTGCTGACCACAAAAACTGAAAATCAGAAACATAATAATCCATTTTTGTGAAGTAAGAGAGTATAATACTATATAATATTTACGTTTTTCACACGCCCGCCAATGGCAGAAGTGAAATGAATATAACATGCGCTAAAACCCTTTCTACATGATACTAAAACACAAGTTCAGCGATATAACTGATCTAACAATAATATTAAATTTTAACCTTGCCGTTATCCTTTCATAAATGTATTAAAATTCAAACCACTCTGTATGTGCATAACTATATGTATGCACATTTTTGCAATATAAATATATTAAACTTGGTTAAACATTATTCACAAAATATTTTAATAAGGTCCTGCTCAGAATAAATATATACATAGTAAATCTATAAGTTCTCCGCCCAGTTAATGGGGTTCCATTAAACACGTTTATGAATGAAAATTCCAGGAGTGCGGTATCTGATTGGTTATTAATCTGAGATGGCAAACGATAGGGGCGGAGTAAAAAATTAATTTTTCAAAATGCAATGTCTTTCTTACATTAACTTGAAATTAAACCAAATTCTGCATGCAGATGGAGTAATATACCCTTAATATATGAACTTTTCCTAGGTGGGGTGGCAAACGACAGGGGAGGAGTAAAAAATTAATTTATTTTTAAAAATGCAGTCTTTCTTAACTTAACTTGAAATCGAACAAAATTCTGCAGGCAGATGACGTTATATACCCTTAATATATGGCCTTTTCCTAGGTGGGGTGACAAACGACAGGGGCGCGATAAAAAACTAACATATTTTTAAAAATGTAATGTTTTTCTTAACTTGAATTTAAACGAAATTTTGCAGGCAGATGGAGTAATATACCCTTAATATATGGTCTTTTCCTAAGTGGGGGATGGCAAACGACAGGGGCGGAGTAAAAAATTAATTTATTTTTAAAAAACAATGTCTTTCTTACATTAACTTGAAATTAAACGAAATTCTGCAGGCAAATGCAGTAATATACCTTTAATATATGGTCTTTTCCTAGATGGGACGGCAAACGACAGGGGCGGAGTAAAAAATTAATGTATTTTTAAAAATGCAATGTCTTTCTTACCTTAACTTGAAATCAAACGAAATTCGGCAGGTAGATGGAGTAATATACTCTTAATATATGGTCTTTTCCTAGGTGGGGTGGCAAACGACAGAGCGGAGTAAAAAATGAATTTATGTTTAAAAATGCAATGTCTTTCTAATATTAACTTGAAAGTAAACGAAATTCTGCAGGTAGATGGAGTAATATACACCTAATATAGGGTCTTTTCCTAGGTGGGGCGGCAAACGACAGGGGCGGAATAAAAATTAATATATGTTTAAAAATGCAATGTCTTACATTAACTTGAAATTAAACCAAATTCTGCATGCAGATGGAGTAATATACCCTTAATATATGAACTTTTCCTAGGTGGGGTGGCAAACGACAGGGGAGGAGTAAAAAATTAATTTATTTTTAAAAATGCAGTCTTTCTTAACTTAACTTGAAATCGAACAAAATTCTGCAGGCAGATGACGTTATATACCCTTAATATATGGCCTTTTCCTAGGTGGGGTGACAAACGACAGGGGCGCGATAAAAAACTAACATATTTTTAAAAATGTAATGTTTTTCTTAACTTGAATTTAAACGAAATTTTGCAGGCAGATGGAGTAATATACCCTTAATATATGGTCTTTTCCTAAGTGGGGGATGGCAAACGACAGGGGCGGAGTAAAAAATTAATTTATTTTTAAAAAACAATGTCTTTCTTACATTAACTTGAAATTAAACGAAATTCTGCAGGCAAATGCAGTAATATACCTTTAATATATGGTCTTTTCCTAGATGGGACGGCAAACGACAGGGGCGGAGTAAAAAATTTATGTATTTTTAAAAATGCAATGTCTTTCTTACCTTAACTTGAAATCAAACGAAATTCGGCAGGTAGATGGAGTAATATACTCTTAATATATGGTCTTTTCCTAGGTGGGGTGGCAAACGACAGAAGCGGAGTAAAAAATGAATTTATGTTTAAAAATGCAATGTCTTTCTAATATTAACTTGAAAGTAAACGAAATTCTGCAGGTAGATGGAGTAATATACACCTAATATAGGGTCTTTTCCTAGGTGGGGCGGCAAACGACAGGGGCGGAATAAAAATTAATATATGTTTAAAAATGCAATGTCTTTCTTAACTTGAAATTAAAAGAAATTCTGTAGGCAGATGGCGTAATGTACCCTTAATATATGATATTTTCCTAAGTGGGGCAACAAACGACAGGGGCGGAATAAAAAATTTATATATTTTTAAAAATGCAATGTCTTTCTTACCGTAACTTGCAATTAAACGAAATTCTGCAGGCAGATGGCGTAATATACCCTTAATATATGGTCTTTTCCTAGGTGGAGCGGCAAACGACAGGGGTGGAATAAAAAATTAATATATTTTTAAAAATGCAATATCTTTTTTGACTTAACTTGAAATTAATCGAAATCTGCAGGCAGATGGCGTAATATACCCTTAATATATGGCTTTTTCCTAGGTGGGGTGGCAAACGACAGGGGTAGAGTAAAAAATTAATATATTTTTAAAAATGTAATATTTTCTTAACTTAACTTGAATTTAAACAAAATTTTGCAGGCAGATGGAGTAATATACCCTTAATATATGGTCTTTTCCTAGAGGGGTGGCAAACGACAAGGGAGTAGTAAAAATTTAATTTATTTTTAAAAATGAAATGCCATTACCTCAAATTTAACGAAATTTTGCATTAAATTAAATTTTAAATAATTAAAGTTGCTTTTAATCCTTAATTATTTTAAATATATTTCTTAACAGACAAAAATCTTGTGTTTCTCTACAATAACCTAAACAGCACATGAAAAAATTTCACTCATATATAATCTATTATTAACACCCACTGAAATATCATATTCTTAAATCTTAAAAAAATACTATATACTTACAATATAATCACTGTCTTTGTCTTTGGGACCCGCACTAAAATATACTCTATATGCTTTGCACGCTTTGGCTACTTGTTCCTCACTTCCGGTTAAACCAAGTAATCTGGGACTGAATTCTTTACAGTATTTACCCACTAAATCAGGAGTATCTCTATTAGGATCGACAGATATAAATATTGGTTCCAGTTTTACTGCCCCTTCTTCTTTATCTACAATAAGAAAAAAAGTAGCTGATTCATTAAGTTTGAAAAACAGTATTTAGATAATCACTGTAATTAATAAAATAATTATAAATTATACACTAAAGAACAATTCTGTATTTGAATAACATCAAGCATAAATATATCCATGTTTCACATCAGTAATTAAATAAAAGATTTTTTTACCAAATGCATCTACAACTGCTGCCATTTTTTCTAGTTCATCTGGACATATATCTGGGCAATGAGTAAAACCAAAATATATCAAAACCCAGTTCCCTAAGAAGTCATCGCTATTTCTTAATTTTCCAGAACTGTCAACTAGCTCAAATTTTCCTCCTATTGCAGCTTTACCTAACGATCGTGTCCTTTCCCTTTCTAGAGCTACAAAAAAAGAAATGTCGGTAAAATGCAAATGGTCGTTATTAAGCCTGACAATGCTCCACTGAACCATTAGAACTGGGGGTATACCACTAACCGTAATGTGAACGCCACAATCTGCTTTACACATTTCCGCTAGTAGTTTGCCCCTCGAATAGAAGAATGTATTTTTTACGATTACGCGGTAGATATTCAACTTAAATAGAAAGCAATGGTCTAGAGGAGTGCAACGAAGAAATCGCTTCAAAGCACTGTCAAGCGTTAACACCCGTGTCGGCTACGAAGATAATGATAACTATACAATATTTACATTATTACTACGCTAATAATTTCCTAACAAAAAGATACACCCCCACCACTCAAGATCTATTCACCAGCTTATGTGACTAGTGATACAAAATGTTTGATTTTTAAGAGTAACTCGAAATAAGACTATAAGTTTGTTGTTTTTACTTCCCTCGTAAAAGGAAAGTATTCTAATCGGGGAAAAATCACCCTCTGAGATTTTTTCAGCTCTTTACGTTTCAGGGTCCCTAGATGCCGAAAAACATGTTTTCTCATTTCCTGTCTGCGGATAGCTAAAAAACTACTTACCTGATTGACATCAAATTTTGGTCGAAAAATTAAGGGTCATATGGGGATGACATGGTAACATTTTGGTAAAAATCCAATGTGGCAAAACAAAATGGCGGCATAGTGAAAAAAAATATTACTAAAAAACAACTTATCCAATTTATCTAAAATTTTGCCAAAAAAATCAAGTATTATGTAGAAATCAACTGTTAAATTTTTTTTACGAATCTAAGATGGCGGGACAAAATGGCGGCTTAATAAATTATTTAAAATTTCATCCTGAAAAAACTACTTAATGGACTAATTGCAAATTATGTGCGATAAGTAATTGTGGTATAGAGATGAACTAGTAAAATTGTTGTACTAATTCAAGATGGCGAAACAAAATGACGGCAAACAAAATATTTGTAGTCGTGAAAAGAATCAACATCTCAGGTTTTTCATATTTTCACGTTTTAGCATCCCTAGATGCCAAAAAATATGTTTTATCGATTCCATCTGTCAGTTAGCGGCAAAGCTTAAAAACTACTTACTGGATTGACTTGGTTATATTTTGGTAAAAATCCAATATTGCGTAGCAATGTTAAAAAAAATATTACTAAAAAACAAGATTCGTGTGCGCATTCTCCATTTCATCAAATTGATCCCATTCTGATATAATTTGTTTATTTATAAAGTCAAACTCTAATTACGTTGAAATATATAGTTACTTTTAGAAAGTAACGTAGAACTAACTACTTTTTTTCATAAAATGACTAGTATCTTCGAGTATCTAGTTACATTTTTCAGAAAGTAACTTTAAAAGTAACTAGATTCTTTTTTGAAGTAACTTTCACAACTCTGGAAAGTGAGTATTCAAGTAAAAAGAAACAAAATGAAGGGTGTAATTAAAAAAAAAACGTGTTAAAAACCTTCATTTTATTCTAAATTAGTATGCTTTTGAGGGGAGATATTGATTGATAAGGAATTCTTTGGAACACGTTATTTCAAAACACAGTCAACATCGGGCCCAAGATAGAAATGGAGAATATGTTATAGACGTTCTAGCATACAGTCTTTTGAATTTTTCATACACAGAATGAATCTTCTATTGATTTATTTCGGCAAAAGCTTTAGTAATTACGTTTTTTAAAACATCAATATTATGTAGTAGAGGTTGCTTCCATTTTTTTTTTTGAAGAATTCCAAAGGAAAGCAATCACATGCCCTTAGATCAGGGGAGTTGGGTGGCGAGTAAAGAGGCCCAAAGTTATCCATTTATTTTTCAGGGAAATGCCTGTCTAGTCAATTTTGTACTTAAAGTGATGAATGAGCATGACATCGGTCTTATTAAAAATAATCTGTACACTGCTGTGCAATATAAAGTAGGACAAATATTTGGCTGTGTAAACTTGCCTACACACCGCTAGAGGTATAGATATACATATATAATTATATAGGTCATGCTCTGATGTACTTAACGTGCTTAAAAAGCACTTCGTTTACTGTAGTAGGCCTTTGTTTATATACAATATCCTTTAATGTTCCCCACAAGAAAAAATCTAGTGATAAGGTCTGAACTTCGAGCTGGCCACGAGATCGCTCTATTTTCTCCTATCGAATGGTACAGAGCGTCATTTTGTTACCATATTAATTGATCACGTTAGCAAGCCGGTATTACATATTCTATTAGCCGATGTATTTTATTTATAAGCATATCTAAATAGTCCTATAATACTTGATCGGTAAATTCCGCACTACACCTTCACGGATCGTCTTCCTTGCCTTTTCACTTCTAAATTTTTTTTCTTATTTTTATCACTCCAATAATGCGTATTTTTCTATTAAAAATTGGTGACAGTGTTTGGAAAATAGACTCATTAGTCCAAATAATATTATAGAAGACATTTTCAGCAAAATGCATATCTATTAATCTATTACAAAAGTTTAACCGTGTCTCATAGTCGATTCTTCCAAATATTGAACAAGTAGAATTTTAAATGCTTTACGTTTATTTATCTTCAAACAGTTTCTAAGGCTGCCTCGTTTTATATCCAACTCTAAAGCACCCTGCCGGGTGGAAGTTTCGGGTAAATCCTTTTCTAACTAACCATTTTGCCTGAATTTTGAATACATTTTGCCAAATAATTTCTATTCTGAAATTTGCCTTAAAGGAAAATTTCTTCTATTTTCTCTAAGTGCCAGAGCGGGGCTTTTTGAATTTGCTAAAAAACATTCAAGCATATCTATTTTTTCTTCCATCGTATACATTTTTAAGAGAACTTAGAATTTTGAATATAATTAATGAAACTAATATTAAATTACACTGAAAATGTAAAATGGATACGACGAGCGCAGATATTACTTGTTATATCACAGCCTACTGCAGTTAAATAGTAAATTTACATGGTTTTTTTCAAAGAAAAGATATAGATTGATGACATGTATATATCAATGGATAGGTATGTTTAGCCTCTTTATCAAAAAAATATCAAATACTGAGTAACCCATTTAAGAAAACTTGGATATTGCGATTGAAAATTTTAAAAAATGTCCAGTAACCTGAGACACCCTGTATAAATTTAAAACTTCTAGCCATCGTAGAACGTCTTCTTAAGTTATGGTTAAAATTTTATTAAATAATCTGAACTAACGCTGCACAAGACGCTGTTTGCTGATGATATAAATTTGCTAAAAAAATACATAACCTTAATTTCTAAGTGACACAAAATTCGAATAGGGAATAAAAGTTAACCTTTTATGTCTCCGGAGGAATCTAAAAGCGTAAAAATATATAGGGTGTCCTATTTAAAATTCTGGTTTTGAAGTCGGTGCAGCACTTTTTGGACACCATGTATTAATAAAACTCAAATAGTTCAAAATTTTGTTTTCATTTTTCGGTAGTTTCTGAGAAAAGGTATAGGACCCTAGTAAAATGCCCACCCTATACATACCTATATTAAAGTATGTATGTATGTAACTATTCAGTATTTAAATACACTGTAACTAAATACCCACGGTCATAAAGGAAAGAGCATTTAGAACATCAAGTACTTTAGAAAAGTATTTAGAACTGTATTTAAATACAAAAAGGATTTAAATATAATTGTATTTAAATCCTTTAATTGGCTGTTAAATACTTGGTTGCTAAGCTTTAGTACAGCCAATCAAAATCTAGTCCTATCAAATTAGCTCAGGCGTTAGGGTGTCATAATTGCTATGGCAGTTTCAACGCCTCCCTCCCATCGCTTCGTGCTTCATTTCATTTTGTGCCAGTGAGACAGCAATAAGGACATCTTTATCCTGCCATAAGGACAAGCATCCGATGCGCTCTTTACTGTTTAGTATTTGTGGAGTATTGATTTAAGAAATAAAACTGAGTACGTTTACGTTATTAATACATGCACTTTAATTAATAGTTGATACACGTTCGCATGACTAATCTTTGTCACTGTTGTAGAGGTGATTCTGGAAAAATATTAGTTGGGACTTTTCGATATTTTAGGTTCTTAGAACATGAAAAATATATTTTCCAAAAATCATGTTGACATTTTTGATAAAATTTTTGAAAAAAAGTCAACGTTTCCTTGCAACTAGTCATTGGTAGGCGCCGCTATAATTTAGCGAGCCCCGTGTAAAGCAAAGGCAAAAAATGGAATTACAGAAGCTACTCCACTTGCTAATATCACAACAGGCATTGAAATACACTGTTGACTCCAGACTTTCGTTAAGAGTACTAATGTTAATATATTTTACTTCACGTCATAACAAGGACATCCATTTTAGTTTTAGTTATTTCTATACTAAAAAATGTCAAGTTTGACAATTCAATATAGCTCTGTTTCTATTTAGTTACAAAACAAATATTTCATGGCATCCTTTATTTGTGTATACAATTAATAATGCCTATCTCAAAATTTTAAGAACTTGATTTTAATAATTTATGTCCTTTCAACAATTCTGTATTATCTTTACGGTCGTCCGGGAATGTTTAGTTTTTCCTACTAGGTATACAATGTACTATTTTTTGACTAAAAAAAATACGATTTCTGTCGAAAAAGTCAATAGAACGGATTAATTTTAAATTTGTAGCAAAATAGACTAGATTAATATCTCGTGGATATTAGATTTTGTGTGTCATGGGCATATTAAGAAGAATATAAAAGGAGATAATATATATTATTATACACCATATAAATAAATCCGTTAAAAAAGAAAAAAATATAAATTATTAAAATTTAAAAAATATTAAATAAAATAAGAAAATCGGCAAATTCGTTTTACCCGAAACTTCCCTCGTAATATAACATTATCTTTTTTTAATCATAGAATATGCAAGTTTAAATGTAATTATCTTGTCCTGTTATTAAAAAAGGAAATATTTATTACTAAGAAAATTTGAGGGTAAAAAACAAAATATAATATATAAATTGGTTTTACCCAGAACTTTCCCTTGTAATAAATATTTCCTTATGTTAAGAAGAGGGTAAAATAACACAATTATACGTGCACATTCTATGATAAAACAGAGAATGACATATTGCGAGGGAAGTTCTGGGTAAAGCGAATTTTATATAAAAGCAATGATTTTCCATCCATAACCTAAGGTTAGTCTAAGGGAGTAAAAAACAAAAATACGATTGTACACTTTTGAAAGACACATCAAATTTGTTTTATTTTTTGTTTATAATGCTAGAGGGGTGAAATAGTCCCTAGGGAAGTATATTTTATAATCCCCAAAACAGCGAAATATGTTAAATGTCTTAGTATATTAAATATTCCCCTAGACAAGATGACCCTAGGGATCAAATGGCCCCTTACAAAGCGAGAATATTTGTTTATTACATAAAATTATATGTTTAAAATATAATACAATACTGCCTTCATCAGCACCAATTGAAATATTTAGTCACATTTATACATTACCTCTAGGAGAGATGCACTCTCAGATCATAATTTTGAAAACTTGGTGTTAATGAAGGCAAACGAGTTTTCGATTTTTTCAGATGTTTCTCTTATTATTTTTAAAACATATGTGATTTAACAACTAGTAGTGGTTTTCGTGAAATAAATATTTTTCTGTTTATCAATGGTGTATAAAACCCTGAAGGAATTAAATATCTTATAAGGACAAACGGTATTTAAGTATCTGCCGTATTTAATTACCATAATTTACTGAACTCTTATTATGGACGAACTTAAATACAAAAATTAATATAAATCCTTTTTGTGTTTAAGCAATACTATTTTTTTGTTGCTATAAATGTAATTACTAATTAGTATTTAAATACTTTTCAGAAGGATGCAGTATTTAATATTTATGAATTAAATACATTTACAAAGTATTGTATGGAGTAAAAAAACTGGAACATCAGATGTAATATTTGAATACAAAATGCAAAATTTTGAAAATAATAAGAACATTATTAGTATCTAAATTAAACAAAGTAAAATTTGATATTTTATCATCGCGCTATTCCTCTGAATAACTTCTTGTAGTCTTCGTGAAATTGATTCATAGAGACTGAACTATGCTTGGATGGTATGGTATGAATAGCAATGCCTTCCATAATTTGGCAGCACTGGTTCTCGAAAATGTATGTTAACTACATAATTACTTTACAATTATTTTCCGTATATTTTCCAACATATTGATGTCCAGGCTCTCTGCAGGCCATAGCAAAACTTTATTACTTTGAAAATACTACCTAACTATATCAGCTGTATGAATTGAATAGTTGTTTTGCTGTAATTTAAATAATCCGTAGTTAAAATGTAGCATTATGTTTTCTAAAATTGTAATATATAACTAGGAAGTGAACCTTCCACCTATCCGCCAACACAGACCCAATTCATACGAAGATATACGAGCCCACACACTGCCGAAAATCTCGTCCCCTGTTGAAAATTATAATATGACACAGACCGATTTACAACCATCAAATATTTTGTCTTACTTTTTCTTGCACGAGTATACGTCTACTCTAAATTTTCATCTTCAAATTCGAGCCAGAAAAATATGTCTATAAAAATAAGCTCAGATTTAAATTATTTTGAAAAATATATCGACCAATTATTTGGTTGAAAGTAATAGCAATAGCACTCTAAACATGAATGATGACAAAAAAGTTTAAAATGCTTGATTGACCTGATAAAATCTAAGGATTTTGCGATATACAGGTAAAAAGTTAACAACATAGTAGATCATTAGTAAAAAACGCCTTCTTAAGTCATATTTACTTGAAAATTTAGATTTTGACTAGGGAAAAAATTTATTAAATTTTGACTAGGGAAGAAATTCTAAGGAACTTTTTTACATAGTATTTTCCTTATCGGATTGGTTATTCTAAAGTTTTAAATAACCAGTCATATCTAATAATTTTGACAGCACTAGTGTGCACCATGAAAGAGTAAGTTTTCCTGTGTATATTGGGAAGGTAGGGTTAGTACCTTTAACTATGTCAAAGCGTGATTACAATCGTTCTCTAAATCTTAAATCTTTCAGAACTCTAATTGACTATATCTGCAATCCAAAAATTCGAACTGCCAAGGAGTATCCTCATGCTAGCTATGTTCATAAGGAAGTTACTGAATCAAACTCAGATTATGTATATACATTTTGTAGGAAAATACATAACGCCAATATTAACACAAGTATGAACATTGTCTCAAGAGTAACCAACTTCCCTCACCCCTAGATATTATTTTATTATAAATATCAGTCATGGTCTTTGCTGCTCCAAATATGGTAATGGAGTAGTATTTGAAATGAATATCGACTTTTACCGTCCTTAGGAAATAACAGCCAATTTCCTTAAGCAGATCTTGCTAAATTGGGAAAAGCATTGCGCCACAAATTGTGATTACCTTACTAAAAATATCCAAATTTTCTCCACGCTCAATGATTCATTTCTGAGGTCTTAAAATTAAATCTAATTTACTTAAATATAAAATTATTTATCTCTGACAGTGACAATACCTATATTTTATCTAAGGTGATTGGATGCTTTGGAGTCTCCCAATTTATAAGAAAAACATGAAAAAGGGTAAATTTTCTTCAAATTTGAGTTCTTAGCATTTTTTATGATACACGATAACTGGCGGAAAAATTGAAATATATATTTGAAACTCTTAAGAAACGTCCCCTTTTATGATCTCATGAAACCTAATTTTTAAACCCCGTTTTTTGGGCAAAAACAAGGGTCCATTGAACGCCCTCTGGTGCCCAAACGGTTCGAGTTTTCGACAAAAAGAAAAAAGATTCTGAAAGAGCATAGATGACGGAAAAGATCTTCAAAAAAGTGTAAGCAAATTACAATTATTGTCGTTTATTTTAAAAAATTCCATTTTCTTCATTTTTTTGCACAGCATTATATGTCGTTTGGTGCTTTTTTATCTGCACTAACAATAAAATTTATTATAAATCAGACCTACCTCTTGAAGCTTTGGGGTATTTTTTTCTAAAAGTATATTGATGCCTCGAGGACCTGCCAAAAATCTGAACTTGACGTATAACTACTTAAAAAGTAATAATTTTTTAAAATTGAACTTAATTCTAAAGGGTATCCTTTACTTTCAAGTCGAATATAATCAAAGATATTTAGTTTTTTCATAAAATAGCAAACCAGATTCAGAAACTTCAATCTATTTTGTACAACTTTCAAATTTATAATTTGCTTCTACGACGTACCTAAATACTGGAAAATCTGGCTTAAAAGAAAGTGTTCATATATTTGCACACATTTTTCCTGTAATTTGAAAAATGCCAGGGGGCAACCACCAGGGCATACAATCAAATCAAGTTGCTTTGAATCTCAATCAAATACGGCGCATAGTTGCTGTCAAAACTAATGAGTAGATATTTTGGTAAATTTTATTTAATTTTAGAGCCTCAAATACGATTTTTTCGGTATTTTTGAGAATAATATGGTAAAATTTAGATATTGTTAGGAAGACAGCCACAATTTGGGGTCAATACTCCTCAATTTTGTAAATAAGAAAATTTGCTCTCTAACGAAATGCTTGTCTGTAATTAGATACAGTACAGATGCAGTTTTCAGTTTATAGGCCGCGCCGGCCGGGATTTTTTAACACTGGCAAGTTTTCAGTTTATGGGCTCAGATTTTCTAAATTTTGTGTGTTTTTATGGTAGTATATGTTTAAAGTAGGGAGTGTAACAGTAAGTACGAATTTCTTTATTGTACTGTCGTAAAGCCTATATATTATACAGAAGAAGTAGGTGTATAAAGGACGTTTTCTTTTTTTAGAAATTCCAGTTGAAGTGCTGTGAATGTTTCCTAGTGAAATCTCGGTATAAGACATCGATTTAGGAGATTTGGGTAACAAACTGGGGAAAGTTTTGTTTTCGCAGCTGTGAATTTTCATTTTTTCTCTACTAAAACATTTGTAGGATTGTAAGAATCGATTTTGAGTGTTTGATGACAGGATATTATATTTTAAAAAAATCTTATCTTCCAGAATTGGTTCTAGTGTCACTTTTTTAATGATTTTCATTATTTGTTGAGATTTTTTGACACTTTGGCAGGTTTTCAGAATACAAGTAAAGCATATAGAGTATGCTATACAAGGGCAGTAGTTATATACACGATTTTTTTTTGAAGTTCTCGTTTAAGAGCTGTAACTTTTTTCATAGTGAAACATTTTAGTATAAGACACCGATTTAGAAGATTTTGGTACTAAATGGGCAAAATTTTCTTTTTGTAGCCGTGCAATTTTATTTTTTTTTCTTTACTGAAACACTAGAAGGAATCAAAGTATTTTGGGTTTTTCGAAAATTGTTAGGATATTTCACGTAATATTTAGAGGCGTTATTTACTAAAAAAAATGTTTTGAAAGCTTCAAAAAAAATTGTTTTTCCCTGTAACTGCTTAAAATTTTTAAATGAGATTTACGCAGATCTATGTAAATTGTGTAATTAATAAAAATGACATCTATCAAAAAAAAGGTCTTTTTCCCATAACTTCTAAACTACCTACTTAAAATTATTAAATACAGTTTTAACAGTTCCATGTACCTTTTACTGGCGTAATTTATAGACAGCTGTCAAAAAAAACTGTTGTTTTTTTCTATAAGTTCTAAACTATTTCAAATTTTTAAATACAGTTTTTACAGCTCGATTTAAATTCTAGTGGCGTAATTTATTAAAAAAAATATTTTGACCGCTGCCAAAAAAAATCTGTTTAAAAAATCAACTTTTTTACTAATTTTACAGATATAAAAAAAAAACATATAATGAATATTATAATGGAAAACTGGTTTAAATTTGTATTTATGTATACAGGATGTCTCAAAAAATATGTAGCAAAATCAACTTATATTTATTTGTATCTTTTATGTGCATTAAATCGGTTTCTACTTGCTGATTATAAATATCATCTCATGAAAGTTCAACACAACAACATACAAAAAACAAACAACAAAATTCTATAGCAGAAGCAATGTTTAAAAGATAGATGAAGACTGTTATACTACATAGTGGAATCAATGGAAATCTTTGAAGATAAAGGTATCAATCTTAGTATAATTATAGTCAGCAAGAAAAAAATCATTTGATAAAAGTATAACATACAGGATGTTTCAGTAGAAAAATCATGTTGGGTCTGCTATATATATTTGAGTTATCCTATATACATATTTTAAAGACAAATGTAGCAAACCTAATATATTTATATTCAGCAAACAGATGAAGCGAATAGACCCATATGATGAATATATATTATCCATATTTTTAAGTCATCCTATACCCATACATACCTGTATAGCATTTTTCTAAAAAGGTATGCAGAAGACTCTACATCTTTTATTTTTGTCATTTTTTCTATCTACAATAACCAATATTTAGTGTACTGAGTTGTGAAGAAATGCACTAAACAAAGTAAAATCAAAAGGTTATTTGAGACTTCAAAAATAAAGGAAAATTTAATTGGTAAAAAACTTTCGGCACAAAGGTCTATCTATCATTTAAAGCTATATAATGAAAGTTAGTTTAAAGCAAATAGTTCGAGTGGGCAATACTTCTAAAATTCTGAGAACATTTGTATATCTGTTCTTTTAAGATCACTCAACTCAAATTTTTGAAAAGATAGGAAATAGTGCTATTGGCCGAAAATTGTTAAGGACAGTTAAATCATCTTTTTTTTGAAATTATCTAATTTTCTGTTTATAGAATCCCGAGACTGATAGTAGATTGTACAATTTGTTTCTTTGTAATACATTCTTCTTGTTCCTTAAGCCTAGTCAATATGGACTGTCCAGTTTCTCCAATGTAGACTTCACCACATGATTCTGATGTTTTAAACGCATTCTATGTGAATTTTAGTTATTCAAACTCCCAAAATATATTACACAAACTGGTTTAATGTGACATTGTGGATCGGCCTTTTAAATCTCACAAATAACAGGGACATGAAAATAGGTGATTTTTTATATAGTTCATAAATTTTTAGACCCAATCGTCATTTGTATTTCCCAAAAAAAAAATTTCTAATGACAGTGTTAACAGCCCAATTACTATTTAAAAATATACAGTTCTGCAAGTGATTGGTTATATAAAATTTTATCTTAACACACTTCCACCATCAATAAAACAATAATTGACTAGAAAATGTATTGGCTTTTCATTATATTACCTATGGAAACTTAGATGACAAAATCCTCGTCCAATTATAGGAACAATGCTTAAAAGCAACATAGAACAAGCTATGGCTTTGAATGTTGTCCAAACAGAATTGGCCAGGCTACTCGCAATGTATAAAATTCTGTACATATTTTTGTTCTATCTTTAAGAACTTTTGGAAACATACTTAGAACTAGCTTAAACATGTGAAACCCTTTCTTTATACCTCTAATTTATCATTTCTTAACCTTCAAAAATTATTGAACTTGTTGAAATTATCTGTTAATAAATATTGTTCCCATTTTTTTACAATTTGTCAAAATTATTATAGTTAAAGTGTATAGGTACCTATATTTCTTAATAGCTTTAAATAAAGTATTGAATAACTAAAATTTAATTACCTGCTTCTTTTTCTCTTTTTACATACCACATAAACACAAGTAAAACCCCTCCTAATGTAGATGTAATAGCAAGATTTCGCCAAGATATTGGCCCTACTCCTTTGGAGAAAAAGCTAGCTGGTTTTTTTGGTAGTTGTTCAGAATATTGTCGAAGTTGAGCTTCTCTATCTAAATCTAACCGAAGCCTCTGCTTAAAAGTACCTATCTAAAATAAAAGATACATTTTATTATACAATATAATATTCAAAACCCAAGTTAAATTATGGGATTACCTACCTGTGAATGTAAATATCTCGTGTTATACAATCTACCTGTATTAGATTTTAAATTATTCGACAAAATTTTGAACATTTTGCCTGATAAAGTAAGGTTATTGAACTGTAGATGACTAATTAGTAGTTTTTGACAAGCGTTTAAATGATTAGTTATTCCGTGAATGTGGTGCTGCTTTATCTTTTATATATTTAAAACAAGCCAGATTTATCAGCAAATTCGTGTGAGAGTTGTACTGCATCAATTTACATGTTTTTTTTTTAATCATCGTCTGGTTACCGAGACCTTTCAAAGGACTTGCGTTACAATCCCGGACTTTCTTTTAAATAAAACTTATAATTAACAATAATATAAGGCAGTGACTCCCCGTCCGTTAAACGGACGGCGTATTTTAATTCGCGATCCGTTAAAGGAAATGTTTCCAGGTTTCCTAACCTCCAAATAAAACGTCAAAATTTATTCTGTTATTCCATTGTTTTGGAGCGCGTTTTTCGTTGTTTTGTTTTATGAGTTTATTTAAGTTAAAATAATGGATAGTCTAAATACTATTAATGTTCCCATAGAATTAAAGAGAGGAGACAAATTCAGTTCTGCAAAAGAATTTGATAAAATACTGGGTAAGTTAACTCTTCTAAACAAAAGTGTATTTGAGAAAATAAGCATATATTAAAAGCACTCAATAAATTTATTTTAGAAGATAACACGAAGAATCGCTATGTACAATTTTATAGAAGGGATAGTCGTCGAATCGAAACCGCCAAAAGAGTAGTCAAACGATACTTAAATCCAGATTTACAGTATTACCAGTTAAAATATTCTTGTATCCACGGTGGCAAGAATTTTATACCATCTGGAAAGGGAAAAAGGCAAACTAAGTATGTATATAATGTGTCATATATTTGCCAAGAAATGAGAACAAATACTTTATTCCTTTTAAAAATAATTTTAGGTTCAAGATACCTAGTCAAGTTCAGTGTAAAACAATTTATTTGTTGAACCAAATACAAAAATTTGCACTAATATCCCCATTTTTTGCTTCATGAAAGCCAATACCTCAATTCTCAAGTGTGAAGATTCATAATATTTACTTTTTAGGACCTTTAGACAAGATATTCCATGTCCTGCAAATGTTACACTTAGAGTAGCAAAAAACCGCAATGAATTAGAAATTGTTTCAATTGATACACTACATAACCACATTATAGACAAACACTTGTTTCAACATCTGCCCCAACAAAGAAAATTACCTGAAGAAGTCAGACAGCAAGCTAAAAAGTTATTAAGTTTGAAGGCAAATAAACATCTAGTTCGACAAGAATTAGAAGGCAACACAAAACAAATAATTAGCTTGAAAGATCTTTCAAACATAAAACACAGAGATAAACTGAAATATCAAAACTCTGTTGAAACTGCTGTTACTGCAATTCGGGAAAAATTTGGTGAGTTGAGGTTTCTGAATATTTTTACATAAGAGGTGTACAATTTTCATAGAATTACGATAATTTTACAGTTGCAAGGACTACCACAATAATTCCATAGCTTTTAAAAAAACTGTTCCTAATAGTCTTATTTCTGAATGCGTGTATATGAATGATGAGAATTTTATAAAATACCCGACCGAATACCACTCTTCCATCAAAATTTCTGTTTTGTTCCAGTAAAACATGCTTTCATACAAATTTGTGGTTAATTTTGAAGCACAAGCTGTATTACCCCCCATAAGTCTCTAAACGTAATTATTCTTTCTACTTTAATGGTTTCATTGCTTTTTTTGCTATTTGCTAGCAATAATACTTAAGTTTTTGTATTTTTCCAGGTTCCGACTGTCATTTATTGGTGGACACCAACAATATTTTTAAAGGTCTTCTTTTTTGTACACCCACAATGAAAATTACAATGGAAGCTTATCCTGAATTATTATGTATTGATCGGACATTCAAATTATTGAACATAAGGACTCCTGTTTACTTAATTTTAATTGAGGATGGATGTGGAGAAAGTCAAGTTGTAGCTGTCTCAATTTTGGTTTCAGAAGACTATGAATGCTTAAAATGGTTCCTTCAAAAATTTAAAGAAATAAACCCAAGTTGTGAAAAAACTAAGACTATAATGGCTGATAAGGATTGGTCTGAGAGAGCAGTTTTTAAAGAATGTTTTCCTAGCGCTCAAATTTTAATTTGCATATTTCATGTGTTTAAAGTTTTTCAAAGGGAAATCACTACAGAAAAAATGAAAATAACTAATGAGGAGAGAATTCTTACTTTAGAATTATTGCAGGAACTAGCCTATGCTAGCAATAAAAAATATTTTGATCAGATTTGCAATAAAATTAAGGGGTCAGTATCACAGAGTACTTGGAGTTATTTGGAAGAACAGTGGCTTAATATTTACGAGGAGTGGTGTCCTCATTTAGGCGAGAACATTTTAAATTTTTTAAATAGAACAAATAATAGGGTTGAAGCAATTAACCAGAAATTGAAGATGGTTATTGAAAAAAATTGTTCTTTAGGAGAATTTTTTGAGCATTTATTTATTATTTTAAAATCCCTTGAAAAGGAAAGGAAAAATAGGTTGGCAGAAACACTTAATAAAAGGCCTGTTAGAAATATATGTAGAGGTACCCCAGAATATGATTTTTTCAATTATTTGACAGAATATGCTTTTGACAAAGTATTACATCAGTTGAAAAATTCAGAGACATTCGCCATAACAGTGACTGAAGAAGGTTTTACTCTTAAAAATAAAGAAACTGAATACAAGGTGTCCAAACATTCTTGCTCATGTTATTTTTTTAACAGTATGGGGCTTCCCTGTAAACATATTTTTAAATTATTGCATCATTTAAATGAGCCTTTTTTTAATAAGGAAATTGTTAAAGAAAGGTGGACTAGAGACTACTTTCTTAAAAATCAGATATATTTTCAAAACTTGAGTGATCCCTCAATACTCCAGCAGCTTGCAGTTGAAAATTTAAATTTAAGTATAGACAAAGAATCTCCAAAGAATGTTAAAGTGTTGAATCAGCAGCAAAAATATAGAATAGCATTTGTGAAATGTAAAGAAATTGCATCTTTGGCTTCTGAGGCAACAGGATATAATTTTGAGAAAGTTCTAGAAACTTTAGATTCTGTGAAAAACTTTTGTATTTTAGATATTCCTCTTAAACTCTTATATTATTATTTTTAGGATTAATAGAAATTCCAGTAGGAGACGAAATCAATAGGTGCAGTATTGACAGTGTTGCAGATGAAGTAATAGAAGGTAATTTGATAATTACTTATTTATTAACCCTAAATAAATAATTAATATTAATTGAATATCAAATAATATTGAGTATATGGTGTTTGAAAATACAATTATGATTCTAAAGTCCCAAAATAATCTCGCAGTGAGCCTTAAAAATTTTATTTTATTTTCAGAAATAACACATGTTGCTTGTGGAGAAGGGAGTCAAGGTAATATTGTGAAATATAAATGTTGGTTAATCTGCTTTATGTATGTGTTTTTCTAGATACATCAGATCTCCAATTCAATCTTGAAGAGCATGATTACTGTAGTAATAAAGTTATGGTTACACCAAATAATACGGAAGGTAAGCCAGCTTAATTTTAATTATTTATTGATGTTAAAGTATTTCTTTTAATTTTTTAGTCAGTGAAAATAGCATAAATGTAAATAGTATAAACTTACCACCAATTCTTAAAAAAAGAGGAAGACCTGCTGGTAGTGATGTCACGGCAATCGGATTACCAAAAAAGAAGAAAAAAATAAAGAAGCCTTTTAATAAATTAAGCACAGCTGAAAAAACTAAAATTGTCCTTCCATGGATACTGAAATATCCAGAACAAGTGTATGCAAAAAAATGTCTACAAGAAAGTGATTTCAAGGACGTTGAAGAAGTTGATATTAGAATTACTGAAATAAATATAGCAATTATAAAAAAATTTTTCACCTTAGAAGTTTTTGAAAAATTAAAGGTGTTGAAAACAAAGAAGAAACTGAGTGGAATATGGACATGTGGATCTTCAAGGAAGAAATTGATAACTTTCCATGTATTAGATGTGATCGATGTCTTCACTGGTTTCATTTATCATGCTCAAAAAATTCTTATAATGGAATGTATTCAAATTGGCTATGTGCATTATGTTGTCAATGACTACTGTGTATCCTGCTGTAGTTATATAATCTCTGTCATAATTTAAACTAATGCAATATACTCTATGTTATATCATACATATAATTTGTGTTTTATTACATTCAGTAAATATTAAAATTTTATCGCAGATTTGACCTATGTAAGTAGTACTCAAACCGGACCAATGCTGTTAATCAAAATATTTAAAATCAAATGTCTTGATACTTAGCTATCGTGACACCTATGACCAATCAGGAGATCAGAATGATGTTAAGGCTGCTTTATTATATAATTTAAAAAGTATTTATTACAAAGTTTGGTCTCTTACTATAATTTAACAAGTACTTACGTGATGCAAAATGTCAATTTATACTTCATATGTAGCAAATTTAAATTTAAAAATTCTTCAGCGATACATTTAATTTAACCATTTTGTATTTAAAGCTTTTTGTCAAATTTACTTTACACAAATGGACATCTCATAATTTCAATGATTTTGCAAAAATAGGTAAAATTAAAATGAATCCTATCTGGATCTGGAAAAAAGGAACACACTGTAGATTTAAAAAAATATATAAAGTTTTGAGCCATTTTGTGTGCGAGGTGCATGAAAAAAAAACTAATTTCAAATAACGCAACGGCATTTTTGGAAAGAAAGCGATGGTTTAAATACCGAGTCTAGAAAAATTACAATCGACTTATAAGTTTCTAGTTTAAATAAAATAAACAGACAATATTAAAATTATATTTTGTATTCAAAAATCAAGAACAGGAAAACACAGTTACTCTCCCTATCTATTTCTTTTTAACGGATAACTAAATAACAAACGCCGTCCGTTTAACGGGCGGGGAATTAAAATAAGCTGTCCGTTTAACGGACGGGGAGTCACTGCCATAATGGAACATAATATAAGTAGGTTAGGTTAGGTTTGCTCTAGAGTGTAAAGTGAGAGAGTCTTTCTTTTCTTGTTGGCATACAATAAATTGTGTTTTAAAAAAAGGTTTGCGTTTAGGCTTGCCCTGGTTAGATCACTATCCGAGATTTTTTCAAATCTTCACGTTTCAGCGTCTCTAGATGCCGAAAAACATGTTTTCTCTATTCCGTCGGTCTGTCTGTACGCGTTATAACCCGATTGCGTTCAAATTTTGGCAAAAATTAATGGTCATATGGGGATGAACATTTTGGTAAAAATCCAATATGGCAAAACAAAATGTCTGTCTAGTGAAATGTTACAAAAATTATTACTAAATATTACTTATCCAATTTATCTTAAATTTTGCACAAAAATAAAGTATTATGTGGGAATCAAGTGGTAAAATTTTGATACGAATCCAAGATAGCAGAACAAAATGACGGTCTAATAAAATATTTAAAAATTCAGCCTGAAAAACCTTAATAGACTGATTTCAAATTGTGTGCCATAACTAATTGTGGTATAGAGATGAACTAGTAAAACTATGGTACTAATTCAAGATGCCTGCAAAAATAAAATGTTTGTAATCGTGAAAAAATCAGCCCCTGTCAAGTTTTACATGTCTTCATGTTTTAGCGTCCTAAGATGCCATGACCTGGTAATATTTTGGTAAAAATCCAATATGCCGGTACAAGATAGCGGCCTAATGAAACGTTAAAAAATTAATTATTTAATTCACCTCAAATTTTGCAGAAAAATCAAATGTTATATAGGAATGAATTGATACTTTTTTTGTATGAATATAAGATAGCAAATACTGAACAGAACTATCCGTTATTTGATGGAAATTCATTTTAAATAAGTAAACTAAACAACGTCACGTAATTGGTAGTAAAAGTTGCAAACAAAATTAGAGCTTAAGCGTTACAAAGAAGGTTACTCAAAGCCTTGACTGACTTGACTTGTTTGTTATATGGCTTTGCTGTAAGGCAATCGCCAGATTGCTCTTCGCCCGGGGCTTATTCAGAGCTGGGGCAACTTTCCCAGATGATTTACACCTTATTCCAGTTTGGAGACGTTATCGGTAGGATGTCTAAATAGCGAGCTCTAAGCTCCCGGACACCTCGAATCTTTCAAATACTTCTTAATTTTTCCTCTTTTAATTTTTGAAATGCATCTTGGCTTCCACACCCTTGAGAGTACTACTGGAATCACGAGATGACCCTTTCTTTCATGCTATTCCCTTATCCCTCCCACTCACGCCACACAGCGGCCATTACGCTAATATTCTATGTAGAACTGTGGCAGACGAACGGGATAGACTGCAGGAACAACTAGGCCTCACACGTTCACAGCGTCTGCTTCCTTTTTAGCGTGTCCGTTAGTTTTCACACTGAACGGTGTTGAGTCTACGCTTCCCTCCGAAATAAAGCAACAAAACCGAATACGTGGAACCATTTATGTGAATAACACAGTGGTCTGCCTTCGACGAGACAAACCGGAAGACTCTAAGCAACTATAAAGAAGGGTATTCAAAGCCTTAGCTGATGAAATTGACTGTCAATACGGGGAACTACTTCTTCACTCTGAAGTCGATGGTTGAGTAGGGGACGAGTGCTAAAACGTTTTAATGATGTCTTACCTGCTATAGTTCATTTTTTTAAACAACGCAGTGAACCGATTCAAGAACTGGAAGATTTAACCTGGCTTAGAGATTTTGGTTTTCTTGTGAATATTACAGAAAAATTAAGTGGACTTAAATTGAAGCTTCAGGGTAAAGACAAACAACTAGCGGAAATGATTTCTGATATAAACTACCTAATAAACTGCAATACCAGGCATTTTCCTATTCTTTCAGAAAATATATTTCAAAATCCATTGGAACTTTATGAAAGTAAATATCATGTAGAAATAATTTCTAACTTGAAGGATAACTTCAAAAATCGTTTTACGGACTTCAACGGAATTGCTTTAGTGGCGCAATTTGTTGTTTTACCATTCATGGAAATTGATGTCCAACAGTTCGCAATTGGTGTTATGCAGAACTGTGGTGAAGACGTCGCTGCGACAGAAACTAATTGCATTTCAAAATGATTTATCTTAAGACCGGTTAACTCAAATACAAAATGTTTCTGGTATCTAGTATGTCAAGAAAAAATCCAGTTTTAGGTCGCACTGCCTTGAAAGTAAAGATGTTATTTAGATTAACATGTTTGTATGAATCCTTTTTCTCAAATGTGAAGTTAATTAAAAGCCATTACCGCAATCGGCTTACAGATGGCTTACAGATATTTCAATAATTGTATTCGAATGGCTCTATCAAATTATACTACAAACATTAAAAACATTATTAATGAGTACGAGTGTCAGCCCTATCATTGAACATGAATTAAAATAGTACAATATTCTTTTTGTTGCTTTTATAGTGTTTTATTTCCATAAATCATATCGTATCGTAACCGTAAATAACATAAAAATTTTGTTTATTTTTATTATTTTATGTTAATAAACGAAATAAATGTGTGTGGAATATAACTGTGCATTATTTCATTTCGGCTGGCTAACGTCTTTTACAGATAGGTAGCTCACCATCTATTCCAAAACTATCGAAGTAGATCAACACATTACAAAGATTGGCGACCACTGCTTTAGATATTTACTATTTATTTTCATATTATTTTAACCTGTGCCTTAATCAAACAATCAAAACGCCGCAACCAAAATACACCAAAATTTTGTTACCTCGACATTCAAAGCGATAAAATAACAATACTACATCAATATTTAATCATCAAGAATGAAATACAGGACGTTTTGCAGGACGCCTACAATACAGCAGATAAAAAAGAAAGGACAATCCTATAAAATACAGGACGAATGGTTAGCTTATTCTTGAATCCCATACGAAGTCTGCCAATTGCAATAGTTTAGAGTGTACGCGTATTTTAAAAACATTTTCGATAATTTGAGCTTAGCTCAGCATGAGTTTAGGGCTTTGATGATAATTTAGGTTTTCTTTTAGGCTACTGTTATGTTTTGTTACAAAAATATTTCTTTTGATATAGATTCACTTTTTACATCACCTCAAAAAAAAGACCTAACCAGAGCTAACCAAAACGTAATCAGACTTTTAAAACAAAACAACAAACACAATTACAAGTTTTGTTGAAAAAAAAAAACTAAAAATTCATTGCTCTGAACCGTAGTTCGAACACACATCCATTGCATTGAAAATCGAAAACCCTATATACCACTGACCCACGCGAAATGAAAATTAAAGAAAACTTGTTTATACTCCGCCAAAATAAAAGAAGAACTAATAGAAAATAGGATCTGTGTTGTGATTGGCGAGCTTCAAGATTTTGTATCAAAGACGGGCTGAAACTGCTCTGCTCTCTGACCGCGTAAATATTCGGTAAGTGACTTGACGATTTTCTTTAATTTCTTGTGTGGGCTCGCCATGGGTATGCCACAAAGCAGAGGGTATGCTTTGTAGGGTATACACATATATTTTTTTAAATATCTAGGTATATATTGACTATATCCAAGATGGGTAGAGCATTTAGTTTGCATTGCAAAGGTTCCATTTCTGTCGGGCGATGTCCCTTTTTTTTCGGATCAGAGCACCAGGCAGGTCTTAACAGGCAGTCGGTACTTACATCGATCGGCTCTTGTTGATATTTTTTGTGTCATCTGTCTTTATTGATTAAGTAGTTCACACTAAATAATTTAACAGCAGCCGCGGAAGCAGCTATGCGTTCGCTAGTATTGTATATTTTGAAATAGTGCAAGCAAGCAATATTCGTGATCATGATTACACAACCGTAGTGCTAGCCTAGTACTGACCAGAGTGTGTCCGGCACGTGCCAATCTTTGCCCGTCTTTAAAGCTCGACCCGACCCCTAATATCCATATATGTAAGATATCAAGCGTGCTAGTTAATACATATATGCTAATATCACGGAGCCGAGGGACCCCATTTTTGTATTTAGTCCGCCAAAAAGCAGGATAGTCGCGGCTCGCACCCCATCTTGGATCTATCGGCCCGTGAAGTCAACTCAGACATTTTTCAAAAAATTGCAGACTACATTGCGGGTATAAGGGAATCAGTAAGATTTATTGCAAAGTTTTTATATGAGACACAGATTACAGAAATTTTAGAGATCCTAAATATTTGTATTTTGATGTGCCATGAAAATCTAATTTTAATTTTGAAGTTATGATTTTTCTGTTAGCACGGCTATTTTCGTAAATTTGGTTGTTCCTCGTCTATAAATCCTACTAATGTTGAATCTTTTATTCTTTTGATACCTTTTGTTTTGTTTTTCTTTTCTAATTTTTAATTCCTTGTTTTAATTGAAACGTTTTATTAAAAAAGTTCTCTCGGAGCATGTATTTTGTAATTTATTTCGCGGCTTTTATTGCTAAATATTTAAAGGATTCCATAAGACTCTTTTGTAAAAAAATGCAATAAAAACAAATTTATTTTTATTTTTTGGAATATTTATTTCACTAACAATTAATTAATAACAAACGTCATAAAATAAAAAAAAATCATATTTAATAATCCGCTTAAGTCTACTAAAAAATTACTTTAGTTAGAGAATGTCCAAACTAAAATATTAAATAAACAAGAATTTATGAAACGTTTATAAAAAATTAAATTTATATGACAAGACTTAGGGTCAAAGGGGGTAGAACGATAGACCAATCTTTAAAGTAAAAATTAGATAGAGTGACTTTATACTCGTTTAAAGTCACTGAAAAAATTAGACATCATTTAATGACATCTGTTACTGCAGTTTTGAAATAACTATACTCATTCAGCAAAGAAACAAACCTTAGATTTATGGATAATAGGATTTCGGTTTAAAAAAACCACCGAATATCTGTCGGTCAACTGTAAAAATCGCGATTAATTTATCAGTGTTGCCAACACGGTACCTAAAATGCCAAGTCTGGCATTATTGATACCCAATTTAACAACCAACTTTCGTATCTGGCATGAATTATGGCATGCTCGTTTTTAACATGTCATATCTGGCATTATGATTAACGATGTTATTCGAATTGGAATATGTATCGAATAATTTACACAAATACAAAATTAAGGATGATTTTCTTGAAAACCGCATATTATATTATGATAAAGATTTTTGGATTTTAAGATTACATATGAAAAATCATCATGAATCATAACTTGTGACGATAACTAATAGAGGTTGCTATTTCTGTGACATTTCATTTCATTTGACATCTTATTCGAATTTTCTTGTTAATGTTAACGAGTCTTCCGGTTCGTCTCGTCATAGGCAGACCTCTGTGTTATTAACATAAGTGGTTCCACGTGTTCGGCTTTGCTGCTTTATTTCGGGGGGAAGCGGGAGACTCAAACGCTCAGAGTGGAAACCAACGACCCCGCTAGAAAGGGAGCAGACGCTGTGAACGTGTGAGGCCTAGTTGTTCCTGTATTCTATCCCGTTCGTCTGCCGCAGTTCTACATAGAATATTAGCATAATGGCCGCTATGTGGCGGGAGTGGGAGGGGTAAGGGGATAGCTTGAAAGAAAAGGTTATCTCGTGAGACCAGTAGTACTCCCAAGGGGCATCTAGTGGAAGACAAGATGCATTAGAAAAGTTTTTAAAGAAAGACAAATTTAAAGATTTTGAAATACACGGGGTGACCGGGAGCTCAGAGCTCGCCATCCCGGACATCCCACCCATAACGTCCCCAAACCGGAATAAAGTGTATCCCGCTCCGAGGGTCGCCGGATAAAGCCAGTAAGCCCCGGACGGGGAGCAATCTGGCAAGTTGCGAAGTCGAGTGCCAAAAACATATATTGGAATTGGAATTGTTAATGTTAACCGGGTTCGAAGGTCGAAGAATTTCAACCTTTTATCTATTTTGTAGAATTCATTTCATATTATTGCTGTTTTTGTTTGAATCATTCACTTAAAAAAAGCAGAATCTGAAGAATTTAAGCAAGGTATGTTAAAAATTAAAAAATCGTCTTGTTTTCTAGTGTTTACTAAACTATTAATTTTCAGATGCTTAAAGTGCAATATCAGCAAAAGTTTAGGCCTGCTTGGCTGAAAGATCTTGTGGTTCTAAGGCAAAATGTAAATACTGTGGAATAATATTGACCAACAGATATACAGCATTGAAGCAACATCTAGAATCCCAAAAACATAAAAATATGATCCAACTTGTCCTAGGAAAAGAACAACAAAGAATACCTTTTAAACCAATCAATCAAGAAACACTAAAAAAGCAGTTTGTAAGCTGTCACACTTCTATCAACTGTAGTGATCATTTAAATAATGTTTGTAAACAATCATTTGAAGGACATACTGCTGCTGACAATATGCAACTACATCACACAAAATGTACAAATATTATAAAAAATGTGTTGGCTCCACATTTTATGGACAACCTCAAAAATTATATTAAAGAAATAAAATCTTTAAACAATCTCTTATACTTATTCTATCTTTTTTTACAGATGTGTGTGCCATTCTCTACAGTTAGCCGTCTGTGCTGCTGCTAATGAACATATTCCTCGACACATTGATTTTTTAATTAAAGAAATGTATAATTGGTTTGCACATTCTTCGACCCGACAAGCTAAATACAAGGAGATATTTCAAACAATAAATGATGGACAGGAGCCTCATAAAATTGTGCAGAGCTGTCAAACAAGATGGCTGTCAATTGAATCAGCTGTTTCACAAATTTTAGAACAGTGGGTGGAATTAAAAAGTTTTTTTGAGATAACAAGGCTGTCAGAAAGATGCTATACAGCAGAATGTTTATTTGGAATGTTTAATGATACAAAAAATTTAGCAACAATGTCTTTTTTAAGAAATATTCTTGTGGAAGTTCAAAAAGTTAACAAACTTTTTGAGGCAAATAATGCTGACCAAACAAGATTATTGTCAGAACTTTTAAACTTACTGAAGATTTTAATATCAAAAATCATTCTTCCTCATAAAAAATTTGATGTATTTGAAACCAAGGTAGATGATTTTATTGATAGAAATTGTTACTTAGGTTATGGGTTTGAAAACCCTATAAAAAATTTAAGAGAAAATGGTCAATTATCTCAACAGGAAGAAAAAAACATTAGGGAACGTTTAGTCTCATTTGTTCTTACTTTAATAAATCAAATAAGGCAAAGATTGCCTGAAAATTTTTATATCTTGCAACAGATTTCTAGTTTAAGTGTAGAAAACACACTTAAACACAATAAAGAATCACTCATTCCTCTCTTAAAGTTTTTCAATAAATCTGACATTGAAATTGATGACATTGAGCGTCAATGGAGAAATATCCATCTTGTAGAATGGAAGAAGGCTAATACTAAGCAATTTTGGGCCGAAGTAGCAATTTTCAAAAATGCAAATGGGGAAAATCCATTTTCAAATATTAGTAATTTTGCAATTGAAATGCTTATTTTGCCATATTCTAATGGGGAAGTAGAACGATTATTTAGTAAACTGAATATAATAAAAACCAAACTTAGAAATAGAATGAATCCCCAGACAGTATGTGCAATTATGCACATTAAATGTGGACTGAAAAGGTATAACAAATGTTGTCATTATTATCAGTTGCCCTTAGAGGTTTTAAACAAAATCAAAAGTAAAGAAACTTACAGCACGGAAAATGAAAATAATGATCTTATTTTTGAATTGTTGTTGGATCCTTAGTTTCATTATTTTCAAAGAGTAGGTCTCTTTTTATTGTGTTCCCTATTTTTTTGCCATTGTTTCTATAGGTATGTGCCAAATCTATATTATTAGAATTATATCTGTTTAGTTTTTATTTTTCAAGTTCCTTAGTAAGTTCCTTTTTTAAAGCTTTACTACAAAGTATCTACACTTGCGAGCATAAAAAACTAGGACAAATTATGGATGTAAACGTAGCAAAATTTTGACAGTTTTAATGCATTTTAAATATGGTATGTCAAAATTGTGTTAAGTTTACATCCCTAAATTGTCTGAGTTTTTCATGCTCGTCAGTGTACCTACAAGAAAAAACAAAAATAACTAATGTGTTCAGGTAATGTTTTTTCTACCTATTAGGATGTTTTTTCTATTTTTTTTTAGGTTAAGTTAACTGCCAAAAAATATATTCTGAATAAATATATTTTTTTAATGTTCATGAATGTTTTTTTTCTCATCTCTATTTAATTTAAACACTGGAGTGGCGGAAAAATATGTCGGAATTACAGGTCTGTTTTGGCATAATTCTGGCGTAATTCAACTGTCAATCTGGCATATCAAGATTAACTAGTGTTGGCAACACTGTAATTTATAACTTTGAAAACATTCTTCAGTTTCCAATTAATTTCATTTAATAAGATGTTTGTTTGAAAACAAGAAGACTGTACATAGTGCATGCATCTTGTTCATTGATTTTTTTATGAACTCCTGTAATTATAAATGTTATTAGAACGAAATAATTTAATTGGAGAATAAATACAGGTATGTGTTATAAAGAGACATGTTTTGGGGTAAAGATGAGATAATTTTTTGTTGTTTTAAGTCACAAAATATTAATTTTAGGAATAATGTATACATTTTACAAGACAAAACGTTATTCCATAGGAGATTTGGAGGCTGCATTGCGGGATATCAAAGAAATATTAAAGCAATTGGAGACCTGTTAATCCACGACTCTATATGGAATATAAATGAAACATATTTTTCAAATGATTCTGCAAGCATAAAAGGTATTGCTTTAAAAGGTCAAAAGGTGCATTGCTGGCAATGCTGATAATACTTCAAGGCGCTCATTTGTGGTCATCTTAGAAAGGCGATAAATATTTACAAGGTAACTTATTTACTATTATCACATTATAACCGTTAAGTATACCTAGAAATGTTTTTATTTTAGGAACAATGTATGCCTGTTCAAAAAAATGTATGACAATTAAAATATTTAGCAATATTTACTTCTGCAATATGGTCAAGCAAAGGCCATTACTTGTGCTAGATGGGCATATAAGTCATTTGGATGTCACCACAATTGAAAAAGCTATTACAGAGAATATTATTTATTGAAACTTCCTCCACACATAACAGATCTCCTACAACTGCTGGACAAAAACTGTTTTGAACCAATAGAACTTAAATGGAATAAAGTTTTAATGAAATTTCATAGAAGCAAAAAAAAATAAGTTAGGCAAGTCTGAATTCTGTAATTTATTATGTTCGATCTGGGAAAAAGGATTAACATAAGAAAATATTACAGCTGGCTTCCATTCGACTGGTATTTATCCATGCAATCATAAAAAAAAACCCGAGGTATGACTTGACCGAGATAAATTAAATCACTACCAAACTAGTTTAACAAAAAACCCATATACCATTGAAGAGGACTCAACTAGTGAAAATAAATCACAAAATGAAAAGACTGACTTATGTAGTAGCGTGGTGAACCGAATAGCTAATAAAATAAATTTAGAAAGTGAAGTTATTGACTGAAGGTCAATGACCCACGTAACATTGAAGAGGAGCCAACAACAGACAAACTCCAGGACAATGCTAACAACAGACAAACTCCAGGACAGTGCCAGTATAACAGAACAAAAGCATTATTCAAGTTTGATAATACTTGAAAGTCCTAAAGTTTCTTTTGAGAATATTTTAAGTTCTTCATTTCTCAGTGCAAAATAAATCATCACTAGAATAACGTAGTAAAATAGATATAACTAGTTATATTGTAACGGAAGATGAATTTATTAAAAAAATCAAGGAGAATAAAACTAAAAAATGATTGAAACAGGAATCTAGTAGAAAAGTTAAAAATGTAGTAAAATCGAAAGTAAAGGAAAAGAAAATGCAATCTAGTTCAAGTGAATCAGATTTAAGTGATTACAGTTTAAGAGACATAGATGATGATTATGATCTTTTTAGCGATGATGAACTACAGCAATGTGGTGAAGGGGTACAGCAAAGAAAGGCGACTATAATATAGGAGAATTTGTAGTGGTGAAATATTTAGGAGGAAAAGTAACCGGCAAACATATAAATATGTTTCAATTATTCAAAAGATCATTAAGAACGAATTTGAAGTTATGGCATTAAAGTCTGTTCACGAAACCAAAAATAGATCTAAAACAGTTGAGTCTGATGTGAATATCATAAATGGAAGAAGCTGATATATATGAGAAATAAGAAAATTAATGCGCTACTTTTGTTAAAATATGCATAACTGTTAAAGTGTTGCTATTCTAAACCAAAAAATTTTTTTTCCTTCTGTGTTAAAATTATACTCCTATTCAGTTTGGGCGAAGAGTATATGTTAAATAATACCTGTCTCATATTTACACTCAGAACCAGGGGAAAAATAAGACACATATATTTTTTATTGGGGCTAAATTGTATATAGAAAACGAATACCTAATGTAAGAATAAAAAGTTCTGGAATATTTGTTTCCAAAAAAGTAAGTAACTAATCTTCAAAAAATGTAATTTTAAAATCCGTCTGATTTTTACCCCCTTGACCCTACGTAAAATTTATGGTGATTATAGACCAAACTAACCAGTAAATGCACTCCTTATTGGTAATTAACTAATAAGGCATATAAAAATAATGATATTTTTGGCAAGATATATTCCTCTACAGCTTAATTTTAAGAGGGGTTGTCGAAAATTACACTATGAAACTATTAAAGATTACAAAAATCTTTTAACTGTGCCAAAGTCAATTGTAGAAATTATAAGCAAAATATATACATTTACAGTTTAATTTTAAGGAGGGGATGCATGTACTAAAATTACAATATTCTTTCAACTGCTCCAAAGTTCTTATTGAATAAATCAAAGTTCATTTACCTTCTACCCTTGCTATTTACAGTTATTAAGAATGCACGTTTTTTGATAATGGTGAATTCGTAAAAAAACTATGTGGCTTATATTTTTTATGAATTAACATGTTTTATTTGTTCATAACATACATTCTAACCCATAATGGAATATTTGTGACGTAATTTTGTATTTACAAAAATAAATAATTTTACAAAACTAAAAATAAAATGCTACTGAAATTAAGAAAAAGAACGAAATTATTGTCAATTATTCTATGGTTTTATATTTCGCCATATTGTAGTGTATGAGTTATAAAGACTCTGAGGTATATGGGCAGTTAAATATATTTAATATATTAAAATAAATTTGAGTCGTTGGTGTTACAAATTACATAATTACACATACATAGTTTCACAAACCATGTAAAAAAATCTAAAAGTCATGCTTACAAAATATAATACATATAGGAATTATTTTGGCACAAAGCTGGAATAGGTACTATATTTTATTTAGTTAATTATAGAAAGTTACAGCCTTGCATAATTGTTAAGTTTATGATTTTTAGAAAATTTATAATTATTTCGACGGCAATTTTTGATTTGAGATTTATAGAGATTCTTTACAACGCAATGTTCATATCTATAAGTTGATTAAGGTCAAGTCTTTATACAATATTTGTATCCACCTACTGTTTATTTTTATTACAGACGGTTTCAGTCTAGTTATAATATTTACAGTTATAATAACATCTTTTATTTTAATAACACCCAAACGTGTAAAGCCCGCTACTCACTATTCGTTCATTCGTCCGCATAATGTGGAGGGTTCCATTCGTCCATGCGACTCGTTGCGCGGCGATTCCGTCTTTTGGGCGAATAATTAAGTAGGGTCTGACTTCGGTGAACCTTTCGTCCGCGTCAAATCTTTTGTTTTTTGCGTATTGTCATTGAAATGCACAAAATCCATATGCGAACGAATTAAATAAAAATGGATGAATAGGGTGGATGAAATATTCGTTTATTCGTTGACTCACCCATTCATTCATTCATATTAATTGACGAATCGAATTAATGAATCAAACCGAATAATGAATAGCGGGCTTAATAGATAATACAAAAATCTCGCCATGCATCGCCAAAATGTGTTTTTTATACAATTGTATTTGAGATAATAACACAGAACTTTAACGTCCCAAGTGAGATATCCTCTTGAAGCATTCATATACTCAAAACTCTTATTACAGATTATTGCATTAAAGCAGAAACTATCTTGCACCAATAAATTGTTGCTTGATTACATTATATTTACTTCAATATGAAGAAATTAAATGTTGTCTTTAAAACTTTATAGATATCAAGCCAACAACTGTAAGATCGCAAAAAAGATCTATACAAGGTGCATTAAACTTGGTTGCCTAATGAAAGTATCCGGAGAACGAAAAATTAATTCTGTTTGAAAATTTGGCTATGGCCACAGGAAACTTTAATCTAATTTTTAAAAGTGTTTTCGCTACTGCAATACTTGACTATATTATATTTACTTCAATATGAAGAACTTAAATGTTGTTTTCAATACTTTAATAACAGATATCAAGCCAATAAATGTAAGATAGCAAAAAAGATCTATATAGGGTGCACTAAATTCGGTGGTCTTTTAAAAGTATCTGGAGAATGAAAACAGATTTGTGTTTGGAAAATTGGCTACGGCCATATGAATTTTGATCCAGCTTTTAACAAATTTTCTACTGGTGCGGTTGCCAAATCTACCGGAAACTAATAATAACTTTGGAATGAAATTAGATTCTATGTAATAACATAAAAAAATTTGTAGTATGTCCTATATCTATTTTTAGCCGTTTTTATAATATGAGCCATTTTGTCATTTCTTGCAATAAGATGCAGCAAAAATGAATAATTAAATTGTTTGAAATGTCCTCCATCTAGAGGCGTAGCCGGGGGGGGGGGGGGGGATGTCGGTCCAAATTTATTTTGCCTGACCTAGATCGTCTTAATTTTTAAAACAAAAAATGCTTTAATTTTTCAATAT
Source organism: Kuschelorhynchus macadamiae (assembly GCA_030620095.1). Classification (NCBI taxonomy): domain Eukaryota; kingdom Metazoa; phylum Arthropoda; class Insecta; order Coleoptera; family Curculionidae; genus Kuschelorhynchus; species Kuschelorhynchus macadamiae. Next base: position 907,108 of record JAUTXW010000536.1, on the reverse strand, counting down.
ATCAATTTCTGTGGAAAATTAACTTCACGCGTGTCAATAATTGCAGTCAAACATTTTTTTCAGAAAATTAAAATAACCACGAACGTTTCAAAGGGTACAAAAGTTCAAATGGAAGCTAACAAAATGCTACTGCTTAACTGGTTTTGCCTTCTTAACTCAATTTTTTAGCTACACACTTTTTATTTCGAATAAAAATATACAAGAAATCTAAGTTAATCAAAGGCAGCAGACAAGCAGGACACAAGCAAACAAATGCATGTAGGAAAAATTGTAAATCCTAGGCGCTAGACCCTTCTCGCTCCCTAAATTGCCAGGTCCCAGGTAGAGATGCTCATATAAGCAGTACCGCAGCTACAACTTTTGGGACCCTAAGCGCTCGCTAGAGATTATAGGACCCTATGGCCCTATCCCCTAAAAGCATTGCAGCCAGTGCCGGATTAATTATTTTCGCCCAAACGTATTTACAGGTCCCAAACTCATGCGAAAAAATAACGAACAAAAAAAGTCCTCTCTTCCATATAGCACAAACTTACTCCCACCTTCAAAATAATAATATATAAAAAGTATCTGCCTTACTGATAAAATGAAAAAAGTTATATAAACATCGGCAGCCCTCTTTTCGACGGGCCCTATGCCCGAGCCTAATGGGCAAGGCGGACCTGTATATAAGAAAACGAAATCGATGTTTGTTATTTTATTACTTATAGGTTATTTAAAGGTAGAACCAAGAGGTTATGCCCTAAAGGCTAAAGTTATTTTAATGTGTGGGTTGGCACGAAGAACAATCAAAATTATAGTTTCCTTTATTTGCAAAGCAACCTAACTAATTCAAGTTTTTTGTAAAAATACGCAATATCAGTCATTCATTTTTCGCTAAAAGTGTCCCCATGTTAGTATCAGGGATTCGGGGGCAGGGTTTTTATTCAGGAACGATCCTCGTAAATCCAGGTCGTCTGATCACTACACTCTATCTCGAAACCTTGTTTCATTAGGTTATGATATTTACATGACCTTGAAAATTTGTCAGAAGAATTATTAACTGAAATGTTTTAAAATAAGTGGATTGCAAAAACTTGTTATAAAATCTCAACTCTTTTAACTACTACTTTTGGGGGCTTCCTCAAAACCGTTTATATCGTAACATGCTTCCAAAATTTGTAGTTTATTTGACATTAGAATATTAGTTCAAATATGTATTGAAGCAGAAAAATTGCATATTTATTATGTTTTATACTTAATTGTTATTTGTTTTTAGATGATGTTTACCCTATCAGTCGCCCGAAATGATCTTCAATGAAAAATTCAAAAATTTGCAGATTTGTTCTTTTGGGCTTTTGAAAACGACGAGAGTCCAAACATATACATAAGTGGACTGAGATCTAGTAGTTGGGCTTGTTCCTCCAATCTTGCTACTACTATATAGATTTACTCAAGTTTTTGCTATGTTTTAATTTAGAGAAAAATAGACGTTTGCAATATTTTAATGTTACCCAACCAAATTCTTTACCCGCCATTGTGTTATAGTTTGTTATTGCATTTTGTTCAAATATCTCATATTATTTTTTTACTACTGAAACATTTTAGGGTTTAGAGTACTTTGTTTTGTTACATTTCTATTACTTTTATTTTGAGTTGTGTTAATTTTGGAAATATTGAAATTAATTAACAGTATTAAAAAAAATAAAAATAATTTTATGTTATTACTACTTCCCTGTTAAACCATATTTAGTAAGCATATATTCTAAAAAAAATTGCCCTACCTAAAAGAGCTTTTCCCGTGCTAAGTTAAACATCTGGTTACGGCCTGCCTCCATTAGCTTCCAAACAATTCATCAGAATTTTGTTTGAGCCCTGTACTTTATTCTAAATCTTCCCTGATTGTAATAAATGTTTTATATACTTGTCCTTTTATTTTACCTTACAAATAAAAATCTAATGAGGTAAGCTCCGGAGTCCTTAGGAACCATTATCATGTACCTTTTTAATGGTCAAACATACTAAATAATTCCGCAGTGACATCACTGATACCAGCACCTTCGGAGAATTTCCAGTTGTAGATCATCCAGAAAGCCTGAAACTGTCTTTGCTAACATTTGTAAGTATTTGGCCCCAATCAAATTGTTATCATATAAACATAAACAAATTTTAATATCCACTAGCAAATCAAAAACATTCAATCTAAAGTTAATTATAAATTTCTTTCTCTAAAGAAATCAGGATTTTCACTAGGCCAAAAGTGGAATTTCTTCCGAGTATTAATAATGCTTTTCTCATTTGTCTGTCCAAATAATGTAATTTAAAAATATTTGGATTTTCAACACGTTTAGGGATATTGTTAGGCTGAAAATATGCTAAAATGTTTATCTCGTTGTCTCCTTTACCTGTAACTGGTTTACTCTGAAACCTGAACATTCTAATGTCATTAATAATAATAGCTTCCATTCTTCTGATTTTTTTCAGAATAATTCATTTGAAATTCTAAAGTTGTTGTTAGGTAGATTTGGCAACACTACAGCTGTATAAATGTTTTTGAAAATACAATAAATGTATTCAGGTCAGGCTATCCTTGTAAATTACTTATTTACATAAAATTTATTATGTATCACTTACATGTTCGAAAAGGCTTCGATTAGTTACTAATACTGGCTAGAGAAGTCTACAGGTAAAAAAATTTTTAACACAAGATGTCAAAAATCACAGTAAGAGACTTAATCCTTAACAACAGTTTATACTTTCCAATTTATCGGCAAGAAGAACCTCTTTCTAATGATCTAGGTCATTAAACAACACTATATATTTCTTAAAACACATGTAAAATGTTAGAAGCTCTTACTTTTGAATAATAAATAATACATTGAGGTATTTTTCGTTTACGTGGTTAGATTTCAATTCGAGGACGGTCTTGTAGGTTAAGTATTGTCAAAATCTAAGTCTAAAAACCTTTGCAGGTTTTTAAGAAACACTTCTTTCACCTTTCCGCAATTACTATTTTCAAAAGCATCCAAATAAGCTTCGATTGGTTGATAAAAGTCTTTATAAATATCACCACCTAACTGAAACTGGAAGAAAATACTACAATTATATGTGATGAAAATTATAAACTCTTATATAAAACTTCAAACATAATAACCCCTACTAGATGATTAATTTCAAAATTATTTATTCATCTTTATTTGAATATTTTTTAAATGAAAGATGTTTGCTGTTTTTTTGGACAGTTTATTTAAACATTTAAAACAAATACCTAGATTTCAACACTGATCAGTATGCCCAGGGTTAATAAGAGACAAACAAATCGATACAAATAAGATTCTATCACCATGGAGCAATATTACCGATTACCTATATTTTTGCCATTTTTAGATTATTAAAAGCTTTATTGGGAGCAAAAAAAAAGCGACAAACCATTGTAAGAACCGATGATGTTTTCCCAAATATGTTATTAACTATCAAAAAACATGCAGGACTATTAACTTATATCATTAATAAATAAATTAACCAATAGTAGTGCACAGTGACCACCCTGTGGAACTCCGGACGTCACCTGAATCGCGTCGGAGACAAGAGTACCAATCCTTACTCGCTAAGTACGACTCTCTGCTCCGCGGCCATCTTAAGGTAGGATTATCAAAACTAGTGGCCTGCAATTTCGCCAAAAGCAGCTCATGTTCTACCCTGTCGAACGCCTTGAAGAAGTCAGCATATACATGATTTTAGGGTTTTAACTACAAATATTTTAACAGATGATTGTATGGATGTTTTAAAATCTGTTAAAATGTTTAATTTTGGAGAAAGTTTAAATTAAATTCTTGACAACATGGCAATGTTGCTATTCGCTTGTAAAATACATGATCAATCATCAGCTGTGTTTTGTCAACAAAGAAACATAAAAAACCCATAGGTTTGAGACATATTCAATTAATTTACTTTATTTATCTTTTTGGGATGTACAAATTAATTATTTAATAAAAGGATAGTAGTTTGTTAGCATAATATCGGCGCGTATAAAAAAAGCAGAAACAACCTCTCATTGAAACTAAATCATAATAATTTCTGCGATTATTTATTTGTATAATTTTAACTGCATAACCTAAATTAAGTTTAATATTCTCTAAAAATTAATAAAAAATAAAAACTTACCACGCACTTTAATTTATAGCACTATTGTTTGAGTGCTTACACTAGGGTTTTCCATCACTAGACCTAAACTATGTTCTTTGCTTGCGTGTAATATTTATCTCTGAGGTCCACGATTATTTTGACGAACGTTTACACTTCCCGATCATGCACTAGCACTAAACAACTAACATGTTTGCATATTCATTATTTGAATACACTACGTATTAAATCGGTATGGAATTATCTCACAACAAAAATCTAAGCCTAGTGGAAGCAACAAAAACCAAACAACTACAACTACTATATTTGCTAATTGTTATTGTCATACTTTCGTTGAATCCTGCGATGTTGCCGTTTTTGACTACGTGTTTTAAAGGAAAAATTAAATAGTAAATATGTTTATTATTCTCTAAAGTTAGATTGTTGAGATATTTAAGTAAAAAAAAAAAACTGTAGGAATTTTGTTAAAAATGATATAATTTAATTGTTTCACACAATAAATAAAAATATTATTAATGTGCTTAAAAATTAATAAAACAAAATAAAACCTTAAGGTCCTCATTAGACCCAACGTGAAATAAGACTTCTTTAATCAAAATGGGCCATACTATCATGTCCTAAACTATTTGTAGTTACCTCTAAAACCCTGTATAGCATCAATTCTCCAACTCCTCCCCAAGGCAGTCAACAAAGCACTATATTAGTAATTGCTGACCTATCCTTACAAAGCCATGCTGCTCGTTAAAAATGATGCTTTTACACAGCCAACTCCGCTGATCGTATACCAGCCAATCAAAAAGTTTGGGGATCGTTGTTTGACAACACCCTTATAATAGCCAACATCCTGCTTATTACCTGATTTATAAATAGGAACTACGAACCCTCTTTCTATATATTGAGAAACTCTCCCTCATCCAGTGACTTGTTAAACATAATACATAAAGGTATACTAATAGAATAAATTTAATTAATTAATGCACATTCAGGAAAAAAATCAGATCCAGAATTTTTAGTTTTCTTACCAATACTAACTACTTCAGATAATTCAATTTTCCTTAAACTTACAGCATAGGTTCTTGAAATTACATAAACAGGTGCTTGTATATTGTTATTTTGAGTATATATAAACTTTAATAAAAAAATCAGCCAACAAATATGCTATAGACTGGGTGTCATCTGCTATTTAGTTCTTGTAAAACAAACATTCTGGTAGTGCATTAGACATTATTATTTACATATTTCCAAAAAGAGCGTGGATTCCTACAAATATTACCCTCCTTGTCTGCCAAATACAGTTTATAATCTCGTTTTACCAATTCTATACTCTGAGTTAGAGAAAAGAATCTAATCATTCTGTTATCTCGTTTGCATATAGGATTTATGAACAACTTTTTTTCTGAATTATAAGATCTCTTATCTGAGCACTAACATAATTCGGAAACTTGGAAGTTTTATAGCATTTTACAGGGACATATCTAGAAATTCCTTCATTCATTATATCATAAAATAGCGACACAGATTCATTAATATTAACATTTGTCAACGTCAATTTCTAGTCAAAAGTACCCAAAAAATAATTGAAATTAAACTAATTCGCATTTTTAAAATCATCAAAACTTTCTTCTTGATGTAAAACCTTGAAATCGTCGAATTTTATTTCGCATATAATAAGAACACACTTTAAGCACGCCCCAATATAATCATTATAATAATTGTAATCGATGTCATAGTAATCAATTTACAGTATGGATCTGTCCATGACAGAGAGACTCTTCAATATATCACTTTGTGATATAACCAGTGTTTTCCCTCACATCATGCAGTGCATGCATCTATGCCCATGACAACTCTATCATGACTATTCTGCTATTTGCGTGGTATCAGGCTGTATTAAGGGATTTTGTGTTAGTGGCATACAATTAAAGTGATAAAATGGGCACTAACCAGTCAAACTAGGAACTTGAAATAAAACAAGTAAGCAAGTGGTGGTACGTCTCCAAATGTGAAACAAAAGTTTACTCATATATTTTGTCATGGTACTTTTTAACGAACATAACGCAAAGAAAAATTCAAGAAGGCGTCCTGACTTGCCCATGTCCCCGCTTTTCAGCCGAAAGCTCACCCCATATGTTCCCTCCTCTTCACAAAAGCGGAATTATTATAACCATGAAGTGTAATGAATGATTAGTTTTAAGGATCTTCAGCAATTATTAGGCGTTATAAATTTTTAAAACGTTTTATTATAATAATATTACCAAAGAGCCATATAAACGTCAAGTTAAACTTATGAGGGTAAATAAACTTATAATAGATTTATAGTCTGTTCAAATTCAAGATACCGTGCATGCAAACAAAAGTGACTGTGGGTGCAATACGCCTTTAAAAGTTTGCACCTTTATTTAAAGGCGATTCGCACAACTATTTTTGTTAACATGTACTACATCTTGAATTTGAATAGACTATAGGTTAAAGCAATTAAAATAAAAGCAGGCTATAATAGTAAAAAATAATGATCCTGATGAAAAAACAAGAAAATAGATTGTGTCAGAGTAACTGATACTAGAATAGTAAAAGCACGCGCAACTCTAATTAGTAGGTTAGAAAGTGCCGTTAAACTAACAATTTTTGAATAGGCCTCCTGGACCCGTAGATATCAAATTGGTTCAGCACATTAAATTATGATTAATGCAATCAAATGCCTTAATTAAATCAGAAAATACTGCAGAAGCAACCGCCCCCCCATCATTAAGGCCCAGACAAACCTCTTCAAGAACGTTGAATATTGCATCATCTGTATTTTTAGCAATCTGAAATCCAAACCTAGTAATAGAAAGAAGTATGTTTCTTTACAATGTTTGCTAGTGTTGGAAGTAAAGATGTTGATTGGTAGTCAGAAGGTGAGTTCTTTTTACCATCCTTAAACAATGAAATGACAATGAAAAAGAGATGGAAAATAGCCAATTTCAATAGACTAGTTTATTGCTTTTGAAATTGCTTCAAGAGCATTATTTTGGAAAGTTTAAAAATATCTTTATAGAAATTTCATCCCAACTAGAAGTGTTTTTTTTTTCGTTTTCTCCGTCAATTAGTGTAAAATAAAGGCAGATACTTGATGTAAAAAGCTCACTGTAGTTTTAGAGAGTTCAGAAAGTTTCTGGCAATAATGCAATAAAATAAATTATATCATCAGCCTTTAAATTGAATTTATTGAACTGTATATAAGTACTAGCCCCTCTTAGATCATTTACTCTTTTCCAAATCTCCTTATGTTTGTTTTTAGAAAAGAGAATAAGTTTATTGTAATATAATTATTTCGCAAGAAAAATCACTTTTCGATAAGTACTTCTAATTTATTAAAGTAAGATAGAAAAAATAAATTTGTATGAAAATGTTTCTTATACTGTGAAGACATCTCATATGGATGTTATTTTTAACTTGATTATTTATTATTATTGACAATTTGAATAAGGGCTGAATGAATTCTATTTAGAATAAATGAATGAATAATTAAAACATATTTCATTAATCCATGTATATTATTTTGTTCTATTTTACGTTTATTGATCAAATAATGTTTTTAAGACAACAGCCTATGCTTATTTTTAAAAATATTTTTTCTAATTTGGATCATTTTAAATATTGATTTTGATTGAATTTTATTTATTTTTACCTTGTGAAGATATACACACGTTATACTGTATTTTTTTACATGTCAATGTGTTGAAAATAATAACTTTTTTCTGATTGATTATTTGTACCTTTAGCCCAGAGAACTAAAACACTGATTAGCGTCGAAACGTAGGCGTTTGATTTGAATGTTTAAATAAACTGCCCAAAAAATCGTAAATATTTTTCATCTTTATAGGATAAATCTTATAATAATTGCATTTTAAATCTATCAAACATACCGATTCAAACATGTTGTAAATTGCCCTAAAAATTGGCTGTTTTTCTGAATGGAAAAAACCTCTTGAACCATGAATTACTGCAACGCCATCTTTCTCTGCCGCTTTACATATACTTGTGTACATACAATGGTCGGGTCTGTAGTTGTATCTACATGAATAGATATAAAGTTTACCTGAAATTATAAATACCATAGTATGTAAACAGTTGCCTTGAAAAAATGCATACAAAAAATACGTAAATACATGTTACCTGGATGATAATGAAATATAATATTAATTATGTCCTGATCTCCCCATGTTATATGTAACTTAAACTTTTTGTAAATGGGTACTACATACTCAGTCCATTTAAATAATCTCATTCTTGTTAGATTCATTAGCATCACCCCAGAGTTGACCCCTAAAATCGATTTACTTATCTAAAAGACAGATCAAATGAAAATTAGTAGGGAGAGTTGGCCTTGTACCTAGCTATAAGTCAGTATGATAAAAACAAATCAGTGTTACCAATAGAAACAAGCTGTCATTTATGTTCAAGAAAATTTCCCATGAGGTTTGTCTCACCTAATACAATATAACACTATGGGCCAACAAAGGTCCAAAAACATCTTGGAATATTCTCTGGAAATCACAAATGTCAGCTTTTTTTAGCACTAGATGCACTCAGGTAGTTTTTATAATAGAAGTTAGGATCTTTATTCATTAACAAGTGTCTAAAGTTGGCCAGGCTTCCTGTTGTATTGGCGGTTATCTCGAAAAACTTAATTTTGATCTATACAGGGGAATAATTATTTGTCGACTATTTGTTGGAAATATGTTTTATATATTTTTATATATGTTTTATCTATATATTTATATATATTTTAAAAATGTTCCATTTTATGCTTAAAATTTTGATGCATTAAGAGATACAATGATAATACAAAATCATTGTATCCTGTGCTGTACCCAAATGTTTACTTACTAGTAAAACGACTAGAAGTAATAAAACATTCTTAAAAAAAAAACAGACGTCGAAACAGAAATTTAAAAACAATATCTCAGAATTTGCAGACACCTGTTGCTATCGCTTTGCTTCCTATTTGTGTATAAATATATATATATATATATATATATATATATATATATATATATATATATATATAATTACTTCGAAAATATTTCTTGGGTCTAGGTTTATGCATTGAAACAATAGTGGTTATATTTCGCTCGACGTTTCGCTTTTGATTAAAAGCATTTTCAAGAGGATTTATTTTAACTTGGAAAACAGAGCTTCATTTTTAAATCTATTATATTTAAGGCACCTATAGTATCAGTATCATAATGTCTAGGTTAGTTTTGGGTGACATTACTTGATCTTAATAATTGTAAAATGATGACATTTTACAATTATTAAGATCAAGTAATGTCACCCAAAACCAACCTAGACATTATGATACTGATACTATAGGTGCCTTAAATATAATAGATTTAAAAATGAAGCTCTGTTTTCCAAGTTAAAATAAATGCTCTTGAAAATGCTTTTAATCAAAAGCGAAACGTCGAGCGAAATATAACCACTATTGTTTCAATGCATAAACCTAGACCCAAGAAATATTTTCGAAGTAATTATAAATAAAAGGTTTAAGAAACAAATTATATATATATATATATATATATATATATATATATATACATTTAATCCAAAACATCACATACCTAAATTACCATAATAAGGATGTTTTGCAAATCGATTATACCATCCAACATTTGGGTCTTCATGTTCTGGTGCTAAAGCAGCCATCTGGCTTCTGTTAAATTTATGAAAATATTCCCAGACACTTTCCACAGGCGTTAAAAATAAAGTATCTGTATCCATATATAATAATGAGTCTACATCAGGTAATATGTCCTAAAAATATATAAAGCTTTAACTATATGCAAATCTGAATCCATTTACCTACACATACATTCCACTTTAAGTTCTTATAATAAGTAATTTACAATTGTTAATTTCAAAATGGTGCAATTAAGTTATAAATAAAAAGTCGTTAAGAGAAATTTTCAAAATATATCTGAAAAACACAAATCTTTCAATAGTAATCTAAGCCAATAAGAGGAAGGAGGAAGTTAAGGGAAGTGAGGAAGAAAACAATGTCAATTCGCAAAAACATATATGTGGGACTGGTCCACAATTTAAATTAAAAGCTCATTAAAAATAATCATAATTTAAATATGCTATTTGCAATAACAATCGCCATTCCTCAGCAAAAAAAAACAGGTTCACAGCTCGTGCGCAAGATGCGAAGAGGATATGCAATCGCGATAAAATCTCTAACGGATTTTTATACAAACATCTAGCACGGATGGTTTATTAGTTTTTTTAGAGCAATTTTGGCAATCGGTATGGGTTTGCCGACTAGTAACCGAAATTTTATGACTATTGCTATTAAGTCGTCACTGTCAGATCAGAATAAATTATTCAAAAAGGGGAAGTCCAGAGTACAAAAGTACATCATTTTCATTGGGAATTGCCTCTTGGTTTCTTTTGTGTCCCTTTCCCTTATATTTTTGTTGATGGGACTTATTAAGTTTCACAATTTCTCTTTGTATGTATTTTATTAATTTTTAGGCTTAATCATTGTTAGATAATTAATAATATCAATAAATACAAATGGTCTAAAGTTTTAAAGTAATTCAGTTCCTGTTAAAAAAAGGGGAACCATACACAGCTTCAATTTTTTTGTTTGGCATTGGTTTTGCCTCTTCCTTGAGCCAAATTCTGTTCTTACCTCTACCTGCTATTTATTTAAACAACTTTGGACATCCTATACAAAAAATATGCTAAAGTGATATTATATTAAAACCTCTAACATGTAAAACATATTTTATTTTGAATCATTTATTTTCCGCATAAATGCTACAAATGGTTTTGCCTGTTTTTTCTACAATATATGTAAGAACCCGTTTGAGAAGAGGCTGTTTGCCTTTTTGGAAAGACACACAATACTGACTGTTGGTCAGCCTGGTTTTAGGTTTCTTTCTTTAGTTTAATCTATTTTATTCTATTCTATATATTTGTTTTGTTATAGATTTAGCTTAAGTCTAGTAATATTCCTTTAAAAGTAAACAGTTTTTAAACATACAATTGCACCAAAAAAAACTTGCCCCACCTAGAAGCTATAGCTAAAATTAAATCAATCCATCAGTACTAATGATAAGTTGTTTTTTAATTTTATAAATTTCTCATTGTGTGCAGCAAAGCTTAGAAAACCAATTAAGCAGTCACTGTATATTCCTAAATTAACAAACTTAAAAATGTGTTTTAAAGTTATACATTCTAGATACTTACTGGTAAGAATAACCTTTGGGCGGCACAAGGTTTAAATAATTTTCTCCATTCATGCCCATCTTTTATTGGAAAATTTAAAGGAAGGATTTTATATGAGAATCCATTATTTGTAAATGCTTTCCATTCACTAAGCTAAAATATTTGATGATATTAATATAAGACAAGCAATTTATTCACATATACACATGTCAAAGAACATTACTACTCTAAATCAAATATGAGTTACTTTAGAGAAATCTCTTCAATTTTATTTTTAATAAAACTTTAGTAATCCGAACTCACATGGTGTTAACAAACATATTATCAGGACTTTACCTAGACAGTGTAATAAATATAGAAAAGCGTTTTGTCCGATTCGACTAAACACAAGGTTAATGTTTCTCTGATTGTAAAGTGAAGATTAGCAAGATAAGCGATTTTAAATACATACAATATACACAAATATTTTTTCAATTATGTATAAAGGTTCAAATTATAAAAAAAACAACAAGTATTCGTGGGAAACTGAATTGTTTTTATTAATAATTCGAATGCCTTGAATTTAGACACCAATATTTTGGTAATATCAACAGTTATTTCAGAGAAGGACGTTTATCATCCTGCTATAATGAGATAGGTCCACTGAATTAATTCTTCTCACTTATGAGCAGTACCTCTGAAATATCTTGGATGAGGTTGGAAAAGTTCACACAATTTACAAAGTATTTGACACAGTCAATCATGCTGTCCTTTTGGAGAAGCTGAAAACTTTGGGTTTCTGTGGAACACTACCTAACCATTATCTAGTGTTTTTACATGTCAATACTTAATAGCATCAAAATAAATCTCGTAAGCAGGTATAATAATAATAAACTGTTTTTTATAGTATTTTCATGTCTTGCATCATCATGAGTCCCTTTATATTGTTAGGCAATTTTTTGAAAAACTCTATGCAAAGGTAGCCTAAACTGTCTTTTGGTTCTTAGTTAGTGGAATAATGACACCATGTTCCTATTGTTCCTGGTAGAGCAATTGTGTAGTACATGTGAGGTAAAAGTAGGTTTAACTTTATATAAAGTAGGACGAAAATATATGGGCTCAGTGACCCCAGTTTATCAATCAATCAATCATCATCATCAATCAAAATGTACTTTATTGTCAAGAATACAAAGAATTTCTGTCGACAAAGCATGTTAAAGCTAATGTTTTTTTTCCTTTCCTTTTCCTAAGTAAAACCATATATAGGTAAATATCTATGTTAAAGTGTACAATTCATAGATCTGTCTAGTAATAAAAATATAATAAAGAAAAGGAAAAAAAAACACTCAAAAAGCAAAAAAAAATCTAAGCAAAAGACCTGTTAAAGTACATAATAAAACTAACATTTGTAACAAAAGGTAGTAACAATACTTGAGTTATATAATTAAATACAATAAAAAATTAAAGGCAAAATAATACATAATTGACACCAGACAAAATTCCATTGTTTTGGACAATTAGAGTAAGTTGTCTGCATAAAACTCACCCAAACTGTAGTATCCTTTGTTTTGCAGTGCGCACTTTAGGGTCCGTCTAAAATTCTTAAGTAAATCAGAATTCCTAATGTAAATTGGCAGATGGTTAAATATTTTTCTGCCCTCATAGATAAAACTATTGTTTAGCAAATTCCTAAGATGTGATTCAAATAATGCAAAATAGACTGATTATGCCAACGCTGGGCCAAGTTCACTCCTAGCAATCTTAATTGCAAAACAACCAGAGGAAAGACTCCCACTCAACTTTAAAATATGATCTTCAAAGCAAAGATTACCATCTATGAAAACCCCCAAAAATGTTGAAACGCCCTAAGGGGATCGTCGTCCACACTTATACCCTGCATGTCACACGCAAATCCAACCACATTTGTCTTTGCTACATTAAAGGAAAGTCGGTTCGCGTCGCACCATAGTTTTATACTGTTAATGTCAGATGATATATTACTTTTCAATTGCATAGAATCTTTGTGTTGCCATAAAATGGAGGTATCGTCCGCAAAGATAGTAAAATCGCCAGAAATTTGAACACATACAAGATCATTTACATACAACAAAAAAAGGACAGGTCCAAGCACCGATCCCTGTGGAACGCCACAGTCGATGTGGCAGCATGCTGATTGCACACCAGAAACAACAACTCACTGACTGCGACCAGAGAGGTAGGACTCAAACCAGGCCAGAGTATTACCTCTAAAACCGTAACGTTCAAGTTTTAGCAGCAACACTCTGTGATCAACGCAGTCAAAGGCTTTTGACAGATCACAGAATACCGCTGCCGTCAACTCACACCGATTCAGACAAAGATAAACAGTTTCTAGAAAGCCAAAAATGGCATCGTGTTCCCTTAGAGCCCTTAGAGCCTTAGAGCTCTGAAACCCATACTGCTTTGGAGTAATTAAGTTGAAAGATTCCAAATAGTTCCATACTCTCCTTTTTACAACTTTTTTGAAGACCTTGGAAAGAGTCGAGAGCAAGGAAATGGGACGAAAATTTGACGGTTTAGTCAGTTCACCCCCCTTGTGTAATGGAATAACAACAGCTAACTTCAAAAAAGTTGGGAATTCTCCTCTGGCCCAAGAATCGTTAAAAGCTGTTGCCAGAGCCTCCAATGCACAGTCTGGCAACTCCAAAAGCACTCCAGCAGATATTTCATCCTCACCACATGACCTCTTGTTTTTAATATTATGCAAGCAACTTTTGACCTCAACAAGGTCGGTTTCAAAGAAATAGAATGATTCAGGTACAGAGAAACCATTAAAGTAAGAAAGTGGATGCACAGAAGAATTTAAATTCTGGGCAAGTGTGCCAGCAATACTGCAATAATAACTATTAAATAAGTTAGGCTCTCTGTCAATATCACACTCTTTGCAGCTAGGTTTGTTGCGTAGATCGTTAATGATAGCCGAACTTTCCCTTTGACGATTTTTAGCAGCCTCAAGTCTATTGCTGAAGTGAAGATCTTAGGCTGTTTTGATGACTTTATGGTATACATTACGGTATTTATTGCAATATGACACAAATTTTGCATCTTTGAAAAACTTTTTCAGGTAATCGAGAGATCTTAAGTTTTTAGCAGATATCCGTAAGCCTTTTGTAAGCCAAGACTTACGTGTAACACTTCTGGTTTTGAGCCAATGTTTAGGAAAAGCCTGGTTAAAGATGTAAAGAGAGCAACACGAAAAGCAGCAAATGATTCAGGAAATTGGGATGCACCAAGCCAATTCACATTAAGAGCCAAATTGTGAAAGTTTTCAAAACTGGCATGGTTAAAAATTCAACCATATTACGTTTTGCTCTAATCTTGGGCCGAGTTATACTTACACTGCTACAAACTGTCTCGTGATCAGAGAGGCCTGCATTTAGTATATTACATGACAATACATCTAAATTAGAACATAAGTAGTCAATGGTGGTCGCCGATGTTTTGGTCAAGCGAGTTGGAGAGTTAACATGCATTACCAAGCCATAGGATTATCTTCAAAGTTAATGTTGAAGTCTCCAGAGATAATCAATTTACAGCAAGGAATTAGAGATAAAACAGTATCGAGTTTTGATAAGAACTCAACCATCTGACTGCAGGGTGGACGATAAATACAAATGACATATAGATTTAGTTTCTTGGAAAAAGAAACAGAAAATTCAAAGCAATTTCCTTCACAATTTTCCTTCCAACACATTATTAAATTTGTCAGCACATGCAAAGCCGTCACTAAAGTAAGAATTATTTTTGCTCAAAATCAAGGTACCGCCATGTAATGAACCTTCCCTATAGTAAATAGATACAGGGGTATAATCTGGTATATAAAATAATATAGCATAGACCATGACAAACAAAATGTTCATGATAGGCCAGTATAACATCATCCCGAGTGACCATTCTTAAGAGGTCATGAATAAGAAACACTATTTTAGACAACCTTGAACTTAGTTGTGCAATATGATTCTGCCATGTCAATTTAAAATCTAGGGTAACAACCAGAAAGGTGACATTAGAGGGTGCGTCATCTGCTTGTTGTCGAAGACTGTGAAAATGAATGTTTTGGTTTATGTTACTATTTAAATTCAACTGATTGGCCAAGAGCTAGTTTCGAAGGGAATCCTGGACCTGGACTCGCATTGATGGTTAAAAGTTAAAATAGCAGCAGATGTTGTCTGCAAACAGACCCAGCTTAGCTGGTCATTGACATAGATAATGAATAAGACTTATAGGCCGAATACTGAACTTTGAGGAACCCCATGTTTTATATTGAGTTTCGCCAAAACTAGAGCGCATATATAGTGCAAGTATCAGATTGATGATAAAATCCTACATACAGTCAATGTTACTAAAGATTTGGGGTATTTATTTATTCACAAATAATTTTTCGTGAAGATTAAGGATACATCACTGGCAAAACCTATAAAATGTTATGTTTCATTTGTGCTGGTTTCTCCCTTGACACTCAACAACTTTAGGTTAGGTCTCATAAAAATAACATCCACAGTACCCCAGGGATTTGAGCCTCCACATCAGATTTAAAGTTCACATTGATAATCCCGATGATTTTAACTACAATTATAATACCTTTTATAACAGATTTTCATTTCATATTTTAACTTGCTGATTGTCCATCTCTGCTATCTTCAGTTAGCTTCTCTGTACTTGTTAGAAATACTAGGTCATTAAATACTTTTTATCATCTTTTAATCATACCAAAACTTTTTATCAGCCTTTTAATCATACCAATTTTGGTTCCAATTCATTAATTCGAAGAGTAGTGAGATTAGCTAACCGAGAAACAAATTTTTTCTAAAAATGTGATCATAAGGTTACTGTGATAATACAATATTTATAGATAAAACCAAATAATCTTTATGTAGTTGCTTACTTAAAAATTAGCTTTAAAATAAATTTAGTTTAATTTTTCTTAAATTCCAATATTAATGTATTGATCAAGATATTTGTTAGTTTTTATAATTGCTCATATTGTGCGTGCTTTAAATTTTATGATGTATATTATTACTAACACAAGTAATAACTAAATCTGTAGTAATTATTAATTTTCAGTCAAAGAAATGTTGTGACTAATTGGGTAGAGCCAGCAACTTAAAAAATATATAAACACTAGAATATTGATGAACTTAATATCAACTCTCATCCAAATTCATTCTGGATTATTCTGGAAATGTATCCAAAGTAAATGAAGTCAGATTGGTGCACCAGAGGAGAAATAACATATGAAAATAACTTTTTTCTAACAATGACATTATAAATATGTCTTTTGAAAATCCAGCTGCCACTAGTCAGAACAACCCAACTTTCTGTAATAAATCTGTACTCTAAAATAGACATTCTTAATAGAGTTAAGCTTAGATGAATATCAAGTAAGCACTTAATTTAGCACTCCATGATCTAAGCAGTCAAATGCTTTTGTGAAAATCTCAACATCCCCCTTTAAAAAGAGGAATAACTTTCAAAAATGATGGAAAATCCTCATTTGAAAAAGACCAATAATTATTAGACCTAGCCAGTAAATGAAATGCATATTAGGAACATGTGAAAGTATCTTAATGGAAACAGAATCCCGTCCTGAAGTATTCTTATTCTTTATATTAGTGCACAAGTCTCTAACCTCAAACTCATGGGTTGGGTGAAAATAAAATAAACTAACTACATCCACCTCTTGTAGATATTGTAGAGGGTTCTTAGTACTGGTTG
The DNA here is from genome assembly GCA_030620095.1 of Kuschelorhynchus macadamiae. Lineage (NCBI taxonomy): Eukaryota > Metazoa > Arthropoda > Insecta > Coleoptera > Curculionidae > Kuschelorhynchus > Kuschelorhynchus macadamiae. The sequence goes on along the minus strand of JAUTXW010000536.1, from coordinate 890,038 downwards.
AGGTTTGAGGCCCCCAAATTTCTCGCAAAAGAACAAACAAATTAATTAAGTTCATTAGAGTCTAAATTCGATTCCCTTGTAGCCACTCACTTTCATGTTAGTTCATTTACTATAATGCAGCACTCTTTTTGCTTATTACTAGCCATTGCTAGTCGTCCTTCTAAGTGTTTTCTTTTGGCCACTAATAATTTTTCTGTATAAAGTACAATACTTATTAAAATAATGTACAAAATCTTCAGATGAAATAAAATATTTTCAAATGTAATTAAGACATTGCATATTACCTGAAGATATCCTTAATCCTAGTGTAAGCCATGATTTTTATGTTGCACTTTCATTTTTTTGAATTGGAAATACATTAAATTTTTGAAATAAAATGTGGAATGTTTCAGGGGGCTTATTGATTTTAGGATTGCATCTCAATTCGCTGTAGAACATAGTTCCGAAAATCAAACAAACATATATATATATATATATATATATATATATATATATATATATATATATATATATATATATATATATATATATATATATATATATATATATATATATATATATATATATATATATATGTATATATACATATATATATATATATATATATATATATATATATATATATATATATATATATATATATATATATATATATATATATATATATATAGTGTGCGTGGATTTGGATAACATATGGACAACTTCTTTTAACATTTCTAATTTTAGGTGAAAAAGTTTTGGCTATCTGAAAAATAAGTTTGATTTAAAAAAGAATGTTATTTCATATACAGGATATGAAATAAATACAAAAATAGAAGTTTGTAAAACAAAAAAATTTTGAAATTCCAAGTTCTGAAACAGCTACATTAAATATATAAAGAAATGACACATTTTCTTACATATTTACCATTAATTTTCTCAAAAACTAAGCCTATTATTAAAAAACTTCTAAAGGTTTTTTTGACTTGTGTCGGCAGACTCCTGAATTTAGCTGTCCAAAAGTTGGAATTTAAATTTTTATTTGTGTTGCAACCTTCTATTTTTGTATTTATTGCGTACCCTGTATATCAAAAGACATTTTTTTTTCTAAAATTATTCTTATTTTCTAGATAATCAAAACTTTTTGCCTAAAACCACAAATAAAAAAATTTTTCACATCATACCCATTTCAACCTAAAAACTACACCTCGTACAAAAGAACTTTTAATACTTTTTTATCTCATAGTTTTATAGTCTCCAATTTGATTAGAAAATTTGATTTCCCAATTTGAGGAAATGTAAATACTACTGATTTGCTTGCTTTCAATATTACTTTGGCCACAATTTTTGACAGCATAACTAAACTAAAGCCAAAGAACCTGGACCTGCTGAAGTACTACAAGATCTACTTAAAAATAGTGTATGTTCCCTATCCAAAACTCTTTGGATAGTGTTTAATGAATCATTAAAATATAGTATCTTTCCTGCACAATGAATGTACTATGTAATATCATCACTATAGATTGATCTCAGTAATTAATTAAATTTCAAAACTCTTTTAAAATAAAATTTGTGACCAGTTGAGCATATCTTTCCTCCACAGTGTCTCCTTGGCACCATGGTTTTTATAAAGGCAGGTCAACCACCACTAATATGCTTATGGTGCATGTGCTTGGGGCTTTGGAGAGTTGGTGTCAGGCTGATTCTAGTTTCACTGACTTCTTCTCCAAGGCCTTTGACAATGTAGATCATGATCTGCTTCTTGAGAATCTGAAATATTTGGGTGGGGACTAAATTAGCTTTAGCATTATATGTATCTTCTATATTCCTTAAATTCTATAGAATTGCCTAGCAGAATCATATGGAATATTAGTAATTTTGGCATAAATGAACTTTTTAATTGTCGAGTCATTTATATATATTAATTGGTTCAAAAGAGTCCCACGATTAAAGTAGTGGGTTCCAACTAGTATAAGGTTGGTGTAACTGAAAAAGTGGAACATAGAAAGAAGCAGGTCAGAACTCAATTTGTTGCCTTTCAAGGCATGATACGGACCCATAAAGAGAACCACATTTTCTCCTTTATTCTTAATCTTTTTCTATGAAAAGTCAGAAAGTAAGCTTTATTCCACATTCTGATAGTTGATGCCAAATTTTAACAGCAGACCATTCTTAAATAGAGTGGAAATTGTCAATTTCTCCTGACTTTTCTCAAAATTTATTATTTTCCCTGCCTTTTAACTGAAGCTTGACACCATGTAAAAGTGATGTAGGGGAAGTGAAACTTGATTGTAAGAATGTAGTTTAGCAGTTTGCAATTAATTTTCAAACACATTTCAAATTAAATCATAAGCATATAAGACTTTGAGCTTTGTTTTATGTAAAATTTTTAAATAATTTACATAAGTAGTGTTATATTTAATATAAAATGTGCACAGCTCAGACTATAGAATAGTCGCTTATTTAAAAAGTAATTACTTGTCCTATGCACTATTAAATTTTTGGCAGCTTTTCTCAAGATAGTTCAAAACTAATAATTATAGGAGATAAAGTGACCTAAAACTCTAACAGCTGATCATAGCAGTGATAATAGGAAGAATAGAATAATTATTTATTTATATAACAAAAAAGCAATATATGACAGATAGGCGACATCACTTACCTTTTCATTAAAACTCTCTGTTAATCCGTCCTCGGTTATAACAATAAAATTTAATTTTTCTTTACTAAACATTAAAGCTGACTTAATTAAAGTTAAGGTTTCCCTGAGTCTATCTCCGCAAGCAACAACTGCAACAACCAACTCATCTCTGAAAAAAAAATATTAGCCATGAAAAAAGAAACAAAAAAGTGCTCATTCCTTTATCTAACAAGGTGCTATCATAAATGAATATGGCTAAAAAAGAAAAAAAATGGATATATAAGTCTTACATACTTTTTAAAGGATACAACTTCAGTGGTGGGTTCTTCAACACTTAGGGACAACTCAGAATATACTGCCTCTCTCTGACTGATTTGCCTAATACTATATAAATAGAAAATTATCAAGAATATGGAAACTAAAACCGCTATGTTTAAGTAAATATATAATCTCATTTTACGTCTTATTTTTAAAAATAAAATTATTTTAAACCAATTTCTATTTTCATCTTAAATACTTGTTTGTTTTTGTTTTCTAACGAAATGTCATTTAATTTTTAGGTTGGACTCGGATTTCGGATTCTCTATCGTCCTTTTAGCTCACAACGTTAAAATGGTGGTTAAAGCTTCCCCCATATAAACTTTTACCTATAGTTAAAACCTTTTTTATATAAACAAGGGTTAAAGGCTGCAAAAAAATCCTAATTTACATATTATATTCCACCACTGGCACTACCTTAGCAAAATTTAATCTATCAGATATGAGGAAGTCATATATTTTTATTAAAAAATAAAAAAATGTACACCACACAACTTTCCCAAGAAAATAAGAGGTTTTTAAATAAATGATATAATATACTTTTAAAAATGACATGCGAAATAATTAATCCTATTTATTCCTAACCACTGTGATTATTATAATATATAAAATAGAATTTATATGTAAGACGTTATTTATTAAAAGCCTTGTTATATCCATAAACAAGTTCAAAAGCTATGTAAATTCAGTAAGTGTAGGTTTTGTTTTGTCCAATAGTGAAAAAAGAAGAATTGCATTTGTGTAGGGGAAATGTCAATAATATACATGAGGAAATGTCAAAACGCAAGATTTGATTTCACAATTCACATTTTTTGCAATGGCAGATGTAGAGGTATTAAATAAATTAAATTGTTGAAACTGATAATAAATCTAATTAATGGTATATTTTTTAGCTGATGAATGCCCTGAAAGATTTAAATATAAAAGTTCAAACCTCAAGCTTAAAGGAAAGAAGAAAGGTTATTGATAATGTAATAAAAGTTCTTGAAAACCCGGGTAAGAAAAGATATACTTTCCTATTTTTTTCAGTATTGTTTTGTATACGTATGTTATAAATATCAATTGTCATTAAATCACAAGATTTCGATTTAATGGTATGTATAAACTTGTGTTCATTTGAAGGAAAAATGTTGAGGCATACCTATATTTTTGTAGATTACCAAGTTAAAACTAGTAAAGTTCCATTTTGCTGACAATGCTCACAGTTATTTTCATTAAAGCATGTAATAATTTAATTTTTATCAGAATTATTATTTTATATACTTATTCATATCCCCATTCAATTTTAACACATTATTAGGGTTGCTAGTAAGATAATCCGGCTCTGATCTAAATCTGCCCTAGTCATCCATAATGTTAATTATTAATACATCTATATAAACACTGCTTGTTTCATAATCAAGTAGGCCTTCATGTATATGATATTGGGAGATAGTTATCTGAAAAGTCATAGAGATGCCTCTGAATTTAGAAATAAGATGGCAAGAAATCTTAACTTCTGTATGGATAGGTTGACTTACAGAATGGGCGTAAAATATGAAAACTACTGGTTGGTATTCTTAATAATTTAAAGTAATTTTTTGAAAATGTCAAATTTATGCTTCCAGTCTTACTTGCACAGAAATAATTTATAGACAGGTAGTTAACACGGCTTTACTAATAAGAAATGAACCCTTACAGCTGTTCTCACGTTTGTTCAGATTATCTTTATTTCAATTGATAAAAACCTATACATAATTGCTTTGGTTTTTGATATTGCTCAATTGTAATGAAAAACTTCTATCCTTCGCCTTTCTTTTTTTAACTAATAGTTAAGTTTTAATTGGCGCTATGGTCTCTAACTTTAAAACACAGTATGAACCATAGGGTAGTTATTGCCACTTCTTTTGTTTACTATTCATAAATCTGTGGTTAATGCCAAAAGCTGGTTTTTAAAGGATAGGTAAGTATAACTAAAAATCTAAAGGCACCTTAAAACTTTATGTTACATGTTATGTTCATATAAGTAAGCACTTTCAGTCTTTGCCAATATGTGTTACGTAACTATGTAAAAAACGATGAGGTTTCTTTGGCATACTATTTAGTTTTTAATTTGTTCTCTGATTAGTTGTTAATTTTGTCTACTGGAATAGCCATTAAACAATCATCAACAAATCTTTTGAAAAATATTACATTAAAATCCCTTTTCTACAAAACACTTTCTTCTAGATAGCCATTACAAGTTGTGCTATTGTAGAGGAAATTGGGGAGCCCATTGCACAGCGTTTACCTGTTGATAGAAACTTTCTTCGTATTCAGAGCAATTGTTGTTTAATGTGATGTTTTCAGCTTCTATAAAATTGCTTAATTCAAGTGTCCCATATCTTTGTTATTATCTAAGGAACTACTTTGTTTAGGATGTTGGTATATAAAGAAACAACATAGAGCGATACAAGTTTGTAATTGTTAGGAATATTAATTTTATCAATACATTGTTTAAAAGAAAAAGAATAAAAATCGGATAAACATTGTGATAGTTTGTAAAATGGAGATTGTATACATGAAACAATTGGTCTTAATAGAATGCCTGTTTTATGTATTTTAGGTAAACCATAAATTTTAGGAGTAATTGCTTTATGTATTGGTAAGTTTTTGGCTGTACCTTTCATTATAAAATTTTTTATTGATGAGTTATTTTTTTTTTAAATATATTTGTAACATTGCTTTTTATTTTTTTCTAAGTAGTTCATTTATTTTTCTTATATAATTATTTGAATTAATTTTATTATATTTATTTGATTTAAGTATTTTAATTTGGGGTTATATTTGTTCTTGCTATTTGTTTCTGGACTTGGCTTGAAATTTTGTTAGTTTAAAATGTTTTTTATTAATTTTTGTTTTGTGATTTGTGACAACTTTTACATGTGTGACATCTGCACAGATTGAATCTTTAATATTGTTTGTTTTATCATAATAAATAACACTTTCAGTATGTGTTGAATGTAATCCGTGACAGATAACTGTTTTTCCTTAGTTATCGGACTAGAGAAATTTGGACCTAGAGCAAGAATTTTAGCCACATCATTTGGTATTTCAGTGTCCTAAATGTTTTCTAACCACTGATTAGTATTCATTTTTATTTTGTTTTGAGGTGTATAAGACTGATTTTTTATGGTTTTTATTTTTAGTAGAATTAAATTTTTTTTTTGAATTTGATCATCTCAAATGTCAAAAAATTGTTAGCAGTATTTTCGGGTATTTTTTATTTATCAAATGTAGTGTAATAATATTTTAGCCATTAGATTATCACCAAAGATGTTTTTTTTTAAATATTTTAAAGTGAATGAGTTCCCAGTCATCTTATTAACTGAAACTTGGCTGACCAGTGATTTTCATGATAATGAATTATTCTTCCCGTACTACATCATTTATCGTAAAGACAGATCATCTTCCACTAGTCCCTACCTCAGGGGAGGTGGAGTCTTGATTACTGTTCACCAAGATATTCCAAGTAAACTTATTCCATCTGAAGAAACCATAGAACAGGTATGGGTGCAAGTGGTTACTAGTACTGTAGTACTAGTAGCTGTGTATCTTCCTGCAAATAGTAGCTCAGATAAATATGGGTTGTTTGCACAGAATATTAATGTATGGCTTGAGGGTAAACCAAAATCTCAAATTCATCTGTTGGGTGACTTCAATCTTCCACACTGTGCCTGGCAACATGATCAGTATGGTTTCACGATGCTACCAACAGCAGCATCGTCGGCAAATGAGGCTGAATCGATGGAAGTAATATCCAGTATGTGTGCATTTCACAACTTCTACCAGTCAAACAGTTTGCCAAATGCACATGGGTCACTGTTGGATCTTGTGTATTACCTTGATCCCCACACGATGATATCATTGGCTGATGAAGGACTTGTCCCACAGGATGAATATCACCCTCCTCTGCAGGTTCAAATACCTTCAAGGGACTACAATAAGAACTCTCAAGAATATGCAGATGGTTTTTATAGGTGTTTTAAGAGCGCAGACTATCGCTCGATTAACAAGCTGTTTGGATATGTTGACTGGGATGACCTATTTAGAAATAAATCACTTAACGCTATGGTGGATATTTTTTTCAGTGTCATGAATGTAGGAATGCTATTTTTCTCAAAAAAATGGCTCATAAAGAATACAAAAAACGTCCTTCTGGTAAGAGCTACCAAGAATTTAGTAGGCTCACGCGACTCTGTAAGGATTTAACAAAAAACACATACTGTAACTATGTTTCAACTGTGGAGAGTGATATGATGAACCATAGACTGAAAAACTTTTATAATTTTGTAAATTCCAAGCTTAAGTCTAAATATTTAACAAAACAATCTAACTAGATCCAGTGGTCAGGAAATAGCAAATTATTTTGAAGATTTCTTTGCCAGCATTTATAGTACAAAAACCTGTGATATACCAACTCATGTGATATCTACCAGCACTCCTAATGTAAGCTTCTGTGATATAAGCATATCTGATATTTATAATAAATTAAGCTCTTTAGATGTGAACAAGGGTCCCGGGCCGGATGGTGTGAACCCAATGCTTCTTAAAAATTGTAGTTTTGTTCTATCTCGGCCGCTTTTCCAAATTTTTCAACTATCATTAAAGACAGGTATATTCCCGACTACCTGGAAATCCAGCTTTGTAGCCCCCATTTTTAAATCAGAAAACAAATCTTTCATACAAAATTATAGATCTATCAGCATATTAAGTGATATTCCTCTAAGGTGTTTCAGGACATTAATACTGATTTCCTGTCAAGTTTGTTAACTAGTTCAATTATTGACCAACAGTACGGCTTTCTCCCAAAAAGGTCTACAGAACTGAATCTTCTGTCTTATACCAACAACTTGTCGAAGGCCTTGGAGGATTGGTGTCAAGTTCATTCAATTTACATTGATTTTTCCAAGGCCTTTGACAAAGTCAACCAAGGGTGCTTATATCCAAATTGCAGAGGATCGGTATGAATGGACCTATACTTGCTTGGGTGGAGAGTTACTTGTTCGGTAGGACACAAATAGTGCGCTATAATAATTTTAAGTCAAAAATCATACAAATTTCTTCTGGTGTTCCTCAGGGGTCCCACTTAGGGCCCTTGTTGTTTAACATTTTTGTTAATGATATTGGTGCTTGTTTTAAATATTCAAAATTCTGCCTCTTTGCCGATGATTTGAAATTTTATAAGACCATAGCATCAGAGGTCGACTGTCTCCAACTGCAATCAGACCTCGATCGATTGCTTGTGTGGTGTGACAAGAATGGTATGCAACTTAATGCTGGAAAGTGTAACTTTGTGCTGTTTAATAGATCTAGAAATGATATAATTTTTCCATATACTGTTGAGTCAACTGAACTTGCTCTTGTCAACTCCATTCGTGTCCAAGGGGTATTGCTCACCAGAACTCTTAGTTTTGCAGAGCACATCAGTGTTATTGCATTAAAGTTCCTAAAACTTTTGGGTTTCCTAAAAAGCGCTTGCACCGACTTTTCTAACATCAACTCACTTAAGCTTCTCCACCCTTGTATGACCTCATTTGGAGTACGCTCCTTCAATTTGGACTCCCAATTACCAAGTCCACAAAAAGTAGGATTGAACAAGTTCAACACGAATTCCTCCGCTACATACGATATAAGTTTAACCTTAATCCTGACTTAACTTATTCTGAACTTGAGATTCTGCTTAGTATTGACACCTTGGAGGAGAGGAGAGTAAAAATTACTTTTTAATTTATTGAACTACAATCTGAACTGTCCCGAGCTCCTTGAGGACATAGGCCTGCACATCCCAGCAAGGGTGACCCGTAGTCATGAAACCTTCCATGTACCTTTTTATCGCACAAATTATGGATATTTCTCGCCTCTTCGTAGATTGTGTAGACTGGCTAATTCGGTTAGGATGGACAATTTCGATTTTTTTATGCCAGCGACCAGATTTTTTAATTTAGTAAAGTCAAACAAATTTACTTAGCGAATAGCATTGTCGTATGGTGTAGTGTAGTATCGTTCATGTTGCAATTTTTGTGTTGTGATTTCAGTTCAAATGTAAAAATGTTGTTTAAATTAGTTTTTAATAAAATTGTATTTACTATGTAAAATTGGACTTTGCCAATTGATAAATAAATAAATAATAATAACAATAATAATAGTTTATTTATATTAAGAAATAAGTATTACAAATGTTCCAATTTGACAAATAAACTGAATTACTCACCAAAGAAGTAAATCTTGTCGGTAAGAAAATTGTTACATAATATTACCTAGCCAAACAGTAAACAAATATTTATACTAATAAACAAACAAACAAACAAGGGGGACAAAGAAGTGACAAAATTTAGATTTAAGAATTGTGTAATTTTCTTTTGTTTTCTTTATGTTTTTGTGTTAAAAATAAGTTTTTTTTATTTTTTTTTTCCTAGCCGGGGTTAAAGTTATGTTCGGGAAGTTGTGTCATAATTGGGTTATGTTATGTTTATTGTCACATTATTTAATAAGTTAAGATAATAGTTTTCTTCTCTACTTAGAATAGATTATGAAAAGGGGTGTAATTACCCATACTTTTTGTTTGTAAGAGCATTTATTTTTTTCCTTCCCTGGTTTTGCAGCCATATTTGTATTCTTGATCTGAATAGATTAATAGAATTTAGAGTTTTTATACTAGGTGGGAGCTCATTATGTATGTGTGGACTAATATATGTAAAATATCTTTGGGCTAATGAGGTTTTAATGTTCGGGAGAGTGCCTGTTTGGGATTTATGTCTGGTGTAATGGTCATGTTGCATGGGTCTAAGGGTGTCTTTTTTTCTTGTATTGCCTTAGGGCTATACTTTCAACATATAGTTGTCTTACGTCAAAAATTTTGGATTCTTCAAACAATAAATCAGTTGGGTATAATCAGTTCTTGTTATATATAACTTTTAGTATCCATTTTTGAACATTCTTTAATACTTTAAGATGAACGTCAAGTACACCACCCCAAACTATTACGCCATATGTCAAATGTGGCTGTAACCTCCAGCCTTTTCCCCTGTAGATTATTGCAGAATCAACAGCAAAACATACCAGTTCCCCTGAAGAGTCGATGTTGAACACATTATTCATATAAAGTATGAACAGTATTGGGCCCAAAACGGTCCCCTTCAACTTTAGCCTCTGTACTTGTACTTGCACCAATTTTTACGCTTTGGGTGCGGTCATACAGATAGCTTTTAAACAGTTCTAAAGCTGTGCCTCATATACCAGAATTCTCAAGAATACCTATCAATTTTTTATGATCCACTGTGTCGAATGCCTTGGCTAGGTCAACAAAAACACCCAACACTTTTTCTCCACCATCTAATGAATCATTTATAGTTCTTGTGAGTTTGACCAAGGCATCTTCAGTTGAAAGATTATCTTGAAACCCAAATTGACTTTCAGATAGAACCCCGTATTTTTTAAAAAAATTGAAAAGCCTATTTTTTATGATTTTCTCTATAATTTTGCTGGTGGTATTAAGTAGTGAGATTGGTCTATAGTTTGAAGGTGTAGTTTTATTTCCAGTTTTGTATACAGGTGTAATAATTGCTCTTTTTTGGGTTTTAGGAAAAGTTCCTGTTTCAAAACATTTGTTAATTATGTGGGCAAGTGGTGCTGATATAAAATCTTTAAAGTGTTTGAATGTTTCATTTTTGATACCGTCAATTCCAGGGGTTTTGCCATTTTTTAAAGATATTATTATTTGTTTTACTTCGTTAGTATTTGTAGGCGTTAAAAATACACTGTGTTCATTTATAGGTGTGGGGTATATAAGGTCATTGTTTAAAGTTATTTCTTTTGCCATAGTTTTTCCGACGCTACTGAAATATTTATTAAAGCATTCAGCTATTTCAGATTCTTTATATAAAGTTTTATCTTCATTTCTAATTTCGAAAATTGAATCTTTTTTTATTTGATTTTTATTAAGAATATTTTTTACATTTTTCCATAGTTTATCGGATTTTTTAAGATTTTTGTCCATTTTAGATTTGTAATACCTAATGTAATCGAGAATTTTATTTAAATTATTTCTATATTCTTTATACTGGCGCGCAAAATTTGGGTTATTTGGATGCTTTTTTGATTTATTTAGTAGATTATACTTCGTGTTTATTGACTTAAGCAAGGAGGGCGTGATCCAAGGGTTTTTATTGACTTTTTTGTTGTTAAATTTTTTTATTGTTGTTGCAGATTTTATGTGTCTCTGTAATGTTTCTATAAATATATTGGTACTTGTATTTACGTCTATTTCTTCATATACGCATTCCCATGTTTCATGTGTTACCAGTTCTTTCAATTTATTCTTATTTATGTATATTTTATCGAGTTCAGTCAGTTCTTTCTCACCACCTTGATTGGTCGGGTTCTTGTATGGTATATGTATGGCTATCAGACAATGATCAGTTATTTTATTTTGGAATATAAAGGAATGTAATTGGTCAGCTGGATTTTTCGATTTTATGTAGATATGATCTATGCAAGTCCTTGATTCAGGTCATGTAATGCCATTTATTGCAGATAAGAAACCATTTTTAACTAAACAGTTCTTGTACTCTTCTACAATATTCTCGTTACTAAGGAGGTCTATGTTAATATCTCCTATCAACATGCAATGATTATTTTTTTAAAATCGATTTTTATTTCGCTCTAAATAATCTCATAGATTTTTATTAAAATTATCGATGTTAGTTGAAGGCGACCTATACAGTCCCAGTACATTAAAACTTTAATTTTTTTTTGTTTCATTTGCAGGTTAATTATTTTAAGGTTATCCAGGGAGTCAATACTAAATTCATATTTTAGATTATCTTTAACATATATGACAGTGCCGTCGTGGCTGCTAGCTTTTCCTTAGTTATAAATAAGTTTGTAGCCAGGGATGTTCAACAAAGAAATATGATCTAATGCAAAGGTCTCCGTTAATATAATCATTTCAAAGTTATTTTTTAAAGCTGTTAAATATAGATAGATAGATAGATATTTATTGGTAACATTACACAAAGTGCTTTTACATGTCAATAAATAGATAAAAATAAAATGTCAATAATAGAACTAACACTATTTGGACAGTTACAAAGTAAGTATATAGATACGAAAAGTACAGTTAAATACAAACATAATTAAATTTAAAATTTTTAAACAATACAAACTTTACACATTAAAATTACTTAAAATAAAAAAAAATATTTTATTAAGGTTATGTCATGGGAGATGTTGTTAAAATAAATATTGAAACAAAAAGGTGCAAATATTGCAAGAAAAACGTGTTGGAAGCAATTGAGTGTAGGGGGTGCTCCTCAAGTTACCACAGGAGCTGTAGTTCACGCGTAGGAATTGCTAATTCAACCGGAGAGTTTATTTGTTGTGAAAACGGCGTGGTAAAAAGTGAGGTTGTGTCACAAAAGCATCGAAAAAAATCGGAAAAGGCAGAAAATACGATATTAGAAATGGATGAAAATAGGCTAAAATCCATTATTCAGGAGTCAATTAAACAGTTTCTCAGTCCTGTGGAGAAAAAGATTGATAAAAAGTTTGGAGAACTTGAAAAATCATTGCAGTTCATGTCTGATGCCTTTGATGAGCAGAAAAGGGAATTTGAAGACCTAATAAAGGAAACAAAGGACTTAAGAAGGGAAAATATAACACTTGGAGAGAAGGTACAAGTATTGGAGTTAAAGTTGGATGAGATGGAAGTAATAAATCGAGCCAGTCACATAATCATAGATGGATTTCCAAAACAAATGAACCCAGACACAAACACAATCACTATGAAAATTTTACAAGCAAGTAAGCTAAAATTGGACAATATAAAAATAGTAGAAAGCTTAAGACTAGGTAGAAATGAAAGTGGTCCAATTTTGGTAAAATTAAATAACATACAAGCAAAGAAAGACATACTGAAAAAAATTCGTGAGATTAAGGGAACAACAGTTAGGAAATGTGGTCTAGAAGGAGAGGTTAGGAAAATATATTTTAATGAAGACCTCCCGGTAAGAAAAAGAATGTTGTTCAAAAAGGTCAGGGACATAAAGAGAGACAAGACGTATGCGGCAGCATTATGCATTAATGGAACTATATATCTGAAGAGAAGTGATCATGATGTGCCAGTCAAGATTAAATATGAGGGAGACATTTACTAAGACTATTGGTAATTAGCAGTGATTGTGTTGGTGAAACTTTTAGTTCATGGAATTTAACAGTATTTTAGATGATTACAAAACAAAAGATACAGAGGTTTGTGAAGACTTAGCTAAAGTAAGTTTTTTTGATAATGATCAAAGCATCATAAGTGTAATGCATGTAAATATACGAAGTATCTACTGGAATTTTGATCAATTTCTAGTGTTCCTTGAATCACTGCATAAAGGTTTTGATGTTATAGTCATGTCAGAGACTCATTATATTCATAAGTACACAGATTTCAGTATACCAGGGTATAGCATGACGTTTAATGAGAGTAAGCTAAATAGATGTGATGGCTGCACTGTTTATGTGAGTCAAGATATCTACATAGATCATCAGTTGTTGGTAGAGGATACACTGAAAGTTATAAAAGTGTCACTACAGAAAAATGGCACACTTATGGAAATCTTAGCAACCTATAGAGGCTTTGGTACTACAAAAGATGAGTTCACAAGTAATTTGCAGAACATATTAAGGAGGGAAACTACAGACCACAGTAGAGTATATTTGTTCACAGGAGACACGAATATTGATCTCCTAGCAGAAGAAGATGAGCACCAATAATTACCAAACCATGATGCAGAGCCAAGGATTTGTCAGCATGATAAACAAACCAACGAGAAAAACGGGTCATTCAGCAACATGCTTGGATCATTTCTTTGTTAAATGTAGAGGCGAGCAGTTTAACCATATCAATACAGTTATTTTAGAACATAGGCTAACGGACCATGATCCCATTTTGCTCAGCTTAAAAACAAATACATACACTGAACAAGCAAATAAACAAAAGTACCTAAAATATATTGATTATGAGAACTTATCAAATAAAATGGAAGAGGCGGAAGGGGATGATGTTCTGGGCAAATATGATGCTGATATGTGTACAAATGTTTTTATAGGTAAAATTAAAAATATGATAGAAAGTAGCACAAAAACTAAGATAATCACAAGTAAACAAAGGAGAATCAAACCGTGGATAACAAAGGGTATTCTGGTGTCAATTAGAAATAGGGATAAGTTAAAAAAAGAAATCACTTAGAATACAGAAAAGTGTTGTCAAGATTAATAAAAAATGCAAAGTACTCATATTATAAGACACTTACTCAAAAAAATTCTGGGGATTCAAAAAAACTTTGGAAAATAATAAAAGATGCTACAAATGATCAAAAAGATAGGTCGGAATTCAAAAGTGTTATGAATTCAGAGGAAATAGAATTAAGAAATAAAAAACAAATAGCAGAGGAATTTAATAATTATTTTTCAAATGTAGGAAAAGAGTTAGCAAACAAAATCAAAGGGTTGGGGTTGTCTGAGGGATTGAGGGAAGAAAGTCATTAAATTCCTTTTGGTTGAGTCCAGCGACAGCTACCGAGTTGGATAAACAAATAAAAAGCCTTAAGAATAATGTGAGAGGCGGGGAGGATTGCATTTCATCTGACATAATTAAAAAATATAAGGGAAATCTTTTGACACCGCTATTACATATAGTAAATGTGGTTTTCAGTACTGGAGTGTTTCCCGATATATTGAAATGTGCTACAATAATCCCATTACATAAACAAGGTGACAAAAAATCAACAAATAATTATAGGCCCATTGTGTTGACCAGTACAATAAGTAAGATAATAGAAAAATGCTTCCGATCCAAGTTATTGTTTTTTTTGGAAAAATACTAACTTCAGAATAAAAATCAATTTGCGTTTAGGGCAAACTCCAGTACTGAAAATGCTTTGTGTAGGATCACAGAAACAATACTAAAAAAATTGGATCAGGGAAGAAAGGTGATGGGTATCTTTCTCGACTTACAAAAGGCGTTCGATACTGTGGCGCACGGAATTCTGCTACGACGCTTAGATTCCATGGGCATAAGAGGAACATCCTATAATTTAATTGAATCTTACTTAAAAAGAAAACATTGTACCAATATCTCGGGAAAAGTTAGCGATAAGAAAGATGTGGAATTTGGTGTGCCACAGGGTACAGTGCTTTCAACCTTACTTTTTAATATATACATAGATGGTATTATGTCAATATTGTAGGATAATGGCGTAGTATTTTGTTTTGCTGATGACTCGGGTATAATTCTCTGGGGGAACGATTGGGATAGCACTAGAAGAGCAGCAGATGCTGCACTACAAAAAATTAAAAGATGGCTGGATGATAGTTTACTTTCATTAAATGTACATAAAACTAATTTTGTTGCTTTTTCACTTGCCTCCAGGTACTTACTAGATTATCATAGTTTAAAAATTCACGATTATAACTGTGCAATGTATAATAATACGTGTAAGTGTGTAAATACTAATGAAAGAAAATCTTCCTTGAAATATTTAGGAATATTTTTAGATGAAACATTTACATGGAATGATCAAATCAACTATGTAACAAATAAGATAAGAAAATTGATTTTCAAGTTTTATGAACTAAGAAACATTCTAACTTTAAATACCTTAAAAAAAGTATATTATGCACTGGTAGAGTCAATTATAAACTATGGCATTGTTGTATGGGGTTGTGCTGGTGTGACAATTTTGAACAGACTTCAAGTAGCCCAGAAATACATTATTAAAATTATGTTATTTAAAAACAAAAGATATCCTACAGAATTGGCTTTTAAGGACAGTAAATTGCTAAATGTTCGCCAGATGCATATTAGGGCAATAGCAAGATTTATGTTAAAGATGCCATATTATAAAAAATCAATTGGCCATGGGATAAATACAAGAATGGTTGCACAAAATAATGTCATGCTGCAAAATCCCAGGCACACCACTTGTCAGCTTCATATATATGGTCCAAAAATCCAAACACAATTAGAACAACCCCATATTATAAATCTAAGAAGGAACTGAATAAATGGATACTCAGTGGCTGCTACACACTAAATTGAGTATAATCTGTGATGATAATGGTTGTTATTGTTTATTCTTAATATTGATACTGTTATTGTGTATTCTTGTTATTCTAAATATTTAATATTGATCCATATTAATTAGTGTTTAAACTTGATCCATTAATTCGATAATTACAAACTAGGTAATTTAGGGTATACATTTTAGCATTTGAGTGTATCTCATTTTCTTTTTACTTTAAAAAATTATTTTATTTTATTATATTTGCTTAAATTTGAAAAAATGCATAACCAAATGTGATAACTAATAATGTATGAAGGTGCACACACAGTACTTTAAGTATCATTGTGTGCTAAGTGGTTAGTTTAGTTTTGAACTGTAAGATAATTGGTATATTAATAAGATGTGATAGATGTGAACTAACTGCAAACAAATAAATATACATATATAAATATTGGTTAACAAATCTAATTAAGAACATTAAAATCATTATCGAGGTACTCCTCAAGGGAATAGAAAGATTTTCTCAAAAGATAGTCTTTAATTTTACGGACAAATATCTCCCCCTCCAGCCGTCTGACATTGTGCGGTAGGACATTGTAAAAGGTCACACAAAAATAGTTAGAGCCACCTCGAGTCCTCCCAAGCCTGTGAAAGCTGTGCATAATATTGGCACTGTTACGAGTGGAGTAGGTATGTAAATCAGCATGCGATGTGAAGTCTCCTATATTTTGTTTGAGATAAGTCAGACAGTGCAGCACAAAAATACAGGGCAAGGTAAGTATACGCAGTTCTGAAAAATATGATCGGCAGCAATCACGATAGCCTAATCCCATGATAACACGCACACACCTCCTTTGCAAGCCAAATATTTTAGCTGCCTGTGCTGAGTGGCTCCAATTTAATAGTGCATAAGTCATATTGGAAGCGAAATATCCATGATATGCAGACATTAAAATTCTTTTAGAAACATTACCGGATAGTCTTCTAATTAGATAAATAATTTTTGATAGTTTAGAGGCAAGCATATTCACATGTTTTTCCCAAGTCAACCCAGGGTCAAGGTATACACCCAGAAATTCTATTGAGTCACTGTTGGGCAAATTAGGTCCTACATTTCTTAATGTGAAATTAAGATTTTGAGTTTTGGAATTATTAAGGCTAAGTCTATTTGCCAAGAACCAGTTACATATGTCCAGCCGCGTGGTATCCACCATATTCTGAATAGGATCTGAAGGATGATATTGTTGTAAGCTGGTGGTATCCTCAGCGAACAAAATCAGATTAGAGTTTGGGTGGCAAGCAGGAAGATCATTGATATAAATAAGGAATAAAAGGGGCCCCAGAACCGAGCCCTGAGGCACCCCATGCAGAATGGTCTGTCTGTTTGAGGTGGCAGCATCATATGAAACATACTGGCTCCGTTCAGAGAGATACGACTTGACAAAGGCAACACTGTCAGGATGGAAATTGTAAAAAGAGAGCTTTTTTATGAGGATATCAAAGGAGACACAGAAATGCCTTTGTCAAGTCAAAAAATGATGCATATGTATCCAGGCCCTGCTCCATGCCCTGAAACACACACTCAATCAAACTATTAATTGCCAGGTTTGTTGACTTATTATTCCTAAATCCAAATTGTTTTTGTGAAAAAAGGGAATTATTTTCAAAGTAACTGAAAATTTGGTCTTTAATGAGGGATTCAAAGATCTTTGAGATAATGGGGAGGAGGGAAATAGGGCGGTTATTATTATAATCATCAGTGGAACTTTTGTTCTTGAAGATAGGCACGACCTTTGCAACCTTTAGAACCGAAGGAAAGATATTCTCGGAGATACACAAGTTAATAAGATTGGTTAATGGATAAACAATTCTTCAGAGTCTTCACAATCCTGGCATCAATCTCGTAGCAGTCTTTACTTTTACTATTTTTTAGTGAGGATATTTTTTGTCTAACCATATTGTAGGTGACAGGTTGAAATTTAAAGTTTTGATTATTAAGATTATCCACTATATACTCCTCAAAGGTAGTCGCAGGCTGAGGAAGCTAAGAGACTAGCTCATGAGCTATATTAACAAAAAAGTTATTAAAAGTCTCCGCATTAAGATTGTTAGCTGGATGGCTTGATACTTAGACTGTGATTTGATTATATTCCACATAGCTGACTGTTTATTTGTGGACCTGTCTACAAAGCAATCATTGGCGGCCCTCTTAGCTGCAACTATCTCTGATCTATAAAGATTCCTATAGTCAGAAACAGTTTTTTTAGGAACCAGGACAGGATTGTTTCTATTAATAATATTTAGCCCATGAAGCCTTTCTCTCATATCCCTCAGTCTACCACTGAACCAGTTGATCGATATGCCAGTCACCAGTCTGTAGGTGACTCTGCTTCCTCTCACACATGAAGAATATAAAACTGACAACAGAAAACAATTCCCGAGTGATCAGACAGACCGCAAAGGTCATACGGGCTGGCACTATAGTTATCTGTTGAGATGTTAGTGTAAATGTTATCGAGGCATGCACCACCCCTAGTACTGAACTCCACCGTCTGACACACCCCATAGGAGCTTAGAAGATTATTGGGAGAAATCACTCTTTGGTCAGATTCATCAGTGAAATGAATGTTAAAATCTCCAGTTAATATAATAAAACTACTTAAATTGATGGATTCAAAAGTTAGGACAAGTATCTCTAAAAACTTGTTAAAATCCCCACTAGGCGATCTATATACTGAAATTAACTGTAAATTGAAGGCTTTTACCTCACAATGTATTTCTTGTGAAAATTTAGTTATATTTAGATCATTGTATTCAATATGATTTTTAAGGTATACCCCCACTCCACCATGAGCTCTCAGAGATCTGCAAAAACCTGAGGCAGTTCGGTATCCATCGAAACTAATGCAGGAAAACTCATCCTCCACTAACCAATGTTTTTATACAAATGCAATCAAAATTATTCTCCATAAGAATTACCTCAATTTCAGAAATCTTTTTCCTGATACTTTGGATATTAGCATGAAATATGGTTAGAGTTCTATTTGATGTTTTCCCATTGACTGAGTCCTGACTTGGAGTAGCGCTCATTTGTCGTTGGGTCTGAAGATTCAAAAAATGGTTGACATTGATACTATCGGGCCAAAATTCGGATTTCATTACTTCGTCCTTGGATTCTGTCGGCACACTTAATTTGAAGGAACTAATTTGTTTATTTTTAGTTCTCATTTTTTCACACACAATATCTTGTTGCAATTTATTTGTTTTCAGGTAATTAATTATATCTTTTGCCTCTGTTCTAGCATTTAAACCAGAGATAAATACTCAATGAAGTCTTTTTGCAACCTGAAGTGTACATGGCTGTTTATTGGAGCCCTTAATTGGTGGTGGCCTAGCTCTTTGGAAAGTTTTATCATTTTCCCTGGAATTATTCCTACGATTTCTTCTCCCTCCATGAGCTGTTTTCCATTCATTTGGCCCCTTTTTATTTTCTGGAACATTGATTTTTTCGTCTTTTACTTTCCCAGCATCAGATTTTGCATTGTTATTTTCCTCAAAAACATCGTCATCTGTCAACATCAGCTGATTTGTCCGTGTCTCTTGCTCCGTTACCGGATCTTTTTGGTCAGTCCATGTTATTTTCTGCTGTTCATTTGGTCTACTGGTCGGTTTCTGGTAGACCTTTTGTTCTATGATGCTATCTTCACACTTTTCGATTACAGTGTTGCCGCCCTCTATGGGTGCATTCTCGTAACTTTCAAGGATATTTCCCGCTCTTTTTTGCATACTATTTTTTTCTTCGAGGAGTTTTACCTTTTTCTCCAGAGAAACAACCTTTTTTGAAAGTGTTTCATTATTTTTTTTCCAGTGTTTTGACCTTTTCTGCCATCTCTTCAAGCAATTTTTTTATTTCACTATCGTCAGATTTTGAGGTTAATCCGTCGACAAGATCTTCAACGTACTTGCACTTTTTACATTTCACTTCATTGATCACTATTTTGTTGCAATGTATATGTACTATCAGACGACCGAACCGAACCCGCCATCTTTATCAAATTTACTTGCAATTCAGTAATATGTTTTTCAAGACTCATTATGTTTGTGTGGTAGATTGAAAATATTGATTTTTTTTGTCTGAGAAGTTAGTGTATTCATCAAAGTTTCCTATTATTGTGCTCTTTACTTTGTCACTTCTAAAGTCTCTCAAGTAATTATTCATTATAAAATAATTTCAAGAAAAGGGCTATGTATAATAAACAATAATACAGTACAGATTCCATGAAATTTCGTAAAATGTGCCTAACCAAAACCTATAAATACACATATACACCTATATTAATAATTGTATAACTATAACTATTTAAAAATTAAATAATATTAGTAACACTAACAAACAATAATAAAAACCTGCAAAGTAAAACACTAAACAAAACAAATTATTAAATTTTTTTTGTATTTAAAGGAGAAAAAGAAGTCCCTTTTTTAAATATAATAGTGCAAACTGTAATATTTGGAATAAGAAGAAAAGAAATAATTATTCATTTGTCGAAAACATTCTTCCCCTTCTGAGAGTCTTCATTGGATTACGTTCTTTAAGTTTTTCTGGCGTCTCTTCAGATTTTCCTTTGTGATGAGTAGGATTATTTGGGTTTTTACAGTTACCACCTCCTCACTTTCAGAATCTTCTTCAGTCAATTTTTTTTCCAAATCTTCTATGATAAACTTTTTTCCATCCACAAATAGAGAGTAGTTTTTGATCTCAGCGGTTTTTTATTCTCCTTGGCAATTTTTAAATACTTTCTTAAAAGCTTTCTGTTCTGGTATTTCTTTTGGGTATAATCAGCTGAAAGGTACACTTGTTGATTTATAAGTTTACTGGCGTTTTTTTATGATCTCTTCCTTTAATGTAAATGTAATGTTTATTAAAAGGTAAAAGTTAATTTTTTCTTGGACTCCCTGTCATTGTCTTAATTAAAAGTCCAGATAGGTCCCTGAACGAGAAGCATGTGTTCCTATCTTTTATTCCTATCTATAAATGTCTTTTTTATTAATTATTAGACAGAATTTTAATTTATTTTAAGCTTTATTGTTAAATTGCTTGAATTTTGTATTAAATATTTAAAACAGCATGAACTGCAAAGTCAAATTTAAATTCTATGTGGACAAAAACTTCTCAAATATATTTTGCATTGTCTGCACTAGTGTATTCCACCCTAGTTTCCTCGAGAGATTCTTTAAATTACACAGTAAACTAGATAATCACAAAATATTCTACTTAGTTCACTACATGAAGTTGGTTATTAATAATAATTTATACTTTGAACATGTTCTTGAGGACTGAAGATAAATTAAAGAGGGAGGAGTTTGAGAACTTGGCAGCTGAGAGAAACGTAAATAGCTTAAAACTTCAGGAAAGAAATTAAAACTATGGAGTCCTGCAAGAAACAGTGCCAAGACAAGCAAGAATTTGAAGTTCAGATAATAGAAGCAAAACAAAAAATTGTTAGCAATTTTAATGAAAAACAAAAGGAAGTAACACATTTACTTGATGAACTTGCTGACTTGTCAAATAAGAAGCTCTCTATGGCAAAAATAATTCTGCCTGTCCTATAATTGGCAGCGTTCAAAGTGGATTCTCCCTCTGACTGATGGGTGTGGAAAACATTTGTACTATTATTTAGAGATCTCTTTAAACCAGTATTATTCCTTTCAGGTATTATCTAACTCAGGTGCACCATTTCAGGAATTTGTCAATGACATAGATTGATTTATAAGTAATTTTGGTTACAATGATTTCGTTGTTATTCTTTTAGGGTGGAATATGGAAAAGTGTACTAAAAGACATTTATAATTTAGCTAATAAGTGTTTCTTTGCTATGCACATAGTTTTCGGAAAAAAGCAGACAGTTTAGCAAATATGATTTTAAGTGTTTTTCGTCATAGTAGTTGAAATTTAGTTTCTATTGAAAATAGTGCTGTATATGACGAGGTTAGGGTATGTACTGTGTGTAATGTTAATGATGATGAGGTAGTTTTTGTAGAGGAACATAGAGAGGTAGATAATGATTTTTTAGAAGGGCATGTACTGGGGAGGCTGCAGGATAACAGCATCTCTGATGTTCCTTAATATCCAATTCTTGAGAAATAAAAGAAATGAGCTATTTAATTTTTTAATGGAAAACAATTATCTCAAATTTGTCCTTCTGGTAGAGGATTAGCTTAGGGATGAAAAACAATAATAAAACCAAAGAAAAACGGAAAATTATTAACGATTTGTGTGGAAAAATTAATTCAACCTGTTTCTGTCCATTCTAATGATATTAAAACATTTTATTGTTCAATTGCAGTCCAGCTAACCGCTAATTTAGACCCTAATAATGTACCCTTAAGGTTACTTAAATAATTGTCAACCCAGACAATTTTTAAATTGCTAGCACTAATTTTGCAACTCTGTTGCATCAGATAGCTTCTCTATTTATACACTGGTGAATCTTCCAGATGAGACACTATACACATTAGTTGCACTAATATACCTTTTTCAACAGTTGTCTTCCCTAGTTGCCTGAAAAGTCCGTTGGTTATGCCTTTTTACAAGGGTGGAGTTCTTGATCACCCATCCAACTTTAGATTGATTGCATTGCTGTCCTCTATCTCTAAAATTATGGAAAAATTGGTTAAAGTACAGATATCATTCCACCTTTCACGCTTTAATATACTTAACTCACTAAAGATGCTATTTTTGTCTTCCTAGAGCAGATGTACTTGGGTCTGAATGAGGGAGATGAGGTAGCAGCATTGTTTTGTGACGTATCTAAAGCATTTGATTGTGTATATCACAGGACACTGCTACAGAAGCAACAGATATGTGGTTTTCGTGGTCCTTGCAGTTAATAGAATATTATCTACCAGATAGGTCACAAGGTGTCAGTTGTAGTGGTTTCTCTTTGATCAGCCAGAGATTGATAAGAATCGTTCCACAAGGGTCAGTTCTGGGTCCTGTTCTGTTTTTATTATATATAAATGATTTAACTTTTTTAAATATCCAAGGTCAATTTATGTTATTTGCAGAAAATACAAGTATTCTCTGGCTGTGAAAAGGACTTGAGCACTTTGCAACTGGAATTCCTTCTGCTTTACCAGTAAAAAAAAACAATATTTTATCTTTTGCTTGGCTTCCTTGCGTTTAATAACAAGATCATTGTGAGCCAGAATGTGTATTTAAATTTTTGGGAATAACGTTGGATGATAGATTAAGGTTCGTCAAGCACATTAGTAACTTAAATGAGTGGCTAGCTTGGGCATGTGTTGCAGTGAGGATAGTGTACAGTGAGCTTGGTTGGTCTTCTGCAGGACTGTTCTTGTTGGTCGACTCACAGTTAAGACATGGTATAACTTGGGGGGATTGGGAGGGATTGAGCTCTCAGTATTTACTTATTCAAATTTTCACATTGACATGCTTGTTTATTCATAAAAGTCAATCATACAACCTCCTACTGCCCCTACCTTGATTCTCCTTAACCAAGAATTTCTCCTCTATGCATGCATTAAAGTTTATAACCATTATTTGTAAATGGTAAAAAGACCAAAAATAATATAAGAGCTTTAAATATTACCTTTTGCAATTTACAAGAAGTGCAGCATTTAATTTCAAATAAAAGTAAATTTGATAGGGCGAGACACATATAAAACTAAATAATTTGTGTCAAAATTTTACCGTGGTAAACAATAATTTGTTTATATGAATGTTCAGAGTTTGATGCCACATAAAGATTATTTAGTTTATAATATAGTAAATAAATTACCAAAAGTTTGTTGAGCAGCGAGACTCGTTTTGGATTTTGATAATTGTAATTTAGTAAGCTCTAATTCTGAAAATCGCCCCACTGGTGGTGTTGGCATGTATGTAATTAAGGGGTTTAAGATATGGAAATGTAAAATATCATGTTTTGGCCGAAAAATTACTACTGCCTGGTTTCTGATGTTAAAATTGGTGGAAGGTTAATTTCTCTAGGTGTTTTATACTATTCTCAATAATTCAAGTTATTCAGTATTCTTAAATGATCTTGAAGCTTTTTGTGAGTGCCTATTATCACATCAAAATGTTTTGTGATCGGGAACTTTCTATAAACATATTAGGTTTAAGTCAGTAGATAGTTGATCCAACTCGCTGCACCCCACATAGCAGCACCCTTATAGACCTCGCAATTAAAAATTATGATATTATGTGTAAAGTACATAAAAACATAAAAATAACTGACCATTCTGTAATTTCTTTTAAAATTCCCAATAAAAAGAATTCTAATGCTGTATTAAAAAAAATTGCAGAAAAAGGTGGTCATTGGTATAGCCAGCATCTAATAGATACATAACTTATAAATGTTTGCAAAACATATAATCAAACTACTCGATTGGATACATTCTTCTACAATTTCTTGGTATAAAATGACTACTTTAAAAATTGTGGCAAGTTATTAAGTTAATTTTGATCCTTTCTCATGGAAACGCCACCATTGAGTCCAGGTTTTGTATAAATAAATATATTTTAGTTGAAAACTGTTGCAGGAGTCCCTTATCTGCCAAAGACGAGTATATAACGCAATTTATCAAATAGGTGGTGTATTAAATGTTAATATTTCCGGCAAAATGAGGGTATGTGTTAACCAAAATCGCCGAAAAGGAAAAGAAAAAGAAATTATTTCGAAAAAAAAAAAAGAGCCGAAACTGAACTTGATAAAGTTCTTCTTCTAAATGATAATTTAAAAAATAAATAGAAAACACTAGAAAAGGAAGCAGCATCCATGGAACTGGAAATATCGGAACTGAGATGAAAAATTTAAAATGCTTAGTTTTATTTTTTCTATAATCCTTTTGAATATAATTTTTACTAATGACATGTCATAAGTATATATTATTAATTTTTTGTTTGTAAATGCTTTGTATAACTGCATTTTTTTACTTAATTTTAAATAGAACAGAATATCTATTTAAAAATTTTAAACTCTTCCAGTTAAAGTAACCCTACTTGCTCTATTACTATAGCATTTTTTTATGTTTTATATTTCTTATACAATTACATTTAAGGTTAGTTTTATTAGTTTTGTTGGCTTTTTTATAAGAAATATAAATTATCAAAATAATACCTGGAATTTCCGTGAAATTGTCAGGGAAAACCTGGAAAAGTCAGGGAATTTGGTAATTCAAAACTGCTAAGCACCCTAATAAGAATTATTTCTCACAACAAAGTAGTATAAGCAGTGTGAAATCATTTTGTTCCACTTTCTAAACAAAAAAAGAAAAGAAAACTATTATTATAACAATATATACCTAAATTGCAACAATAGTAAACTAATGTGGCAAACCCTAAAAAAAGTAGTAAATAATGATTAAAAAGGATTTAGTAGTACTTGTGTACATTTTGAATCTCTAAATAACACTAAACTTGTACATGGGGATGATAACGTTGCAAATGCATTTAACAGTTTCTTTGTTGATAGCATTATTGATATATGTGTGACCAATTCCCATAGCTGATAAGTAGTCTAATAGTAATCTATCAAAAATTCAAACAACTTTTGAAGGTTTCAACCCTTATCTATGCGACAACTTAAAATAATTATAAGTTATCTTATAATACATGTAATATACATGATGTACTAAATGCAAAGATTTGTAAAGTTTTTAGTGTGATGGGCCATGTTTTATTGCATTTAGTTAATACATTGCTGGAATGTTTATTGTTACCTCAATTCCCAAAGTATCAAAAAGTATAAATGCCAGTGACTTTCGCCCCGTTGACACCCCTGCAGCTTTTGAAAAAATCATAGAGTAGTTGTTCATAAATAGATGCCAGAGTATTTTAATACAAACGGTATACTCTTTCTAAAGCAATCTGGCTTTTGAAAACATCATTCTTGGGAGGCAGCCTGACAATTTACCATTACTATGTGGAATAACTTAATTGATAATGATAAAATTGTAGCAGCAATATTTTTAGATTTCAAATGTGCTTTTGAAACAATAGATCATGAAACATTATTAGCCAAACTGCAATATTATGGTATTAAGGGTCAAGTTCTTAAATGGTTTACAATGTACCTAAAAAAATAGAAAACAAATTACAAAAATTAACCAAAGTTTTTCTGAAAAAATTGGCCGCAAGATAGAGTTTTACTACCCTTACTCTTCATTATTTATCTAATCAGTTCCTGAGCGTGATTTTTTAAATTTATTAGTAGATGATTTTGTAAATTTCTTGTTGCCATAAGAATATTCAGACTGCTATAGCCAATATAAATAAAGAACTATTAAAAGTATAGAAAAATATTTAAATGTAAATAAATTAAAATTAAATATCAATAAGACTAAGGCAATGATTTTAACAACAAATTATAAATATTCAACTATAAATAATGTGAATATTGAAATATATGAATCTAAGCTGGAGCTTTTTAGAGAAGTTAAATATTTGGGTTCCTGTATATAGACAATTTTTTATCATTTAAAATTCACTTTGAATACATACATAAAACATTTTGGAGAAATTATTCTTTTTTCTAAGATTGCAAAACATTTTACCATACATTCTAGAATTATGGTGTATAAAACAATAATAAAGCCTCACTTTGACTATTGTCCTAGTTTACTTTTTCTTTTTGATAATAATAGCAAGGCATTACTGCAAACATTGCAAAATAGGATTATGCATATTGTACTGGCATGCAATCATTATACACTTATCAGACTTATGTTCTTCTGTTTGGAATAGATCTCAGTTAAAAAAGAATGAAGTTTCCCATGATTTTTGTATACAAGATATTAAATAATTTATTGCGAACATATCTGCGCGAATTTATCATCTATAATAGAGATGTACATGACTAACCAAACCAGAATAGAAATTATTTTCATATTAAAATAAACTGGTAGAGCTGTGAACTCTTTATTCTTTTAAGGTCTAAACCAGTATAATGAGTTACCAGTTGAGACAAAGAATTGTAGATCTCTTGCTGTTTTCAAAAGACAATTAAGTGTTTTATTTAGATCAAAACATTATTCTCCCATAGTGGAAAAATCCTCTCTTGATCCTTGAGTTGTATATGTTTCTCTCAAACCCAAGTATGTTTTTGTTAGTTTAGTACATTTCTTTGTTAGTTTTGGTATAAATGTGTATGTATTATGATTAGGATAAATTAACACTGGTTTTAAGATAAACTTATGTTTAGATATGAGTTATATTTAGTTATTAAACATATTTTTTAAATACAGAATACAAATACAAAATTTCTTTATTCAAGGACATGATATAAATCATTATTTGTCACATAGGGATTTGGACAGACAATATAAAGAAGAAGGTATTTACAATTAAAATCACCTAATAATGAATTTATTAAAACTGTTTTACTACGCAAAGATCCTCCCTTCTAATCCCGGTTTGGGCGATAATTTGTTTTTTAAAACATAATTTATATCTAAAAAAATACATATTAGGTTAGGTAGGATTAGGAACAAAACAAGGATTTTTTTTTTAAACAAAACCTATACTGTTACATGGATCTATCGCGTTAGTGTTAGGTTAGCCCAGGTTCGTCGATAAACCATTATTAAGGTCGTAATAAATCATAAAACCATCATTAAAGCCATATAATAAATAATAAAAGTGACAGAAGTTAATAAACAGAAATATACGTGCTCTCTCTAGAATTGAGTACCGGAACCTAGTAATTGTCATTTATCTGATGTAGTTTGTTTTAAAATAAGGATGCGTAATAATTAATGGAAAAGCGTGACCTCTTTAATTTTGAAAACTCAATTCATTAGTCATGAGTTTTTTTGATATTACTCTGTTTTAAATTTTTTGTAGGATGTAAAAATGTGTTGATAGTTTAAAAAAATATATATTTTTTAAAGCTTTTAACACCCTGTATCTCAAAAATAGGACATTTTCGGACATATATTTATTAAAACTTTTTTTTAATGATACGAGGAATCGCTTTTGTAGAGTTTTGAGCAATATATTATATATTAAATAGTCCTGTATCACTGTATTCAAAATAATAAAAGAATTACAAAACTGTTCTCTTCATGAAAAAGGCAATTTTGAAATTCAAAATTGATGTGTAATATAATCATGCTCAAATTCAAGCAATTCATGTTTGTATATTCGATGTATTAAGGAAGAAGCCATTTTTAACATGTACAGATCACATAGAATCATTACTTTTTATCTGTGAAACAAATGACTACAGGAATTAATGGGGTTTTGCTCCACACATATATCTAATATTTATCATTTGAAGCCGATTAGCAAATGGAACTCGATTACGGCAAAATACATACAACTTCAGGGAATTCTCAATAAGCAAACCTAAAAATATATTTTTGTTTGATTTTAGAGTTGTTAAAAGATAACAGGTTTGTGTCACCCACTCCTTGATCTGAAACCTATCCAGTAGGTCAAATTAACTCTTATAGTCCGACGCACGAATTTTGAGCTGCAACGTCTAAAGGGACCGGTTCGTCAAACGCATAAAAACAAAAAATATATGGCTTTGTATGTTATTGCACTGATTATTTGATTCATCGGTTCCTTTAATATTTGCAGTGAATATTTTTGGTCGGCACGTTTTCTTTAGCCCACGACTTGTGCATTAGACTTTACAGCCTACCCCAAGAAGTACCCCAACAGTCTACCCAACCTCTAGCGTTTCCTTTAAGCGGGCTAGACTTATTCACATAGGTTTGGATGTCTTTTCGATATGGGAGTCTTAACTTTATCTTTCTGCAGGACTGCAATATCCATATGTCATAATAATGGAATGAGATGTCTGTTTTATAGGGACTTATTCAATAGCAGTACGTTTGGATTCAGGCACTAACTCGTAGATTCGAACATACGCCTGAAGCTAGTGACCTATCTGCAGCTATTTGGATTCATGGATGGGAACCATCCTTAATAGTGTTGCTGGCAGTACTACCATTTACGTCGGTACGGTAGTAATGCGGAAGTTGCTGGGCCCAGATATTTTTACCTATTTTAAGTTCTCTATTACTATAAAAATAAAATAAAATAAGCTTCATTACCTCAATTTAACTATAACTAACCTCAATATAACTATCTCCAAAAATGTGATGATTCAAATTGAATAAAATTTTTAGGTGGGTCTAAATTTTATTATAATTTTTCTAAGTATGAATTTGTTCTCTATTCTTAACCTTGTTCAATTTAAGAATAAATGATCAACTTTTTTTTATTTGATTTTAATTTATGTATTATTTCTGGCTGTTTGGAAACACATTTATAATTATCAGATTTCTAAATAAATAATAATACACTTATGCTTTTAAATATTATTAATATTAATTAGTTTCATTTTATTAATTACTTTTAAAAAGTGTTTCAGATTGCTGTTGTTCAGAAAAATTAAAACAGGACTCTAATAGCCAAAAAGAAAAAGAGTTGTGTATCTGAATTACATATATATTTAATACATTGTTGTATTTATATTACAATTTATTACTTCACTAGTAGAGGTCCATATTATTAATGTGTTGTTTTGTTATAAAGGGAAATAATTATTATTTGTTATTGCTATGGTATTTTACATAATGAGCGACAGTATGAAAGGAACTTATAAATACCAGGTATTTGCAAAAAATGTGTAGATTTTTTGTAAATACCTATCCTTTTATCAGGTAATTTTAACACTTAAAGTATCTGGTATCCAATACGTGAATACAGTTTATTTATATCATAATTTAGCTTGATATTATATCTAGTTATTTTAGAAAAACTCTCGGGGGGTGTTCTTTGTTTTCGGCTGGAAGCTGCAAAACAAGACATGCTCAGAATATTCTCTTTAGTCACATTGTTTCATGTGTAAATAATCTTCAAGATCTAGACTTTAAAGGCATCTCTATGACTAAATTTTAGCATAGACTAAAAAGTGCATATTTGTGATATGTTGGGTTCATTAGTTATTAGTCAGTAATTAATTATTATATACCAGTATAATTAATAATATTAGAAACTATTTAAAATTTATCTTTGTTTTTTATATTGTTGTCATAAGAAGTTAATGTTTTTTATCAACAGAGTAAAAATGATTTTGTAGGATTAACAGAAACAATTGTTAAAGGAATATGTAGGGTAATACCCCTGACATTACATCGTTACAGAGATGGAGCCTCCCAGTCATTTGTAAAACAACTTGTTGTAGCTCTCATTAACCTACACTCTGCTGTCTCAACAAAATGTTTTATAGTACTGTTCTCAGATCTTGCTACTCAGTTCAGTGGCTTAAGAGTAACGTAAGTATCTATTTTTTACAGAGCATTAGGACTAAAGTTGTGGAAATAGCAAGATGTAATACATTTATGAGGTGTCCCAAAAGTGAAAAAAAAGGTTTTTATTCCCTTAATCATTTTTCTTAAAAAACCGAAAAATTTTAAATGCAAGGTGCTTAAAATTTTAACAATATATAATAAGGTTCTAAAATAGGGTGGAGCATTCACACTCAGTGATTACATGTATATATATATATATATATATATATATATATATATATATATATATATATATATATATATATATATATATATATATATATATATATATATATATATATATATATATATATATATATATATATATATATATATATATATATCTATATATAATATATATATATATATATATATATATATATGTTGATTTTTACTCCTTCACGGATGGAAAAATACAATGTGTTTTCATTCCGGGTGTACATCCGTTCACTACTGTCGTTCTGAAAAGAACAGTTTTGCTGACGTTTCGCCAAAATCACATTTGGCATTTTCGAAGCTTTCTTTCTCGCGTCCGAATAGAGACTGAAGTGTTGGTGACTGCGACGCTTCCTTTTATACCCCCACTCGGGGCCGAAGGTTATATCTGCGCAGGCGTTGGTCGTTATTTATGTTTTCCGGATGGTGCTGTTGTTGTTGCGTTAACTGCGCTTGAGTTTTTGCGATTTTAGATTTGTCGATTATTGTCTTCCATACTGTTGGTAGTTTTAATGATTCGTCCCTTTTATTCAAATCACCTTGTTTTTCAATTTCTATGGCTTCTCGGATTATTCTGGTCTTATAATGTTCTATATTGGCAATCTCCGTACACCCATCGAAATTTATTTTATGGCCGGTTTCCTGATGATGTAGGAATAAAGCTGAGGTTGTTTGTTTATTTCTGATGCTGAGTTTATGCTCTTCCACTCTTGCTGATATTCGCCTGTTAGTTTGCCCTACGTACAACTTCTCACAGTCCTGGCACGGAATGCTGTACACTCCGTGGTTTTCCAGTTTGATTTTATCTTTTGGGTTTCCGAGTAGTTTACCTATAGTTGTTTGTGGCTTGTGTATTGTTTGTATGTTGTGTTTCCTCAGAATTCTTCCGATTCTGTCTGTTGTGCCTTTTACATATGGTAAGACTACTCGTTGCTTTCCCGGCTCATATTTTTTGTTGTTCGTTGTTCGGGAAACCTGTGCATTAATAGCTTTCTCTATGGTGCGATTTGTGTAGCCATTTTTCTTTAAAGCACTAGATACTACCTTAAGTTCGTTTTGTCTCGTCTGTGTTTGAGTTAGTCGCACGGATCTAGATATTAGAGTATTTGCCACAGCTTGAATTTGTGCTGGGTGATGATGTGATTTTGCATTTAAATATCTGTCTGTATGTGTCGGTTTTCTATACACGGTGTATTCGAAATGTCCGTTATGTAGTTTTGTGACCAAAACATCTAAAAATGGTAGTTTGTTGTTTTCCTCTAGCTCTAGAGTAAATTGTATTCTGGGGTGGATTGAATTTACGTGAGTCAGAAATTTTTCGAGCTCTGCATGACCATGTTGCCATATAATAAATATATCATACACATAACGAATCCATAATTTGGGTTTTAAACTTGCTTTCTCAAGAGCTTCTTTCGTTGTACGTAGGGCAAACTAACAGGCGAATATCAGCAAGAGTGGAAGAGCATAAACTCAGCATCAGAAATAAACAAACAACCTCAACTTTATTCCTACATCATCAGGAAACCGGCCATAAAATAAATTTCGATGGGTGTACGGAGATTGCCAATATAGAACATTATAAGACCAGAATAATCCGAGAAGCCATAGAAATTGAAAAACAAGGTGATTTGAATAAAAGTAGTATGGAAGACAATAATCGACAAATCTAAAATCGCAAAAACTCAAGCGCAGTTAGCGCAACAACAACAGCACCATCCGGAAAACATAAATAACGACCAACGCCTGCGCAGATATAACCTTCGGCCCCGAGTGGGGGTATAAAAGGAAGCGTCGCAGTCACCAACACTTTAATCTCTATTCGGACGCGAGAAAGAAAGCTCCGAAAATGCCAAATGTGATTTTGGCGAAACGTCAGCAAAACTGTTCTTTTCAGAACGACAGTAGTGAACGGATGTACACCCGGAATGAAAACACATTGTGTTTTTCCATCCGTGAAGGAGTAAAAATCAACACTATACACCTCTACGGGGAGGAGATTTTCAAGACAATCAAGATGTATGAGAAACTGAGAGGTAAGAAAACTAATCTTTTATGTGATCTAACCTTTCAAATTAAGTGTCGTGACAGCGATTTACTTCCTACTTTTACACGGTTGTCTTATCATACTAAAACTAGAAAAACTAACACCATACTTCAAAATGCTAGTAAGGCGTTATTAAAAGAACAAATCCATCAAACTAGAAAACAACTAGCCGAGACAGAAAAAGAACTTTTAAAGTTACACCTTAAACTAAGTAATATCATTCACCCTTTATTGTGGAATCGCATAGAAACTTTGGCTTTTTGGCGAACAGAATCAAATAAGAATATTAAGACAGATAAACTCTCGAAAAAGTATGACAATCTTCTACGAAAGTCGAGTCAGCCACAAAAATCATCAGTAGACGTCGATAAATTAGTACATAATATATCATCCTACAGTCTCTCAGAAAGTAAAAAATCCGTACTGAGTAAGGGTTTTAATTTTGCAATATCTCCTAAGGAAATCCCGAAAGAAAAAATACTAGCTGGAGTGGAAGCTGTCCTTGACTCATCTGAAGAAACAAAAGCAGAGGAGATTCGACAAAAGGTGGCAAGAATTTTAAGAACAAGCAAATCACCAAAATAAAACCTAAATGCCACTGAACAAAGGGCCCTAATAAACCTTCGAAAAAATAAAGACATCACAATCCTTCCAGCAGGTAAAGGAAACGCAACTGTGGTTATGAATACTCAAGATTACGTACAAAAAATGCAGGATATCCTACAAGACAATTGTTATAGGCCTGTTCCAAGGGACCCGACAACGTACCTAGAAAAAACAACTAAAAATAAAATAAAAAGTTCACCAATAAACCCCGAAATTCAACAAAAAATCATACCATGGGAAAAGTCAAGCAGATGTCCTAAACTCTATGGTTTACCAAAAATACACAAACCAGGGGCGCCTATCAGACCTATTGTTAGTGCTGTTAATTCGCCGCTACAAAAACTGGAGAAATACCTTTCTGAAATTATGCAACCAACTGTAGAAAAAGCTGATTCATTTGTAAAAAACTCGGAGCATTTCAATGATATCATAGCAAGCCTAGATGTCAAATCGTTATATCCCAGTATTCCAATCGACGAAGCATTGGACAAGATTGCTATGAACGAGGATTTCCAGGCACATATAATAGAACTCTCGGAGCATTGCCTCAAAAATACTTATTTTTCTTTCAACGGGCAAATGTATAAACAAATGGATGGTGCTCCAATGGGGTCCTCGCTATCACCAGTAGTCGCGAATTTATTTATGATATACTTCGAGAAAGAAGCTCTTGAGAAAGCAAGTTTAAAACCCAAATTATGGATTCGTTATGTGGATGACATATTTATTATATGGCAACATGGTCATGCAGAGCTCGAAAAATTTCTGACTCACGTAAATTCAATCCGCCCCAGAATACAATTTACTCTAGAGCTAGAGGAAAACAACAAACTACCATTTTTAGATGTTTTGGCCACAAAACTACATAACGGACATTTCGAATACACCGTGTATAGAAAACCGACACATACAGACAGATATTTAAATGCAAAATCACATCATCACCCAGCACAAATTCAAGCTGTGGCAAATACTGTAATATCTAGATCCGTGCGACTAACTCAAACACAGACGAGACAAAACGAACTTAAGGTAGTATCTAGTGCTTTAAAGAAAAATGGCTACACAAATCGCACCATAGAGAAAGCTATTAATGCACAGGTTTCCCGAACAACGAACAACAAAAAATATGAGCCGGGAAAGCAACGAGTAGTCTTACCATATGTAAAAGGCACAACAGACAGAATCGGAAGAATTCTGAGGAAACACAACATACAAACAATACACAAGCCACAAACAACTATAGGTAAACTACTCGGAAACCCAAAAGATAAAATCAAACTGGAAAACCACGGAGTGTACAGCATTCCGTGCCAGGACTGTGAGAAGTTGTACGTAGGGCAAACTAACAGGCGAATATCAGCAAGAGTGGAAGAGCATAAACTCAGCATCAGAAATAAACAAACAACCTCAGCTTTATTCCGACATCATCAGGAAACCGGCCATAAAATAAATTTCGATGGGTGTACGGAGATTGCCAATATAGAACATTATAAGACCAGAATAATCCGAGAAGCCATAGAAATTGAAAAACAAGGTGATTTGAATAAAAGGGACGAATCATTAAAACTACCAACAGTATGGAAGACAATAATCGACAAATCTAAAATCGCAAAAACTCAAGCGCAGTTAGCGCAACAACAACAGCACCATCCGGAAAACATAAATAACGACCAACGCCTGCGCAGATATAACCTTCGGGCCCGAGTGGGGGTATAAAAGGAAGCGTCGCAGTCACCAACACTTCAGTCTCTATTCGGACGCGAGAAAGAAAGCTTCGAAAATGCTAAATGTGATTTTGCCGAAACGTCAGCAAAACTGTTCTTTTCAGAACGACAGTAGTGAACGGATGTATATATATATATATATATATATATATATATATATATATATATATATATATATATATATATATATATATATATATATATATATATATATATATATATATATATATATATATATATATATATATATATATATATATATATATGTGTATATATATGTATATATATATATGTGTATATATATGTATATATATATATATATAATATATATATATATATATATATATATATATAAATATATATATATGTATATATATATATATATATATATATATATGTATATATATATATATATATATATGATGTGTTTTCGTTCCGGGGTACATCCGTTCACTACTATCGTTCTGAAAAGAACAGTTTTGTTGACGTTTCGCTAAAATCACATTTGGCATTTTCGAAGCCATCTTTCTCGCGTCCGAATAGAGACGAATAGAGACTGATATTTTTTAAAGGTGGTTAGATGGTTCGCCGATTAAGGCATCATCAAACTAAGAGAACATTAAACAGTCACGTCGCAATCAAACGCTTTGTTTGCGTTGTGAATATTTACTGTTTATTCTTGTGGATTGAGAATGCCTTATTCAGCAAAACATATAACCACCGTTAGAAAATCTATCAATTGAAAGTAAAATTTAAAGATTGTATCATTCAGAAAAAGGCAAGTTGTAATTTATATCTTTCACAATTGACACTTTAATATTCTACTAAAACTCTCCATACAATTTATTTTTAGTATCATTTTGATATTAGGAAAAATAAGAAAGTAATAGAAGGGTAAAATATGGACAAGTTATAATACCACACTTTACCAAACCCACATAAACATCTAAATTAATTTCCGGACAATCAAAATAATTTAACACGCTTATCTTTAGGATAATTTTCAAAAATATCTTTAAGACATTTCTTGCCATAGGGAGATCTGTATACACAAGTTACACCAAAATGTATATTTTTTAGTGATAATGTTAGTCAAAGTGCACTGTACGCTTTTGAATGGACAACTCTGTTGTTGCAACATGGCTGGAAATTTGAACAAAATGTTATTAAGGAAAAACTTGCACACATTGTGGAAGCTCAAGCTATTTTATTTACATCTGTTGTGGCCTGTGGAAATAGAAAAAAAGCAGAAAAAGCTTACAATTTGGTAATATTTCAAAAAAAAAATCTAAAGTGTGTTACTTTATTCAGTTTCTTCTCTATTTATTTTTATATAAATAAGGATTTTTGCTATGGTAGTTTTATTATGAATATTTTGACTGAAATTTTCATTGTAGTTGAATAATTTATTATCATCAATACCAAATAGTGAATCATTATACCTTAGTACTCTAATCTCCATGGAACAAAGTCAGTATGTTGTTGTGTTAGAAGCTGCTTTAATAAGAAGATTTTCTGTTAAAAATAAGGCATCAATTAAGGATTGTTTGGTATGTATGTTAGATAGAACTATAGGTTGTAATATTGTTTTAATCAATAAATTATATTACACTCGGCATTACATTTAAAATTTAAAAAAATCAAAAATATGTTGGATCTTTAACAGCCAATAATAAAAATCAATAAAATTATACCATTACAGAACAAACTACAGAACACATCACTTAACATTATCACAGCTAATTTCAATCTGGTTACAAATTATGAAATGAAATGAAATAGTCTGTATTTGTCCATAAAACATGTAAAATACGATACCTAGTGGGTGTAGGACTTGTTAATATAAAATATTAAAAAATTAAATTTTAAATTTAAAATATATATTTTAATTCTAAGACCATCAAGTTTTGTAATAGTGCAAACAGGCACATGCATTTATTAGTTTAACTATTTACATATAATTATTTATAATTTGCCGCTTTAATAAACGTGCAATAAGAAAAGCCATAACAAAGCAGCACTCAGTATTTTATATGGGAAAAAACGCTTATAAGAAATATAGAAACAAACAAAAACTTGTTGCTATGAGTTAGTTAATAATTTGTATGTACAGGTTGTCCCATGTAAGTTACTACTCTACATTATTTTAATTGTTTTTGCAAAATTATTATAATGCTGAAATGTCATTATCAGCTTCCTCTCTAATCAATCGAGATCCACCACTAATGGTATTTGTAACACATAGAACATCATTTAATAAACCAAACTTCAATATTTTCAAGTAAGATATTGTAAATCAGCTTAAAGAAGTGGTTTGGATAATCTTATTGGACCTTAATTCGAATTAAATTTTTATGTGATATTTTAAGAAATTTTCAATAGTTTGTTGTCAATTTGAAGGGGATAAAGAAAAATTAAAGGAATTTGGACTTGTAAAAGATGGCTAAATTAATTGTAATAACTGTTTATCAATTTGGTTAAAATGGCGAACAGTAAAAGAAAAAAGTTAAATTGGTTGTGGTACACTAACTGACAACCAAAATCGTTTTCAAAATGGCAAAATTAATAGTATCTAGATTTGAAATAAGCCAAAATATTATGGGTTGTTTCATTTAAAAATTGATAGTTGTTTCCAGACGCAAAAAGTACATTTGTGAAGCAGAAATTAGCTGAAATATTAATAGTAGATTTTTTCCAGGACCCTTTCCTAGATTCATTTATTAAAAATTTCATTAGTTGCAAAGTACCACCTCAACCGACAATCATAAGAGCATGTTATCCATTACTTGCTGAGATTAACTTGGAAAAGTTTAATAAAACTGTCTTACCTGCACTTCAAAAGGCAATGCTAAGAAACCCTGAAGTGATTTTGGAAACTGTAGGTATAGTTATTTCTGGTATTAATCTGGACTTAAGTAGCTGTGCTGTAGATATCGGAAGTAGTTTGATAAGTAAGTATGAACAGTATCATTTCATTATAGATACAAGTTTTGAAAAATTAATGTAATTACATTGAGTTTAATAATCGGTTATTATGAAAGAAGTTATGAAGCCAAAACCAAATAAATTGGAACTTATTTTTTCCCACACATCTGCTACTTAATAACTTTTGTTTAATCACTTTTTAATGTACTTTAAGTAATTTTATAAGTTTTCTATTAAATGAATATTGAATATCACATCGATAATTAAAAAAAATTAAATCTAGAAAAAAAATTAGTATTTTAAAATTGTAAAAAGTTTTGCTATACACGAATTACATGGAGACGTACTTTACGTAATTTTAAATGTAATGGAGCTCCCAATAGTGAACCCTTAAATTTTATTCACATTTTTTCAATATTTTTTGTTCTTCCCTGTATCTTTTTCAGATATCAGCAATTAAATAATCAGCTATATTCTAAGTACAATAGTAAAAGTCCATCTTTTTATAAAAACAAAACAGGCAAAGTGTAAAGGTGAAATATAAAAAAAATATTAGAATAAAAATTTAGTTGTGTGTAGTCCCAGCTACACACAACTAAATTACAATACAGCTGGTAAACGCTTTGTAACTTTTTTATACACTATAAATAACTAACTAAACATGTTAGTTAATTCAGAGAAATGTTTTTACAGCTAATCTACATTCAAAAGATGACAAAGCTAGATCTGATTCTGCGTCAAGTTGTAAGTGTTTAGCACAAAAAATTAGTGAGGCTGAAGCAATTGATGAATTGCTCAAAAAAACTTTCGCAGTATATCATGGTTCAGATGGAAAATTGACTGTAGCTGAACATAAAACTGGTGTTTTACAGGTAATTTTAAATATATGTTTTGTACTTGGGTATTTAACATCATATACATAACAACAGGGAGGCTCAACATATTGTGCTGTTTCGTTCATAAAATGGTGTATGTTTTGTGGCAATGATTAAAGTAAATAAACATGTACTACAAGTAAGGGTGTAATGACAGACCGCTTTTCTTATTGCCTTTGACATATAATATGTCATTGGCCATGAGCATAATATTTACTAATAGTAATATTTTTAAACCTATTTGTATAACAGTCGTTTAACTGCCAATCAAAATTAAAATTTATTATCACAGCCGGCATATTTAATAACATACCTAATCTATTCTTTTTATACTTAAGCTTATTTATTTTTGTTTACTTTGTTCTGAATTCAAAACAACGTACTACCTCTCAGTATTTTAAAATATTTATTGTGAGAAATCTATAATTAGTATGTCAAATATGTATAAAGAAAATAAAATATTAGGAGGAATCGTGTACTCCAAGTAATACAGAAAAACAACAGCATTTTGAGATACCCGAGAAACGATAGGTTTAGGAGTTATAGTTCAGATTTTTGCACACTTCGCACTTATGCATCATATTGCCCAAGAACACGCACAAAAATAATCCAAAAACTCACCAAAATCACCCAAAAACTGCTGTTATGCAAAGCAACACCGCTTTATTGGATTTACGATTTCACTAGTGCAGTTCACAAAAATACGACGGTGTTGCCAGTTTTTGAGCAATTGCGTTGTATTTACTTGGCGAGTATAAATTTTGTTCATAGACCTTTATTATGTCTATGATTATGATTTTGTTCTATGTAAGAAGAGTTGACAACAACCTTTCAAAACGGCCAAATCAGGATGATACAATATACCAAACAAGTAATAATTCTGTGCACTAAATGTAATTTTTAGTTGCGACAGGATTTTTATTTTTTTTTGTTAAAATTTTATTTTTTTTATTCTTTATTTTAACTTTAGTTATAAACAAGATATGGTTTTTTAGTCAAAATTGAAGAAGTTAACCAGTGCGTTCCACAGGTTGTTTCGAATATATGCAGTAATAACTAATACTTTATTTTCATTTCGTGAAAGTGAGGTTGTTTCCAATCAGACAATATGTTGTGTGTATAATATAAAATTCATCAGTGGCAAAATGCAGTATATTTTACTTTTCCTCTATTGACCAGTCATTAAAGATATGAGATATTAGAAATTTAACTATAATTTTAAAAGTTTCAAAAATGTCGTATAATGATATGTACATCTACACGATTACAAATCTCATTTTGCAACCTTTTTCAATAAACGCATCGTATTGAAAATTATTATTTTAATGTTATTTTGCTTTATTACGCGAAAATAATATCAAAAGTTTTGCAAACTTATAATATATAATTATAATATTTTACATCATGCATTGTATTTGCAAGAAATAAAGAAATATAGAATCATGAAAAGTTTATAATTTTTAGTTATTCAGCGATTTTTTTTTGCAAACTTCCAAAAGTTCTGCAAATTTAGAATACGCATTTAAGAACGATTTGTAATAGTTGAGAAAATTTGCAACCTCCTACGTTGAACGAAAAATA
Source organism: Kuschelorhynchus macadamiae (assembly GCA_030620095.1). NCBI lineage: Eukaryota > Metazoa > Arthropoda > Insecta > Coleoptera > Curculionidae > Kuschelorhynchus > Kuschelorhynchus macadamiae. Next base: position 849,725 of record JAUTXW010000536.1, on the reverse strand, counting down.
CATGTTTATCACTCAATGCTTAAAAATGTCATTTTGACATTTGACATAATTATGAAAGTTTTCAATTTTAGGTGCACGGCAAACGGAACTTTTAGCAATCCGCGAAACTTTTTTGTTCAATTTTCGTAGGCTCAAAAAAAAAGCAAAAGTATTGCAAATCGAGCAGCTAATTTGTTTGATCGGCTAAGGACAATATTTAAATTTGCAACCTTACACAGAGAACGGAACTTTTTGCGACCGGTAAACATAATTTTTTAAATTTCCACACGCTATAAAAAGCAATAGTATTGCAAAACGGAATGATAAGTCGGTTGATCGACTAACGACATTTACACGAAGAACAAAATTTCTAAAAAATTGATATAAGACATATTTGTATTCAAATTCCAAGTCATTTGCCATTTTTTCTAATTCTCAAAAACATTCGAGTAACGAATTACTGGAAAACCATAATTATTACCCTAATTACTTGATATATTCGAATGACTTGCGATCTAAATGATTCGATCAATCTCTATGAAAAAATGTTATTTTTTAATGTTTTTGTCAATTGTACTTCCATTTTCAAAATTCTCAAAACACATGCCCTCGGTAAAATTGAGGACCCGAACGATTGTCCAAAATAACAAAAACTAATTTTTTTTATTGAAATCAATAAAATCAATGAAACGTGAGCTCTCTAGGTTGCATTTACGGTGCCGACACTTTTACGTTGCGCCCAAATTGACACGTAATTAGAGTAATCACTAATTCAATATTTAATAACTCTCTAATTTTAGAGAAATTGAAAAAAATTATTGATAACTTTTCGTCTTAAAAGTTAGTCTTTTGTGACGGTTTTCGTCACCGTCTATCGTTTTTTTTAATGGACAAAGCCAGGACAAATAAAAACTTTGTCAATTTCACAAATAGTTTCTAATAAGTGATAAATCCTATAGAATTACCTTATCGTTAAGCAAGCCTCAACCGATTATAATTTAATGTTATTGAAAAAAACGTGCCGTAAAACCTGGATGTATGGTGTATAAATGATTTCGAAATTTTTTTTCTCCAACATAAAATTAATACAAAATTCTGTCAGCGATATTCCGAAGATTAAGATATTCAATATTGAATATCGATTAATGTACTACAGTTTATATAAGTAATACTGGGGTGCAGGTAAAAAAAATTAATACGTTATTGCACAAATTTGAATTTCTATTTTTGGAACCGGAAATTTCATATTCATTTAAATATGTATTTGTATTTTTGACTATTTGTAGATTTTTGTGTTGTTTGTATATTTTTATTTTTGTTTTGGTTTTTGAGGCTACATATTGCTTTTTTTATTGTTCATATATTATATATATATATATATATATATATATATATAAATATATATATATATATATATATATATATATATATAAGGTACATACAATACATTGGCAATAAATGGTTCAACATTAACAACCATTATTCAAAAATTTATTTCCTACTGTCATTGGAATTTTTAACCAAATGAAAATGTTCCGTACATTTAAATAGTTGTGTTGTCTGTTGAATAATACAAAATAATAGTCTTAGCTTTTATTTGAGTTTGCAAACTTTTGCGATTTTTACTTCCCTTGTAAAAGGGAAGTATTGTAATCGTGAAAAAATCACTCTCCGAGATTATTTCGGGTCTTCACGTTTCAGGGTCCCTAGATGACGAAAAACATGTTTTCTCAATTCTGTCGGTCTGTCTGTCTGGTTTTTCGCGGCGTAGCTAAAAAATTACTTACCCGATTGATTTGAAATTTTGGTCAAAAATTAAGATTTTGGTAAAAACCCAACATGGCGAAACAAATGGCGGCTTAGTGAAATATTAAAAATATTATTATAACAAAACTACTCATCTAATGTATCTCAAAATTTGCAAAAACATCAAGTATTATGTTGGAATCACCTGGTAACATTTTGGTACGAATCCAAGATGGCGGAGCAAAATGGCGGCTTAATAAAATAATGAATTGATTTCAAATTTTGTGCCATAGCTAATTGTGGTATAGGGGTCAACTAGTAAAATTGTGTTACTAGTTCAAGATAACGAAACAAAATGGCGGCCAAATAAAATGGTTGTAATCATGAAAAACATCACGCTCTCAGGTTTTACATATCTTCACGTTTTAGTGTTGCTAGATGCCAAAAAATATATTTCTGTCTGTCAGTTCGCGGCATAGCAGAAAAACTAACCCGATTGACTTCAAATTTTGATAAAAAATTAAGAGTCATATTCGGAACGTAATTTGTGCATCCTCAGGACACATATATATAGATTCTATATCCTGCATGAAACCCATATTATCAGTCTTTACCTACTCCGTTGGTCCGCAGATATTTCCAGGATATTAAGTTTCTAAATGGTTTTCGTTAACAAACCTCTTGTTGTCATGTTACGGTGGTGTATTATTTGTATTTAGGATCCAGCAAAAACACAAAAGTCTATTTTTAAATAGTCGACGTTTCACAACTTCATTGAAGCATTCTGTGCTGAGAAATCCATTAAACACATTAATATTGACGAGGGATTAATATTTCTCAAGATATGACTAAATATTCACAATAAATACGTAAAACCGGATTGATTTTGCAGAAAAATTAGATGTGAAAATGGGATAAACTGGTACGAATTCAAAAGCTATTTATTGAATTTATTTTATTATGCCCAAAAGTCAAGTGTGGCATAGGCATAGGAAAATGGTAAAATATTGGTAGGAATCCAATATGATGGAACAAATAAAAATGAAAAAACAGTATATGTAACACATATATACTGTGACTATGTACTGAACTAAATTGGGTCACACTTCACTATTCCTAACAAATGGCAATAAACCATAACGAGGGAAGTTCCGGGTAAAGAAATTTACCGATTTTTTTAAGATGTAAAAATGCAAATAAAGGATATTAGCATATAAAATAAAGTTCCGATGTGCATGTAAGGTTGCAAATCCATAAATACATTCGGAATTACAATATATTGATTTGAAAACCATATTAAAAACTTTTGTAATAATTTAGGACCATTAGTGAGATGAAATGACATTTACAAGAAAAAAATTATTAACGAATATGTTTCGTGAAACGCAGAAGTTTGAAAATTTTTCAAACCATGTAAAACAAATTATTTGCCAGTTTTTAAAGTTTGCATATTTTTTTAAAATTGTTAAACAAATTGTAGATAAAAAACGTTGATTTGTAGCTAAAAAAAATTCCGCACTTGTTGAATGTTTGCAAATATAATGCAAACTATAAAATAGTATTTCCCACTGCATGACAAGTTGCAAAACTTTTGGAATTATGTACACAAAAAAAGTGCTAATAATACGTTTGTTGTAAAAGGTTGCAAATTTTTATACACCCAGTAACATAACTTATAAGTTTGGATACTTTTGAAATTGTGGTTAATATATTGTCTATAATGACTGGTCTATTACAAGTAACACTACAAAAACATTACAACACAGATTTGGTTATTTTAAAAAAATAACTTATCGTTTTACGAATTCATAATGGTCAGTTTTAAATTTGGGCCATTCTGTAGGCACCTTTTTTACGTTACTTTTTAATTTAACTCCATACCAGAGTCTGATGACAGGTGGTCGTTACGAACAGAAAACATTGATGATGAACACGCGTATATTGGACGCAAAATACAACCGTATCGGGGTGGAAATGTGCGGAACCATGAAATTCTTTTGGCTGATGTTTTAAAATGTTGAACTGATTGATAGACCTATACATAGATTATTCTTTTTGTGTTGAATTATACGGTCTTTTTATGTTGAATTATTTGTTTCTGTAGGTCAGGCAACATTCGTAAGCCCCTTTGACATTGGTCGCGGTAGTATTTGTCACTGATATCCTTTTGTTTAAATACATAATACTCATAATGGAATTTCAGTTTTCATCCATCACATTCCACATATTTGCTATCATCACCAAACTGTAAATTGCTCTGCTTTAGCAAGAAGAAACTGTTACAAGATTCTTTCCCCACACAGAAAATTAAAAATTGCGCTGAGATTCAAAGCCCTTTTGCACTGTAGCTTGGAATAACGAATTACATTTCTTGTCGAAACTTCTCTGAGGTAAGGCAACACCGTGAGCAACTGAACTGAACACAATTTGAAAAATTTACAAATTCGGTAGGTACATAAAATAACAAAAACTAGACGCTGCCAATACTTTTACAAGGTAATAATAAATACAAATTCCCATCATGTTCTGTTGTTATTTTATAGCTTTCCGGGCTAGTCACACTGGCATGTTTATATATTTGCCACTCACAGTTAATACAGCATCATCAAACGCCAGAGTTTAATCCTTAGATAGAATTTAATGAGATCTTTCAAAATGAATCTGTTGCTATTTTATAGCTTTCCAGAGGTAGTAACACTTGCCTACTGGGTATATTCTGATTTCAATTTGAATAATGCTGGTATGTTTATCTATTGCCCACTCACAGTTAATCAGCATCCTCAAACCCCAGAATTTGATCCTTAGAATTTAATGAGATCCTTCAAAATATTTATCAAATATGCTTGTAAACATTGCTGCCTGTCTTCTTATAGCCCCTAAAGAACTAAAAGAATTACATTTAGTTACATTTCTTTGTAAGGCGTATATTTTAGGCCAATCCACAAGCAAGACGTTTGATTTCTGACATTACATTGCATATTTTGATCACATATTCACGTGGCTCCAAATAACTCGTCAACTATTTAATAAGAATATTATGAAATCCCAGAGTTTAACCATTTCTGCCAATTGCTAGCCTCACTAAAAAATCCTGCTGTCTATGTGCAGTGACAGGTTTACAGGACTAAGGCAACTGTTTGTATATAAAGTCCATTAGTTTAGAGATTCTGGATAGACTGTATACACTTCGATACTTCAATTTTTCAACATACTTGAGAATTAGAGCTAGATAACTTTTCTTTATTCTTAAAGAAAATTAATCTTGCTAGAATGACCAAAAATCTATTGAATTGTAACAGCCATTGCAAGAGTGCAAACGCATCACTTTATTTTTGAGAAGTTACATCAACAACGGGCATATATATCTTGTTACATGAATGAAGGTAAAATAATAAAAAGGTTATAGTTGATTTGAGATTATGGTAATAAATGTTTTGTGTTAGTGCTTATATAAAGATGTTTGTTTTTGATAAAATTCTAATGAAAGTTTTGTTTTTCATGGTTATTTGTTCGGTACATTATAGTACAGTACACTAAACCTCATTTACCCAAATGCATATGTGTAAGAGAAAATTCGTAAAACCAATCAATATATTACATTTTCTAGGGAGCTGGCAATTTTAGTTATAATAATGTTCCACCAGAAAATAATTCAGATTTAATTTCAACAGCGATAGCACATTTTATTAGAGTCCTCGAAAGTGAGGTTCATGAGAAAACGTTATGTTTTGCTTTAGACATGCTATCTTTGTGGACCAGCGAAATTGGAAATGATGTTCCTAAAGCTCTTGTTGAGATATTTAAGCTATATATATATATATATATATATATATATATATATATATATATATATTTTTTTTAAGTTCAATTTACTCCTATTTAATCTAAAGAGTAACTTGGATTATACAAAATATCTTTTAGTAATAGCTGTTCATTAATTGTGATATATGTGTTATTTTTTTAGAGAGTTTAGAATTTTTACTACAAAAAATGTAAATGGGTATTTTACATTAATTATTTTTTCAGAATGGACTTGGACTGAAATCATCTACCCCATTAGTAAAAATATCATATATTCAATGTATGTTGTCCACTTTTACACCAACCACTATATCACAAGCTCCTGTTTTAACACAAACTTTATTGAAATCCGTTGAGAAGTCTGTGTCCCAGCCAACACAACCACTGTCTGTTACTGAAGGATTATGCGCTTCCTTATTATTAATGAGGATGTCCAGCGCTAATCTGGAAAAAGAAAATGGTTTGTCCAGCATGTGGAATTCTGTATTTGATATGGACAAGCAGATATTTGTCTCTGAGAAGTTCTTGCTGGCCACAAGTGAAAATAGTAAGGAAACAGAAAAATCATAGAATTTTTTGGATTAGTTAAACCTATTAACATTTTTTGTCTTAAAAATGGTAGCACCATATTTCAAATCATTGTCCCATCTTTTATATACTTTTTTATAGACAAATCTTATCATTTTGTTTTCTATACACTTTGTGTTCTGTGTAGTTACAAGAATGTGTAAAATATTATATTATCTGTGGTATAAGTTGTTTTACAATTTGCTGCCTTAGTATACTAAGTGACTACATTTATCGAGAGCTTTAACCGCGCTTGATTTCAGACTGATAGGTTAGGTTAGGTTAGGTTAGTTAATCTGAATTTAACATTTTAACAAAAAGTTGCTTTTTATTTAATTTTAAAAGCATTAAAAAACATAAATTTGACACATCTACTTATATGTCAAAAAATATAGTCATGTCACCAAACGTGTGTTCTGCTTTTCATGTAATTGTGTAAACAACTAGACTTTATTTTCTTGCATTTGATTTTTAACTAGGCTGTGAAATTTACCATGTAACTTTTTAATATATTTTTAGTTCATATTATAGCACCCAATGTGATAGCTTTACCATTTGTAGTACATGAATTATAGGTTTAAAGTATGTTGGAAGTTGTGGTTCATTAATCATGTTAGTTTAGGTGCCGTGTTCTTTAGTCCACTATTGTATGGTCATTAGGAGAATAAACTTTTTTTTGAAAACATTCTTAATTTCCCTGTATTTAAAAATTTTCGTACAGAAGTTTATATCCACTTAACTTTTTATTTTTAAATGTACCATTCACCCTTAAATATATATAAAACTTTATAATCTATCTAATTGATTATTGTAGGTCTGCCATATGTTACCCAGCTATGTGAAAGACTCTTAGTTGACTATCCAGAAAAAACCGGTAACAAAACGGAGCCACTGTTGAAGGCAATTGTATATTGTGTTTTATATCCTTCTTCTGTGATTCGAAAGAAGTGCCTGTCATTTGTTAAAAACATAGTTCGAAGTTCAAATGGAGCCAAAATAGCCATTGCTCTTTTAAACCAACTGGAAGTGTTGTTAGAAGGTGATAAAATAAATTTTATTAATGATAGCGGGGATAACTCCATTACTACTACTCCTCATGCACTAGTAGAGTGTATTACAAGTCTATGTTCCGCCACTGACTTACCAGCCAATGATGCGCAGTTGATTTCAGTGGCAGCAATTTTACCTGCGCACTATCCGCTAGTTGCAAGGTTAGCTCCAGAATTGTGGGTTAAGATTACAAAACATCTAAAATGTAATCCCAAACATTTGATTGCTCAACGGGCATCACAATTGACGAAGTTAATAGTTGTAGAATATAAAGTTTTAGAGGTATGATTTATTATTTATTTACAATAGAAAAAATTGTATCCCAAACCTTATACAAAGTACACAATTTTATCAAAAACAAATTCATATTTTGGACTTTTATAGGGTTTTTGGTCTAATTATATTTATTTTTTTATTTATTTAAGTAAAGGCATACATCTATATATTTTTGGGTTAGTTTTACCTAAGTGACTGTCTTCTTGGTTACACTTTCTAGCAAATGTCCTTTTATTTAATTAGGATTATAATATTTATATTATATATTTTTGCTGCTATAACTATTACTTGTGATTCTAACCCTACCTAAATGAAAAATGAATTATATATTTAAACTACTGACTAGTTTCTGTTTCAGATTGAGGAATTTGCATGAGATTTTTTGTGATGAATAGTTCATTGTACACTTAAGCTAGGGCATAAAAAGATTGTTATTCAAATTGTTTCAGCTTGTTGTACAAGGTGTTATATGTTATCGTGCAAAATTAAAAATTATTCAATATAGCCCCTATTTTGTAAGATTTTTTTCTTATTTAGGCCTACCATTATATTCTCCGAATGTCCCTCTCAGGATACTTTCGCTATTGATATCCTTTTTTTAAGCGATTCCCAAACAGATATATGGACTGGATACATACATTTCAGGCACGTTCGAAGTTAAAATTGCTTTACGAAATTCGTGACACCAACGGCTGCAACAAAAATGTTACTATCGCTTTAACAAAAAGAGATGAATAGTACATATATTCTATTTTTGTCCTTGGATATATTTATTTTGTATGACGTTACTGTGTTATATTTAAGTATAATTTTATTGGTTATAGAGGATAATATTATTATTATTATAAAATGTGTTATCTTTGTTTAGTGGATTTATGTATGAGGGAAGTTTTGGGTAAAGGCAAAACTTACCTATTTTTTGATATTGTTTTTTTTTTAACATTTTAATAGGCCGTCATTTTGTTGCACCAGATTGCATTCATACCAATATTTTACCAGTTCCCACCCATGTTACATTTCATTTTTAGGCAAATCTTAAAATCAGGTGACTAAGTAGTTACCAGTTGATTCTTATATCACGCTTGATTTTTGTGCAAAATTTTAAGTACATAAGAGTAGTAATGTTATAGTAATATTTTTTTTGACATTCTACTAGACCGCCATATTGGATTTTTCCCCAATGTTACCTTGTCATCCCCATTTCACCCTTAATTTTTTACCAAAATTCAATCGGTAAGTATTTTTTAGCTATCCGCGAACAGACAGACCCAACCACGGAATGTTCTTTAGCATCTAGGGATTCGAAGATCTGAAAAATTCTCAGTAGGTGATTTTTTCATGATTACAATACTTCCCCCTCTTGCGAGAGCAGTAAAAAATTTTGTACCAAAATCAAAAGCAAGACACTAACTTTTTCCTTTTTTGTAAAAAAATTATACATTACAATTAAAATTTTCGAAATTTGAGTCCATGTTATACAGTGGTGATAGTTTTTATAGAAATTCACTTAGGCTCAGAGGTGGTAGCAAAATTTCATTTAGTCTTAGCAGTTGTTCAGTAATATATTTTTCATTTTATGTGCGATTTATTTTTCTTGTTATGTGGTACTTTTAGTTTCTATAAAAATAATTACATACATCGTTCTATAAAAAGTTTAAATATTTGTTATGGGGGGTTACGAATATTGGAACTGATACATTGAATACAAGCTCGAATCCATTGTTCGTCGCTGCTTCTAATAAATGGAAGTAAATATTTTTCCTTTTTTAAAAAGACACGGCGAATGTTTGCGTGGGTCATTCCTTTGTGCGAATTGTCTACAAGACCCGCATCGTCTTACCTTTGGTTTATATTTGTATGAAAGTTTCTTCCGACAAGCTTGTACTTTGGAAATATTCTTTATAAGCTCAAGTTGAGTTTCTTATTTTCAGTATTTTCTTTTAGTCATACGAAAATGCTCTGTCCACTGTACTATCTCTTAACGCAGAAGCTATACTCCCAAATGTGTTAAACAAAGTAAGATCAAATTTAGAAGATCCAAGGATCTGTCAAATAACAAAGGATGATTATTTCACATTTTTAACACCAGAGGGAGAGTTATACGACAAGAGCGTTATTCCAGGAGACGATAGCAATGCAGAAATGAATCTTAAAAGGGAAAGCAAGGCATATAGTTACAAAGAGCAATTAGAGGAGCAGCAGTTAAGACGTGAGTTGGAAGCCAAAAAGAAGAAAGATGGCCAAGTTAAGTACACTCCAAAACAATTGGAGGTCATAAGAAATCAAAAATTAAAAGAGGAAGGAATAAGAAATAGACTTAAACAGGTAGGGTTATTGCTGTTTTTTTTTTAGTTATAATTTGTTATTTTTATTTAGTTATATAAGCAAATTGTTTTTGTTCTGCTTTCTAGAGATCAAATTATTTTAAATATTAGTTTATATATATATATATATATATATATATATATATATATATAAAACGAAACCAGTAACGGTAAGGATTACTCCTTCACCATTTTGTTGAGAATCAACCAAAACATGACGCTATGTTTGTTTCCAGGGCCAAGGTGCCATCTGCTACCGTGGTATCTGCCCCGGCAAGGCTCATCAGGCAGTTTCCTTGGGGGGTATCGGTATTAAAACCGAAATACCCAAACCCTGAAACAAACAAGGTGTCATGTCATTCGACTTCGAAAGTCGACGAGGGAAATAGGCAACCAGTGGCGCCATCTGTAGGTACTATGGTGCAACTAAATCGCTTTAGATGCGACCTACTTTGGAGCACAAGACGACACATCTGTGCAAAAATAAAAGAAAAGCAGAAATTTCAATTTCTGTGCGTAAGGAGTAATCCTTACCGTTACTGGTTTCGTTTTGTATAACTTTTTACGACCAAGAACCGCACAGAAATTGAAATTTCTGCTTTTCTTTTATATATATATATATATATATATATATATATATATATATATATATTTTTTTTTTTTTGTAGTATCGATTTAAGCAGCATTTTTCTCCTTATTTCTGTTTGTTTCATCCCCTTAGATTAACCCCCTATAATGGAAAAAATTGCTGTATACAATGTATAAAAAAAAAGAATAAATTTGCCCCGTTTTACCGTGTTTCAAAAAAAAGCCAAACATTATGTTGTGTTCCCTAAGACTACACTGTAGAGTGGAAAAAACGACTGTATAATGAAGAAAAGTGTACTTACATATAAAAATAAAAGAAATTTGACATCTTTCACCGTATGTTAAATAAGCAAAACGCACTTAAATTTTGTTTTCGTTTTCAAGGGGCTGTTTCATTCTCCTAGAAATACCCTGTAATAAAAATTACTTAAGACATGATAAAAGAAATTTAACGTATTTCACTGTATTGCTAAATGCTTCTGAAATATATAAGATTTTTTTTCATTTTTAGGCGGCTGTTTCATTCTCCTAGGGCTTCCCTGTGTAGTTGAAAAAAATGTTTTTAGATACAAAAAGTAAAAGAAGTTTGACATGTTTCACCGTTTTTTTTTTCAATTCTTTTCCGTTTTCGAAGGGCTGCCTCATCCTTTTTCGCTACCCTCTATAGTGGACGAAAATGATTTTGTATACAAACTTCGCCGTTTAAGTGATTCTACGCCAATGGCTTTCACAATTTTTCAATGTTAGATCATTTACCCCAACTATTTCTGTTTTCACTTTTACTATTTACTGTTTGTGCGTTCTCGAAATATGAATTTACGTTTGTAAACCCCTTAAAGCTCTCGAGTTATCGTTTTTACCCACACACTCAAAAAGTGTTATTGTAATCTAATTTTTGCGATATAGTTCCACTATATAGCCTCAAATTATAATTCAAACCTTTTGACATGCCAACTAAACATTTTTGGAAATTTATGTTTCGAAATTATTCCTTTTGAACTTTTTATTTTCGAAATAATTACTTTTACAAAAAATTTATAGTAGACATTGAAAAACATGACATCCCTTTATTTATTGTTATTTTTAGCTAGATATAACCATAACTGAGAGTATCTCTATGATACAAGGAGCAGCAAAAGGTAATCCGGTGAAATTGTCATTACATTACAAGGACCTGCTTCAATTAATTCTACAAGACTTACAATCTCCATTAGCAGCTCCGCGGTTGACGAAACTGTTTATGGATTTGAGAAACACTGTTTTTTCAAAAGCCTTAATTACATTAGGAGAACTGATCGCCATAGTTACGATAAGACTGTGCAAGCCCCAGTGTGATCTCGACATCAACTGGGAACAAGAAAATCTGAATAAAGCAATGGTCCGCGTTGTTGAGCTTGTACATGAAAAGTCTGTTCCAAAAAGAAATGATGAGGAAGAAAATCAGAGCGTTTCGTTATTTTCCATGCCAGCGTTTAGCTACACATTTCCATTATTAAAATATAGCTTAACGTCTAATTATGCAAAAAAGCACGATGAATTTGTACATGATGGGTTACAAATTATATCTGAACACTCCAAATCTAGGGGCGATGAGGACAGTGGCGAGACGGATGTTTATCATCCTCGTTATTTACCTACCAAACAAATGTTTCTGCTATTGGTGGATATTATATGTAAGTTTTTCAGCTTATTAATAAATATATTCTTAAATCACCAAGTGCTTTGTTTAAGCAGCTTTCAAATAATGATAATATATCTATTGGCCCTTAGTTTTTTAATAGCATATTAGGAATCCAACGATCGTTATTACATTTTTCATCATTTTAGTGGGTGTCATATGCCCAGATGTCGTGTATGTGTGACCAATTGATAGGTTCCAGTTACAGCTAGCAGCATGGAACTGTACTAATCCTTTAAATTGCAACATATCAAAATAACACTGAAACTAGAATTGTTTTATATAGAGATACTTCCGCAACGATTCTTGAAATAATTACACATAATAGGCAACTTTCTCACTGCTGCTGCCTGGCTATCATTAACCATATTAAAAGCCGCACAAGCAACGCCAACTTGAACTTTATTTTAAGCATTATACAGACACTTTGACTTATATTAGGATGGTATACTTATACAACTTGACTTTAAGATATCCATAGTAATAATTGAAAATTGCTGTTAAGCTATTGTGTCTTTTTTGTAAATTTAATATTTGACAATGATTAAATACTAAACTATGTTACAGGATCCCGGTTCGTTCAACTTTGAGACCTCTTGTAAGTTTTTTTTAGTTAAACTGCTCTTTGTTTACTATGTCCTGCGATTGTTAGGACTATTTTGGTTCTGCACTTTTAGGAATCCTCCCCCGGAATGCATAAGCAGCAACAGCGCGATGTCATTGCAATATTGATTATAACTTGAAAAATCTAACAAAACTAACCATAAAATTGCTATTACCAGCAAATTAGAAATTACATATTGCTTTACAGATTTTAATTTTTTTTTGACGTTTGAAGAACTGAAGTTATATATCATTAAATGTATATTATTAAATATTTGAAATATAGTTAAGATTTTAGACAGATTTTTATATTTATAAATTTGCCGGAATGTTTTAACTCATAATCAATACTGACTTTGTTAAGATTCTTCATGCTTCATGCGGAGTTTACATCGACCACATGATTTCGATGAAAGTATAATAATATTAATATGATTTCTGTAAGCAAATAAATTACGTCGACAGCCGATGTTTTCCTTGGTTGGTCACGCATAGTAATGATTCTTACACTGCTCATCTTCAAAACACTAGTTAACCTTTTTTTATGTCCATGGATTGATATTCTGTTTTTCTCTAGAACTAGGTTTTGTCCTAAATTTATGGATTGTTATTGCAATTAGGCACTTCTTTAGGCTGCCCATATCATTTCATTCAAATAGGACAGTTTTATTGTATAGAATTTTTTTTTTATTATGTGAGTTTTTTATTTTATTTTATTGCCTGTGTCCTTATAGGAAAAAATACATTTTTTACAAAAAATATGCTACATATTATAAAATGCACATTATACAAATAGTTAAAAAGTATTTCTTTAGGCAGTAACTCCGGTAGAATTCAAACACAATCTGAAGCATGTTTGCTCGACATTGCCCACAGTGTTAGCGGCAAGCCAGGGTGTGCTCAGGCGACGTTAGATGAAATCGATGTTTTGTTAACTGCTCTACAGAACGCAATATCAGTTGTTAGGGACGCCGCTCTAAGAGCACTGATAATCATCGCTGATTCGCTGCCAAATTATATCGTCGACGATGAACATGTGATTAAACTTAACAAACGTATTTGGATCGCCAAATTTGATGATATTGAAGAAAACAGGTAATTTGATAAACTTTTATTTGTGCGTTGATAACAACAATAATAAACAATAACACTAATATTGTGTAATAAAATAAGTAATATTTACATAAAAAAATATATACAGAATGTCCACCGATAGAGGACAAAACGACTAAAAATATCATTTTCTAAAAATAGTCACGGCCAGTTGCAGAAAGCTCAATTAAAGTTTAGAATGTTTAACGGATTGTCAAATTTGACAGCGAGTTCCTAAATTTCTATAAGCAGCTTGTCAAATCCGAAAGCTCGGTTAAATATTGTAATCAGCAATTAAGTTTTGTGCAACCGGCTGTTGGTCCTCTTAAAAGTTCAAGTTGTAGGTTTCCAATTTTTCATACAGGGTGCATAAAAAATACAAAAATATGAAATATGGTCCAGAGTAAACTAGCCTTATTTTTCGTTTTAAGCAAAATAATTCATGAACAAAATATCCAGAATCCAGAATATCGGTAAAATATTAAAAAAAAAATTCGTAAATCTCATAATTTATTTTTCAGTATTTCTAGTATTTATTTATTTATTGCACAATAATGATAAAATAACAAAATCAGTACCAGTATTCAAACATAGCACCTCAATATTCCACGCATCGACGTTTTCTGAGATTTTCAAATTAATAATTCAATTTGTTCGACAGTTATTGTGTACCACATCCATTTTTTTTAATAATAGACGAAAAACTATAACCAGACTTACCATTACTTACTCCCTTGCAAAAATCCCACCAGGACAAGCTTCGAACGACCCAACTTTTTGGCATCTACTAATAATAAATTGTTACTGTATCCATTACATTTTCTCTCACTTGAATTTAAAATTTTGTCCCCACCCATAAACAAAGTTCTAATCGTATCTAAATGGTAATGTTGTTTTCTTTTTAATAATATGATATGAGTTTTCTAAACGACCTGCAAAATTTGTGTTCGCTCCCTTACCGACACCTTTACGAAACTAAAATGGAAGCAGCATTTTCATCATAGAACTTTTTTCTTCTTACTTCCCTCGTAAGAGTGGATTATTGTAATCATGAAAAAAAAATTACCCCTCGAGATTTTTTCAGATCTTCACGTTTCAGGACTCTAGATGCCAAAAAAGTTCTCAGTTCCATCTATCTGTCTGGTCGCTGCATGACTAAAAACTACTTACCCGATTCACCTCAACTTTTGGACAAAAATTAAGAGTCATATGGGGATTGCAGAAATTATTTACCTCAAAATTGGCACAAAAATCAAGGGTTACATACGAATAAACTGAGAGAACTTTGCTACGATTCCAACGATTCCAAGATCACAAAATAAAAAGGTGGCTTAATGTTAAAAATCACCCTGAAAAACTACTTATTCGATTAATGTGCTATGTTTTACGCCAAAAAGCATGTTAATCTTCTGGCGTATCATAACTACATCATTTTGATCGTCATTTTTAGTGTCAAAATGGCATATTTTTCGGAGTGAGTAATCTAATGGATTCATTATAGTCCTGGTATAGTAATTAGGGCCGTAGCCAGGAGGTGCTGAGCCCTGGTACAAACATTTCTTAAATATTTAAATATGTATATATTGGGAAAAAATATGAAATATCAGCACTGGCACAAAGAAAATGAGCCCTGTTAACAATTTGATTCTAGCTGCTGCAATGGTTTCATTATAGTCCTGAAACAACGAACTTAGCAACGAGAAAACGACTGCTTTTCGGAAATATTTTTTAACAAAATTTGCTCAATGTTTAACTCAATTGCCTCTAGAAGATAAAGTTTGTATGTTATTTGGATCGAAAACAATCTTTATGAGGCACGCCGTGATATCAGCCTCGCCTAACGCCTCGTCTGATAATATTTACGGTTTGTCTCAAAATGATCGTTAAAACAATAATAACATAACTTTTTTATTTCAATCTGTCTGTCTTTCTACTTGCGGCATATCTAAAAACTACTTATTCGATTGACTTTAAATTTTGGTCATGAATTTAGGGTCATATAGGGTTGACATGATAACATTTTCGTAAAAATTCAATATGGCGGAACAAAATAGCGGCCTATAGAATGTTAAAAAAATATGTATTTCTAAAAAATTACTTATTCTATTTACGTCAGATTTAGCATAAACATGGAATGACCTGGTAAAATTCGAAACGAATTCAAAATGGCTGAACAAGATGGCGGCCATATAAAAAGATAAAAAATATGGATTAAAAATCTTTTATCAATTGACTTTAAATTTGCCACAAAAATTAGATGAAAAATTGCGTTGAATATTATTTGTTTTTACTTAATTTGTTTGTTATGTTCCATGATTATGTATTCAGTGTCTTTTTTGTAATTGTATAATAGATTAGTTATTTCTTGTAGGTATTGAATGAATAAAAAATCATATTTTTATCTATTTATATTGCAATATAGGGCATGACACGTATTTTGGGCCCTGTGAAATGCCCTTTATTGTTTTATTGTATTGTTATCTACGGCAAAACAGTTTTTACCATTGTACCATACCTCGCAAACTACAGGGCGAGACAGAAATCGGGGCTCAAAAGTTGCATATTTTCCTTTTTATAACTATTACTTGAACATATTTCGACCATCGAAAGTTGTTTTAACCCAATTTTAATATGAAATATTTTATCGTAAGACCTAAATTACTATTTACTAGTTATTTTCCACGTAAATACAGAGTAACACATAAAATTAGTGCGTATTATTTTTTAATTCAATAAATGTATTCTGCAGTAAACACCCTATATAGTCATAATACCTAAAGAAAAGACAAAGACATGACCAAATGTTGTGTTTTATTTAAAGCTGCGCAATGTATTTTCTTCAGATATTGGATAATATCTTAACAATCAAAACTAGCCAATTTTATGCAATTTTTTTTAGTATGCCATACGATTGGTTTATTCTCTTTTAATGTTTAGTCCACTATCAACTCAATTATAAAGAGCACAATTTGTTTAATAATATTAAAACATATTGAATTTTCTAAAAATAAGTAACTGTTACAATGTAAACAAAAAAATGCTTATACTGTTTTAAATGGCGGTCAAGGGTTACAAGGCTTTCAAATTTTATATTAAGGTTCGTAGTATTATTCTCAATTCGTAATCCTTAATGCATATTTCTTTATTTTTGTCTCTTTTTTTAATAATGATTTACCCATTTTCTTAATTTCTATTATCTAAGTTTTGTGATAAGTTTAGGCGAAGTAAGAGCTTGGGTAAACAGTCTGCTTTAAAATGTATTCTTTAATTTTACGTAAAGAAATAAAAATAGGACTATGAATAGGAATTACGAATTAAGAAACTGGATAAACCGGTCTAAAGTCATATTAATTTCTCATAAAAATTATGTAACGATCCTTTTGTAACAGTTAATCAATCTTTTAACATCGAAGAACTTAAGTGTATTACCATATTAAAATTATATTAATATATTATTAAGGACACATGGTTTTAAATAATAGGCGTCATAGGGGACTCAACTTCATAATATGAATTAATTTAATCAGCCTTAATGAGCACATTTGTGTGTATTTCCTTTACGGTTTAGTTTTACCCCAATTAACCTGACGTTTAGTCGTAAAGCATCCTTCCTTTTGTCTACAAAAGTGAAGGATGAAACAATTTATGTAGGTAACTATTAAATACCTATATGCGAAACTATTTTTTTTCCTATTTCTAATAAAAGGAAGGATAAATAACGAAGGAAGTTCTGAGTAAAGGAAATTTACCGGCATTTATATTTTTTCAAACACTTAAATATGCCACCATTTTGTTCCACCATATTGGATTCGTACCAGTATATTACCAGCTCATCTCTCTAAACTCTTAATTATTGCGCGAAATTTGAAATTAACAAAAGAATTAGTGTTTCAGACTGATTTTTTTTTAAACATTATATTAGGCTGCCATTTTGTTTTGTCGTCTTGAATCCGTATGAAAATTTTATTGGTTTATTCCTATGTCGCACTTGGTTTTTGAAAAAAAAAATGAGGTAATTTTTTAGTAATAAAAATGTTAACATTTTACTGGGTTCCCATTTCGTTTCGCCATATTTGATTGTACCAAAATGTTATCGTTTCACCCCTACATGAACCCTTAATTTTTGACTAAAATTTGTAATCGGGTAAGTAGTTTTTTAGCCATACCGAGAACAGACAGGCAAAGGGAATTGAGAAAACATATTTTTTGGCATCCGTGGCAGGGTAAAACAATATTACCGATTCTTTACACTGTTTTTTCAAACTTTATTGTATCAAAATCTTACTAGTTCATTGACACTTGATTTTTGGGCACAATTTCTAGTTATTAGAGAAAATAGTTTCTTTTTACACTGATTTGTTTAAACTACGCCGTCATATTGGAGACTCACCAAAATCTTACTAGTTCATTCCTATCTCACACTTAATTTTTGTGCAAAATGTGTTTGCAATGAAATAAGTAGTTTTTACACCCAGTTAGCCAATCATACTTATCATAAAAGTTAATTTTATGATGATGGTTTGCATTTGGAAATGGTACGCGATTTATGAAGGCCATTTGAAAAATAAAATATATTATCAATTTATGATCTTCTATTTCCGATCTTATAAGAGTAAGGGAAGCAACCAAAAAGTTACATATCAAAGCAACCCCAAAGCACGTATTGTCATTTTGACATATAGAAATTCAATCATGATTTCTAATAATTACAATGTACAAAGTCGAGTTTTTTTTTAATAACCTATATACTTCAGGATTCTTGCAGAACAATTGTGGATATTAGCCAAAATGGATTTTCCAGCTGCGCTTAGCACTGAACTAATGACTGATGTGGAACACCCAGTAGAATCTGTACAAACTTCAGCTGCCAAGGCCCTTGCTGCGCTACTAGAAACAGATCGTGATCAAGTGCAACCGACAATTAAGTCCCTACTAAAATTATACTCTGATCGGTTTAAGGTAATATATTTTAATTGTATTATTTACTGAAAACTCGAGGAACATTATTTTTTGTTTAGATGATCCCCGCAAAACTTGATGAATTCGGAAGAGAGACTGAGAAAGCTGTCGATACGTGGTACCCAAGGCGAGGTGTGGGTGTGGCGATTGGTCAGTTGGCGCCGTTAATTACCCCGGAACTTGTGGGGGATTTAATGCAGTTCTTTGTATTTACATCATTAAGTGATAGGAATGAATCTGTGAGGAAAGAAATGTTAAATGCTGCCCTGAAAATCGTCGATTTGCATGGAAAGGTAAGATAAGTTAATCAGACCATAGTTCCATTCATTAAATGCATATATACAATAATGATATCTTGTTTTTTTTTTCATATATTCTTATTATCATGTCAAACCTAAATATGTTAAGGCAAAGTATATATAGGTGATTTATATGATTTTTTTTTAGTTTGAAATGATTAAATGATAATTTCCGATGTCTCATAAAAAATTAAACTCTGTACAATTTTTTTAGGAGACCGTTGGAACTTTATGGCCCGTGTTTGATAGCTTTATGAGTAAGTCGTCCAAATCTGCTCATTTCGATGCAGTCAAACAAGCAGTTGTTATATTGATGGGATCGCTAGCAAGACATTTAGATAAAAATGATGAGCGAATCAAACCTATATTTTCAAGACTTATTCAAGCCTTATCAACGCCATCTCAAACGGTAATTACAATAATTTTTACATTTACACATTTAAGCAATAATATTTTTTGAAGGATCAAAAATATTGTATTCTAAAGTTAACTTTTATGACGGATGCCGCTAATTAGTGGCCCCACCTTATAACTTTTTTGTTTTTCAAGACATATTTATAGTGAAATTTTGGATGTTTAAATAATACATTTGTGTCTTTATATCAAATATCTTATTTCACAGGTTCAAGAAGCAGTTGCTAACTGTTTACCACCCTTGGTGCCATCTGTAAAAGAAGACGCTCCTGGGTACATTAACAAACTCCTTCACCAGTTATTAAAAGGAGATAAATATGGAGAGCGTAAAGGAGCAGCCTATGGTCTAGCTGGTTTAGTCAAAGGAATGGGAATACTTGCTCTAAAGCAGCATGATATAATGACTAAACTGACCGATGCCGTGCAGGATAAAAAGAACTATAAACATAGAGAAGGTTGGTTTTTTTTGTCCAAATATTAATTATTTGATTATATACTTAATACATAATACAAGTGATCAACTGTAGAGTTCAAATTATGTCTAATTTTTCTGTATATTTCTTTCTACGTTCTTTTATTTTTCTTATTCTTATCTTAATATTATCTTTTGTAGGTGCTTTATTTGCGTTCGAGATGCTTTTTCAAATGTTGGGTAAACTTTTTGAACCTTACATCGTCCACGTTCTGCCGCATTTGTTGCAATGTTTTGGCGACACTAGTCAATACGTAAGAGTAGCCGCCGAAGACACTTCTAAAGTAGTTATGAGCAAGTTGTCGGGACACGGTGTAAAGTTGGTTTTGCCCTCGCTGCTTGAAGCCTTGGAAGAGGATTCCTGGAGAACAAAAACTGGTGAGTAAAATCTTTACTTAACATTCATATGAAGCAGATATATAATGTCCCGACCCGTTTATAGACAAAGAAGACTGCGTCTCTCATGCTCAAAGATCTTTTTGTTATCTAACATGGTTTAGTTAACCATAAAAAGGAAGCATTCGTCTAAGAAAATAAACTATTCTTTTTTCGACTTAGTGTTGATCATATTTTTTGCAGGTTCAGTTGACCTACTTGGGGCAATGGCCTATTGCGCCCCCAAACAGTTATCTTCTTGCCTTCCAAGTATTGTTCCGAAACTAATCGAAGTATTGAGTGACTCACACATGAAAGTTCAAGAAGCGGGGGCTACCGCTCTTAGAGTCATCGGTTCGGTTATAAGAAATCCAGAAATTCAAGGTAAGTTAGAATGTATTTTTTATCGCGTAAGATATGTCGCAGTGCTATAAACGTTCTCGTTTCTTTTAGCCATTGTTCCTGTACTATTAAAGGCTCTTCAGGATCCATCCAACAAAACTTCAGTATGTCTTCAAACCCTACTTGATACCCAGTTTGTACATTTTATTGATGCACCATCCCTGGCTTTAATAATGCCAGTGGTGCAGCGCGCTTTTATGGATCGATCTACTGAGACTAGAAAAATGGCCGCACAAATCATAGGAAACATGTATTCACTTACCGACCAAAAAGATCTGATGCCGTATTTGCCTACTATCATACCCGGACTAAAGACTTCTTTGTTGGATCCTGTGCCTGAGGTCAGATCGGTGAGTGCCAGAGCTTTGGGAGCGATGGTAAGAGGAATGGGCGAGTCTAGTTTTGAAGATTTGCTGCCGTGGTTAATGCAGACGCTCACCTCCGAGACCAGCTCCGTTGACAGGTCTGGGGCAGCTCAAGGATTGTCTGAGGTAGTGGGTGGGTTAGGTAAGCGTTCATTTTGGTAAACAATAATTATCTTAGTGATCTCAATGGATATGTTATTTTATTGTTCATTACATAGTCTAATGCCACAGTTTTATTCATGAAAAAAGAATTGTATATTTAGATTGTTGTGATAGTGTACTATATAAGTATTCTTTTTTTATTTTGACATACTTTTATATGTAGCATACCGCGAATTGTTCGCAAACTGTTAAAAATAAGTTTTTTTTTTTAAATTATGACATTAATTAGCAAAAGGTATTTTATTATTGTTCACAGACAAAAAGTCATTCCAGTACATTTCTTGTGGACAAATTCATATAT
The DNA here is from genome assembly GCA_030620095.1 of Kuschelorhynchus macadamiae. NCBI lineage: Eukaryota > Metazoa > Arthropoda > Insecta > Coleoptera > Curculionidae > Kuschelorhynchus > Kuschelorhynchus macadamiae. Next base: position 828,272 of record JAUTXW010000536.1, on the reverse strand, counting down.
ACTAAATTCCGGTGTACTTTTTGATACTAAATCTAAGTCTGATAAATGGCGATTAAATACTTCAGATTAAATACTCCACATTCTAGAGCTGTGGTTTAACAATTTTTTTTAATAATACTTCAACTTATCACACAGTTAATTATCTAGTTATGTTTTTCTAACAGGAAGTTGCAAAAAATAGAATAAAGGTAAAGAAATTGGGTCTCTTCATAGTAATTGTTTAATTCTACTTGTAGAAAGTAAATTAGGATCCTAACAATGTACACATGTCATTTTCTTTACTTTATACAGTTAATCTTCAGTTAAAGTAGGGAAACTATGCTGTATTTTTAATTATTCCAGTTAGGATTTTGGTCCCTTTCGAAAAATATTTTTTAGGCCATATCTTTATGTTTTGATTTGAAAGGCTTTATATACGCTTGCATTTAAATCATATTTTTATTTACTTTCCAGACTTTTCTAACATCAAAGAAAAATTCTAAAGCCGTATTTATGCAAGTACAAAACTGTTCAGAAGACGAGTGTACACTTGTTTATGAATACGACCGTAATATTTATTTAATAAAAATATAATTTGTGAAGATAAAAACAAAATAAATATTATACGATTCTGCATATTAATTCTTTAAAGTTAAGCAAAAATATTGCATGTGTTTATTATAACTTTATATGCTGCCGTCTATTTATTATCATTTTTTAATTTAATTCAAAATATCCTCTTTTTTAGGAGTTGAAAAACTACATAAACTCATGCCTGAGATAATCAGCACTGCAGAAAGGACAGATATAGCTCCACACGTGAAAGACGGATATATAATGATGTTCATTTACATGCCTAGTGTTTTCACAACAGAGTTTACACCATACATTGGTCAAATAATAAATCCTATATTGAAAGCATTAGCCGACGAAAACGAATACGTTAGAGAGACAGCGCTCAAGGCTGGTCAAAGAATCGTTAATTTGTATGCAGATTCGGCGATTTTGTTATTGTTGCCAGAGTTGGAGAAAGGACTTTTTGACGATAATTGGAGAATTCGATACAGGTATTAAAGATTTACTGAAATCTGTTTGTGTGTTTGTTGATTGTTAATTTTGTTGTTATAATAAAATCAACTGATAAAATAGGCACGCAATTCATTATAAATGTTTTCTCACCACCTTTTAGAAGTATTCTATTATATAACCAGGTCAATAGTGAGAGCGTCACAACCATAACAGGACCATTTGATTCATCTGATTCATTTTTATTTTGCCTTTTAATAAATATATTTTATAATCCATAATGAATAAGATTATAAATAAAAATCTTTCAAGGAATTATAAAAATGAAAAATTCAAGCCTTGTCTGGTCAAGGATTCTGCTACTGCAAATACTTATGTGGTCATTATCATATGCAAACATGAAAATCTGTAAAACGCCTGTGTACTAAATAAATGATAAATTATTTGTTAAAAACGTTAATTTTCCTTGATAGTGTATATGCATATAATGTAAATAATAAAACGTATTTTTAAGCTCTGTGCAACTACTGGGAGATCTCCTTTATCGCATATCTGGTGTAACGGGTAAAATGAGTACTGAAACTGCTAGTGAAGATGACAACTTTGGCACTGAACAATCACATATGGCTATCATTAAATCATTAGGTAATTTGTTTTTCTGTATGCCGATATAAAAGTCCTAGTTTAAGATCTAAACCTAATCTTTTCTGATATTTAAATGTAATTTTCAGATTTATTTAAAGCTATTACTATTTAAATCTATATATCTTCAAACTTTAATATGTCGAATGCTTCTGACATTTTAGGTGCTGAACGAAGAAACAGAGTCTTGGCTGGCTTATACATGGGAAGATCTGATGTAGCTCTAATGGTACGTCAAGCTGCACTTCATGTATGGAAAGTGGTCGTAACCAATACCCCAAGAACGTTAAGAGAAATTTTACCTACGTTGTTTAGCTTATTGTTGGGATGTTTGGCCAGTGATAGTTATGACAAAAGGTAAGGCAGTAAAGAGGAGACTAAAGTTTGAGTGGTATTAAGTCCAGGAAGCAAAACTATTTTTTAAGCCGGACCTTTTTGACAGCTCTTTTGAACTGGCTAAAGTTTACATTGCTAGACCGCAAGCTCAAAATACTCGATGATTTTTCCTAAATATGATCATTTCTGTGATAAATCGATCGAAATCTATAGTTAATAATTGTGAACGCGTCGAGGCACCAAATTTATAATGATTTTTCCGAAAATTAATTTGAAAAGGGAAATTCGTAGCTACAAAATATATTAATGTGTTTTAACCTATAAACTGGGGATTTACCGTTACGCACGCACAATGCTGCAGCAGAATCATTCGCTCCGTGATCTGTTTTCATTCAATTTACAAGTTGATTTCCTTTTCTTCCCGTTCACAAATAAGTGAAAATGTCATGAATTCTTCTTTGATTTCATATGTAAAATAATTTTACTATATTTAAAGTGTCTTGGACTTGGGGGGGGGGGCACCCTCCTTGGCTACGCCACTGCTACGAGGTAGCTAAATTACTTTTCAGAAGCCACCTGATGTTCTTTTGATTTATAGTACCGAGTATGTTAGAAAATATTTGATTTAATGTGGAAAAGATAAAACAGATGTGTAGAAGAATGGTTGTACGTCTGGAAATATTGAAGTAATTAGAATTACAAGGACGAAAAAAAGGAGAGGTTGAAAATATCAAAGGGGAGCCTTAATAAAATTATTTTAGATTTTACCCTTACAACTATTAAATATTACTACATCTTAGGGATCAAGATAAAAAAGAGGAATTTTCTTCCGTGGAGAATAATTTTCCTTAATACTTCCAAATTCAAAAGTTGTTTGGTATATGTTACGATCTTTGGTTTGTAACATCCAAGGGCTACATACACATGCTATGTAGGGGGAATTCTAAATAATAACAGCTCTAATTGTGCACAATTTCACTTGTACTATCTCCTAATTAAAATATTTATGATGAAGTTTGAATGAAATAATTTAAGCGTGTACATAAAGATTTACTTCTGCCTAAAATAAACTATTTTTTGTTTAATGTGTAGAAATAAGTTGTAGTGACCGTCTAGTCATTTAGAAGGAGTTATTGAGTTGGAATTAAATTAACAGTTTTTTTTGTCAAATTTATTTATTAATATTGATTAAAATGTATATGGTATTTCTATAGACAGGTGGCTGCAAGGACGCTAGGCGATCTAGTAAGAAAGTTAGGTGAAAGAGTACTACCCGAAATTATACCTATACTAGAAAGAGGTTTGCAGTCGAGCCAACCAGATCAGAGACAAGGCGTGTGCATCGGATTATCCGAAATCATGGCATCAACGTCAAAGGATATGGTGCTTACGTTCGTCAATTCTTTGGTCCCTACGGTGCGAAAGGCGTTGTGCGACCCTCTTCCTGAAGTTAGACAGGCGGCTGCCAAAACCTTTGACAGTTTACATTCAACTGTTGGCTCTAAAGCTTTAGATGACATACTTCCCAATCTATTAAATCAGTTAGTAAGTATATTTGATGTTGTTTATAATGTTTTCTAAAAACACATACTTGAGCACCAGACCAGGATAAGGGTGGGGATATGGGGGGCTTAGCCCCATCGTAGTGCACGGCACAGAGCTGGCGGTTCAATTTATTGAACGATTAGAAGAATATATATTCCAATTAGTTTTATGCAATTGAAAAAGTTTATATCAATGAAAGGCAACGGTTCCTTAATTGTTTGCATAGTCTTGAGCAGTTAAAAATATGTTTGTTGCATATTTAGCTATATTTTTGATACTAATATTCAAATTGTTGTCTGTACGATTTCAGATTAATAATTTGCAATTTGCTATTAATGGAACGGCAAGTAAATACTTTTACAAAATTAAACTAATCACCAGCAGGTAGTATTACAGTTTGCCTTAGCAGCAATTCATTATTAATAAGAATGCTTAGTTATTAATTAGCCTTTTATTTTCAGAATCACGACGACCCCGAAGTTGTAGAATGTACTCTTGACGGTTTGAGACAAGTGATGGCAATTAAATCCAGGGTGGTTCTACCATATTTGGTTCCGCAACTCACTGCTCCTCCTGCAAACACCAAAGCGCTCTCAATATTGGCGTCTGTCGCTGGAGAGGCTTTAAATAAATATTTGCCAAGAATTCTTCCAGCTCTGCAGACTGCTTTGGCAACTTCCAAGGGAACTCCTGAAGAGGCCCAGGTAACCATCCCATTCTTTTACAGTTCGTGCTATATAAACCGTATCTATTTTGTAAATCCTTTGATTTGCTAATACAATACCATTGTCACCACTAATAATTCACGCTGTCTCAAATTAACGATCCGACTAACTATAATTGGGTCCAAGAGTTTACTCTTGAATTCATGAAGTCTGCAGAACAGAATAGTGCAAGATGACATGGGACAACGATCATATTGACTATTTTTATCAATAAGCTGGAATTTAATAACATGCATTTGCTTCATGATCATACTACAATATCTAAACCCATTTCTGAGATATTAAAAAACAGTTCTTTAAATAAAAAAAAAATAAAACAAACCTACTTCAAAAAAGCACCGAGCGGTAAAAAATAACATGTTAAACGACCCTGAAAACTTGTCTTTAGTTTTTTTTATGAAAAATTAGCTCCCCGTCAATCATTATTTATTCCTAAAATTAAAATAGCTACGAATGTCTAGGTTTAAATAGCGACTAACCAAATGCTACAGCTTTGCCAATTTTGCATTTTAAGGTCAATATTTTAGTAATCTCTAAAAGGTTTTAAAAAATAAACAAGATAATCAAGCAAACAAATGATTGCGGGCAAAGTTGGCTATTTTTCTATGGAAATACAAGCAGTACAATTTTAGCAGTTAAACATTCAGAGTGTTCATTTAAAAACATCTAAAATACCGTCAAAATAGCCAAATATAGTAATCTTATCTAATGGGGAAAGGGGAACATAGAACAAGAAGTCTTAGATACACTCCTTTACGCCCCTTAAAAATATCAAAGGGGAAGGCGGGTTAAGTGATACCTCATTTGAAAGTTTTTTACCGTTTATATAATTTGATAGTGAAAAGTAGGGTTTGTTTAAAACCTTGGTATCACCTGAACCTCTTTCCTGTTTAACATTTTTAATTGGAAGGGGCCAAAAGTCGACCTAAAGCTTATGATAAACTATGCTCGGCGTATTTTTTATTTTTAGTATGTCTGCCTTTTTATAATTTGGCCTGAATATTGTAATAAAAAGAAACGCTTTGAATTCAAATGTTTAAGATTTTAAGATTTTTTACTGTATATTCTTATACAACTAAAACATTTGATTGACTTAATAAACAAACTTGCCTAGATGTTTAAATTATTTTTGCTGCGGCAAACACCTCTCGTAATTTGACGCCTTTCCTCTATTTGAAAATACAGAGAACTATACATACAAATTTGCAGATCCGTATATATTATGTTCGCATGTATTCTAAAACTTTAGTTCACGTGATCCACACCGTTCTAAACGGTTTATGGTTTTCTCTTAAATTCTTAAAATCAAATATACACCAGGTATTTGAACCAACGTATGATATAAATTTAATTTATTAATATTTGTTTTTTTGATACTCGATCAAATATGAATAAATTATATAAAAAATAACACACTGCTTTTATATTTTGGAAAGAAGTTCTTTTTAATTGAAATAATATGTTTAATTGTGTGAACCAGCCAAATTTTTTTTATTAACGGATTACACCACTTTAATGGTCATAAGTTATCTCAATTAAAAACCCAGATTTTTCTAAACAACAATTAATGGTATACTGGTGTGGGGAGGGCTTTATAACAACTCTTTATATAAATTAAACATTATTCAAAAACATATTTTAAAAAATATATATAAGAAAAATAAACTTTTTCCTACAAGCAGACTATTTAACATAGAAACTACTAATATACAAACAATATACACATTTGAGTACTTACGCACATACAGATGCTTCTTGCATTTAGGTGCAGTTTATACATGAATATTGTAATTTAAGACATAAGAATGGTACGATAAGATTATGTATACAGTATGTACAGGGTGTCCCACATAAGATCCTCTATCCCCTTATCTCGAAAGATATACAATTTAGGAAAAAAAGTTATATATAAAGTGTTATTGTTTTTAAATGAACTTTTATATTATATATCTTTCATGTATACAGGGTGCTCAGTTTTTCCTGGTTAGGAGTCAACTCCTAAAAATTAAATGGGACACCCTGTATATTATCCTGGATATGAATTCCTCATTAAAAATAAGGATAACTTTCATTAAGATATTGTATACCTATCTCTCGTCGTTTAGGATATAATAGCCGTTTTATTTAATTTTTTGCTAAAAACGTATATATTTAAGGTAGTAGAAAAAAATATAAGTATATAATATTTGGTGAAGCTGCCATTTTTATATTAAAGACAACACCACAATATATAATTTAAGTTGTTTACTTTGACTACAAATTATACAGGGTGATATCAGAAATTCAATCGATCGGAATATATAAAATTACTTATAAGTCAATAATCTTAAATGGAACACCCTGTATATTATTGCAGATTTCGATGGTTCACAAAAAATTAAAGTAACTTTGTATATAATAACCTATACCTCTCTCTAACCGGGTAGAAAATATTCGCTATTAAACTTTTTTTATGCAATAAAAAATACCTTTGGTTTAAATTTAATGACGAAATACGTCACAAATATTTTTTAACGGGCTGACCATAGTAGATTTTCAACAAAATACTGTAGTTTACAATTTTAACTAAGATGTCTGTATTCTGTATTTCCTGAGAAAATAATTCATTACAAATCATAAAATGAAACCAAATATTGCATGTATTAACTAACGCTGCAAAATCAAAACTGCCATGGAAAACAAATAAAGTGCTTTGGAAACCAACGTAAACAATATTTGTCAAATAATATAATAAATTTTGGTTTGTTGTGCGTTAAGTTCATCTTTATCTTATAATGTCTTATACTGCCGAAGAAAGGTTGAACTTATATCAGTGTTATCTTCAAAATAACAAAAGCTGACTATAAGAGCATATCATGAAAAGTATCCGGAGAGAAGAATACCGGAAAGATCCATGTTTGGGCGAATTGAACTAGATCTCGAACAGCATGGTGTTTTAAAATATGAAAAAAGAAATAAACCTAAAAGTATCTTGGATTATGAAACGCAATTAAATATATGCTTATATTTCGAAGAATTTACAGAAAATTCCATCAGAGTTGCAGAAAAAGACTTAAGTATTGCTAGAACTGATATTCATAGGACGCTGAAAATGAATAACTACAGGGCGTTTAAGTTCGCTAAATTGCAACACTTAGAACCTACCGATCATATTCTACGATTGGAATATTGTGACCTAATGATGGATCGACATTTTCGTAACCCTAATTTTTTTAACCAAATTTGTTGGACGGACGAAGCGATATTTACTACCTCAGGGATATTTAATAGAAAGAATACTCACTATTGGTCTCAAGAAAACAAACACAACATCAAAACTATTCAACATCAAGGTCGTCGTAGTGTTCATTATTGGTGTGCGATTTACAGGAATCAAGTAATAGGTCCTCTATTTCTGGATAACCATTTAAATGGTGCGAGGTATCTAGAGCTACTGACTAACAATATCAGGCCGTTACTAGAGGTCAATGGTAACATAAATAATATTATTTACCAAATGGATGGAGCACCTTGCCATAACACCATTCAAGTAAGAACTTATTTAAGTGTTAACTATGCAGAGGTCGTTGGACCAAATGGAAATATTCGTTGGCCTCCGCGGAGTCCAGATTTGACGACCCTGGACTATTTTCTGTGGGGAACATTAAAGGATAAAGTATACAAAAATAAACCTCAAGATGTTGATGATCTCAAGAATCGAATAAGGGAAGAAATTCAAAATATCAATGAAAGTGCTGCAGTAAGAGATGCCTTAAGAAAAATGGAAGTCATCTACACAACTTGTATTGCCCAAAATGGAGGCCATGTGGCAAATTTACTTTAATTTTCCCTTTTGCATTAGGTATATTGGTCCTTTCGTTATACATGCAATTGTTTTTTTGATTTTACACATTAATTCATTTGTAATTATGTAAATGTTCTCTATTAACTTAACTTCTTACTACATACTTATTTAATAGTTCACAAAATTTACATATTGTTAAATGTTAAAACATTTCTATATTTGCTAAAATTTCGTATTCGTTGAAATAAAAGATTAATATTTTTGTTATGTCGGCCATAGGTATTTTATTATATCGATCATTGGAAAGAATTAATTTCTCAGAAAATACAGACATCTTAGTTAAAATTGTAAACTACAGTATTTTGTTGAAAATCTACTATGGTCAGCCCGTTAAAAAATATTTGTGACGTATTTCGTCATTAAATTTAAACCAAAGGTATTTTTTATTGCATAAAAAAAGTTTAATAGCGAATATTTTCTAAACGGTTAGAGATAGGTATAGGTTATTATATACAAAGTTACTTTAATTTTTTGTGAACCATCGAAATCTGCAATAATATACAGGGTGTTCCATTTAAGATTATTGACTTATAAGTAATTTTATATATTCCGATCGATTGAATTTCTGATATCACGCTGTATAATTTGTAGTCAAAGTAAACAACTTAAATTATATATTGTGGTGTTGTCTTTAATATAAAAATGGCAGCTTCACCAAATATTATATACTTATATTTTTTTCTACTACCTTAAATATATACGTTTTTAGCAAAAAATTAAATAAAACTGCTATTATATCCTAAACGACGAGAGATAGGTATACAATATCTTAATGAAAGTTACCCTTATTTTTAATGAGGAATCCATATCCAGGATAATATACAGGGTGTCCCATTTAATTTTTAGGAGTTGACTCCTAACCAGGAAAAACTGAGCACCCTGTATACATGAAAGGTATATAATATAAAAGTTCACTTAAAAACAATAACACTTTATATATAACTTTTTTCCTAAATTGTATATCTTTCGAGATAAGGGGATAGAGGATCTTATGTGGGACACCCTGTACATGAATTAAACTGAATAAACGAATAAACATTACATTTAAAGTTTCTTAGTTTAACTGCTATGAACTGACAAACGAGCTCCAGTTTTTTTTCCATAGTATTTAATTGTCCTTAAAACCTCTAAAAACTAAAAAACCATACTAAAAAATGCAAAAAAACACTTTTGAAAGATGCTAATCGATAAACCTAATCAATATGACTGACATAATTGACACTCACTGACATCATCTTTTCAATCCGATCAGTTACAACTTAGTTAAACAACCAATAAACTGATCTTTTAGTCAGGGTTTATTATTTTTTTAGGTATCTTTCTGTTTATTTAATCCAAGTTTGAATCAATTATTCTATTTTTGTTTGCAGCAATTGGAATACTGCCAAGCTGTAGTGCTATCAGTAGTCGATGACGTCGGAATACGTACAGTAATTGATACTATGCTGGAAAATACTAGAAATCAAAATGCAGATCAGAGGACAGCCGCTGCTACCCTACTTTGCGCCTTCTGTGCCAACTCAAAAGCTCAGTATTCCGCACATGTACCTCAGTTACTACGTGGGCTAATCCATTTGATGACAGATAATAATAAGGATGTCTTGCAGATGTCATGGGAGGCACTGAATGCTGTCACCAAGGTAAATATAGTTGTTTTTAGTTGGGTCTCATAATCCTTCTAAAGTTTAGTTGGTGATACTGTAAGGCCTTAAATGATAACTACTTAAATTAAAATTTAATATCTTGGTCCGGCAATAATATATTAGTTTAATAATTTTTTAGACGCTTGAACCGAAACAACAAGCTACATATGTGTCCGATGTGCGGCAAGCAGTAAGGTATGCCATGTCCGATATGAAAGGCTCTTTGGAAGTTTTGCCTGGCTTTTGTTTACCAAAGGGAATAGTTCCTATTTTACCTATATTCAGAGAAGCAATTCTCAATGGGGATGGAGACGAGAAAGAGGCTGCTGCCCAAGGTAGAGGAAATAAGTTAGAAAAACCATAATGTTTGTTGTACATCATAGTCTTTTTAACTTGTCCATATTTTAATTTGCTATAGCTTTCGTATTTTTGTATATATCAAAGTGAAAAAGAAAATTAGAAAAATATATAGGGCCAGTTGTCAAATATGTAACAGAACTTGATTTAAATTTACATGAGACACCCTGTAAATTTTGCTTTCAATTGATATATCTTTTTGTCCTGGTTTGATGCCTTTATCTTGAAAATTTGAACCAGGAAATTAAAAACACTGCGCCAAAAGCCCAGTGTGTGTGACAGAGATTCTTTTTCTCTCTTCATCACATTTCTGTAATGGCGAAATTCTCCATTTTCCCTTTTTCTTTTTTGAATGATGAATATACCAAACCCTGTATATTTAGAACCCAGAACATTAAATCTTTAAGAAACAAGAGTTCCAGAGTGTCTCATTGAAAAAAAGAGGCAAGTTATGTTTATATCTTTGACAGTTGACATTTTTTATATTGTCTTAATTTTATAAAACACTTACCATACTATTTGTTTTTGGATTCGCTTTATTACTTTGGAAAATAAGAAAGTTATAACATATTAATATGTGGACAAGTTAAAATAACCACGCTGTATTTTTAATTGGCTACTACGACTGGCCTGGTAACTTTTTAATATTTGGTTTTTTACAATATTAGATTACTTGAATCTGATTACTATTGCCGGTTGTTTGACTTGATATATGTCATAGTCACTAGGTTTTTTAAATCTTAGCTTAAAAACGTGAGGAAAGTTTCAACTTCTTGAGCAACTTTAGTTTTTTTTCTTTTTTGAATGCACTTAAATGCAATAATATCTACTAGCTTATGTCACACATAGACGGAAAGAAGCTACATATTTCAATATTTTTATTAAATTAACTACATCTTTTAAATGTATTTGCTTATAAATGGGACGAATTAACTCTCCGTTTAACGGGAGTAAATTTTACCACAATATTAATGGAACAAATAAACACTGTGAAATGTTTTCATTTAATCGAAATTTTAAACTGTACTTTAAAAAGTAATTATATTATTATATTACGTTGATTGCTCGACCATATCAGTTCTCATCTTGATACATTGATTAGAACCGAAGTCATCAACTGCTTTTTAAGAGAGGCCGAAAAGGCCCTAGGTTGTTTACGTACGTTTCCTTCTATATTATAAATTTAACTTAATATTCCTTCTTTATAATCACATTTATTAGGATACCGGTCTTTGTGTTAGCTATCGCTCTCCAGCGCCTATAATGCTATACTAAGCTAGTATCGATTCACCAAGGAAATCCGCGCTGCCTCGATCAGTCTAATAACAGTATAGCAAAATAAAAAAAAACAAGAACAAAATATCCATAACAAACCCATCATGGTCTTGTTTTTTTTAAATTCGGTTTTTACAAGCATTTTAATCATAGTCTGTTATACTTATAGATTTAAGATGATTAATTAAGTCGTCGAGTTTGTAGTTTTCCTTCTCTATTTCTAGCAGGCATTGTCTCTTATTGAAAAATCCTTAATCTGCGATTCAAGTATTAAGTGTGCTTGTAAGATAACTACACTACAAAAATTTGCCTAAAGAGTGGTTTGGGATCTGAAGAATAAAATAGTTATTTTTCTATTGCAAGATTCCAAAAAGCCCTTAAGGGAGTTAATATGTTTTAAATGAGCTGGTCAAACTTGTCTCATTTAACTATTTGACTTCATTTATTAAGATAAACTTATCTCTTTTTCTTATTCTTAGGTTTAGGCGAAGTAATTAAAGTAACTAATGCATCAGCACTTCAGCCTAGCGTTGTAGCCATCACAGGTCCACTAATTAGAATATTAGGAGATAGATTTAGTGCCAATGTAAAAACTGCTGTATTAGAAACTTTAGCCATTCTTTTGTCAAAGGTATGTACATTATATTTAAGCCTGGTGTGAACAATTATTTAATCTTTATTTTTATTTCATCTAAAAGAATATCTTCTTAAACTTATAAAATTTACTTACAAGAATTAGTTCATAAAACTGGTAGATTAGTGCATATACAAACCTTATAAAGACATATCGTATAGTGCCAGTCTCCACAAATATGTTGAATATCTGACTATTATTTTAGGTCGGGGCAATGCTAAAGCAGTTCCTTCCTCAGTTGCAAACCACGTTTGTCAAAGCATTAAATGATCCAAGTAGAACTGTCAGATTAAAGTCAGCAGCCGCACTCAGCTATTTAATTGTCATACATCAAAGGCCAGATCCACTTTTTACAGAGTTACATAATATGATAAAAAATAATGAAGATATAGCTCTTAAGTAAGTACATTTTGTGTATAATTTATTTTCCTAACTAAATTGTATTTTTGGTGATTGTACTTTAAAATTGCCTTAAGTTGTTTAAATTTCCAACCATTCGGAAATAATGTAAATTTATAAGTACTGTCTTATACCTACCGTTTATTCTATATTCTCTGTAAATTGGATTAATTATGATTTCGAGAAAAGGATGATCTTTTGTTCTTTAAGTATGTCAAACTTTTCATTTACTTTATATATGTATTATTTATAATGTCTAAAAAAATAAAAACAATAAGGGAGACGGCCACACTGCAATCTTTATCTCACAGGTAAAACGACAAAAAAATCTAAAAATGTCCTAAAAAGCTTCTTATATTTTTAAGTAATTTTTTAAATTCTATCAAATAATAACTTGTTTACAATTTTAAGCTATTCTGTTGCTAAACTTAAATTGTATAAATATAATCACAGGGGCATTTATTTTTAGTGTATAAAAGAATTCTCAAATATACCTACTTATTCTAAAAATCCTTATGTCATAATATATTTATGATTATTTTGTACGTTAACTTACATCAAACACAAGAAATTTGAGAAGAGTAAGATTTCTATGTAAATAATAGCATTAAACACATACAATCCATTTAAGTTAACATAAGCATATTGTAGAGAAACAACATTACACGCTCTTAGAGGAATAATTACACCAGCAGGAGATAAAATGTCTGAACCAGTTATGAAACAAATTCACGCTACCCTTTTAACGTATTTAGGACAACCAGAGGACACGGTACGAAAATGCGCTGCTGGATGTTTAGGTGCCATCTGCAGATACTTATCTCCAGATCATTTAGACACAACGCTAGCAGAACAAGTACTAAGTAAGTATATTTGATTAGTATGAATATATTGTTACGGAAAACTTGTAATCAAACGCGCACATGCTGCAGAATTCACCTTTATTCAGATCACAGTTACACATATCAAAGATAAACATAGGTTATAGAGGTAACAGTTGTAACCAAGGTAACTTCAAACTTACCAGTGTCAAATTGTTTACACTTCGAAATATTAAAAGTAAAGTGCTTAAAAATATTCTTCGGGATCTTCTTCTTCTTAGGGAGTTGTGGTCTGGTTGTTTTTACTGGTTAACTTTGTTTGACAAAATGGTAAATGAGGGAGGGGGTAGCCTATCTTGGCGTGGCTATTCATTAACGTAACAGACAAACCTTTGGTAGTTTGTGTGTTTCATTTTGGTTACCGTGATCGTCCGATTGTATAAGTAAATAGTTTTCCGAAAACTCTACAGGTCTATAACTAGGGCTAAATTCATAATAGTCTTTTTTTATTAAAAAATCTGATTTTGAAAATCATTTTTAATACTGTAATAGGTTTGTGGAAGTAGTAATTATTTTGACAGTGTTTGATCATATGGTGTCAAATGTACAGTAATTTAGAAAAAAACGTACATATCTTATAACTAGCATAGATAAAATATAGAAAAAGAAACATATAGGATATTCCTAATATTTTTATTATTACGCTCATCATATTAAAATATTTGCGAGTATTTTGAGAGCCCGCTAATTTTTATAATTCAATTTAGCGGCTCTGAAAGACCAAAGAGGTTTCCAAAAATTCACCCATAATGTTAATCAAATTATTAACAACTATGAAAGGAAAAGATATAATTCTCACAAGAATATTTATTGCGTTTACCTGAATTTCCAAGAAGTCGTACAATAAAAGTAGTTAATTTACACATAATCACAGGTCTGTCTCGCCTATATTAATTAAAAAGCAAATATAAAAAAAACAAAGAAAGAACTAACATGGCTATTCTTTTCCGAACGGAAGTTGCAAATCCTGATTTATTTATATTAAGAAATCTATCTCACTATGTTTTTGCCAAAAAAATAAATTATTTGTATTAACGTGATTTCAATTAATGGAGTTTGTCATTATGTACACATATAAAATTTTCTTAAAGTTACATACATATTTAACCTCTAAACCAAATACACTAAACACAACTGAAACAAAGGAAAAATTGAGTGGTTCTGGTGAAAATCATGGTTATTCTGTAAAATAAACCTAAAAACCTGTCTTGAAAATGTTTGAATTTTCTGTAAATGTTAAGTGGTCAGGTATTCTATTATAAAGTTCTATTAACAATTATGCCCATTTGAGCTTTGGTTGTCGAAAAACCCTCTAAGCTAAAATTATATTAATTCTTGGTTGGTATGAGTGAAAGACACTATTTAGTTTAGGCATGATCGCTGTATCCAAGTGATTTAAATTTTATATATTCATAATTAATTAATTTCTTTATATTAAGTAATTGTGTTTACTCGAAAAAATAAATTAGTTGATTCATAATAAATAATACCATATAGGGTTTTTATTGCTTCGTTCTGTTTTCTTGGACGTTTGTCCAAGTCATATGCAGTAACAGCATTTCCCCACGCAGTCAACTATATTAGTATGTCTCCATAAATCTAAAAATATATACGAGGTATTCCTGAGCTTTTGAATATATCTAAAATTTAATTTTTATCTATTGTTAATCCGACGTATTCAATAGATTCAACGACTTTTAATATTTCGCCATTTATCCTGGCATCACTCCGATCCTTTAAGTTTCCAAAAATTATTATATAATTTTCTTCATTTAGGCGTAAATAGATATTTCCACACAACTTTACAAGGACTTCTATATTATGTTGCATCTCCCCCTCATTCCCTTAATAAAAAATCACTGCATCATCTGCATACAATACAATTTTTCAATTAACCGCAGTGGAACAGATATCATTGTTGCGGGACACCAATATCCATAAACACTTTCCATGCATGTGCATGTGAGTTCTGTAAACTGACTCCTATCACACAAGCAGCTCTGAAACAACTCCAAAAAGCAGCCCTTGGTCCCTATAGCTTGTAATTTACTCAAAAGAACAAAGTAATCAAAGGTGTCAAAAGCTTAGCCTTTGAACAACCTCTTCTTTTCAATTTCACCTTTACTTTTTCATAAACTTTTGAAAAAGCCACCAATACACAGATTGGGCCATAGTTATTAGTGGAATGTTTAATTCAGGGTGAAAGACATCCTGTTTCGTCTTGTTTATTATATCTGCTAGGAATCGTGCTAAAATAAATCTAAATATTTTCATTGTTTTAACCCTGATCTGATCATAACCAACAGAGCTATTACTCTTTAATTAATTAATTATTTGGATCACTTCACACTTGTTCTTTTCATATAAACGATATGTAAGTAAATTTGATTTACTATATTTCAATTCTTAATATGTTCCAGACGACGATAATAATGCAAATATTACCTTGAGAGAAGGTCGAGCAACAGCGCTGACAGTGGGACTCAGAGAAGCACCCGAACGACTGTGGGATGAACAGTACAGAAAGAAATTAATTCAAGTACTTTTAAGTCACCTACAAACTCAAACTGTCAGTATAACGCAAAGTGCCATCCGATCAACTGGATACCTTTTAGAGTATTTACTTTCACATGAAGAAACCATACCCAGTAATTTATTAACGGCATTTGTCAGGGTGAGTAAACAACTAAATTTGTAAAAATTGCTAGTATATGTCTGGCCTAATGATATAAATATGAGAGATTTTCTTCAGATTTACGTCATAGAAACATTCTCGAAGTATGAAAAAAAAAACTATTCAAGAAACAAAATATACAATGATGTAGTCCGTAGTCAACAATTCGATACAAAACATGTTTTATTTAAAAGCCTTTTAAAATAAGCTGTTTTTTTTTAATGGAAATGGTAAAATATACAATAGTTTTGATTTAACTTGCTTTCCCAAAATTTGTAATCCATTTTTCAAACACTTGCTGCCCTCCGATTGAGCTTAAATTTGGTAACTTCGGTGACAATCCATTAATATGTTGCCATGGACTAAAAAACTTGACACTTGAAAAATTCATGCCCATGCTTAGTTTATGTGTTTAAATAAAACGAACGCGTTGCTTCAGTTAATAAGATAAGTAATAGGCCGGGGAAACCCAAAACAGAAAACAAACACCTAAATAATATTGGAAAGAAACAAGGATGAAGCTGTTAATATGATTGCGGTCTGTCTTTCAAAATGCGGCAGTAACTGAAAAACAGTACGTGACGCGGTATCCAGATCGCCATCCAGGAACAATGGGCGTTATTTTTAGACTTGGGGATAGCATAAACTACTGTTTAAAACATTTCACTAAGCTACAGGTAAATTTATTACATTAACACATCCTTTTCAATAAACAGTTCCGTGATATTTTGATTATGTGTGTACGTGTTGCTTTTTATTTTTAGACTACATACAACCATATAGTCTTGCACCAGGCCATAATTGATGACAATTTCGATCACAGTTTAAATTATTATTGTCAATGGATTTTAGGCATGATTCATGAAAACGGAAGGTTTTAATCACACATTCTATGGACCGACGAGGCTACCTTTAATAGTGACTGAAGGGTAATAATGCGTAATATGCATTATTGGTCTAAACGTGTTTTGTGGTATAAGTTTCCTTAGTCCGCCAGGTCCCCCGACTTGACGTGTCTCGACTTCTACTTATAGGGACACTCGAAAAGACATTGTTTTTCAAACTCCACCGAAAATAAGGATAGATATGGAAAACAGAATTCAACATGCAATTCGTCGACTACCTACGGCTGAAATTGAAGCGGCAGTTTTCTCCACCCAAGAAAGGTTAGAAAAATATGTAGGACATGACGGAAGACTGTTTGAACACTTAAGGAGACATTAAATAATATTTTTTGTTTAAAATCGGTCGTTTTCAGGGCCACAATTATTTACGAATTTACGAGATACGCGGATTTAAAACAAAGCAGTCATTTTGATAGTAGTTCTAGTTAAAAACAAATGAATGTCTAAAAATTAAAAATTTCTTTATATTTTTATTATTACGAGTTTTTTATTTACACGGCCTTCTTAACGGAAACAAGGTGTGACTTTTAATAATTAATACTCATATATGTAAATGCAGATAAATAGGTCATTTTTATTTAAAAAACTATTTAACAAATAAGACTCAGCTTTAATATACATATATTTATTTTTTAGTTGTCTTAATAGGGTGAAATTCTTAGAAACAAACTAAAAAGTAAATAATTATATGTGGTGGTGTATTAAGTTAAATATTGAAGCTACAGAGAAACCTCACCCTCACTGAGGACCAATGGCGGCTCGTGGTAAATTATATTGGGAGGTCAATAACAAATTTAAAAATAGTCATACTTAAATTAAAAATAAATATCTTATCTTTAAATTGAGCTTTAAATTCTCTTAAAGTTCAGGTCTACTCTTCGTTTTTTAGAATTGGAAAAATGCTGAATGACACGTTCATTAAAATTGCAAGCACATTCCTTTTATAAACGATTTCTCGATACGTAACATTGCTAAAGCGGATAGTCTATCTTGGCCCAACTCGTCAACAAAATTTATAAGCCCTCGAAAAACCCCTGGATTTTCAGACAAAGCTGTTTCATCATGGCCACGTAGTGCCAGCTCGAGTGCCCCACAAAATTTTACACAATCTATAATTTTGTTTAAAATATAACGATTTTTCGATACATTTTCATTAAAATCTCTAAAGGATTTTCTATAACCTGTGTCTAGCTAAGTGGGAATATCGACACTTCCGACCGTAGCATAGTTCACCGAACATTTCATGTGATCTGCAGAAAACACATGTTTTTTTATTTTTTCTTTTAAGTGTTTTAAGTCTTTAACACTGGTTTTGCACCATAATGAGTCCGACGAATCCTTAGAAAACAACAAACACACATAAGAGTAAAATGAGTTAGAGACTTCAAAACCACCTATCCAGTTAGCTAAATCGTACATACTTTTGGGAAAGTTTCGATGAACCTCTTTATTTTTGTCTTTACTAGTTTATCATATACTAAGTTTTGGCAAATTGCGACCACTTACCTTGAATTCGGTTATTTTCTCAAAATTAAGTTCGTAAGCACTTTTTAGTTTATTTTTTTGCACTAGTCACTACCAATATTTTATTTCCTGTATATTTCAAACTCGCACAAAAGGGTCATAAAAATAAAAAAATATATATTACAAAAAACCGTATATAAATCAATTTTCATCGATTAAAAAGTCCGAAACAATATCGAGTTAGAATATCGACCGCGCAACCTCTGAACAATTGAACTTCCGCATGCCGACGTGATGCCGCGACCGATCGATCGAATTATGAGAAGACACCGGCTGATGACCCAAATCGCGATTTCATATTCCATTTGCTATCACGTTCGGCTGCCGCTCGGTAGCTGTGAAATCTTCGGGTACTTTCGTCAAGCTTAAAGGTAATCAGGGCAATTCGGACTGCCCAGCCTAGCTTAGTATAGCGTAGTTTATTATGCCTAAGGAACGCAACGAGACCATTCGAACCGCTGCGCGCGGCTAACAGTGTATCGTATTTAACTTTTCCCAAGGTTCGCGTTTTGATTACAACCATTAGGAGGGGACGGTCAAACGAATAATTTATTTTCTGAAATATTTTTGAGGTAAGTGAAGTGCAAATGAAGCAAGAAAATATCGCAATAATTTTTTTTCCAGAATTTTTTTATATGTGGAGGGGGTATAATATTTTTTAAGACTTATCTAAATTTTGTATACTAAATCAATTCTCCTATCCTTCATAGCAGCAAATTGATTTATAACATCCTCATAAAATGGATGAGTTGCCCTAATCTCCTCCAGAAATTCCTTTTGAATTGAAATATTGCCAAGAGAAGTAAGTCTTTCTTGAGATATTGTATTTCTTAAATAAGTTTTTACACATTTGAAGCAAGAACAACTTCTTTCCTCTGAAGCACTTGTCGACGGTATTGTCAAAATAAGGGAAAACAATTTATATGCTTCGGTAAAAATATATTTATTTTTATTGATTTTTTTCACTTGCTCTTGCAGCGAAATATTCCAATTACTCTCATTGGCAAAAATAAGACCATTTTTAAGTCGTTGAATTGTTGAAAATATTTCCCCATATAACTGTAACAAATTTTCAAACGGGCCAGTCGGAAAATTTAAACTATATTCGGAAAATTTAGCAGAACCTGCAAAACACGAAAATGTAAGTTTTTCACAGTCTTGAAATTTTAGTGTCATTTCCATTAAAATATAGTCCAATATTTCATAAAAAAGGGTTCTATACTTAGCCCTAATTTCTTCAGGTGAAAGCTTAGCAAGCTCACGTTTGTAATGATTTATTTCTGTAATAGAATTTGCTTTATCAAACATGGTATTAAAAAAATATCTTTTTTTACAGAGCGCCTCAAGACAGCGTTTTATATTGGATATACAAAAATGAATGTCAAGCGATTTTTTTTGAAGAACGTCAAATAGTATGTCCGTGATTGAGAAAATGTCATTAAACACTAATGCCAGAAACGTGAATTTAAAATCGTTCATCTCACCAAAAAATCCTCTCACAAGGCGGATTGATTTTTCATCAGATTTGTCACAGTTTGTAATAAATTCAAAGACGTCTTTTAATTTATTTATTCCAGTCTTGAACAATCACATTTACTAACTTCGAATTTGAAGTTGTAACAACACCATAAATAAATATAGCACAAAACAGTCAATTTAACTGCAAAGGAACTTACCGGTTGCAGCAAAATCCGCGAAAATAAAAGTAAAGAACCACCGCAAACTGAACGACACGTGGGTGTAGTGTACTGCGCCTGCAATTCACCGAGAGCGTTATATGGCGTTGGGCTCGACGTCATCAGATACACGATGTCATGGCAACATAGTAGGAAAATCGTAAACTAAACATTAGCACCTCCGGCAAAGTCAAAGTGGTTTGCGCCACTGTTATAGTTGTTATAATAAAGTTCGATTGAAAGTTTTAAAAAGACATGCCGCCAACGGTCAAGTAAAATATTTATTCGAGATGTACAGTTTATTTTTTACCAATTAGATGAATAAATGAATATAAAAACTAAAATGTTGAGAGATATATAATAAATATAGTTAGATGTTTGCTTGTTTATTTTTCCTGGTGAAGTAGCACTTCACCTACTTCACCTGAATAGCCGCCACTGTTGGGGGTCATTGACCAAATGACTGCCTATAGAAGAGCCGCCACTCGTACGGACTTGAATATTTTTCTTAAAAGCTTGAGTCGTGAGACGTCATCACACTTGAAATAAACCCTCAACTTAAAAGCTCCCAGTGAGAGTAGGGTTTTTCTATAACTTTACTATTTATTTAACATCATGCACTAAATGTTTTTTACTTTTTAGTTCAATAGTTTATACATAAAAACATGTTTTACGTTGGCCTTTTGGCATTCTGAACGCTTCATTTATGTCGTGTATAAATCCCTTTTTGAGTCATCATGAGGTAGCCAGTGGCGGACAGGACAGCGGAGGGCTAATAGAATAGAACAAAAACTGTTTTACAAAATGTAATAACAGAAATGGCGAAATTCTTACATTGCTTACTTTAATTTCTTATTGTCGAACTTATTGAGGCCATTAAATTTGGTTTAGATACATAGATGCAGTTAAAGAAAAATAAAAGAGAAACAAACTTGAGAACTGTCTTTCGATGCCAGATTAACCCTACTATAGGAAGTTCGTACATTCAGATCTTATAAAAGTAGTTAGAATTGGCCATATAAAGGCTGACCCATTAAATATGTAAAAAGATATATAAAGTAGTCCCAGGGACAAACAAGGAAGTTTTCACTGTATTAATTATTGAGACTTCTAAAAATCTGTCCTTAACCTACAACTCATAGGCCTTTCTGTGGAGCTGCTTAACCCAAAAAATCATGTTAGGTAAACACTAGTTGACGCCAGATTAAATAACCTGGCCATTTTGTCAGTAAAAATCTACTAATTTAGATCCTGGTGATATTATCAATACATCTAAGGCTTGTGTTGTCCAACATTGCACTTTAAATTGCATATAATTTTATAATCTATTTCTTATTAATGTTCTTTCTATTTTGCTCTCTATAATGGGTAGGTGTATAATGGATAACACAGTATCAATAAGTCTGTATTTATACATGTAGGTTCCTGGAACTTGACTGCATAAAGTGTTTTCAGAGATAAGTTAACAATAAAAAGTTTCAATTCCCTCATTAGTATTTTTGTATTTGCTTGCATTAAACTTTTTTACCCAACCTTTCACTGCTCCGTGGGATTTTCGCAGATGCATTTTTTTAGCTTTTTCTGAGTGATGATTCTTAAAATTCCAGCTCGAAGTGCCAGCCTATGTTGTTATTTTAGTGCACTGTAGCTGTTATATTTTAACTTTATTATAGAGACTTTAATTTTTTTTTGAGTTAATAAAAGTTTTTATTTCTCAAGTGATCTTCAGTTGAAATGTCCTTAAATATTATATTTTTCTGGTTACAGAATTTTGTAATTTTAAATAAACTTACAATATTTCAATTTATAAAACATTATTTCACTAGAAATCGTACCATTATAAGAATATATATAACTCGGATATTTTATTTCTAAATCGTAAGAAATTTTTACTCCCGATAATTTTATTAACTTAACATAAACTTTAAAACATTTAAAATTAAAAAAGAGAACTATTCACGGTAAACGCTACTGTTATAAGTTTTGAAAATTACTACCACCATTGTTTATATGGTGATATACCCTATCTTTAATAATACCCCATATGGAGAAATCCATTGGGGTAATATCAGGGGATAGCGCTAGCCAGTTTATAGGCCCATTGTTGACAATCCATCTGGTTTAAAGTTATTTAAGAATCTTTAACATCGATGGTCTAGATGGGCCGGCGACCATTTTGTTGAAAGTACTTAAAATTTCGAAGGAAGGTTATCTAAAAGATCTTGAAGCGAAGTAGAGAAAAAGTCAAGGTAAAATAAAGCAGTCATTGCTGCAAAATCGACTTTCATCGGATCATAAAATGTCGGGTCTTGCCTTCGACGCCTTAAAAGCCAACGGCAAAATTGACCTTAAATGCCGCACTTTTCTATAGCGATAGTATCTAAATCTATTGCGATGCAGTATTATTTTTGCCGAATCTTTTGATACACCAGTTTCTCTTTCTATTTCCCTTAGGGAAATTTCACCGCTGTTAACATTTCTGTAATGAACATATCCTAAAAAAATATTGCAGAGTACCTGCTTGATTGATCTCGTTCTCTCCCCCTTGCAACGTAACTTGTTAAACGATCCGTGCTCTCGCATTCTTTTTTCTAATCTTTCAAATATTTTGGGATTGGGCATTTTTTCCGGGTGCAAATTTTGATACATTTGAAGCGCGTTAGTATCATTACGAAATACCCTCGCATAAACAAATATCTGTCTTTTCATTATTTGAGAACTCCATCTTAAAAACGTAGAAGTTGTAAAATTACCCAATTTGTAATAAACTGGCATAAAATAAGTTTAACACATGATAAATATCTGTTGATTTTTTTCAATTGTTTTCGAATCCTTTTTTGGGAAAGACGTCTTACTAATACATATGAGTACCTGCTTGATTGATCTCGTTCTCTCCCCCTTGCAACGTAACTTGTTAAACGATCCGTGCTCTCGCATTCTTTTTTCTAATCTTTCAAATATTTTGGGATTGGGCATTTTTTCCGGGTGCAAATTTTGATACATTTGAAGCGCGTTAGTATCATTACGAAATGCCCTCGCATAAACAAATATCTGTCTTTTCATTATTTGAGAACTCCATTTTAAAAACGTAGAAGTTGTAAAATTACCCAATTTGTAATAAACTGGCATAAAATAAGTTTAACACATGATAAATATCTGTTGATTTTTTTCAATTGTTTTCGAATCCTTTCTTGGGAAAGACGTCTTACTAATACATATTATAAGGTAGTAGACTTTGATGTTTTAACTTTTTTAAGATACTTACAGAACTATTAACAACGGGGAAATTTCCTCAGAAAAACAGAAACTGGAGTGTTACAAGTTTCGTCAAAAATAATACTGCTTAGTAAGTAATAAATTTACAGCTTGGCCTTTATTTTACTTTCTTTGCAACACCACAATTTTTTTTAAGCTTATTTAAAGTTTGCTCTTTAAATAAGCTTATTTATTTTTATTTTTATTTTAATTTATGAGAGATATGTCAGAAAGACACGGCCGTATAAAGGACATTTTTAATTTCCCGATGATGGATTTTCTAGATAGAAATGTAGCGTAGTTGTATAGCAAATTGAATTTTCTCTTAAAATCTGAAATAAAAACTCCAGGTCCGTATTTCAAAAATTTAAGTCGATACAGGTGTCAAAAATAAAATTTGAAGATACCATATTGTAGAGCGGAAAAAATTATAAAACTCAAATTTAAACTGTGTCTCAAAAATCAATAGTTTTTGAAATATTCGACTGAATTAATTTGTGCGTTTTTCAGACATAACCCTGTATCAGGAACTAATATGAATTTTGCAACACGGTAAGAGGATTTGGAATGGGTATTACAAACGGCAACTTTCCTCTAATTTAACCGAACTCGTAGCACTTAATGTTTCGGAGATAGCAATAGTGGCACACGCTATTTAAGACACTCTGTATATTTTAAGGACTGGTTATTAAGCAATACCTCAATCATAACTAAAATTGAAAATATGATACAGTTATGACGCTTTTTAATAAAACCGACGTATTGTCTCAGTCTATATATAGCAAACTTAAGATAATCATTTAATTTATTTTAGACAATGAATAACAACAATAACGATGTAAAACAGCTTTTAGCCAGAGTGTTGTTTCATTTAGCAAAAGTAACTCCAAGGGAAAAACTGACTGCAGAATTTTATAAAGTAGTAATTCCGACATTGGTAAACGGAACCAAAGAGAAAAATGTATATGCAAAAGCGAATTCGGAAATAGCACTTATTGCTGTATTGCAATTGAAAGAAGGTGATACAGTATTTCAGGTAAGGGATTAGTTGCTTTAATGTTACTTATGGCTAGTGATTTTCCGAATAAATAAGAAATCCGGTATATACAGAAAAAACCTTTTATTTAAACAAACAAAAACTGTTTAAGGTACATTTAAATTTTCCCATAAAAATTACAATTTATGTTTCTTAAAAAAACAGGTTTTTTTTTAGGTTTTTTTGTGGATTTAATAAAAAGGTCTAACCTTCCATTTTAACTTTTCATGCAAATTAAATTTTAATAAAACAAAAACTTGCTATTCAAATTTCATTACATATCTTAATTAAATTTAGTTGCATTAGATGAGGCATTCCTTGATTTAATTGTTTTCTTTTTAGAAATGTAACACAATACTTGATGTAGGCGCTCGTGAATCCTTATCAGATGTTGTACATAAAGTGCTAAAGAAAATACTACATCAGCCGGAAGGCAAAATTGAAGATATTGATGATACTTTACTGACTTGATCATTGGAACTCTTTAGATATATTGTAATATCTTGGTATCTGCTCTGTGTCCAATTTGAATTTAAGAATAAGACATTCTGTATAAGAATTAACTGTTTTTTATTTTCAATTGGTATTGAAGTCGTTAACTATAGAATTTCCGTACTTTCTTTGTGAGTTTTATTAAAAATAAAATTATTAGGTTTGGTATCTTAAGAGTTTATAATTTCTTTTTTTATTCAAAGCATAACTGGAATGTTATTTACAGTGACCTGCCCCTATCATATCTGACTATGGAATGTTCTCTCGGTAAAGTTCAGTAATGTGTGACTAGTAAAATTCTATATATGCTTATTCGTTTGTTATTTTGAATTTGAAAAATTATAAGTCAGTTCATGGTGTGGGATTTCAAAAGTTAATTAGGTTGATAGATAACTAAATCTCAGACATGGCCTCAGTTATGATTGTGTTGGTTTGGAATTGGGACAACTTCAAAATAACATGAGTTCAGCTCATGTGGAAGAGTCGTCATTTTATCGTGATGTAACTTAGGAAGACTCAATCAAAACTAACGTTATATATATATATATATATATATATATATATATATATATATATATATATACATAATACGCCTTGATGGTTCTTGCAACGGTCTCGGGTTATTATAAATGAAAAATTAGATGACATATAGAAAGCATCAAGCATTAAAAATTCTATTAAGTGATGTCGTATGTTTTTTTGGAACACCCTATATTTACATTTTGTAAAAATACATTACTAGAATAATCGAGACTTTAACAAAAACAACTCTACCTGTTAATAGAGCTTTTATTTCTAAATTCAAGAATTTTATTTATTTAATATAAATGAAAATTATATTTACCAATAACAAAAACCAATTTAGGAAGAGACCAATATTTCATTATAATTCAGTCAAAATATTTGATTATAATATAGGCAAAATATAAATAACTACAATAAGGAAAGTAATTTTAAAGAGGAGCTTATAGTTTTATTAACGAATATAAAAAAAATTTACAATACATAGTAAGTATACATTTTTTAATCACAGACCAAGAGGACTAGGCTATGTAGGTCAAACACTTAATATTGTACCAATTGTTTGAAGTTAAATATAGTATATATAAACCAAATATAATACATTTACTTTCTACATAAAACAAAAATCAAATATTACACGATTCACAGGTAAAACATATCATAGTCAAATATTAGTAAATAAATGTCTCTTTAGTGCAGACTTAAAATGATGGGGTCGCAGGGACTTCAACTGAATAGGAAGGTCGTTGTAGTGTTGCAAACCTTCTGAGAGTATACTTCTTTGGCCAGTCATTGTTCTTATAGCAGCGGTTCTGAAGTTTCTGTTATTGCGGGTGTTATAGGTATGTATTAGGTTGAATGGAACCAATTGCAATGACGAATGGATGTCATTTTAGGAACAGCGATGAATAAAAACACATGTTTGAAAGATGGATAAAAAAAGAATATCAAGAATTTTGTTGGGTCGATAGAGTAAGCTGGTTGGATAGCGAAAAGGAAGGTTGAAGATTTTTTTTAACAGCTCTATTTTGTAGGACCTGTAAAGGTTTTAATTTGATTTGAGAAGTTTTGCTCCACCCAAGGGTTAAATAAGAGAGATGGGAATGAATCAATGAGTTATACAGGAATTTTCTCTGGGTTAATGGAAGAATTCTAGCAACTCTGCCAAGAGTTCCCACTGCTGGAGAGATTTTTTTGCACAAGTGCAAAATATGCTCTTCCCAGGTGAGTCTTGAATCAATGTATAATCCAAGGTCCCACAAGAAACAATGTTGGACCCAATATGGATCCTTGTGGAACATCATGCGACGAGTCCTTTATTTCACTTGACGTACCGTTAATAGTAACAAGCTGTGTACGGCCGTTTAAATAATCCCTAAAACAATTCAAAGCCACTCCAGCTACACCAGCATCTTCAAGTGTAGAAATCTAAATAGTGTGGTCAACTGTGTCAAAAGCTTTTTTCAAGTCAAGTGCAAGACCCTTGTCAATATGTTGTCTTATATTAGTAACCATATCTGTAACAGCTGATGTCGTACTGCTTCCACTACGAAAACCATACTGCCCACTGTACCAGAAATTCTTTAAGTTTAGATAAGAAACAAGTCTTATTGATACATTTTTCTATAATCTTTGATATAGTACTGAGTAGAGATATTGGGCGGTAATGGTTTGGACAGGCCACACCTTCTTTATGTAGGAGTATTATTTTCGAATTTTTTAGTCCACTAGGTAGTGAACCAGTTTAAAATGAAAGATTTATTAAGTTACAAAGAATAATAGACATCTCCTCGCAGAACTCCGTAAACATATCCCCAGTGACCGAATCTGATCCACAAGTTTCTCCAGACTTAAGCTCAGGGATTAACTGTTTTATTTCCTCTGTTGTGGTAAATTCCCACTGATGTAAATAATGATAGTTAGTGACTTCAGGTTTCACATAAGTTGAGGTCGGAATGTTTTCTGCTAGTGTTCTGCCTATCTCTGTGAAATGTTTGTTTAGATGATTAGCAATTTCCTTAGGATTGTCTATAATTTCATTATCGAGCTGAAGCTTGACAACTTCAACTGATTGTTTGCTTTTTTTGTTATGTATAACTTCATTCAGTACAGACCACATTCTTTTGGGATTAGCAACAGCCCCTGTAATTTGGTTCTCAAAAAATTGCCTTTTTGCTGGTATAATAGCTTCTTTAATGGTATTCTGAGTGTTTTTATATTCGGTTTGCAAAAAAACACTAGTTGGAAATTGTTTGTGTCTTTTATAACAGTAGTCTCTTCTTATTATTAATCGATCTAGTTGTATGTTAAACCAAGGAGCAATTTACGTCTGAAACGATCCCTCACTGTTCTGTAAGTGATATTTTTTTGAAAGACTAATAATTTGATCACATAAGACATTTGGATCAGGCCATGTCGAGTTTATTATATTATCCAGACCTACTTTACATGTTTGACTAATTAAATATGCGTAGCTTTAAAACTTCGGCCTATTGTTGGTAGTATGTAATGGTGTTTGTAATATTTGAATTCTATGATCACTTATGTCGTAGTCAATAAGAGCCAAGTTATTCAAATTTCCATCAACATTTGTTAAAACATAGTCAATCAAACTCCTAGAATTTGATTGCACTCTTGTTGGTATTGTATTATTTAAGTTAATGAGACCCATTGAGTGAATTAAAATATCAAGTGAAACTTTATGATGGTCATTCAGATCCAAAAAATTTATGTTTAAATCTCCCAGAATCCAGATTGGTTTAAGTAGATTATTTAGGTATTCCAATTTCTCCTCCAAGATAACAAGAAATAGATTTCTGTCAAAGTCCTGAGGTCGATAAATGGCTCCTATAATAATATTGATAATCTCTACTTTTAGAAACAACATAGAACATATACCACATAACCTACTAATCTCTGTAAAATCATATTTTTCCTTGATTAGAATTCTATTCTGGAGATAACCATGTTTCTGTTAATATTATGGCATCTGGTAAATTAGTACGATTGCCAAGAACCTCAATATCATATAGGTTGTTACGAATAGAGCATGCATTTAGATACAATATAGAAAAATTTCCCACTTTGTTGTCAAGTTCTTTAAAACTGTCTATATTATGGTATAGTTTAACATTTTCTTCATCTATCTCTTCAAATTAAAGGCTCATTGACGTTTTATATGTACTATTTTATTTTTCTTTATTTTAAACTTGATAATGTTTTTATTACGATAACAAAATTAAAGCAATATATGTTTAACCATATAAGTAATGAAATACAATTTAAAATTGAACTAATATTTTGTTATAATGTAAGCAAAATTACAATAGAATTTAATAAAAATGCATTATACAAAATAAACTAGCAATATGTTTCTGATGAAAACGAAATCAATATGATATTTAACAAGGCGAAGATAAGCATTTTAAAAATACTCTAATTATTTTTTGGTCAACTGGCGTATGTATTCGGCATCGAATTGAAAAATAATTAGGTTTTTCAGTAGGGTAACTTACTAAGGTAAGGACTGTGTACGGGGTTACATTCCTGGGCCCCAGCCGCCACATTCACAAGATATGTGAATGAATATACTGTTTTGAATAAATTTTGTCATTCGGAATTGATACATGGGGGCACATTGTGTCTGAATAATAACTAGTCACTAGAAACTCTTTAATTTGATCGCGTAAACAAATTAGATCATTCACATGAGGAAAAAGTGTTTGAATTTTCTTTAATGTTTGCTTCAAAAATCAATACCTACTTATATATTTTGTTTATACAGGTGTACAAAGTACCAACACAAAATTGTGTTGGTACTTTCAGAATTACCCGTTACCGCAAAAACAATTGTCTGTGGTGATCTAAATTTAGCCTACTTGATGGCTCTCTGTTCCTAAGACCCAGTTTTTGAGGAATCTATTTAATTCTTTCGATTTAAAAAAGCATGTAAGCAAGCCTACTAACTAGAATTACTGGTTAATCGGCAACACTAATACACTACATGTGTTCAAATTTTGATGAACAATTCGAATGTAATACCTGCAGATTAATATCTGCAGGTATTTCGGATCGTGAGGCAATTTTTTGTAGATTTAAGACCAGATTTGTTACGTCGAAGAGTTATTAAAGAAGGAGCGATTATATACAAGGAAGAATTACACTATTTTTGTAAAATATTGTTAACGAGCCCGACTGCCAGGGTATATTGGAATCACATAACACATCACAAACTTTTCATACTAAGCTCTCCTATATTTAATAAGTATTTTTCAATAGTTCAAGATAGGAGTAAGAATAAAAAGACGAATAACAAGGGAACTCAGGGTATCTGCCAAAAATATGAGATGTCTCCACTTTACTTTTACTTACTGCTTTTAATAAGTACAGAAACATTTATCAAAAACAATTAATATTGCTAAACAATATCATACTTTACGGAAAGGCTTTTAAATTTAGAAAGAAAACAAAAAGAATCGTGGAAAATAGTAAATTAATTTTGACAAAAGAAAAAATTGAATTACATTGATTCCAACCTAAACTGTAGTTGGCTGAAAAACTTTTATTGCTCTATAGCTACTAAGCTATCTTCTAATTTTACTCAAAGTGGTGATTAGGAGACCTATTTACAACATGTTAACGTTCTAGATTCGTTTTTTCTCCCTATTGACACAGTTGAACTTGGTCAGATTACCTGTTGTATGAAAAATAAGAATTCTGAGAGGTGGGATGACATGGCAGTAAAAGTTTTTTGCAAAACTACCACAGTGTTTTGAAGGTCCTGAGTGAGGTTATAAATATAAGTAAGGTAAATTATAATAATGAAGAATCGTTTAGTTTCCCTTCTGGCTCGGCATAAATATTCTGAGTGACGTCCAGTTTATTTTTTGATTAAAGAACATATAAATGACAATTTTTAATCTTGGAGTCACTATACACAAATCTTAATGAGATAAATTCAGTTACTACGATATTTCGCGACTTAACAAAGGCGTTTGACTGTGTTAATCATAAAATCTTGTTTCAAAAATTGGAATCTGATGGGTTAGAGGTATGGCTCTAGAATATTTTTAGACAGCTTCCATTCAGAAAATTAAGAAATACATAATGCAAGAGGTTCCTCAGTCTTGAGGCACATACTATTTTTGCTGGTGCAACAGTCTTATGGTATGACAAAAAGCTAAATGAGTTAATAGTGACAGTAAAATTTAAAAACGGTATGACGCAAAAGAACTAACTTTAAACAAGAACAAAACTGGTATGTGTGTGTTGTAAAATCCGTAAATTAAAATACATTCTTAGCAGAGGCGTATCTATAATGACGCTTAAACGTTAGGCCACCAGCCAAGCTGCGGCCCCGCAGGTAAGAGGTTTAGATAACGTCCATTCCACTAGTTTGCTAATGACATTTGAAATCGAGTAACTACGATATACGTCTACCAACCACATTATATATAAACGTATAGAAACACTATGTGTAGGATACCACAAATCTAATTTAGATTTACTTAACTAGTTTTTGGTTTAGTTATGGTAAAAATATATATAAACAACAATTGGAAAAAAGGAATTAATGATGGTTTTATCGACGAGCCTGGTGCTAACCTAACGGGCCAGCTCCCCGTGACAGTATAGACTTTGTTTAAAGAAAAAATTCTTGTTTTAATAGAGATACACTTTTTTACATCACCTAGGGCTTAACGAGGGCTAACCAAACCGTAATCCGATGTTTAAAAATTGAAAGTTGGTTTGTTAAAAGAAAACAAAAAAGTAATCGCCGGAGCCGGGATTAGAACACACATCCCTTATTCCAATGCAACTGCAGGACCCTACCACTGAGCCACGAGACTCATGTCGAAAATTTATAAAAAAACTTGTTTATACTCTGCCTAATGACGTACCTTAACCGATAGAGTGTCCGGAAGTCCGGGTTGCCGTAGTAATGGTCAGGCTAGACGATTCTGTAAATTACAGACACTTTAAAGCAATACGGAAGGATTGAAAATGTTTTCTTCATTCACTTTATATTTATAAGATATAAAACATCCGACGACTTGATGAATTCATATGAACATTTAAATCCCGAAATTGAAAACTACAAAAAATATGCGGCTGGAGAGATTTAAACAGAAATTGATAGAGGAAATGGTACATTTAGAACTGATGTTTTATCTATTTATTGGATTATTTATAAATTAACAAAAAAAGCTTAGCTCTACCTATAAAGAAACTAGCAATTTTATTGTATCTTCTTGATTAGGAAAATAGTTAAATAGGTTAATAAAATATCGAAAAAGTAATAGCTTATTACCAAGATCTAGATGTTACATTACGGAATGCATTCAGAGAGTTTAAAGAATATTTAAAAAATAGCTAAAATTATTTAGAGGTCAAAAATGTTGGAAATTATTGACGTAAAATGATATAGTGGACCTATTTGCGAATTTGACAGCCCTCCTAAAAATATCCTGATAATCCCCTGTTGTTGCTATGCAGCTGAACGGTCATTTTCAAAAATGACGTTTATGAAAAATAAGTACCGTACAACAATACAGGAAAAGCGGTTTAAGAGCTTATCTTTTTTATCCAAATCTCGCAACGGACTTATTTTCTTTTAAAAGTTGCTTAAAAATATTTTGAAACGCAAAGTAGCAATTCAACATCTTGAGTAAAGCTGAAATAATAATGTCATGCATTAAATAAACATTTTACCACTTTAACACCAAACTATTTTTTTTAGAAAAAAAAGTTTATCATTTCTGTATTTTTCATTTCTATATATTCACACATTATTTTTAAATAGTTTTTATTTTATAGAATTGTTTTCTGGGGTCTATTTTTATTTTATATACGATAAGGTTTGGTATTCATATTGTGATGATTTAGTTAGTGGTGTTAAAATTTAAGGGTTATATCAAAAATCTAATGCTCTTCGGGTTTTGAGCCTGCAGCTTGACAAATCGTCTGAGAAAATTGTACAAAACTACTATTTAAAAAGGCGTAATCAAGTACATATGTGCAACAAGCTATTAACACTGTCCTGTATTTTTATCCTGAAATCGGCATGTTTAATACCCAGCTAATTTCAGAATAAAATACCCTCTGTAGCTGTCAGAATTATCTGGTCTTTCAATACAATTAAATAAAAAAGTATGTGATATACACCAGTAAAAACATTTTTATTCACCTGCCATCGAGACTGAGGTGTATTCGACAAGAACAGCACTTTAGAGCAAGCCTTAAAACACTTCTCTTAAATCACGCATTTTTTATCTTAAAATAGTTTTTTTGAGGAAAATTTTGTATAGATAGATTAAAATAGAGATAGTGTCATTTA
Organism: Kuschelorhynchus macadamiae; assembly: GCA_030620095.1. Lineage (NCBI taxonomy): Eukaryota > Metazoa > Arthropoda > Insecta > Coleoptera > Curculionidae > Kuschelorhynchus > Kuschelorhynchus macadamiae. The sequence continues at coordinate 795,566 of JAUTXW010000536.1, read as the reverse complement.
ACTTTATCTTGTATTTGTTTATGTTTTTTTTATCTATATACTGCTTTGATCAATGTGAGTTTGTTTTTATTGTTTTTGACATTTGCTCGATTTTTACTTATATACTGAATTCCTTTTGTAGCTTAATCTACTTGCTTTAGGATGTATTTGCATGTATTAATTTAACTGTGTAGCTTTTATTAACATTTTACTTTCAGTTTTGTCAATAAGATAATTTCTTTCGACAATAAAGCATATTGTGCATTTGAATAACATCTTAACATTCGCTAAATGGTACTATAGCTATAGTTTTTCCTGTAAAAAGGACAATTAAACAATTTACGACTTTTGGTCGACAAGCATTACTTTAAAAACAGGTATTAGTTTGCCTAAGCAAATAAGGTGCATCCAATAAACCATTAAAGAGTTTGTACACAAACACTAAATCATGGCATAAACCTAAGTCCGACAATCCTATTTATGAGTTCTAAAATCGAGTCTCCGATCAAACGTTATTCCTAGATCCTGAATTGTTGATGCTCCAACCAGTAATCAGCATTAATATCGTAGACATATTGAACGACGTTTTAGGCTCTGGAAAAAGTAATTCTTGAACACCTGAAATATTCAAACAAAGACCATTTTGCCAGTCTGTTCAAGTCCCTCTGAAAATCATTACATGTCAAAATAAAATTTAAATATATACCTGCTTATTGAAAAAGATGAACAAAAAAGGTGGAAGACTGTTTCAGAAAAACCTGATCGAAAAAATTGTATACGGCAGCCCAACCAAGTGAATGAAGAGAAGACCGATTTTAATTTAGGTATGGCCAGGAAAAAAGAACCTATATTTTTTATCAGGTTTTGATAAAGGGGTGTCACCTGATAACTTAAAAAATAACTGCGCAATAACCTAAAATGTATTTATAACGTACTCAGGACGAAAAGCAGAAGGGAGAGCTACAAAAGGATGTAATGTCACCTAAATGTGGGACAAAGGAATTATAAAGAACCATTTTTTACATATTCGACGATGTCCGATATTCCAGGAGAAATCAGTACGAAAAGCAAATAAATAAGTATATTTCAACAAAATGTGTGTTCTATTAGCCCGCTACTTATTCTATGCGTGATGCCATGGGGGTTTTTTAGCAGACCACGAAGGTCGAAACCCTAAGTACTAGGTACCGTGGTTGTTTTAAATAAAGACAGGAAAAGTTTATTGATGCGGGATTTAAAGACTTGCAGATTAGGAGAAGGAAAGACATTTGCTGGTAACACATTCCATAAAAAAAAAAGGAGCGAACAGAATGGGAGATCCTTAGTCTTTGCAGTTGGAGGGTGAAAGGAATGCATGTAGGTCGATGATCGTGTCTCGCTGACAGAAATGACTAAGGAGGGCATAATGGATGATAATTCATCAGAACAGAATCCGTGATAGTATCTGTAAAACAGTAAAACAGACAAGATTGTGTCATAATGGCGTTAAACTGGATAAGGTCCTCGGTTAGGGATAAAGTCATTACTCTATGCCTATCATCAATTTCAGTCTTGGAGTCAGGTTTGGGAAATTGTATATTAGAATGGAGTGTGCAACAGCATATAGCTGTGAATAGGATTGCTGGTAGAAAAATGCAGATCATTGATGTGCAGGAGGAATAGGGTAGGTGCCAAAACTGAACCCTATGGAACTTTACAGTTCCATGATTCAAGTACGTTCGAAGAACCGTACAGGTTGGCCAAATAAGCGTGCAAGGTACTGTATTTTAGAAACTACTCATTGTAGACATTCGCGGTAAAAAATTGTACTACTAAATTGGCCAAAAGAAAAGTTATTTTCAGGTTTCTAAGATGGCTGCTGGGGCCGTAATCGCCATCGTGGAATTTCAGAAAGTTTCTCGGAATTTCGCTCTAGTAAGATAACAAAAAAATATGCGCTTTTTAAAGCTGAGGTAAATTAAAGTCTTTTTTATTAAACACTTTTTGCCCTATCTCTAAAAATTGTTGAAAGGAGCTTTTCTTGGGCAACAAAACCTACCTCATTAGTGGTGATTGTTATTTGGTAAACATTAAATCCATTGGTATTACTTTTTTTTTCATGAAAAAATAGCAAAATGATACCCAAACAAGCTAGTGAAAACCGAGTCTCGATATTTTGTTTTTAACCTAAAATATTGGTGAAAGATGTGAGAAAATTCAATGGATTTTGATAAGTTTTTTTAATTTGTTCTCCAAATTTTAGAAATACCATTTTGAAAGTTTATTCGAAAAATGCTAAAAAGTAAATAACGTTCAAAGTAACTTTTTAATCAAAAAAGGCGTATAGTGTGTATATAATAAAAAGCAGGATATGGAAGATAAAACATAATGTCTAATAACATTATTGGAAAGAAACGTCAAATTTTATTTAAATGCAGTATAATTTATTTGTTGCACATGTTAGACTTTTAAAATGCCTTGTACAAATGATAAAGCTGTTGACATGATTGTTGATTATTTCGATGGTCAAAATGCGGCTATAGCTCAAAAAGTATACGCGGCTCTATATCCAAATCGCAGTCCTCGCGACGTGCTAATTTTCCCCGCTTAGTACAGCCTTTACATAGCACTGGTAGCTTTCGACCCACGTTCCGAATAAAAATGAAAAAACTGAGCAAAATATCATTAACGTTTTGTCATATATTGAATTTAATCCCCATGTTAGTACTAGAAAATTGTGTCTCGCCTTGGGCATATCACGTACTACTGTTCAAAAACTTTTGAAGGATCATAAGTAATTTCTAATAACACTAGAAAATATATTCCTTTGAATGACCCACAATGTATTTTTTTCAGTTTTAGACTGCACCCATGCAGTCAATATGCATTAATGCATTATTGGTCTGCGGTTAATACTCATTTTATGCGCGAAGTTCAATATCAAGGACGTTGGAGTCTTAATGTATAGTGTGGCATCCTGGGAGGCAGTATGCTCAACCATATTTCGTCGATCGACCACTAAATAGTAACGTGTTTCTAGATTTTTTGGTCAAACAATTACCGATTTTGTTAGAAAATGTGCCATTGGAAATACGGAAAATTTGTTTTTGCAACTGGACAGTTGTCCAGCACATTTTATTACAAATGTGCGAGAACGTCTAAACGCAGTATTTCAACAGCGTTGGATTTAAAGAGAAAGTCTATTTCCATAGCCACCCAGATCCCCAGACTTAACCTGTTTGGATTTTTATTTATGTGGACGTTTAAACGACATTGTATTTCAAACTCAACCTACAACTAGTCAAGACCTGGAAAACAGAATTCGGAATGCAATTCGCATCCTATCAATTGCCGAAATTGAAGCTGCAGTTTTTCCAAGCAAGCAAGGCTTCAGCAAGCTATGGACAGCAAACAAAGAAAATTTCGTAAAAATGTGAAGATAACGTTTTCAGAAAACTCCATTGAATTTTTTAATTAAATCTTCTTTCACTGATATTTTAGGTTAGGAAGTTAAACGGAAAAGTCAGGCAGCAGAAACAATCAAATTTTATTTTTTAAAGAAATTTTGCAATTTCTGGCGTAACGTCTAGTGGCGACATACCAAATTACAATCTTCACAAATAAGGTACGTTTTCTTGCCCAAGAAAAGCCTCATTCAACGACACCAAGTTTGTTGAAATCCGTTCAGCCGTTTTGAAGTTACAGATGTTTATTTTCAAAAACATTTGATCACCCCCACCACTTTATTTTTAGATATAGGGCAAAAAGTGTTTAACAAGAAACACTCGAATGTACCTCCCCTTTAAAAGCATATATATCTTATTGTTATCCTAATATGGCGGAGTTCCAAGAAACACCACTTTTTTAAAGTAAAATGGCGGTTAAGCTCCGAGGCGGCCATCTTAAAAAGCTGAAAATAATTTCCAGGGTTTTCTTTTGGCCACTTTAGTTAAAAAAATGTTTTACCCGCAAATCTCTACAATTGGTACAGTACCTTGCAGACTTATTTGGCCACCCTGTGCCATTGTATATCTGTAAAGAAGACCTGTACAGTTGAGAAGTATTCACATTGCTTCATTTTGATTCGCATATTTTTAATTGTATTTGTCATTCGGCATCGGCATATTTTGTTATATATGGTAGATTAATATAAGTTGAGAAGAAAATATTGGGTTTTAATATTTTATGAGGAAATGTGATTAAATTAATTATTATTAATTATGTTTGTCGGTCTTGTAACAGCTTAGAAATATTTTGCAGGTGTTGTACGTCTTATTTTTTCGTTTTGAGGACCAAATCTATGCTTACATATCTCTGATCATATGTATATTATATAGGTAACTAAAGAAATATAACTAAAAATATTTGTAGAAACATTTTATGAATAGTTTTAAAATAAACTAAATATTTGTAAACAGTCTAGTTTTAAAAATGTTCTAATAAAGTCCGGTGGTAAACTATTAGGTTGTAAGAATGTCTGAGGGAGTAATGACTGGGAGGAGGTCAATCAGACATTGTAAAACTTTTAAAGTGCACTTACAGATCCTCATCCAGATATTCGAAAGATGTATATGTATATATATATATATATATATATATATATATATATATATATATATATATATATGTATATATTTATATATATTGTAGGTTGTTGGCTGTGGTTCCAAATAAAATTCAGAAAAAAATGTCCCGGTGGCCGGCGACATTGGAAGACTGGCCAGTCAATTCTATACCACGTGCTTGTTTATATAAGAGAATAAACAAGGACTTTATACCTGGAATGGCACCGTAATGCCCGAAAACTGAGGAAAATCGATAAATATACAAACAGCAGTGTTGGGGTATCTCCTTCTCTTTTATCTTATGAAGTTAAATGACAAGAAATGCGGATTATATATATAGTTTGTTTTTAAAGATTATTTTATGCTGAAAATGAAAACAAATTAGCTCTATACAGTTATCTGTCTTGAAATTAGGGGTTGAACCATAGAAAAGTAGATCCTTAAAGAGAATACCTGCAGTATGGCAGTTATTTTAACAAGAATTAACAGGTTGAAAAACATCGCGCATTATGTTTTTAGGCTTTTTGTTTTTAATACATTTTTAAGTATGTTTAGCTTAATAATGTATTATTAATAAAATGATATTCTTGTAATTATTTTGAAGTTTTTTTTTTGTAATTATATGTGTATCCCCATTTGATTATTTATTGGAAAAACTCTATTTCCTTTATGAAAAAGTGTAGGCAAATTTTATGACATATGAAAAATATTTACATAAAAATACAAAATTAGAAGTAGGGGGCAAAAAAGAAGCACTTAACCAGACAGTCCGGACTTGTTGCTGCATCTGTGTATTACTGTAGTGTGCAAATTGAGACTTCTCAGTGTTTCTAGACAGGGTTAATCAAGTTGTTTTGCCAAATAATTTCATTATTATTTAATGTTAACAGTAGCAGCAAAAAGGATTTTATTGATATTCTAAATTCTTATAAAATGTGAATGTAGACAGTTTTGTATTTCGTGCAATTTTTTTTAATTAAATTAAAAACGTAGCTGAGCACAGGAAATCCAAAGAAGGAACATGATCAGACAAAACAATGAACATTTAAAATGTGTTAACGTCAAAGGGTGGGTTATTTCACCCCTTTTGGGGATTTAAACCATGAGAAAAAAGATTTGTCATTCGAATCGACCAATATCGCCAAAAGGGGTGAAATAACACATCCTTTGTAATGTAATAATGATAAAAAAATTCATAAATACTTCACCTTTACACCACCTTCAATAGTGTCAATTTTGGGAGTCACAAAAGACCAATCCTCATTACTTAATAGCTGAAATAAACTATTAACACACACCTGGCTTATTAGCTAGTGTAATTCTTTAAGGTTATAGGTTATTTCCACCATGGTGGTCACACATAACATTACTAATATTAACAAATGTGGATTCAAAGACTTTGATTCTTCTTTGCCCTATAAAAAAAAAGTTGAGTAAAACTATAAGTATTTAAGAATAGGAAACGGCTGTGTACACGTAGCGATAAAATGGGAATGTTTAATACTTAATAATAAACTTATGTTTTCCAGTTAGCAAGGGTTGTACTTGGATGTAACAGAAATGTAAGGTGGCAAGGTGGTATTATTTTGCTCTAGCTGAAATGTGGGATGTTCTAAATTTTTTAAATAACGAGTATACTTTTTCACCGCCTGAAATTGGTAATTTTATTGGTGACATCATCAATCGACTGAATTTTTTTAAGAAAGGAAATGCATATCATCTCACTTTTTTTGTAAAAACAATTTCTGTGTTTCCAAGTTTTTGACAAAACTAAGTTAGTTTTAGATGGTTACGTTGAATACAAAACACATGACAATTTTTTTCATAATTTTACTTGTATATACTGAATTGTGATAAAAAAACATGTGAGAAGGTACTTCTAGTGGTCATTAATAAGTATACCAAATTTCAGCTCTTTGTATCTAATAGAATTGTTAAAATCTGTAATTAAATTTAAAACCTAATTTGTCTATTTTTTGTGCAAATTGGCCAAAATAAGTTTTATTTTTTTTTAAATATAGATTTTTTGATTCTCTTCAAATGGCACTATTTTTTTTTAATTTCCAAATTAAAAAAAACAACTTTTACAAAATTTGGTTTTTTTATGTTACATTTATTTATCGATAGTTGGTAATGCTAGCTAGTTTGCGGTCATGCGGACTCCTGCCAGAACTTCTATTTATGTAGCAGTCTTGAACATAGCCTATATGACTAAGTTACATGTGTTGCCACAGCTAGAGCTAAAGCAACGACAAAATGATAGTATTGTTATTTCAAGATAAAACTCACGAACAGGAGAATATAGTGTATGTGTTTAGTTTGGATACAAATATTTCACTAAATTACTTCAAATATTCATTTACCTAAGCAAAAATAGATACTGTTACTTTAACAAGAAAAAATCAAGGTAGTTGGCGCAAGCTTTACAGCCTTAATAGACAAGAAGCCCCTACTTATGACTTGATAAATTACTAACAGACATATGCATTAAATATTAGGCGATTTAGTAATATTTTATTGGTTTTCTCTTACTTTCCTGCATTATTTAGCAATAACTTGTTACATGTTAAAGAGCTAGTGTTCAGCACACTTTTACAAAATCACTCATCAATACTAATACTAATATTACAAAAAAAAATAATTTTCTTAAATCATAAACAAATTTATATATTTAGATGTTTAATGAATCAATCCCTTCTTCATTTTTGGTTTGTCAAGTTATAAATTAAAGAATTGTAATTAACATTACTTATTACTTAATGAATGATCATTTTTTCAATGAAAATGGATAACTAATTCCTACAGATCATAGTAGTTATTTAGTATTTTCTTTTAACTTAAACAATCATGACTTTTCACCCCAACTGAAACTGTTGTCCCGAATTATTCTGAACTGTGTATATCACTGCACCCTCAACATTGTCTGAAGTTCCAATTGTACTCGATGCTAAAAAAACATCACCATTAAATTTACTGAACAAGCTGCAAGTATCTCACTTTCTAAACTTCACTTACTGAATGGATCAACTTCAATTTCTTCATATCCTTGATGTAGGTTTTTGTCAACTTTTACTGCCTAAAATTATATATTTTTTTCATATCTGAAATCGTGATATATCAGGAAAATAAACTCTTGATTATTTTTACATAAAATTATATATATATATATATATATATATATATATATATATATATATATATATATATATATATATATATATATATATATATATATATATGTTGATTCTTAGTCCTTCAGTCTCTATTTGGATGCAAGAAAGAAGGCTTCAAAAATGCCAAATGTGATTTTGGCGAAACGTCAGCAAAACTGTTCTTTTCAGAACGACAGTAGTGAATGGATTTTACACCCGGAATGTATATATATATATATATAAATACAAATAGACAGAATTTTCAAAATAATTACTATTGCAAGACACCTTTTTAAAAAAAAAAATGTAGTTCATATAAAAATTATTATTATACCTCTCTATATTTTTGCAAATACAATTTTAATGGTTCCACATAATTGTCAAAGCCTAGAGTGCTCATAGCAAACAAAATGTCTTCCCCATTGATAGTTTTCCTTTTTTCTAAATGACATCTGTCACTGGCTTCGCTTGTTATAAAGCTGATAAATTCTGACACACATTCTTGGACACACTCCCTTGCATCTTTCGCTATCTAAAAAACAAATATTCATGGAGATATTTCTTAACAATGAGAAAATAAGTAATGGAAAATGTACCTTGTTATTTACTTTTCCAGTTTCTGGAATTGCTTTTTTCATAATTTTTGCCACATTTGCTATTGGGAGAAAACGATCTTGTTCTCTAAGGGGTGCTCCAGGTTTTTCACCATGATTTGAGTCATCTGTATTTTCTGCTGCCAATTGATCTGGATCCTCTAAAATGTTTTGAATATTTTGTTATGAAAAAAATTATTAAATTTTGTAAAAAAAAAAACACATATTAGGTATATCTACCCTATACTAGTGTACAGGGTGTCTGATTATGTTTTAAAAGGTATCCTAGAGACTTTATTACATGAGTTATGGGAGATAAGAATCATTACAATTTACAAAAAAAAAAAACAAAGGAAGATCGGAACGTTAACAAATGAGCTTACAATTTTAAATGGAACACCTTGTATAATATACGTCCGTCAAATGGGTCTCTTCTTGCTAATTATAAATATACTAGGTTTGATACCTTTATCTTTAAAGATACCCTTTGCTTCTTATTGCAGAGTTTTAATCAATTTTATCAGTTGTTTTTAAAGATATAGGTATCAAACCTGGTATATTTATAATCAGCAAGACGAGATCCACATATTGAAATAAAATCATACCACTGTTTCATTAAAAATAACAAAGTTGATGCTCTCATTGGTTAACTTTCTGATCGTCTTTTGTAGGTTTTTTTATAAATTCTAAAGATTCCGATAAAACTCAAAAACTTTTGTGGTTGAAGTTTTTTGATAACTCATATTATAATAAAGTCTCTAGGGAACCGTTTAAAATATAACCTGTACGCCAGAAATATTAAAAATCGGCCACGATAAGCTTAAAGACATATTTTCCCTATTTTTTAGTTAGGTGGCTAAAAATATATTATCACAGACTACCTACCATCCATCTCTTCGACGGAGACAACATAGGGATCTCCTAATGTATAGGTATGTGACATATCTTCAATTTTTTCCATAGATAATTATCAGATACAACGAATCTGCGTTTTCCCTACTATATGTCTTAGTTTTCTTCTTCAAAAATTAAAATTAATAGAAGCACTTATCACTAGTACTACAAATAAATGTGTAAACATAAGCAATAAAAGTAATAAAACAAAAATTCTCTTCAGTCTCTTCTTCTTTTCTACCTCTGTAGGCTCCGTAAGCTTCGCAGAAGATTTTGAACAATTATTATATAGCAACACAAGAAAACAGTATTTTCCAAATAATGAAAAACTAGCAGCCGTTTCTCTTATTTTGAGGTATTAGCTGGGTAGCGGGTACGTAACACAGACTATAAAAATAATACTGCATCTGCCTTACGACATTAACTTGGCGCAAATTTACCTAGAGTTTCTGATTTACCCTAGATCCACCTAGCGTGCTCACGGATGCTAGTTCATTTGTGAATGTTCGTTGTTTAAAGGCATGTGATTGGACACTGGTAGGCAATGCCCGAATTATAAATATAGGTATAAGTGATGGTAGTGTTCCGGACAAGAATAGAATTGGGCACGAACTGACCATTTTGAGTACTATGTTTCGGCAAGGTTTTTCCACGCCAGATATTTCCTTGAACTGTACGGGTGTGAGTCTTGAAATTATTGAGTCAATCGGGTTAGCCCGCGCATGAGGGGTTGTGGTCTCAGCGTAGTAAAGGGAGAAGTGTATACGGGTCGTGTCCGCCGTCTGACGGTGGAATCATTCTTGGGAGATAGTTTAGGGATTCCCAAAAGAATACCAGGTTGTTTGAGGCAATCTGGGAGCTGAGCGTTCTTATAAAGCAGCCTCAGAAATATACAGGCAATATTTTTACACAGGGGTAGTTTTCACCGTTGCTGGGTTTATCTCGAGGGCACAGAAAGGTTCATGAAAGTTCATGGGAACCGAGAACAGTTCATAAAGCACAGCCGATGCAAAACCAGGGGCGTTTTCGTCTCCCACAAATAATCGGTAAATAGTAAATTGTCGACAATCGACATCAGTTCCCAACCCCGAATATGAGCTCAAGACCGTTACTCGGAATGGGGTCTTTTGGTCTACTCTACTAGGGGTAGATATCACCTGTAAGTTAAGCCCATAACTGGAGGCGGCTCATATGGAGTGAAGACACAGCACCTAAATATGCGCTCGAGCGTAGAAGCCTATTTTGATGCACTTTGGAATTTTTAATATTTTAAACTCTTTACCAGGGGTGTCCCTATAACAGAAGAATGAAGTAAAGATTAACGTAGGATTCAGCCGATGCACTCACAGGTCACAGAGGAGCTGTGCGACGGACGTGAGACTTAGGCTGGAACTGTATTGGCAGGCATGGGTGCCTTCGGAAAGGTAGACGGTAGGATGATCGCCACTTTAAACATAGTTTTTTGCTCCGGAAGGGAAGGTAACACCCTAGGCTTACATTAAGATTTTCGGACACGGCTCTCCCCTGTGATGTACAGGGTTAGGCTTAATAAAGACCAATGGGTTTAATACTCATAGAGTTATAAAGGTGAAGAGGGGGCCATAGAGAGAAAAATATAGCCAATATCCTCTCTTTTCGACTATTACTTGTTTGTCAACAATTACCAATTTAGTGTTGCCAACTTTGCTAGGCAATATTAGCTATTTTGCAAATCTTTTCTTTTCTAATTATAATAATAAAGGGTTGATGTATTTTAAGAAAATCCTATTATTGTTTGTTACTAGAATTCGTAAGGTATGGGAGAATATTTCTAAAATTATTAAAATTGAGGTATAGATAATAAAACATCTCAAACCATTTAAGTTCATATATATATATATATATATATATATATATATATATATATATATATATATATATATATATTATTTTAATTGCATTTTCAGCTTCTTACATGTAGATATACATATAGATATATACAAGATATTCAGAATAAGATGAAGTACATGGGAACATTGGAAATCATGAGAGACATAAAGTAGGTTAAATAAGAAAAAAGTTAGTTTCAGTTAAATGTAAGGTTTGGGATGATACAAATTAAAGTAATACATACCGGGAGTTTTCTAAAAAATTGCAAAATGTTACTTTATAAAACTATAAATTTTTTAAATCTATTTTATTCAGATAGGCGCTCTAAATATAACGAACACACATTTAAGACACTTTTATAAAGTTTTTTCCACAAGTTGTTATATTTAGAAAATTGAACTTAAAAACCGAACCTACTATATTTGATATTGTACACGTGGCCGCCTTTTATGAAAATTGAGGATCCACAAATAAGTACCAAAATTAAATTGAGTAACTTTTTGTGATTTGCCTTTTTGTTTTTCTCCTTGTCCCAAATTTTTAGTGGGTTTAGAAAAAAATTAGTCTTTTTGGAAAATCGTGCATCACCATACCACAGTAGCGGCTCGCCAGGGGACGCGGGTGAAGCGCCGCTTCACCTACATTTTCCAATCAATTTACTTAAAAATAACAATATTGTTAAAATATTAAGCATTTTATAATTTATATTTTTATTATAAAAATGTAGAATGTTTTATATAAATTCACATTATTTACTTAATTATACAATTATTTTCTATCACAACCAGTGCGTTACATACTCTAAAAATAATAATGACTTAAAAGCGTAGCGCGCTGAACACTTTTTTATAAGAGCGGCCCGTTAAGGAATCATAATCAGCAGTAACAAATTGCGCATCACACTCCCCCCGCACGCCGGCTTTTGCGCTTAGATTTGTTTACGGCAGTTGCTATGGCAACGCAATGGTGAATATCCGTAAGCCAAATAGAGATGGGAGCGGCATAAAACTGCTGCTGCAGGTTGTTATAAAATTAATGTAAATTAGTGCGTTCGGATCGTCGGAGGCGTAAGCAGTTTTGCATTAATCGAATCGAAATTAGCTTTAAAATATAGGTACATAACTATTTTTTTAAAAACAAAAAATGTATTTAAAATCTTAAAAATTCATATTATTTCCCCTATATATTAAAAAACGCTCCAAAGCTATGAATAATAAACATCATACAAAAAAGTTTAAAAATAGCCATTTTGGGCGTGGCACCCCGAAAAATGTTTACCTGTGGTGCTGTGCACCTAGCTACGTTGCGCTTCACCCGTTTTTAAATACATGCTGCCATACCATAGATATAAATCACCTGCACAAGGAAAATACCGGGTTACAACTTGTTTGTAATAACTCAGAATGTCGCTGAATACGTCTGACCTTGGATTCGTGCTCAGTGCCTTAAGGTGTACTCATGTACTTCACTAAAATCAATCAAACTTAGCGGTGATGCTTAAAATTCTCATCCAGAGTTAATATAAGTTAGATATTGGAGATGTATAGGTGCCTATGTATAGTTAGTTCTAGCGTTATTTGAAAAAGTCTTCTAACAACGGTTCTAGGGTGTGGTTTGAGCTCTTTTCTTAATTTTAGCCCCTCTATTGAATACACTCTACCTCTAAAAAAAATCTTCAAAATCTGTAATGCCGCTAATAACGAGAGGCTAAATGCTCTGTAGTTCCATAGCTTTTCTAAGTAAATGCAAAATTCTTTACGTCAAAAATAAGGGGTAACCAAAACGCAGTTCGAAAACTCATGGAATTATATATTATTTAGCCGATAATGTTCATACGACTTATTTATTTGAAATTTGTTAATAATCCGTCACATGCGGAACCGTACCCACCGTTTTTTACTTTACCTAACCTAGCAACAGAACAGCTACAGCTATAAAATTAAAGAAAAGCTGTAGCTAGGTTGAGTTCTGTAAAAATAATATCATATTGTATGATAATATAAAGAATGTAAACACTACAGAACTATTCAAACAAAAAAAACCTATTATTTAATATATATATTTTTTGTCACAGTATACTAATATGGAAAATTATCGCAAAGGAAAAAATGAAGAGGAGCCTCTAGATCAACAAAGAATTCCTATTCCCGATTTGCCCAAAAATGTTTTATGGATGCAAGTATGTTTTTACTGTATATACCCAATGAACTTATAAATCCTTATATGATCAAAAAAAATTATATATATATATATATATATATATATATATATATATATATATATATATATATATATATAAACAGGTTTGTGATTAGGGCCCCAAAACTTCTAATGTCTAACAATTTAATCTGACCTAACCAAACTTAACTTTTAATATACTGGTATATTTTGAGGCCCTGATGACAAACCTGTTTTTTTTGTGGTTTCTTCAAGGATTGATTAGATTTTTTAGTTATTTATCTTTGTGAGTAACTTTTGATTTTTGTGTGATCTTTGTCAAAATAAAGCAAAACAATTTTAATTAAACTTCACCACTACCTTGATTATTTCAGATTTTACATGCTATGGGTTGTTCACGTATTTCACTGGTAAATTTGGTGCACAATGATTAAAGCTAGGTTTATACAGCATATAAAATAAAATAAGAGATGGTCAACTTTTATCTTCCTATTTTACTTTATTTCCAAAATATGCCTGTGCATTGCATCTTGGAACTATGATATTGACAATTACACTGAATATTTTTGTATTTCGATGATTTGTGTATATTTTTAAATTAAAGTTATGATAAAAAAATGAATCCAATATGTACAGCAGTTAGCAGTATTGAATAACTGGCAAAATTGTCTATTAGGTTTGGCAGCAAATGTTTTTTTATTTCTTCTCATATTTTATTTTATATTATCTTATTTCCTGTATAAACCGACCTTCAATCCTTGAATTGAAAACAAATTCATAAATTGGGATAATTTGGATTCCTAGTTCAGATTTGAGACCAATGCCTGAAACTATAGTGGTATATTTAAAATCATCAAAATCATCATTTTGGAGTCCAAAAAAAAACATTCTCCGTAGTAATATTAGGTAAAAATAATTAACAATGCTTTTTTTCAATACACAGGTCAGAGGAGGTAGTAAAATAAGGAACCTTTTAGAATATGCCCTGAATAATTTTCCAGATACCAATACAATTGTATGGACAGGCTTTGGACCCTCTGTAGGCAAAGCTATTACTTGTGCAGAAATTATGAAAAGGGAGTATAAGCAACAGTTACACCAAATTACAAAAATGTGTTATAGGAAGTATGATTTTCATTGAAACTTATTTAATTATATTAAAACTTTCTATTTTTGTTCTTTTTAGTGTTGATGAATTTTGGGATCCCTTGCTGCCTGAATTGGATCAACTAGTAGTTAAAAGAAAGTTACCTATGATACACATCTGTTTATCATCAGAAAAATTGAATGAGAAAGAACTGGGGTAAGACTGGTATAGGATATAGGGATGCCAGCAGTCCTGAATTAAGATTAAACAAATGTGATATTTAAGGTTTTATTTCCATCATACTATGTCTTACAGTTCTTTTTACCTACCCATTTTTTATGTACATTCATTAGAAAAGTATTGATCCTTGTACAATGTTTACTAGTATTTTCTATTTAAAGCCTAGTCAAAGATATGCTAATATAATTTCTATAAATATTAAAATTCATTTAAAGATTTAAAAAAACCCATTGAGAAAATTTGCATTGCCTTTACCAGAGTACTTCTGAACATGCAAGCCTGTTTAAAATTGGCATATAATTTTTAATTGAATGTAGGAACTATGGTGTAATTGTTGCTATCAAGAATACAGGACAAATCAGGCCCAAATTGAAAACTGTGACTAGCCCTGATTAAATTTCTTCAAAGAGACTTTACAGCTACAAAATTACTGAACACTGGCATGTGCAGAAAACAGCATGCCAATCTGGCCAAAAAAAAACCCTTATGGAATTTGTTGACCTGTACTACAAAAGTAATAAAAATTGAGATACGACAGACAGCATGAGGTAAATAACAGGAAAAATACCTCAAAAATGAACATGTAAAAATACAAATACAATTCTTAGTTAGGAAACACTCTGTACAGCAAATTCCAGTGAGAGGGGGTAGGGGGTAGTTTCTCAATATGCTATTGACTCAAATAGCAAATTTTGATGTCAAGGAGACAGAAGAAAAGTTTTAGTTATTTATTATACGGAAAAACTAGAAAGGTGTTTGATTTAATAAGGTAGATTGTTTTATTGTTTATTTTGCCAAACTAAAAATAATATCCAGAAGTGTCTTAAGAACTGCTACTGATGAAAAGATTTTTCTTAATATGCTATAGATTCAAATAAAAAAATATGATGTCACAGAGGAAAGAGTTACATAGAAGAGGGAAAAAATGTTTGTTATTTATTGTATCAGTTTATGAATTGTTATTTATTTACTCTTTTAAATAAAAACGAATCAGCTTTTCACTCAGTCTTCCCGATATTTGACTGAAGGTACATGTAGACATATATATTTTCGATATTACACTAGCTTTTCAAAACATATATGTTATTTTCAAAAAAAGTGAACTTTTATTGGCAAAGTTGAAATAGTTAATATTATAAAAGCCTATATTAATAGAACAACAAAATTAATAGAAAACAGGAAGCTCTTTAAAAGTACACATATAGATAATAGATTTTTCTTAATATGGTGTAGATTCAAATAAAATAATATGTCACAGAGAAAAGAGTTACATAGAAGAGAGAAAAAATGTTTGTTATTTATCGTATCAGTTTATGAATTGTTATTTATTTACTCTTTTAAATAAAAACGAATCAGCTTTTTGCTCAGTCTTCCCGAAAGGATATTTGACTGTGAAGGTACATGTAGGCATATATATTTTCGATCACACTAGCTTTTCAAAACATATACTTTATTCTCAAAAAAAGTGAACTTTTATTGGCAAAGTTGAAATAGTTAATATTAAAAAGCCTATATTAATAGAACAACAACATTAATAGAAAACAGAAAGCTCTTTAAAAGTACAAACATAGTATGTCGAAGTAGGAATTGGCAAAGACAAGTCATCAGCATATCGAGTAACTGTGCTTGGTGAAGGGGTTAGCTCTGTCTCTGTATTTGCAAATTATGTATGTTAAGTAAAAAAAAGTGAGGTTAGAATTTAGAGAGAATTTTATTAGTAATAAAAGAGAGGATCACTACTGCTGGCTTTGCACCATTTCTGCTCATATCTATAAGATAAAGGGGGTGTTTAAGAGGTAACTGCTAGCCCAAAAAGAAATGCCATTATGTGAGACAACACAGCAAAATAATCCAAAGCAAATTTTTTGCCCAGATAAAGAATGTTTATCAAATTTTAGGTTGTCAGTGTTGGTGCCTAGAAATTCGCCTACGCTCTGGATCTGCAAGGGTAGTGTGATCACAACAAAACCATCTATAGCATATTTGAATCTGGCAAATGCCTTTCTTGCCCATATTAAGAGATTAAAAATCCGAATCACACAATCATCTAATTGTTAATATCTCTCCAATCCAAATTAATCTGATTTCACACATTATGAATGTCATCCTCTGTGTGATGCATCCTCAAACCTCCACAAAAGTTAAATTGACATATAGTAGAAAAGGAGAGGTCCAAACCATTGCAGCACCATACACCTGAAGCCATACATGCCAAGTATTCACAGTAACAAGCTGACTGACAATCAATTGCTTTTTATAAGTCACAGAAAACCATCATGACAGCTTTGTGTGCACTGATACCCTGATAGTCTCCTTCCAGGAACCTGAAACTAGTATCACTGAAAAAAGTATCACAAGTGCCCTTTTTGGATTCAAAGTCAAATTGGTTAGTATGAAGGATTTTTATTTCCTCTAGAAAGGACACCATACAATCTTTAACAAGTAAAGAAAATAAAGATCTATGGGTCTAAAATCTAAGGGATCATCAAGTACATCTTTTTTATAAAATGTAATCATTGGAGCTCTCTACTGACTGGTTGGGAAGTATCCATTTATCTAAGAGTGATTTTTGGCTTCAAATACATCCTGAATAGCTGATGAAGAAAAAGATACGAACATCCTGATTTGAAATTCTATCTTCACCACTTTTTTTTATTAATACCATTGCTGTTTCAATTTTTTTTTTCATCATTACAGGTATTATTCTTAATTAGCACACACGTGCTGATATCAGAATACATATAATTTCATTTGTCACTTTAAGATTACGTTTAAAGTTGAAAAGTCGCAAATAGCAAACCATAGAATTAAGATGTCACAGCATCACAGATTAGAATAGTTAAGTAAGACCGTCTATATAAGTAGGTTAGTTTACATAAAATTTTAAATCTCTCACAAACAATCCATAGCTAGATCTGTCTTTAATTAGACTTGGTACATTAGCATTA
The DNA here is from genome assembly GCA_030620095.1 of Kuschelorhynchus macadamiae. Lineage (NCBI taxonomy): Eukaryota > Metazoa > Arthropoda > Insecta > Coleoptera > Curculionidae > Kuschelorhynchus > Kuschelorhynchus macadamiae. The sequence continues at coordinate 778,082 of JAUTXW010000536.1, read as the reverse complement.
AATGTCTGAATAGCTCTTATAATAGGATTATTCAATCTATGGTTGGTGTATTATTTAAATATAATGGCCTATTGTTTTTATGTAAGCAAGTATTCGAGAGAGCTCTTTAAGATTAGTGGGGCACAGGAAGAAAGATTTTATAAGTAGTTCATCCACCTGAAGCAGTTTGCTTATTAAATAGAAATGCCTTATTAGAAAACTATGGTTAAACCAAATATTAACATTTGCAAGCACTCTACAATAGTTCTAGATACACAACACTAATAAATATACCTTTGAAGCAAAAAAACTGTTATCTACCTTAAATTTTTATAGACGGAAAATGGAGATGATTTATTAAAAATATGTTTAGTTCTATTTATATTTAAATATTTTGTTTCTTGGTGCGAAACAGCCAAAAAGTTTGATAAACGTTACAAGCCCGACAAATAGTATCATAAATAATCATCAATTAGCTTTTTAAATATAATATATGCGGTTGAAACTACATCTACTACCTGTTCTCGAGGATATAAAAGAGCACCTCTACTTAAGGAATTAATTAAATTATAGGACTCCTCTACAACATAAGGTTCATTGAGAGTTAAGTTTTCTTTGCAAAAAGTACAACTGTTCTTCCGTATCAGATTGTGTAACTATGATTTTAGATAATAAATTATTAACATGTGAAGAATTTAAATTATTGTCTAATTACTGTGTTTCACATTCAGGAGGTTCGAAGAACTGATTTATATTAATGTCCCCATAATGTCTAGAGTTTAGAGATAACATAGACTGAAAAGTCTTTTTTGTGATTCATATAGCTGTCGAACTGAGATATGATAATGACCACCAAATAAAAAACCATTGCAATTACAGATGATTGCATACCCTCATTTTTCTAGTTTACATGTCAAACATATTAACAGGTTTCATCTTTCAGTTAAATTATATGTATTTAAAAATGTTTTTTCTTTAATATAAAACGTATTGTGGAATGCCAGCACACCGAAAAAGTTGAGGTAGATGACAATTTTTTTTGCTTGGAAGGTATTTTTATTGATGCTGTGTCTTTAAAACGGTCCTAGGCAGACTAGTCGACATGTTAAGATGCATAAAAATTCAAAATTAAAGAGCAAATCTAGTACAAAAATATGACAAGACAAAGCCACTTCATGGGATGCAATTTCAAATGCTTATTTATGTGTTCAATACTGCTACGTTTTAATGCGTTCATTCACCGAGGAACCAGTATGACCAAGTTTTCCAGCTATGTCGCGAATTGACACGCAGACTGATGGATTTGAAACACATGTTTTTTACCAACTAGGGACACTAAATTGTGAAGATCCCAAAAGTGTGATTTTTTTCAAACATTTTATTTTGCTGCCATTTTATTCCGCTATCTTGAATTCGTATCACTATTGATGCACCATCTTGGATTCATACTAAAATTTTATCACTTCATTCATACATAAAACTTGATTTTTGTGCAAAACTACAGGTAAATTGGATAAGTAGTTTTTAGGTAATATTTTTTTAACAATTCACTAGGCTGTCATTTGGTTTGATCGTCTTGAATTAGTAAGAATATTTTTTCGTTTCTATGTAATACTTGATTTTTGTACAAAATTTCAAGTCAATTGCGTAATTAATTTTTTTAGTAATAATTTTTTTAACATTTCTCTAGGCTGTCATTTGAAACTCTAACAATGTATTGAATTTTAGTTTAGTTTTGAAATTTCTGTTGTTTCATTACAAAATTAAAATCAAATATACCTGGGTATTTCAAAAATCATGCACCAGCTTTTGAAGGAAAATTCTTTGTAAGAAAATAAGATAAAAAATTCGCTGATTAAGTTCCAAATCTTAATCAGTGAATTTTTTAACCTCACAGGTATCTAAGGGATATATTTTTAAAGTATTCAGCAGTTTTTATTTTTAACCTTTATCCTTGACTTTAAAAAAAATGGTACACCAATTACTTTTTAAAAAGGTACTGGTTTTATAGTTTAGAGCGAGTAAAAGTACACAAAAAATGTCTAAAAATTGTATTTTGTGATCGATACGTCGTTTTCGAAAAAAAAAACAAATTCTATTTTGAGCCATGCCTTAATTTCTGAATTTTCGCGTCAGTCATCAAACGGAGACAATTGATCAAATGATCAATTCCATCCGGAACCACCATCCTCTTTGGCAGATCTGAATAGGGGGTAGGAGCGTTAAGGTAACAAAGTAAATTAGCATTAAATAGATGGTTAGAGGAAAGTTTGGACTGCCTAAAGGTGCAGGTTGGCGAAGCAGTTCATTCCCTGAATCCGTTAGATCATAATGCGACACTGTTCATACTAAAAAAACCTGTCATTGTATAGGCAAAATACATTGCCCAGTTTGCCTGAATGGTGAGACATTTCTGCATGGTTCTTAGAAATAAGAACATGTTCTGGTCTACTTGTCAGGTCTTCCATCAATTACTACTACTAACACCTTATTAGACTATTTCTCATACATTTAATGAATTAATTTCATTAATCTCATTTCTTGTTAACCTTAGATTGACTTATTTTTAACTTATTTTTTTTAACCAGTTCTAAAATGAATAGTTTATATAGAGTTTCATAAATTTTCAGGTACCAGGCTCCCGGGGATATAGTCCATTATAAAGGTCAAAATAATGAACAAAGCACACAAAAAAGGCAAAGCAGTAATAGGAATTATAATAAAAACAGAAATAACACTTCTAGTAAAAAAGATAATTTAACTAGTAATAACTAATAATAATAAAACATACTTATAAACGGTATTTTTATTATTGCGTCTGATAAAACCCACCCATTTAAAATATATTATTGCTAAACTAAAATCATTACCCTCAAAGTACAATGCTCACATTTCTAAGTGTGGAACCAGATAGCCAGTGGCATTCAAAGCCTAAATATTATATACAAATTGTGGGTGGAACATCTTCTGTTAAGAATACTATTCAAAGGAGTGAAGTGTCATCAAAAGATAAAAAGTACTTTTAGGGCAACAGAAAATACTAAGTCTCCTATAGACCAAATTTTAACTAATAACACAAATTGTGATAGTAGCCTTTATAATAGTTGTAGATCTGATCATAAGAAGTTAAAAATTAATATTTTAGAACTTAAAAAAAATGTGATATTAAATAAGAAAGGAATAAGAAATTGAAAAATAATAAAGTTCTATATTTAGTAAAAACATAATCTCTTTTGATGACCTGATTGAGGCAATCCAAAAGAGTAAAAAGTCACAGCTTAAAATATAGGGAAGATAATGACTGGATTATTAAAGACTACTTAGATGAAAGTGAGTGATAAATTAAAATACAATTAGCTCTTGCATTTTCTGAGCAAAAAATAGTTGAAAAAACGTATATTTCGAATCTAATTGATTCAGGCAGGAATTAATAAAAAGAAAAAATCAAACAATGGGGCCAAAGGCTCAAGTAAAACTTCGAGCCTCCTATATTATCAGAAATTTCGTAGAAAAAAAAAACGAAGTAAAATAAAATATAAATCAAATTACCTCTCAAACTGCACTGGTTAAGCATCTAATAAAACATTTTAGCACAAGAATAACTGAATTATTATGAACTAATTACTAATATCTAAGTAGAGGTCTGCCTAAATTAGTAAATTCTGTTTATGTTTACATATTTAGAATATTCAACATTTAAAATCGCTAAAGATGAAAAATTTTCTTCATTTAATAAGTTTCACAAATAGGATTTCAATCATTTTAAAAATGATATCTCGTCGTCGGATGCATTATTTAGATGAATTGTTTACAAATTAGCAATATTTCAATATTTGAAAAAGTTAAAATATTGCTATCAATTAAAAAATTAACATTTTTTGTGGTTCCATAGAAATGTTATTAGATTCGCAAAGTTTTTTAAATTGCACAACATCTATATTATGTTCTCTATTGTTTAAACTTAACTTACTACATTCATTTGATTGTTCAGTAAAAAACACCTTAAACTATATATCATATGATTTGATTCTCGTTTGTGCAGGTCTTTCATCAAAAAACTGTTTTCTCTTGCGAACTCTTGATATCTCATCCATGTACAAGGTATTTGGCTGAAATTTTTTGGGCTTCTTCCTCTGTTTCATCAAACTGTTCTCTAAAGTGTTTTACAAATTCAATTAAACCATTATACAGTGAGCAAGCTGCTGTTAAATTCGTTTCAATTTTTGCAAAGATGTACTGGTAGCAATTTATCCTGTCCAAAATTCTCTTCGAAATTAATTGTGATGAAGCCGGATCCCTGTTACAATTGGGTCCTAGGCTCGATCCTAATGGTAAAATACACCACACGTTTGTTGATAAATACGTAAATAATACAATTATCAGTATAGTTTTCTACAGAAAATCGGTACCTTAAGGCAAAAATAGATTTTGTCACTCATATCATAATAATACGTTTATTATTTACTCAAAAGAGAACAAAAGCGTACAATGTTGTGTACCTGACAATGATTTTTACAATTACAGATAATAAAGTGCAGCTTAATACGTAACAAGTACCGATTCTTTCTTGTGCCGGGTGCAAATTATCCCGCAGATAAAATTATGTTTGCGTTATCTGAATGGTTTGGAGACTTCGGGGGTACGTAGCAGATATTTCCTATTTGCAGAAGACATGGCTCTTGTCCATCAAGGGGGTAATTTAACAGATGAAATGAAATTAACACATCTTATCGTTGCCACTATCTTTGGTTAATAAAAAATAGATTGCAAATGAATATTGCCCAAAATAAAAAAAAAAGTTGTGTTTCATTTAGATAGAGTAGTTTTTTGAAGCTCGTTTGATTTTTATTCCACTCCCAGTACCCTAAAGAAGGACTACATCAAAACTATGATATAAAATTGCCCAAGACATAACTGTTATGCCAGACTTTCATTGGTAGTATGTTTTTACAAAAAGTACGTCTTGAGAAGTTGAAGGTTTCTTAGTTGACTATGGGTAAAAAAGGGTGTTTCAGTCAACTTTTCTTATAAGACAATCTTGGAATGGAAACCTAACTTAAAGTTTAGTATTTATGAATTTAGTTAGAGGGAAGCAATTTTTTTGGCCTTGATTTATCTGATTGCTTATTCTTACTTAGATCAAAAAATAAATAAATTACAAGAAAAAAGTAACAGGCTATATTTGCACTATACGCAAAAAAACTTTTCGGAAGGCTCTTGACGGGGTTAAAATGGGGAATGATCGGACACTTCGAAATAAAAAACACATTTCAAGACTGCTAGGGGAAAAACGGCTTTGGAAGAGGTTGACAAAGTAATTTTTCTATTATCCGATTTTGGTTTCCCGGTCAACATCACAGAACTCAGACAGACAACTTGTTAAGAACAAGATAGATAATAAAGGAGTTATTAGGGTCTTCAAAGACAACTTACCATCATCCACTAAAAACTGAACTATTAGCAGCAAACAAAACTTGCAAGAGCTGAACACATCACTTCACAAACTATTAATGCTTATTTTGATAATCTCGAGAATGAAATCAAGAATGTCGCTCCAGAAAACATACTTCGACGAGAAGAATTGAACCCTGGTTATAAAAAAGTTATAACCAAAAGAGGGATTAAATATCTAGAAAGAATTATCAATTCTTCAGAAAGCGCAATATTTTAGATGATATGTGGTAATACTGATTGAGAGGTTCTTCCTTCATATGTGTTGTACAAATCTACAAAAAATTGTAGGATACTTGGACACTAAACGACCCTAAAAGCGCGAGATACATTCGAACCTTTAGTGGATGGTTCGATATAGACAGTTTAAAAGATTGGTTTATCTTAATTCTTTCATTTTTAAAGAAAATAGAAGTTTCAAAATTATTAATCGGGGACAATCTGTCATCACATTTAAATACGACTGTTTTAAATTAAAGTAATGCAGAAAAACAACATTCGGTTAACCACTTGCCAAGTAGCCTTAGGACAATTGGATCATTAAAGCAATTTAAAAGAAGTCTTAAAAAAGTATTGTTAGGCAAAGCCTACTATAACCTTGCCGAATTTTATGCTGACCCTATTGCCTAATCTGTCTGTTTGTATATGTTATCTATCTTATGTTCTTTTTTCAGCTGTACTGTTTTGCACATACTTGTATTAAATTTACTATGTATTTTATATTGTTTAGCTTGTTTAATGTTTTAAGATTTTTTTGTATACTATATTATTTTGTAGTATGCTTTGTCAATTTCCTCGATAATAAAGTATTTTGAGTTTGAGTTTGTCTCCACCAAATACGATCTATATGACACAACCTCTCGATGTTGCCTTCTTCCGATCCATAAAAATTACATGGCGCAAAATATACATTATACAGGGATCAAAAACTTTAGCTACATCAGATTTTTCCTAGCTGTTTCTTAAGGTGATGAAATCCTTAGAAGAATCTGGCCAAAAAAATTTACAAAGTATATTCCATAAAACTGGGATAGTTCCCATAAATAGGACAAAAGTTCTACGAACAATCACTCGCATAACTGCTGAAGGGGTGGACAATAATGTCACCTCAAAGGAAGATAATCCAGTTTTTAGTTATACGTTATGGGAATTTTTATGAAAAGATTTATACCAGAAAACGTCAAGAAAAAAAAGCTGCTATTATCTGTAATATATAGAGAAAACACCCTATATAAAATGTATTGTATCAAATTCAACTTGTTGCAATAATGGGCAACCACGCAATAACCTGTTTTGCTATGTCAGCAGGTCAACCACCCACCAGGAAAGAGTATTTCAGCAGTTCACGTTGGCGAAGTCGCGCAATCAAGTATAATGCGTTGACTGATGTAATTCAAGCTGGGTGTGCTGTTGCCATAACCCTAATATTAAAGAACACGAAATTAAAGAATGTAAAAACGTGGGAACGGAAAAAGAAAAAAATTTTAACAAGAAAAAACACACAGTCTTCCGGTTCGTCTCGTCGTTATTAACGTAAGTGATTCCACGTGTTCAGTTTTGCTGCTTTATTTCGGGGGGAAGCGGGAGACTCAACCGCTCAGAGTGGAAACTAACGACCCCTCTAGAAAGAGAGCAGACGCTGTGAACGTGTGAAGCCTAGTTGTTCCTGCATTCTATCTATCTATTCTACATAGAATATTAGCGTAATGGCCGCTATGTGGCGGGAGTGGGAGGAATAAGGGGATAGCTTGAAAGAAAAGGTCATCTCGTGAGACCAGTAGTACTCTCAAGGGGCATCCAGTGGAAGCCAAGATGCATTTCGAAAATTAAAAAGTTAAACTAAAGAAAACTATAACTTGGAACAAGAAAGGACGTCCAGGACATGATTCAGAGTGAGACCAAATCCTGGACGTTGAGAGAGTGGGCTGGCAAATTATTCCAGTAGGAATAGAGCCAAAATCACTCACGTCAAGAAAAAACAAAAAGACCCAAGAAAGACTGTTAAAAGATATGAATGAGACTAGGATAAATGATGTTGAAAAAAAGAAATTTAAAATAATAAGAAAAAGCGAATCTTCTAATTCCGTTGCACAGATAACGACTCCTCATCGAATTATGAAGAGTCTTTTGGAGAAACAACATTCAAAATCACCAACTCAATTATTTTCTTTCCTTGTCCAGTACGAAAATCAATCTTACTCCGGAAAAGTGAAGAGTATCTAGATGACCTAAGCTTGAAGACGTTCTACTTTATCCTTAGCATGAGATTTTAGAAAAAAATTGGGGAACCTGCAGAAAGCCACAGACGGTCTTAAAAAGTTCCTGAAATGGAAAAATATTCTAAATTTAGATTTAAGATCTAAATATTAATTTGTTTGATTTTAATTTATTTTGTCATATACATGTTTATCCATAAAAAGAAACAAATATTGCTTTGTTTAAAATAAATATTTAAAAACCGATAAATTCACCTAAACCGCGTGAACGTATAGAATTTCACTACATACATATAACCCAGTCTATACCTTTATACAAATTCTGTAAAGTGTAATTTATCTCAATTTTTTTTTAGTCTATAAAAAAATAAATTATATCCTTAATTATTTTCCTCCATAAAAAGGTTTTATTCCTGAAAATGGAATTTTAACGAATATTTAAACATTTTATTAGGCCGCCATTTCGTTTTTCTATATTGGATTCGCACTAAAATTTTATCAGTCTATGCTTATTTAACACTTAATATTTTTGTGCCAAATTTCAAGTTAATTGGATAAGCAGTTTTTTGATACTGAATTTTTAAATATTTTTGTTTTGTTACGCCAAAATGGGTTTACATACAAAATTTACCAGTAATAAAATATGATATAGGGATATATCATACATAAAGTCCATCCGATAAGTAGTTTCTTAATCAGTCTTCCGGTTTGTCTCGTCGAAGGCAGACCTCTGTGTTATTAACATAAGTGGTTCCACGTGTTCGGTTCTGCTGCTTTATTTCGGGGGGAAACGGGAGACTCAACCGCTCAGTGTGGAAACTAACAACCCCGCTAGAAAGGGAGCAAACGCTGTGAGGCCTAATTGTTCTTGCATTCTATCCCGTTCGTCAGCCGCAGTTCTACAAAGAATATTAGCGTAATGGCCGCTATGTGGCGGGAGTGGGAGGAGTAAGGGGATAGCTTGAAAGAAAAGGTCATCTCGTGAGACCAGTAGTACTCTCAAGGGGCATCTAGTGGAAGCCAAGATGCATTAGAAGGGTTTATAAAGAAAGACAAATTTAAAGATATTGAAATACACGGGGTGATCGGGAGCTCAGAGCTCGCCATCCGGACATCCCACCGTTAACGTCCCCAAACTGGAATACGGTGTATCTCGCTCCGAGGGTCGCCGGATCAAGCGAGTAAGCCCCGGACGAGGAGCAATCTGGCAAATGGACTAGTATCCGCGCCAACAATCAAGAAACAACAACAACATAGTTTCTGAATGATTTTTTTTTTACATTTTGTGATGCCGCCATATTGGATTTTTACCAAAATGTAACCTTTTCATCGGAGTCTTCCGGTTCGTCTCGTCGAATGCAGACCTCTGTGTTGTTAGCATAAGTGGTGCCACGTGTTCGGTTTTGCTGCTTTATTTCGGGGGGAAACGGGAGACTCAACCGCTCAGTGTGGAAACTAACGGCCCCGCTAGAAAGGAAGCAGACACTGTGAACGTGTGAGGCCTAGTTGTTCCTGCATTCTATCCCGTTCGTCTGCCGCAGTTCTACATAGAATATTAGCGTAATGGCCGCTACGTGGCGGGAGTGGGAGAAGTAAGGGGATAGCTTGAAAGAAAGGGTCATCTCGTGATATCAGTAGTACTCTCAAGGGGCACCTAGTGGAAGCCAAGATGCATTTCAGAATTTAAAAGAAGAAAAAAATCAAGAGTTATTTGAAAAATTCGGGGTGTTCGGGAGCTAAGAGCTCGCCATCCGGACATCCTACCTTTTGGGCTGGAGAATGGCGCTGAAAGCAAAAAAGTGGCAGCCCACCCCATGTTGAGAAAGAAAGAGAAAGAAGAACCTTTTCATCCTCTAAACCTAACCTTTGATTTTTTTTTATTTTGATTGTGTCAAAAGTCTCTCGGATAGTTGAGCTAAGCCTCGTACAGTAGGAGAGGCCTAGAGACTGATCGAAATGGGAGACTATGATTTTCCGGGTCCAGGGACCGTAAAAACTGCAAAATATCGGAGCGAGATTTTTTCACCATTACAATATTTTCCTCTTACGAGGGAAGTAAAAACTATGGCCACACACCGGGACCTGGGCTGTCTGGCTACCCTACTTTAGGATTAAAAATTTAAATATTAACCTTTAGAGATTTAAGATATGTCAGAAATTATAGAAGATACGCCCTCGTAAAGTTCAAAATCAGCCAGTGACCCCATTTTACGGTACAAGATTTTTTCACAAAAGAACAAAAACATCACAAAGATAGATATCAAAGTTGGACAGTTGGTCATCCTGGTCCACCGTACAAAATATGTATGCCTAATTCTAGATGATAAACTAACTTGGACATCACAAATGGAACATATTAAAAGCACGGTTGTTCCAATGATTTGAGCCTTATCTAGGTGTAGGCAATACCTATCCTCATCATTACATCAAATATATAATGCTTATTTTCTATCAATAAGAATGTACTTTATTAATCTGGGGCTCTTGTGTTATAACCTTACTGCAGAAAATGCAAAGACTACATAAAACTAAATTTTTATTTAATCTCGACTACAAAACACCAACTGACTTTGCTATCACATAATTATATATATATATATATATATATATATATATATATATATATATATATATATATAATATAGCTAATAGCCATAACACAAATTTATTTAAGAAACAAATAAAATAATACTATAGGTAAGATAGTAAAGGCAAAATAATATAGTTGTATTCAGTTATGTTTCTTATGATTATTAATTGTGACTTAAATTATGTGGTTCTGTATAATAATAATGTTTAAATGTAATTAAAATGGTTTTATTGTTGTTTTCCGAGACCAACACTGTGACTTAAAGTGATTCAGTAATTATGTAAAGAAAATTATGTAAAAAATATGTTGAATAAAAATGAAATATGTTTGAATAAATAACTTAAAAAAAACTTAATTCCATAACAACTTTTATCATCAAAAATGTCGTTTTTCTGTAAGGAAACATGAAAAATTCCATAAATTACTGCACTAAATATTATAAAATGAACCCTGTCAACAAATTATTTTTGTTTCATGTTTTTTTTTGCAGATATCGCACATTTATGTCAGGATGACAAATTTTTTTATTGGTTAGAATGACTCCTGAAAAATTATCCGTGAAAAAATTACGAAGACGATATTTCAAATTACACTTTTGACTTATTTGAAAACCGAGTCGTTCTCATTAATAAGAAAATTTATCATTTTGACAGATGTGTTTACTTTCGTAATATTGGATTCTGGATTCAGAAAATTATCAAGTATTTCGTCTTTCCTTATAAATAAACAGTAAATTTGCTTTATTTGTATAAAGGTAAATATTAATTTTTTTTAACACACCACTGTTCTTTAGAATATGCACTGTTTGTCATTTTGTGATTAAGATAGACAGTTTTTTCTCTGATAATTGTCCACGATGTTAGGTTACGTAAAGATATCTAATAATCCCAATGACACTGCATTTCATTATTCTCAAACTTATGCTGTGCTTTTTCTTCCAGTTTTTGCATATCTCTAATACACTGGGCGTTATTTCACGGAGAATACTTAAGCATTTTTAGGATTGAATACTTTCACCGGAGCATTAAGTTGATAATATTTATGTCATATATAATGTATCCCAAGGCATGTCCTCAAGATCATTCTAATTAATTATTTTAAATATCTGTACTAAATGCGGCATTTTAATCTCCATCTTAGGGTTATTCAAAATTGTAGAAGTCAATAATTGGTGGTGTGATATATTCGGTACAGTTATATTTATATGCGATGCATCAATAATTTGTACAGGTTTTACCAATCCGAGATTCTACTATTTGCAAGGTGATATATCTCTAACAAACTTAATAACAAACATTATGTCATATTGGTTTTGATCAATCTCAGCAAAGCTTTTGATGTGGTAAATTACAAAATACTTCTAATTTAAATTGAAAAAATTGGTAGTAAATCAAGTTCCTGGTAATAACGAAAATGTCATCTGTAGGATAACCCAGATAAACATTACTGGCAGATATTTTATGTTTACCGGTGACATGGCTTTTGTATATAAAGGCGCCTACCTGCACACTATGCAAATATATATAAACAAAGCAAGAATATGTACAATGTAAATAAATAAATAAATAAATAAATAAAGTATAAAACAATACCCATAAGTGTAATACAGAGAAGATAGATTTTGTAAACCAAATGCATGTATGCGAAACCATACCAAAATAGAAATTAATACAGCTTCTTAACTGGTATTGTAATTGATAGAGCACTGGTATATTTAAAAAGAAAGATAAAAGAGGAACATGAAAAAAATTATGTGTACGTATGTATTTAATTATATTACTAATTCACATTCCTCTAAATAGTATGTAAGTTCAATGCTAGGTTGATTCTTAAAAAAACCAAGGCTAGTACTGATTTGAATTTAATTCAAACAAGAAATAAAAATAAGAATGTAAGGTTATTGTTAAACAACAGAATGATGTAAATGTGTTTGAATAAATATGTTTGTATGAAATTTATATAGGAAAATATGAAAATAATCACGCTTTAAATATCACTAATTTGGCAGTCTGATTTTTCAAATTATTTTCATAATGAGTACTATTGAATGATTAAATGTGTTCAGATTATTTGTTGCGTTTAGATTGACAAACAAAAATCTTCTTTGGCTTTTTCGCAACTGAATAAAAATATTTAACTTTAAATTAATTGAAACAAATATTTAATAAAATTACAATCTCAACATGTAGACTAGTCTGTCTACGGAATGTTTCGATACATATATAAACTATTATTTAAGCAAGCATAATAAATTATATCATTTACCTTAAGTTTTTATAAACACATAGTAGTAGTAGTACAAATACTTTCATCCTATCGGGAACTATGTATCTTAAATGAGACTCTACAAGAGCGAAATAAGCATTTCTGGCAATTGTAGGATCAAGCTGATTGTTAATAACTATTCTCGAAGCATAACTTAGAGCAGAATGCCCCTATATGAGCTGAAAAGTTTTGTTCATTGTCAAGAATACCCAAAAATTTGTTTTTCTTTAAGGATTTTCTTTCAAGGATCAAATCACTTAAATCACAAGTTTTTTTTAAATTTTTAGTAAATCAGAGATGTAATCAAATTACTAAGACTCTACTGTGGTACAGTGGTGGCGTTGTCAGCAAACAAGATGAATTTACCTGCTATGTCCAAACTAAGTCATTTATATATAATAAAAAAAATACTGGTTCAAAAACTAACCCTTGAGACACGTAAGATTCAAACCATTTCAGGGAACTGCATCTGAAACTCTACACTTTCAATCTGTGGAAAGTTTGCTATAATTGAAGCATTCAGAGGCTTTAGACAAGTCTTAGAAGACAGCAATGGCTGATTTCTTATCATTATGTTGGTAAAAAAAGTCCAAAAAGCACAAACTCGGGTCAGTTGTACTCTCCTTAAGCTGAAAACCAAATCGCGCCGTACTTAAAACCTTGTGCTTTTCCATAAAAGTTATCATACATTTCTTTACAAGTTTCTCAAATATTTGATAAAGTTGGCAAGAACAAGCCTTGACAATCCAGACAGCTTCAAAATTGTAAAACCGTTTAGAGATATGACACATGTAATCCAATGCCCTATTAATCATAAAACAGTTCTCTATTCCACAATTGTAAGAAAAAATGTTCTGTTTATACATACCTTTTTACTATGTCGTGAATAACTGGTTAAAGTAGTACTACAGTTCTGTAATATGAGGAACAGACACTTAAAGTGTATCTTAAACATATTCAAAATTGTAATGAAAATACATATAGAGAATTTACAAAAAATTAGTTGTTCCACTAAGAAATGTGACCACTGTATTTTAACTATAAAAAATACTCTATTAGATGGAAATTTCACTTTATGCACAATATGTAACTTTCTAGAGGATTAAGGAAAAGATAATCAAAAACATAAAAATGCCTAGATTTTTTATTATATTCATGTCATACATTATGTTTATATTAAATATGATTTGAACGAATTTTTGCTTATATAATATATTAGACATTCAGATTAAATAACCAGTATGATCTAAATAACCTAAACTTAAGCGACTTTATCCCATATTGACAATAATTTGTTTTATGGGTTAATATATTATACATTTTACCACTACATTTCTCATTAATACCTGTAACTAAAATACTGACTTACAGTACTTTTGAAACAATGATAAGATAATCTTAGACAATAATGCATTTTAATTTTTAAAGAGATTAATTTACTACACATTAAAAGCCTTATTAACCATTCAGTGTATTTAAGGTGAGTGCAAAATTGTATTTATATTGGTATGTCTGACAGCTAGTTATATCATACTGCTTTGGAACATCTTAAGTAGTGTATACAACCGGCGATTCCAAAACACATGAATTTAAGACATTCTTTGGGGGACAAGCAGATCAATTATCACATTAAGGGCATTTTGCTAACCTACACTGTTGAGTTCCACTGTGTTTATAATTTTATTTTCGTGATTTGAATTGCATTTTATGGAGATCTGGAAATACTTATTTTACCTTGGTAATAAATGCCGTTATAATTAGGGGTATTGTGGTAGATCGAGTGGTATTTTAAATCCACACTCAAACAGATTCCAGATTTTTAAAAACATAGCTCAATACAAACCAGTTTATCAACAACCAAATTACCCACATAAAGAATTTTAATTAAAAATCCAGAAAATCGGAAATTAAAACTATTACTTATAAATTACCTCACACATCCTGATGTGACAAGTTTTCACATTAAATAACCAACAGAAACCTGAATTTATAAGTTCTTACTTTGTTGGTTACATGCTTTTTGATATTGAAGACATAACTAGTATACTGAATAAGTGGACTAAATTATTAATGAATAAAATGATGATAATTTACACAAACCACAATTCGAATCAAATTCTCTGTTGCACTTTCTTATATACATCAGTTTAAAATAATAAGTATATCAGAAAGTTTAGTCAAAACTGAAGTAGGGTTTAAAAAGTTACCTGCGTTTAGCAAACACAACTGAGTAAATAAAATAACCCATAAAACAAAACCCAATGAACATGAAAATAAGGCCTAAAACAATCAAAATTTTACCCAACCTTCATCAGTTTTGGTGGATGCTTGGTGGTGGCGGAGGCGGCCCTCTAGGTGGAAATGGAGGTCTCCCTGCAAAGTTAGGAGGTGGAGGGGGTCTCCAGTTGGGCGGTGGCGGCCTGCCGCCAGGTGGGGGAGGTGGTGGAAACATACCAGGAAAGTTGGGATTTCCTGAGGGTGCCCCAGGTGGCCCTGTTGGAGAAAGAAATTTGCTGATGATATAAAAACTCTACATAATTTGGAAACAATACAACTACTTTGAAAACTACGCGCAAAACATACCTTTAGTGTAACTTAAATAATGAGAAATTGATACTTACCAGATCCTGGCGGTCCAGGAGGAGGTGGGGGCATTCCAGGTCCTCCCTGCCATGGTGGGGGTGGCATCATCCTGGGTCCCATCGGTCCCGAGCCTGACGTAGGTGGCATTGGAGGCATAGGTGGACGAGGGGGGCCACCTGGTCCACTTGCTGACATTGGAGGTGGAGGTGGTGCTCCAGGGGGCAGTGGAGGTTGGGAGGGAGGTAGAGGAGGTGGTGGGATACCCGCCGGGAATGACGTCGGTGGCGGAACCGGGGGTGGAGGTGGGGGAGCCATACTATTAGGTGTTGGAGGAGGTGGCGGCATCATTCCACCTAAAATAACTGGCGGTGGAGGAGGAGCGATTGACATTCCTGGCATCATACCTGTTAAAATAAATATTATTACTATTAATTAAGACTTTTTCCTTATTTATTTAACGGATTAGCTTATAAAAATACATTAATTTCCTAAATCAATAAAAACAGGATAACAATAAAAAAATGCCATATCACTAGTTAAAACGGATTGTAAAAACAGTAAGATGATCTAGTAGGGTATTAGTAGAATTTTACTGCCTCTGGAGAAATTCAAGTGAAAATTAAAGAAAATCTCTTAGTATTTACTTTACGTTTTTTATTGGTAAATATGGTAAAATTGGTAAACATAATCAATGGAACTCCACAGAAATGACGTGTGGATAATCTATATGTGAAGAATAAACTAATGACCAAAAATAATGTCACTATTATTTTTGCCTTCTTTTACTTAAATTTCCTAAACTAAATATTTTACTTAAATTTTCTTAAGTAATTATTTTTTCTTAGAACTGATTTTTAGTTTACCTATGTAAATCTGATAGCATGGGTTGCATACATTGTATGAGACATTTATTTGATGAATAATCATGAAAACCGCTAGGCATATCCCCTCTACTGCGATACATATTTTCTATAGAAATACTATCAAAATAACACAAAAATTCTGATAACAAAAAAAACATTTTAAGGTTGCCTTCACTAAAATACATAAAATTACTTGGAAACCCATGAGATTTTTGATGTCAAGACTATTTGTTATTTCAACAAAATCTGGTTCAACTTTGGTACAAACTATTCTATTGGTGTGGTTATGAATCAGTATTGGCACATAAATAATTTCATCCTACTGTTTTTGGTAGTATATCTGGTATAACAAGCACTATAATGAACCACAAGCATGAATAAGTTTGATATTATTGACTTATATTTAATAAAGCCATGTTGCTTCTCTTAGGATATATTATATTGCAGTATATTGCTTTAGATATGCTGTTATGATAGAGTCAAGTAATTTAGAGATACAATTCTTAGGGCCAAAAATATTGTGTTTAAAAAGTTATTGTATAAGCAAATCCCGAAATCAACCAGAAAAATATGTGCTGACAAAAATTGTGAAATAGTGAGTAAAAATGAATCTAAAAATAATGAAAACGTTTTTAATGTGTAGTACATAATATATTCAATCTGATCAAATTTTTAATTTAAATGATCTCTTTTGGTCTGATGGAGTAAATTCTTTTGAGTTTAAACTTTTGCACCCATATTCACTAAAGAGGTTTAAATTTAGAGCAGGTCTAATTTGACAGTTGTAGGTTTAAAGTGACATAATTCACAATTAAACAAATAATTTGTCGTAAATGTCACATTACAAAACTACAGTAACATAGGCAAAACACAACTGGCAAACTAACAGTTTCAATTGTCATGACAATTAGATCAGGTCTAACTCGTAAACCTTTTTATTGAATAGGGAGTAAATGCTTTATTGTCTAGAAAGGGAATTCACTGACAAAGCAAAACGGAAAAAAATTATTTCGCAACATATAAACTTAAAAAGTATAGTGCAAGTATTTAAATATAGTACAAAAAATGTTATAAGTGGAAAATATACTGACTATATCTTAAAAGGAACCACATGAAATGTATAGTATACATCAGCTAAAACCTAAAAACACCAAAACAGTTTGCATAAAATTACTAAACTTAAATTAATAGTCACAAATAGTATATATATATATATATATATATATATATATATATATATATATATATATATATATATATATAATATATATAAACACATGGAGAAAAATACAGATTTAAATTAACAAGTGTCTTTTAAAAACACATTTACAGTTTGGTAGGCTCTCGCATATAGCAGTTTTTTGACCTCTTTTCTGAACTTAACCAGAAGTGTAATCGACCTGATATTTGGGGGCAGATAATTTTTTGCCACTGTCTCAAAACCCTGTTCCTTGCCAGAAAAGCCATCATTCTCTTCTTCACCAGTTTATCGACAATCTTAGACAGTGTTGGCAATAGTCCTATTGGCCTGCAGTTTAAAGACTGTTCTTGGTCATCTCCCTCGATCAAAGGCGCACCTGTGGCAATTTTCAAGCAAGAGGAAAAGTCACCGCTATAAAATGAAATATTGATGCAGTCTGCAAAAACAACTAGAGCCTAGCTAGGAAGCTCCAAAAATATCCATCTTATATGGCAACTCCATTTTTCCTTAGTTCAGAAATTATTTCCTTTATCACCCCCAGATCAGTTGGTGAAAAAAAGTATGATTTCTTAACAGTCACATCCTTCAGAAACTGCGAGTAACAAGTTCTGAAAGTTATTTTGTAGGACAGGGATGATGCTACAGAACAAAAAATAAATATCCCTAGCAGTCACTCTGCCTTTACATTAATATATGTATGCCTACCTCTCAATTCATTAACAACCTTCCATGGTGAAACATGCTTATTGTTTGCATAATTAATCCTATTCTGATAATAGATCTGCTTTGCAGCTTCTATTGTTTTTCTATAGATTTATCAATAATTATAGAAAATATGGTTACAATAAACTTTTAATCTCTTTTGTGAAGGTGCGTCAACAAAAACACACAAGCCAAAAGAAATCAGTAAGTGTTTTAACCTAACGGTATTACAAATACAACGATAAAGTAAGGCACAGAATACAACCTCAAACTTTGCCCACTGGCAAGAAGTAACATTAAATATTTTAACAAATAATAATTCATTTACAAACAACAGCAGTGGTTTGCAGCAGTGTTCATACAGAAGTACACATATTGATACTTGCATTGACCCAATATTTATTAATGTGGACCTGTACAAAACTTCTAATAAAATTATCATTTGCAATAATTGCCTGATCACAATGCAATTTGGATTATATTAATGGCATATCAAACATTATGCAAGGCTCATATTCGCTTTCGTCCAATTATTGATGATAATCTTTTTGCTTTCTATAATATGCTCAAGTTTGTAAACTGGGATTTTATAAACGATCTGAATATATGTTTTAATTAAAATTTTCAATTTTTTTTAAATATACTTACTTACTTACTTACAAGTAACGTCGATTTTTGTTTTCCAGTTAAAATGAAAATAGTTAACAAAACCCATACAAGAATACAGGTTAACTAGTTCAATAACAATTTAAGGGATGAGGGAAAGATTGAAGTATTTGGTTAATCATAACACTAATGCATGGAAGAGGAATACAAAGGCAATTGCAAATGTAAAGAAGCTGGCATGTGGCAGTAAACAAAACTCTGCCAATCCCCAGACTGCAATGTGGAACATCATAACCCAACCCGGAAAACATTAGCAGAGCAATCAGTACTGCTAACAGCTGATTGATTTAATGATTTTTTCATGTCAGTACCTGAGTAAGTTCTTAACATGCTACCTCCATCAAGGACGAGTCATCTGGAATATTTTTCAGATGATTTAACAGGTTTTCAACCAGTATCTTACATTACCACCTAATCAAGCTTATAAACCGGTTAATTTCAATAAATATTTTTTCAACATCTCTCAAGACTGCCAGTCATACCCAATTTAAAAAATACAACAGATAATGTTTCAAACTACTGCCTGTGTCCTTGCTACCCATTATTGCAAAGATATTTGAGTCAACTTTAAAACTGAAATCAATGTCTATTTTGAGAGGGTGGGTTTGTTTTTCCAGGGCCAGTATGGGTTTAGACACAAGAAATTAATCATCTAACAATAGATTGCTTTGTTGACCTAACTAAGGCATTTGACTATGTAGCATATCATATTCTTCTTTCTAAAATGCATCATTATACCTTTGTTTCCTCTAGCATTGAGTTTTTGAGGTCATATCTGTGTAAGAAAACAGTTTGTTTCGTATGTTGGTTTTTGAAAGCTTTACCGATTTTGAGTAAATCTTTAGCTGGGTAAAGTAAGTTGATCCGTATAATTAATTAAACGGGGAGGTCCGAGCTCGTAATTTAAAAAAAAATCCTCAGTTTCATATATGAATGGTTTTACACAAGGGTTTCGTTACGTCATGGGGGACTCGCATATCGGTTAATCTTCTTAAACACAATCATAAGGACAACGTAATGTTGTTTGCAAATGACACCTCCTCAGGGGCTCACAGATCGGTTAAATGAAATATCATTCAAAATTATGTTTTCGTTAACCAAAACCTTTGACAGCCCTATTTATTTATTTATTGACATGCAATACAGATTTACAAAATAAATATTGACAACGTCAGAGAAGAAGAATTAAGTCAAACTTAAGTAAATAGTTTGACATAACTATACAGTAATTTGATTAGTATTGATATTTGAACAAATAGGAAAAATCCTAAGTAGTAACAATGAAATATTCCCTAATATAAGTTTTGGTAAGAAGGTAGCGCTTAAACTCTTTTTTAAATGTTTTCCATGAAGCAATTTATTTTATTAGTTGGAAGAGCATTGTACAAGTTGCTACAGAAACAAAGAGTACTCTTCCTCTGTTTGGTCTCTCGTAAACGAAGGAAGGCAGCAAGCAAAGATAGGCCATAGATTTGAAAGCATGTCAAACAAACTTCACATTTTTTACGCTTTAAGGTCTGATACTTGATACCCTTAATACACTAACAGCACCAATGATTTTCTTAAACACAATCATGGGAACAACCTAGTAGTTTGCAAATGACACCACAACGCATGACTTGCCTTTTGCTATCCTGTCGTAATCCCAAAATTATGGGGATATATTGAGTTATAAAGATAAGCAGAGATGCAAGTGAAAAACGGCGGTCTTAGAAAGAAAGTGGTATGATTTGTATTAGATGCATAAAATATGCTTGATTAACTTGAGGAAAGAAGACAGCTAATGTTGGCTTTAGGCAAAGAAAGATAGCAAAGTTAAGTAAATATAGAGGAGTTTTTATTAAAGGCGGTCTATTTTCGACAGGCCAGGTCGGCATTATAATTCGGAGAAAATTGCCTTTTGAGGTAAAGTAAAAAGATGTTTTATGGAAAAGAAATATTGCGGTATAGACAAATTAAAGCTTGTACGAACTGATATTATTAATAAAATCTAATATTTCCTGAAACTAGAGTGGCATTTTGCCAGGGTTAGAAATTTATTTAGATTGATTTTGGATGTACTGGACATACTTGTCACATGTGATTAGATTAAATATGCAAGTATTTATACACCTAATACAGAAAATATTAACAAACAATTTTTTTTTCTAGAATCAGTAACTTTTAACGATGTTAATGGTGCTTTAAATGTGTAGTCTCATAGTTTGAATTTATAATGATGTAATGAAGTATCTTAGGTTCCTAGTATGTATCTTGGTTTCTAGTATAAATTTTTAACTTGTAAAAATATTAATTGTATACATTTATGATTATTTATGAAACTAAACTAAATATCTCACTTACATAAAAAATGCAACAAGGATCAAAACCAATAACAAATTCTTAACTGAGAGATATAATCTAAGACTCACGCAACAACATATTGTATTTATAACACTCATTTTAAAACAAGTTAGAACATCGATGAGATCTAATATAAGGTTGTTTCGAGGGATTGTACACAACAAACTATGTTCTTGCCATCTTCTTTGACTTAACTCAAGCTTTTGACTGCTTAAATAGCTCCTTTTTACAAAAGAAATTATATGCATTGGGGATAAGGGGAGATATCAACAAATAGTTAGTGTCTTATTTAGAGGAAAATAAGATAAAGGGTAAGATTGGAGATATTATCTGTACAGGACATAATATAAACTGGGAAGCATTATTTCACCACTACTATTTACGCTTTTTATAAATGATCTGGAAAATTTCTTGCCCCTGCCACTATCAAAAAATAGAATAATTCTCTATGCAGATAACTGCACTATAGCAATTTCTGATAATAATTTCGAGAAATTGGAAAATAATGCCAATATACTTGTAGAAAAATTTGCTTTACGGTGTGAGAAAAATTGCCTTATTGTTAACGAATCCAAAACCTGCTTTATGACATTTTGTATAAGAAAAGATATGCCTCGGGATCCAAATTTGTTATTAAATCTCAAACATGTAAACAGGATTGAAAATTTTAAATTTCTAGGATTACATCTAGATCCACACATAACATGGTGCAACCACAAGAACCATGTCGCAACTAAGTTAAATACTGCAATAAGGAATCTAAAAAACACTTTAGAAATAAAACTACTTTTAAATACCTTTTACGCACTAGAATATAGCAATCTAAACTATGGTATTATTTACTGGGGCCAATCAACAGATTTAAACAGAATTTTCATATTACAAGAAAGAATAATCAGACAAATTTTCTCATTAAGTCCATTAGACTCATGTAAACCCTAGTTCAAACAGTATAAAATTCTCCCACTTCCATGTATTCTAATATTACACTCGGTATTATTCGTTAAAAAACAATTCACTAGATTTTCTCGTCATCTAGAACTACATAATTATGGTACTTCACAAACATTTATATTCCTCCCTATAGGATTAGCACTTTCCAAAAAAGTCCTTACTGTTTTTTGTGGAAATATGACAACAAACTATCAGCAAGCCTAAGAGAAATAACTTCTTACAAAAAATTTAAGAAAAGTACAAAGAGTTATCTTCTTGAAAAAAGTTATTATAATGTTAGAAGATACTTTTCAATTTTGCAATAATTGTTTTCTGTTAGTTAGTCCAATCTTAATATTGTTTTAAAAATATCTTATGTTATCCTTGACTTTGTCATATCTACAGATCTTTCGGCATGAAGTGAAATAAAAATAAAAAAATCTTTTATTTAGCTAAACTAAAAATAGAAGAAGCATAAAGCTTTTTTAAACCACAGTTATTAATAGGGATGAATAATTAGGATGAGATAAAGATCAGAAAAATAATTGGAGGCCTTTTAAACACAAAAATGATCCCCTACAGAAGAAATCAGATTCAAACCTACACTCCAGTGCTTTTTATGATAATAATAAAAATAATAAATGTATAAAGTACAGATACCATGCCACAAGATACCTGATTTAACTTAACCCTTAAAATTAAAATAGTGAAAATCTAAAGAAACTGCAGTCAAAAGTTTAAAAACTTTTCAAAAAGAAGTGGAAAACATTGGAAAACGAGACTGGTTTAAGGTGTACTCAAACCAACGCGGGACTGCGGGAACTGGAGCTGTTGCAGTGAAGGAACTAATTTTGCTAATAACAGATGAGATTCTTCCTCATTTGATGAAGATAAATAATAATTATTTATGATCCGAACAAACACTTGACATAAACCTGCAGCTCCCACTAAACACGTCACTAAATGCAGAACAACTTTTCGTACTCCTATTAACTTCCGTCGTTCTGTGTTGATTTGAGCCCTTTAGAAAGATTGTGAAGAAATGCCGGCAACTAAACTGATGGAATTTAAAAGGAAAGAGATTTTTTTTTAAACAGTATCAAGCAAAAATTAAATATGACCCGAGCAAAGACTGCTGCTGAATTTTTAAAACAGTACAAAGACAAAACTTTAAAAATACCCAAGCAATGACTGCTGCAGAATTTCGGCACAAGAATAGGATAATACATTTTACAAATGTTGGATTATGGTATACTTAATATCACTAGCCAGAATTTGAAGGTTTGAAGAAAAGGAAATCCATTGCAGCCAAAAGAATTCAAACTATGTGTTCAGTTAAGGTGCAACAGGGCCAAATCAAAATATGAAGCATAAATCATACTCGAAGTCGAAAAACTTTAAGATGTCTTATGTGGTATCCAGCACAATTGAGAAAAACCTGAGAAGAACCTCAGACATGATTAATTGCATAAATTGTCAAATTGAAGAAAGGATTTTTGTTTATGCTACTATTAAATGGTTATTGATAAAATTTGATTAACAAATATTTTTTGGTACTATAGTCCTGGATTGGATTTTAAACCTTTAAGAGTCATCCAAATTTTGATTCATGGTTATGAGACAGGCAAGTTCCAGAAGTTTAAAAATTATTCTTAAACCTATCGGAATTTAAAGATTTACATCTTAAATAACTAATAACTAAAATAACCAAATAAATTGTACCCATAGGTGGAGCATCAGCAAACAACTGATGTGGTCTATCTGCTTGTGACAATGGATTTTGTGCCGCCAGTAGCCTCTCTGCTGCTGAACCATGTCTTTCGCCTTTAGAATCTTTCTTAAATGCATATGAGACTGAGATAGGTCTATTGCAGAGATACTGCCCATTCATAGCTTCTATTGAGGCATCTGAAGCCTCAAAACTTGCAAAATTTATGAAAGCAAATCCTTTGGAGTTTCCTGTCTCCGGATCCCTCATGATCTAAAAAGTTACCAAGAGTATAAATATATATGTATACCCTTTATTTTTGCAATAATATGGTTAAAGCTAATAAAAGTACAAATATGAAAGTACTCCCAAGTGTATTTTAATAGCAACCTCCAGAATTTAGTTCTATGAAAAAAATCTATTTATTGTACCTCTGAAGATAATGGTCAATGGTAATGGTGGAGTGTTTCCCCTTTACACAATGAGGGCACAAACATATTGAGGTTTTGACTTACATGGTCTTTTTAAGTTAAATTAAATACATAGTGAATGAAAGCTTTCACAGCGTTGGTCAATTAAAAAATCATGGTTCTTGGGATTAGACTGTCTCAAATTGGAATTACTATATGATGTTTCCCCATTGATTGCACAAGTAATCTTCAGGTAAACTTCAGTGTGCAGATCTTTAAAGAAGCTTCATGCAATCAGGAGCCAAATGTCATGTGCGATATACTAGACTGAATATGTCATTTTCACGAAAAAATTTGTTAACTAACTAACAACATTCGCCTTTTGTAGAAGTTAAATCTACTGCATTCAAAAAACTTAATGAAAATCCAAGTAATATTAAATTATATATCAGAATGTCCTAGGGCAAAATTCAAAACAGGGATAAAGTATATAAAAAGTATAAGAGTTAGGTCGCAAAGCAAGGTCCTCAAGGTCCATTAAGTTTGTCAGCTCTTTTATTTGTTTTTAAGTTAATTTTCAAATTTGAAATTTTACACACTATTTTGTGTGTAGCAGCACAACCTTAACTGCTGTGCTTTGAATATAATAGACCACACATGTAATAGTTCCTTGAGGTCCGTTAAGTTTGTCACTTTCTTTATCTTTTTAAGTTAATATTTAAACCTTAACAGCTGTGCTTTGATATAATAGACCAGATGTCATATTCACGAAAAAATGTGCTTATTAAAAATTATTGATTTGCAATTTTAAATACGCCCAAATAATTAATTTTTAGCTGTCCCCTAACCTATATCTAAGGAGGTTTTTTCGACACATCTGATAATTCTTTATGATCTCAGAAGCATATGAGTTACAGTGTTCGAGATAGTAACCATTATCAGGTAATGGTCACCTATGCACAGTATGATAGGAAAGGCCCAATAAAACAAGCTTACTGCAAGCTTATGTGAGTGGGTACAATAATTTCCAACGGCTAAAACCGTGCCTGTTGGGGGGAAAAGTCATACCACTATAAATATAAAAGGGATGCGCTAAATACGTCGACTTTTACAGACTGGAGATACAGTAGTTCAATCGGCAATTATAGGCCAAAAACTAAATTTCAGTTTTTGACCTATATCTTCATGGTGCACCCAAGAATCTGTCCTTGGACCCCCTTTATTCCCGATATATCTTACTGATATATCCAAATGCATATCTAATGTCACTACTGAGATTATACTGTTTTTGGATGATACAATCACCTTAGATTGCTCAGAGAGTCTGACTGACCTAGAAAGCAGAGTGGGGACACACTCATTTAGATGTACGGTCTTGGTTTCTATCAAACAGACTCACTGCTAATGCATTTTCCATTGCAGCACTTGGATAAGAGATGAGAGCCTGTCAGGTTTCTTGATGTCTACTTGGACTCGGGCCTAACCTGGGAGGCTCATGCCAATCATCTAACAGTCTAATTACATAATATCATATACATACGTCGGAATCTCAAAGGTGTTGTCTCTGAGAGTGTTCTTTTATCAACCTACTATGCATATATTCATTCTCATCTTAATTATACCCACCTATGTTGGGATACACAACACATTTCCATAGTTTTTGCTGTTCAAAGACGTGCGGAGAGAGTGATATGTAATTTGAAATATTGGGAATGTTTATAAGTTTGGCAATCTTACATTGCCATTTCATAATACAATAGATCTTTTGCATTCTTACAGGCATAATAAATGAATGTACGAGAGGGACATCGTGTCTCAACCATGTGTTTACTAATTTAGAAGACTGTGAGCAACTTGTTTGTAATGTAGGTTTTTCAGATCATCTGGCTGTGGGACCTGGCTTAATAGTTAAAAAAACGTTTTGTATATAAAGAGATAAAAAGAAATTTGACATATTTCACCATTGGTTTTTTTTTAAGTAACCGCCTTAAAACAAAAAAAATTTGGTTTTCTGGGGACCTCTTTTTGAGCAATCTAAATACTGCTGAAATATTTTTTTTTAATTTCAAGTAGCTCTTTTATCCTCCTAGGGCTACCCTGTATAGATATAAATTAATTTTTAAAAAACCAACGTTGATAGGCGAATTTATGCTAACAGTTGCTTCAATATTATTTCCTTCTTATATTTTATCTTAAATCTAAGCCCCGACATACTGTTAATCATAGCATAAAAATTCCCATCATTCCACATATAAAAAGAAACACTCAAATTTTGCTGTTTTATGATAAGGTAGTATGACCAATTGATGTATATCCCTTCTTAGAGAAAATGTATCATACTGATACCTCGGCAGCTTATTGTCGAAAATCATTCCCATGCAATACTTATACCCGAAAGCGGTTTTCATGTGATTATTATTGTTGTATACATGAGTTATGTGATCGTACTTATTCACAAGATAAGCAAATCTAATACAAGAATTTTGAGCACCTTGTAATTTATTTTTAAGCTCAACTGCTAGAACTCTAAAGTATACTGGCATGCAGTACTCAGACATTGGACAGATAAGAGATTATGGTAAAACTGATGCCCAGATGTTTTGAGTGGTTCTTCTCTGGAATGATTTCACCATTAATATGAACAGATACAAATGTGTTCTTACCTATTTTTGCTTCAAGTATGATGTACCAGTGAAAAGCAGGCAACTCTTGGAGGCATTAAGTTTCAGGCCATGATTTAGTGACCAGTGAGAGAGTCTATTTAAGTCCTCATTAAGTTGAACTAGTACACGAGTTGGGGCCGATGGGTTTATGTTTTTAAATAATTGGGTGTAGTGTCGTTATATAGTGGACAGAAATTATTTTGCATACAAAAAAAATTGACCTGTTTCATTATTTTTTGAACTAGTACCTAAATTCTGTTTAAAATGTATGTAACCGAAAAACAAATCTAGTATCTATGTCAATGACTTTCAAAATTTATATATTTCCAATATTTACTCCAACTATTCCTGTTTTCAATATAACTATTATCAATTTGTTTATGCTTTCTCAAAATATGAAATTTGTATCTCTTTATACCCCTTAAAAATATTGAAGATTTACGCCTATGACAGATAGACAGACAGACTACTATTGGTACAAATTGGAAACAAATCAATTTGGTCGTTCTCAAGTTATCTTTGAACAAAATTTTGTTTACACAGACATCATATTTTTTTCTAAAAATATGTTTTTCGTAATCTAGGGCCTCTAAATCGTCGAAAAAATCATAGTTTTCGTTTTTTTTTTTGAGATTCCAATACTTCCTCTATATAGCCAAATAATTTAATAATAGTTTATAAAGACTATACTATTATTATTAAATGCGTCAATTTTAACTGTAAAAATTAATCTAGGTATTTTGTATATATTTATGAAAACGTATTAATAATAATTGTAAAAAATAATGTATTTTGTACTTTTGTAAATGTGCTAATAATTGTAAAAACTTAGAACTGTGATAATTTATAATAAATTCATGAGGATCCGATCTGGTGATCTTGGGATAGCTCCGGTTTTAGAAACTAACCTTCAAGGTTGCAAAAAACAACAGATTGGACTAATAAATTTAAATGAAACCCAATTGAACAAACATACATGCATGACCTTATACAAAGATTCAAAGCTCACCTAGGAACAGCATATTTTCAACCTCTGCACAAGAAAATCTCTCCAACAATGGCAATTCTCAGCAGAGTTGTCAGAATTCTACCATTAACTCAGAGAAAGTTCCTCTATAACTCAATGATTCATTTCCATCTCTTATATTTAAGCCTTATCTGGAGCAAAACTGCTCAAATCAAATTAAAACTATTAGAAGACTTACAAAATTGCACTGCAACTTGTTCTATTCAATAAATATACATACTTATAACACCCATAATAATAAAAAAATGGCTGCTGTATTCTCATCCTAATTATAACTATTTATTTATATTAACTTCTCAAACAACTTCCTCAATAAATACCTACTTCGATCTACAGAGTATAGTGCTCTTGGTCTAATCATTCTAATTTATGTACTAAAGTAAATGTAATAGGAATTGACTGTGATGTAATTAAGATTAAAAAGAACATATGTATTAGAAAACTTTTATCAACATTGTAGTGACAATTAATGTGCATCGCGTCTTATTAAGAGGTGCGTGTATTAATGTATGTATTAATTTTGCATGCATTTAACTTTCTGCTAATAACCATTCTTGCTTTAAATTACATCCTTTACCAATAAGAATTTTTTTGGCAAACAGAGATAATAGATAATAAATACAATAATTATTTAAATAAATTCCAAAATATTACAGCATAGGTATAAGAAAATGGGTATACAGTCACAACAATAAAATTTAGAAACAGCACAAGTTCTGAAAAAGAATTACTGGTATTTATGTCACTAAAGCGTTCTTACTATTAATTTGTCATGAAAAAAGGTAAACAAATTCTAAAGGAAAAGGAATAAGAAGATGAAGGTACATACATCAATGAACTCTTCCTGATTTGCTTGTCATACAATATATGCTCTACTTATAATACAAATTCATAACAGTATTGATACTTTCAATATCAAGTATGGAGCATTTAAAGTCAAAATTGACCTTATTTTATAGTAATCTACTACCATAATTTCCGGTTATAACCGATGCCCCGATTTTCCTCAGGCCTCAAGGGAGCGAGCTAGAGAGAGACGGGCCGGGGATTCAGAATCCGCGGGGGTCAATACTCTCGCTCCGTAAACCATCAAGTCAAGTAATTATTTTCCAAAAAAAAAAAATAGTATAAAATGTACTTCAGGCTGCTGATTTCGGGAAAAATAAGCAAAAAATTGAAGGTTTGCCTTTTTTTTTAAATATTTTTCGACTTCTTTCATAATCACTAAAAGAACAGTTTTTGGGGTGGCACAAAATTAAAAAAATCCTTCTTTTTTGTCGGAACTTGCTCTATCAACTTTTTGGTAACTAAAATTAATACTCGAAAATGCGGAACTTTTTTATTTGAAAATTTTTTAAAATTGACCTTGAAATTTAAAAAAATCGCGCACGAGAACTACACAATGTAGATTTACTTTGAAAAATTCGCGCGCGCATGGATGTTTTCGTTTGGCCAAAAAACATACAACAATACTGACATAAGCAATATGCATGCGAGATATATTTTTTCTGGTCCGATTCAGTTGATAAGAAGCGATCCATTCCGCATCAAGCGAACGGATTTATAAAGAATTAAGCAGAAATACAAGCTTCTTAAAAAACGTGAAAACTAAGTTAAAACTTTTTAAATACAAGTTATACTCCACTATTAACATTTAAATATTATTCCAAGTACTAAGGTATTTGTTTTAATCTGTTTTAATTGAAATGAGTTCTATTGCAAACACTTTCAAAAAAAGTTCCTGTGTAGGTAAGCTTAAATCATATTTCTTAATGTACTATTTTGTTTATGTTGTTTTAAACTATAATTATCTCACTAGTTATTGCTTGTTTCATGTTGTTTGAAACTAGGTTTATGGTTTATACATGTTAATTTACATTTTGACTAAGTCTAAATTAAGATAATGACTGTCAAAGGTGACTTACCCCTGTAACTTATAATGTTCCCGTAAATAAAAAAACGGAATTTGGGTCTTAGGTATTGACCCTAAATTTCGGATTTTTAATTTCAAAAACCAAAAAGTTGGAGGGTCACATTTGAGAAACACCTTGTACAATACATAGTATTGTCAATTTTTTTTAAAGGGAAAAGAAAAACTTTTTATGTTTAGTTCATAGTACTTGTCGTTTTTGTCAATGTGACTGTTAATGTTTTATTCAAGAATTTTTGTAATACATAATAAACCTTGATATGTTTTCTATTATCCTTATTATTTCTTCAATTTGTAATAGAATAAAGACAAAAAAAAGGTATTTCTCAATGTCATTTAAATATTTAAGCAGTCCCAATAAACATGTTCCTTAAAAGCTTGGTTTACAAAATACAAGGTGTCAATTTTGTCACACTCCGCAAACTCCTTTTCTATATGTCATGTACTTATACGTTAAAAAGTTTTGATTATTTTCTAATTAAAATTCCTAGTAAGAACATGGATTTAAATAAATATTTACATTTCGTACTCTGAAATGGTATTTCCATTATCAGAAATTAAAAACAATTAACATCTCAATTTGAGAGAAACAAACAAGAATTTCCATCATCAGAGATATAAACATTTTCATCATCAGAGATAAAAAATCAGAATCCGTTTCAGAATCATTTAAGATATAATTGGTGGCAATGTGCCAGATGCATTCCAAACTTCTGTATATCCCAGAAGTCTCTGATGAATTTATTCACATGGGCACCATATTTCTTCCAATGGTCACTGGATATTTCATACAGTACCTTATCCCATGTAGCCAGTACTTCTTAATTGTTCCTTTTAAGAGTAAGTTTTCTTGTACTGATCATATTTCATCTTATATTCTGACCAATGGCGGTATACTGGCAATGGTATGGTGGTAGTCTTAAAATTTTGTATCTAAACTGTAAAACATATTCGTAAAGATGATAATTTTTTTTCAAGATTTCTTTAGAAAGAACTAATGCTCAAATTTCGTCCTTCACCTTTTTCTGGGTAATTGATGTTTCTCTTGTTCTGCTATTCAATTAGTTTATATTTTGGCCAAGACTTACTGGGAATTCCCTCAGAAAGACCAAAGCGATACCTTGCATTATCCATAATACAAAAATATCAAACAAAAAAGGGCCACTCAAGAATACAGGGTATCATATGTGATGGTACTGTTGAATTCACTTCTTCACAGTCAATTGTTGATGCTTTTTCAGCTTTTTTTCAAAGTGTATATACTATATCTAATCATCTTGTTCCCCTAGAACCAGATTCAGTCCCCCAGTGTCTTGTTGGATTGAATAAATTACAAGAGTCGAGGTCGCGAAAAAGCTACAAAACAAATTAACATCTGGCAGTGATTCAATACCTAGCTTTATTATAAAACACTGTATTGGAGCTCTATCTAAGCCCTTGACGCGTTATCCCTGTATTGAAGAAAGGTGATCCATCGGAGCTATACAATTATAGACCCATTTCAATTCTTTGTAACATCTCTAAGTTTTTTGAAATATGTATATATAAACAGATTTTCAGTCAGGCCAGGTCTATAATCTCTCCTGATCAGCATGGATTCATAAACAAAAGAACATAAGACACAAATCTGATTTGTTTGTCTCAATATATTTGCTCTTCACTTGATAACACTGACCAAGTTGATGTTGTTTATATGGATTTCCAAAAGGCTCTCGATCAGATAGAGCATGGTGTTCTATTGTTAAAGTTGGACCTTATGGGCTTCTTATCGGGTTTGGTTTTTTTTTTTGAAGTTTTACCTGACTGATCGGCAGCAGTTTGTAGAGATTGGGGCTTTAGATCTTCAAAATATTTTGTATCGTCCGGAGTTCCTTAAGGCTCTAACTTGAGGCCTTTGCATTGTTTGCTTTTCATCAATGATCTAGCATGCAAACTAAATGGTTCAAAACTGTTATTTGCTGATGATTTGAAGGTATATTCTAGTATTGATTCTTTGGTGGACTGTCAGTTCTTGCAGAGCGAGTTGAACAGTATAAGTACTCGCAGGAAAATTTGCATACAGTATGATTATAAGATTAAATCGAACACTCTTTCTCGTTGCAGAGAACTAAAAGACCTTGGTGTTTCCTTTGATCAGACATTTACTTTCGGAATTCACATAATGAATATTGTTAGATCCGCCTCAAGAGCTTTAGGCCTCATACTCAGGAACTGTAAAGACTTTAAAAATGATGCAACTCTTATATTATTGTTTAACTCTTTCGTTAGGTCAAAATTACATAAAGATTAAAACAACATATACCTAACAAGGTGTAACACATTTAAAAAACTTAAAATATAAAATCATTACAGTTCTACTATACAAAAGTGTCTAAAATCTGTCTGTAAAAAAAATCATCAATTCGATAATAGGCTCTCACACAAAGAAGTTTTTTAACCTCCTTTCTAAACTTCACCAAAGATGGTATCAATCTAAGGTGTTGGGGAAAGTGGTTAAACAATTTCTTACCATAATAAATGATTGAGCTTTTTATACGAGAGTTAGAGGGGATAGGTAGTAAAAGCAAATCAGGGTCTCTAAAGTTATAGTTATGCCTATCTCTTAACTGACTTTGGTGTTTATATTTTTTAAAAATTAAGCACACAGTCTCCAAAATAAACAAAGAAGCTAACATCAATATACCATGCTTAACAAACAAAGGTTTACATGAATCACGAACCCTTGCTCTACACATATATCGCACAGCCCTTTTCTGGAGAATAAAAACACTTTCGAAAAGTTGCATGGAGCATACCTCCCACAAACAAATGCCATAGCGCAAGTGCGATTCAATTAGGGAGAAGTATACGCTCCTTACAGTACTGTAATCATTTAAATTGTTTGAAATTACTCTAATGGCATAGCAACTTGAAGCAACCTTGGACTTAATGGAATTTATATGAAATTCGAACTTTAACTGGTTATCAATGTATAGACCTAGGAATTTATTTTCTGTTATATTCTCCAGTATAGCATCATCCAAACTTATATCATCCAAGTTACACCCAAAAGAGACTATATTAGTCTTCGTAAGGTTCAAGGATAATTGATTTGAGTCACATCAACATTTAATTATCTTTATATCATTTTTAATATTCTCACTTAGGACCTTACTGTCCCTGTTATGCCAAAGTATGGTCGCATCATCCGCAAATAGGGTGAATCTGCCAGATATATTAATACCCGCAATGTCATTTATATATAACAAAAACAAAATGGGTCCCAAGACTGATCCTTGTGGTACCCCAAACTCCAATTCTTGATGCCCTGATACACGTCCCCCAAAAGAAACACACTGTATTCTATTTTCCAAATAAGACTTAAACCATTTCAATGGTGTCCCCCCAAAACCATATATTTCAAGTTTTCGCAATAGCATTCTATGGTTCAAGCAGTCAAACGCCTTTGACAAATCACAGAAGACCGCTGCGGCAACCTCCTTCTCATACATACATAAAGATTTTCCAAGAATGAAAATATGGCATCACTTGTACTTTTTCCTTGTTGAAATCCAAACTGTTCCGATTTTAGAACACCATACTTGGTTAAGAATGCAACCATTCCAGTTTTTTTATTATTTTAGACAATATTGGCAGCAGCGATATTGGTCTGTAATTCGATGCTAGGTCCTCTTCTCCCCCCTTAAATATTGGAATAACTGTAGCCATCTTCAGACAATCTGGAAACATCCCCTTACAAAATGAATCATTAATACAGTCTGACAGCACATACAATATGGTATCTGAAAGTTCAAGGAATATTCTTATTGATATATTGTCCCACCCTGTAGCTCCATTTCTCTTAATATCCAAAATGATTTTTTTCAGTTCATAAATGTCTGTTGGCAAAAAGAAAAATGAGTCGTATTGAACAGGTACATTTTTTAAGAATTCAGAATAACTGATACCTGAGGACAATCTGTTCTTCAAAGTAGCAGCAATGGAGCAAAAAAAGTTGTTCATTTCATCGGCTGAGAGGTTTGAATCTGAAACGGACCGTATTGTTTTCTTTTTTCCTCTCAGTTCATTTACAATTTTCCAAGCTTCACTCTGCTTGTTGTCTGCATATTCCATGCTCCTACTGTAATAAAGATCCTTAGCACACTTAATCGTCTTTCTATAAATACGTCTGTAATTTGAGAAAACAATACCAAAATATTCATTAGTTATAAAATATTTTCTAATGTAGCAAAGAGACCTCATATTTCTGGCTGAAACCTTCAAACCCTTCGTAATCCAAGGCTTTTGTGACTTTTTTTTAATATTTTTAATCAGAAATGATTTATTAAATATTTGACATAATGATGTATGGAATGATTGCAAGGGATTCTCAGAATTTAGAAGAGAGTGTTCCAGTTTACATCATCACAAAAAAGCGAGAACCTTCGGTAATTTTTCCTTGTATACAGTCTTCCCTTATATTTAGTTGTACTAGATACCTTGAGCCTAAAATTAAAATTACATGAAACCGCATCATGATCTGATAGACCTACTTGCAAAATATTACAGTTAGTTTATCTTTAGGAAAATTGGAAGAAATATAATCAATCAAGGTTGATGAATGAGCAGTATTTCGTGTAGGTTTGTCAATAAACATGTGTAAGTTAAATGATTGTAATAAATTTCTCAAATTTATAGTATTGTTATTAGTTAGTTAAAATAACAAGTGCATTAATAGATAACTGAGAAATTTTTTCTAGCTTAAGCAAAAAATCACAAATGTCACTCACTGGTGATCTATACAAACATAAAATATATAAATTATAAGTACTACAATGAATCATTGAAAATTCAAAACATTTTTTCTGAGTAAGATAGTCAAACTTGTCGCAATTTAAAAAGTTACAAGCATTTAAAATATTGTCTTTAACAAGGATGGATGTACCTCCGTGTGATGACTCTTTTGGACAATATTTTCTCAATAATGCATAATTTGGTATTAGAATTTGTTCATCAGGTTTTAACCAGTGTTCACAAATAAGAACCATGTCCGGATTTTCTAAATTATCTAAGAAAATGTGAAGTTCATCCACCTTATTTCTGACTGACTGTATGTTTAAACAAACTAGGTTAAAACTATATTGTCCATTGTATTCTCTAAAAAAGTCTCATTACTCTCGTGGTCTGAGTTTGTCGAAGTATTACTAATGTTTATCAGCAATGATTTTTCAGATTCCAAATCATTATCTTGAACATCATTTACACAGGGGTTGTTTATCGGATCAGGAACATGACAACTAAGTACTTGAACTGAAGGAATTACCAAGTTAATATGATTTAAAGACGTAGTTATATAAGTATGTAACAGCTTAGCAACCTATGAAACACTTCTGTTATTAAAATTATGTAGATCTGTATTCATTTCAATAAGTCTTAATGATATGTTGCAAGTATTTTTTGAGAAATTATAAATACATTTCCTAAGTTTGGATAATACTATAGCCTTTACAGTACTGGAGTTATACTTGTAGTATATAACAAGATTTAGAAATTTTGCCAGATATAATATGTTTTTTAAACAAGTACTATTAATAAATTCAATATTATTTACATTGAGCATACAAACTACAGTGTCACCTTGTCCATAACCAAGTGTCGCCTCAAAAATGTTTTTAGAAACTCCCTGTAAGTCTATTCCTGGTTTAACAATACCTTCCACTCCATATATATTTTTGTCCAAGAGAGAAGACAAACGAGAGGAGAAACCTCTAGCTGTTTCGTCTCCATACACTAACCCTTATGTTTGATTGACCTTGACCTTTCCTTCATGAATTCTGTCATCACTGCAGATTTCCTCCTATCTACCATCTAATCCTTCAGAGATGATTCTGAATAGTACTTGTGATGGAAAATATCCTTCAGTTTCTCAGCCTCAGCTGACAGCATATGGTTTTCGGCAGTTATTACTTCAATTGATGTTATCATATCTCGATTTATTGCTCTGAGCTCTTCCATGTCGGTCCTTAGTTTATTTATTGTTTGTTCATTTTCCCTTTCTTTCATAATGCTCATTTGAGGCTCAAAGAGCTCCGTCTGGGACATAGGTTCAGTTTGTGAAAAAGCTTCTAAGTAGAATTTAATATCCGTCTGACTGTCACTTTCATCCATTCTTTTAGAATCAGTTTGGGTAGCTTTGGTTTCATCAAATGGTTTTGGGGTCTGACATTTAATTTTATTTGTCAAATCTCTAATAATTAGTTTATTATTATGCAATTCATCTAGGATTTGAGCCTTGTTTGCTGTTGCCTCATCAGCAAAAGAGATAGATTGCCTCTTAATTCTCTTAATATATTTATTTTTGTCATCTAATTCTGTCTTAAGTTCTTGAATTATTTGCCTCAAATTCACTGATTGTGTTATTGTCCTGATTTGCATACTCTGAGCATCCTTGTGAACACCAAATTTGGTTTCCGTGCAGTGGAGTATAATTATTTGTTCTCTCTAAGCAACTTGGGTGAAAAAATTTATAGCATTAAGTACATACAAGGTTCTTGACCTCCTTGTTGTTACAACATCCAAACTTGTTCATTTTGTTTTTTTTTTCGAAATGCAGCCAAAAAACAAAACACTAAAAACTGCTGATTCGTTTAGGTGAAACAGGCTATATAATATTTAAATTAAATTTTGATCAGTTTACTGAATTCTATACGTGAAACGCACTATACAATTATACTCTATATAAAAAGTTAAATGCTGCCGAGAAAGATAAGCTTGGTTTTGATAAAGGGATTAAAGAATATGCAATTTTTCTAATTATTTTTAAGGATTTATATGAAATTCTTTAAGTTATCCTTCCCGTTTTTCTTTAATTGCAGTCAGTAAAAAACACTTTTTCAAATAAAGAAAACTGTTTTGGGGTTAAGTAATATTTCCTCTATTCATTAATACCAAACACTTTAATAGTTTTCACTTAAAACACACGCTAAAACAGTAATAAAGCAGAG
The DNA here is from genome assembly GCA_030620095.1 of Kuschelorhynchus macadamiae. Lineage (NCBI taxonomy): Eukaryota > Metazoa > Arthropoda > Insecta > Coleoptera > Curculionidae > Kuschelorhynchus > Kuschelorhynchus macadamiae. The sequence continues at coordinate 741,569 of JAUTXW010000536.1, read as the reverse complement.
CATAATTAAGAACTGTCTTCTACACAAAACTTTTTGTACTATTACATTATGATTGTATACAATTTAATTTCTATTTTTTTTTTGTTCATTAGGATGTAGGTGCTTTTCTGTAGCTCTGATAGAATATTAGTTTATATTTTGTAGCATATAATTTGGATAATTTGGTTACATAAATATTTTTTTTTTATTTCCTGTAAGTGGGTGACTGTTGAAATAAATGACTATTTATTTATTTATATTATTTATAATATAATAATTAATGACTTTGGAGGTACATTTTTGAACCATGTTTAAAATATTTTTTATTCATGCTGTCACAGCACAGAAGTATGGCTTTATAAATTAAATTAATAATTCTTTATTTGTTCATAATTAACCACCAAGCTGCAATTTTATTTAAATTTGATTTTATAAGGTGGTAGATTGCTTTTGTGGGTTCAGGACAACAAATAAAACCTCCTTTTATTTAGAAAATGCACACGTTTTGATATCTATTGGATCTTTATTAAGGCTATTCCAACAAGAAAATAGATTTTGTCACGAATTATTTATTTGTTTATATATTAGCAGTCAGTTATTACATAACATTAATAACACACATCCATGATACGTATTATTATCACAACCTACAGCTACAACTTATTAAGAATAACACTAGATGTATCCTATAGCTCAAATATAACTAAAAACCTTAGTGCACAACTGCATGGTACTTAAAGTATTGTGTGTGCACTTTTAGAGTTTATAAAGTATCATTTGAGGTTACGCATATCTGCAAATTTAAATTATATTCTAAAAAGGAAAAGACTAATATTCTACAGACCTATAATGCATAACTATGTAATTTTATTAAATATTTGCTTTAATTAATTTAAAGTTAAATATTTTTATTCAAATGATGTTTGTTTGTCAAGGCATTTAAAGTTAGAATGTTCTTTGTTCATAAAACTTAAAAAACAATTTTCTAATCTTGCTTGTAACATAGTTGACTTGATCTTTTCATGTAAACGTTTTATCTAAATGTATTCCCAAATATTACAAAGAGGATTTTCTCTCAATTATATTTACACACCTACAAGAATTAAGATCTAAAGCACAGTCATAATCATGAATTTTTAAACTATAATAATCTGGTAAGTATTTGGAGGAGAGGAAAATGCAACAAATTTAGTTTTATCCACATTTAATAAATGTAAGGTGTCATCCAGTTATCTCTTAATTTTTTGTAGTGCAGCAACAACAAACAAACAAACAAAAGTATGCTTTATTGCCGCAGAAAAATTCTACAATTTTATGGACAAAGCAAAATAAACCTAAAAATAAGACATATCAAAACATTAATCGAAAATAATTTCGACAGGTCAGTGCTTTTTTTTTTAAAAATGTAAATTATCAATTTACCAAATCGTAAAACACACGTTAGAATATAGCATAACATTGCAAACAGTAAATGAATCATGATAACCTTATAAAAGTAAACAAACACACATGTACGAGGTGAATAATTTCGATGACATTGAAATCAAAATTGCAACTATGCGACCTTAAACTCTATGTTATTATAGTTATACAAATAATTGTGATGTTAAACAGAAGGTATATTGAACTAGTGTAGAATGTAGTATACAAAAAGAATTAAATTGTTTTTAATCCAATACCTAACAAAAATAATTAAGTTTTAAGTGAATGTTCGACAGTTCTTTTCCCTATATAATGATTTACAAAATTCTATGCTATGAGTTAGGACATGACTCACAAAAGATTTAAGTAAACAAGCGAGTTTAGTGACAATTTAAAGAGACTTACTCACTGAAAAAAAAATCATTAACGCTGTAAAATGGTCTCTCAATGAGGTATGCTTTGGTGTTTTTTCGAAATTGTGCAAGCATAGGGATAGATTTTAAATGTACTGGCAGATTGTTGTAAAGTTTTATGGCGTTGTAAATAATTGATTTTTTTATTAATTCTGTGGAAGGAATGGGAAGATAAATATCATGCCTAGAGTTTCTGGTAGGGTATACATGTTGTGGCCTTTCTGGGAGGGTGTTTATATGTTTTCTCAGCAAACATACCGTTTCCAAAATAAATAATGCAGGAAGTGTTAATATTTCATGTTTTTTGAAATAGTATTGGCAGTGAGCTCTATTATTTAGACCAAACAAATAACGAATGGCTCTCTTTTGAAGCATAAAAATACTACGAAATTGCTCGGTGGTACAGCAGCCCCAAAAGGGAAGGCCATAGCGGAGGTGGGATTCAAATAAAGAGAAATAAGTAAGTCTGGCAGAAGGAACGTCTAGTTCTTTTGAAACTGATCGAATGGCGAAGCAGGCGGTAGAAAGTTTTTTAGTTAAGGTGTCAATATGATTAGACCATTTTAGGTTGCTATTTATATTTAAACCCAGGAATTTAACCGACTCTACGTATTCAATATTGCTGTTATGTACCTGAAGTGGTTGTAAAGTTCCCTTATAAGATAACGCCACCGTTTTATCGACGTTAAAACAAAGCATATTGGAATCGGACCAAGCCTTAATTATAACCAAGTCTTTGGAGATACTAGAGTGTAAAGACGTTGTATCAAAATCACTCCATGTTATGCTTGTGTCATCAGCAAAAAGGGAGATTCTTCCATTAATTTTAAGGTTCGTGATATCATTAATGTATAACAAAAAAAGAATAGGTCCCAAGACTGAACCTTGAGGAACTCCACTTGTAATCAACTTACAATCAGAATCGGAACCATTAGCCCTTACAAGTTGTTGCCTTTTTCCAAGATAAGATTTGAACCAATTTAAAGAAGTACCACGAATTCCATAAAAATGTAGTTTGTTTATCAGAATTTCATGACTAACACAATCAAAGGCTTTCGCATAGTCACAAAAAACTGAGGCAGTTGGGTGGTTGTTATTGAGAGATGAGTAGACGCCTCTAAGCAACGTGAACATGGCGTCACTGGTGCACTTGTTGGGTAGAAATCCGAACTGCTCCGGGGATATTATCTGATGTTTCAGGAGAAATGGCATAAGACGGTTCTTCAGTAGCCTTTCGATGATTTTTGATAGCACTGGTAGTAGTGCAATTGGGCGATAATTGCAAGAGTTAGTTTTTTCGCCGCCTTTATGAAGTGGAATAATTATAGCTGTTTTAAGGCAATCAGGGAATACACCTTTTATAAAGGACTCATTTATTAATGTTGTAAGGGCCTCTATGACTGGGAGTGGCAAGTTCAGGAATATTCTAATTGATAGGCCATCAGTGCTACACGAAGATTTACTTTTGATATTATGTATTACCTTCAATAGTTCAGTGTTGCTAACGGGACTTAAGAAAAAGCTATCAGCTAAATTTTTTGAAGGAGGGAGAAACGAAAGAGGGTCCAAACTTGGCGAGATACTAGAGGTAACATTTTTGCTTACATTAATAAAATAATCATTTAGATCATTAGCCCCTGGCAAGATCTGAGTCACAGGGTTTGATTTGTTTCTGAGGTTATTGATGATGGACCAGGTTTCTTTTGAAACGTTATTAGAGTTTGTTAGACGTTTTCGGTAGTGTAATTTTTTTGCTGACTTAATAAGAGTAGTGTAGATCCTCCTATAATTAGAGATATAGTCGAGAATAAGAAAGGAGTCGGTGAATTTTTTTATATAAGAGAGCGAGCGCATATTTTTAGCAGAAATTCGTATTCCTTTCGTGGTCCACGGTTTATGCCGCTTAGGTTTGATATTCTTAAGCGGGAAGGCCTTGTTAAAAGCACTTAAAGTTTTATTTAAAAAAGTTCTGAAGTTTGTGTTGACATTATCAGATTCAAAATTCCAATTGGTGTTAAAGCAAATATTATGAAATACTGAGAAATTTGCGGCCGAGAAAATTCTGCCCCGATGGCGAGATCTTGGTAAGGGCCTAATAGGTAAACTAAACCTGGAAATTACCGCCTCGTGATCGGAAAGACCTGAGTTATAGACCTGTGATTGCACCTCTGATGGAGAAAAATCAGACGCCATGTAATCGATGATAGAAGAAGAGTTTTTTGAAATTCTAGTTGGCGAGGATACATGCATTGAAAGACCGAAAGAGTCGAATATAGAAATTAGATATTTCTGGATGGCACAAACAGTAGCATAGTCAATATTAAAGTCTCCGCATAGAATTTTTTTACCTTTAATCGGTAGGCTGTCTAGCAAACTTACCAGGCTATTTAAAAATGATTGTACATCAGAGTTTGGTGATCTATAAATACAAATTACATAAAGATCAAGGTTTTGATTATATACTATAGAGAATTCAAAAGAGCTATCCGCTAACAAATGATCATATTTAGATACCGACATGAAATCTCCATTTAGGGATAGAATCAGTGTTCCCCCATGAGCTGAGTTTTTTCTGTCATATCTAGCTACTGCGGTATACCTCTCAATATAAAAGGGTTCGTTTAGATTCAGCCAGTGCTCAGTAATTGCAACAAGTTGGGGGAACTCCAATTCTTCCAGAAATAGGTACAACTCGTCAGTTTTATTTCTTAGAGAAGCAATATTAATTAGAACCATATTAAGACTAGTAACAACAGGAAGTTTTGAGGAATCTAGTTCCTCAGGACACGTCGTGTTTTCTAAAAATTTTTTTTGGGAGAATTGCTGGTAAAATAATTTTTATGGCATTCTCTGGTCCTCTGAAGATGAATCGATCTCTCCGAAGATATGTAGGATCCATAGGCTGCAAGATCCGCTTCCACTTCTGCTGCGTTAAATCCGTAAGCAGCATGAAAATCGAAATATATCTTGTGTAGGGTTCTATAATCTATAGGAATGCCTTCAGAAGCCAAAAACAGCCTGGTGCTTGTATTTGTAAACCCTTCAAAGTGAATTGGCGCAGGTTGGTCGTGCAGGAAGGCGAGATATAACTTGAAGGCCTTTAAAATGGCTGGTTCTCTTAGTCTAGACATGAGGAAACGGTTATCAGAACTTTTTTCGGTTCGCGTAAGCTTCACTGTTGGGGGAGACATTGGATCAAAAATAGGTTCTTGGTCAGTAGGAGCTTTCTTGGAAAGACTATAGCAGTTGTCGCTCAACAAGACATCTGCTTTGCAGGCAGCAATGGCCTCTTTGTCAGAAGATATTATAGTGCCCTTTTGAGAAATTGGAGAGGAGACAACCAGTGAACTGACGGAGCTCGAGTTGGTAGGCAGTTTTTTCGGTGTGGAGGGAGGTGCCTCTGCTGTTTTTCTAGTACTATCTAAATTATTCCCCCAGATAATTATACTCGAGTCATCAGCAAAACAAAACACTATGCCAGCATCCTGCAATAATGACAGAATACCGTCTATGTATATTTTAAATAGTAAAGTTGAGATCATTGTACCCTGTGGCACACCGAACTTCACTTTTTTCTTTTCAGTTACTTCTCCCAAGATATTTGTACAGTGTATTCTTTTTAAGTAAGATTTGTTTAAATTATAGGAAGTTCCTGTTATTGCTATAAAATTTTAGTGTCGTAGCAAAATTGGATGCGCCACAGTATCAAATGCCTTTTGCAAGTCTAGAAAGATACCCATCACCTTTTTTCCCTGATCAATTTTTTTTAGTACTGTTTCTGTAATTCTACAAAAAGGATTATCAGTACTAGTGTGCTTCCTCAAAGCAAACTGATTTTTATTTAGAGGTTGGTATTTTTTCTAAAAATGACATTAACTTGGTTTGGAAACATTTTCCAATTATTTTACTTATTGCACTGGTTAATGCAATGAGCCTGTAAATTATTTGTCGATTTTTAAAAAAATAGTGTTAAATTCCATTAATTCCTATTAATGATATTTAATTTAATGATATTTTACTATCACAAATCATTGCTGATTAGCAAAAGATTTATTAAATATCACCTTCACATTTAATTTTGACTGGCATATCTTGGTCATTTCTCTTTAAATAGACAAACCCATTAATACAGAAAGCAGCCGCATACTTCTTATCTTTTTTAATGTCCCTTACCTTTTTAAACAACATCCTTTTTCCCACTGAAAGGTCTTTATTTGAGTATATTTTCCTATCTTCTCCTTCCAGAGCACATTTCCTAACTGTGATTCCTTTGATCCCTCATATTTTTTTCAGTATGTCTTTCTTTGCTTGTATGTTATTCAACTTTGCCATTATTGGAACACTATTATTTTTACCCTTTTTAAAGCTTTCCAATATTTTCATAGTGATCTTGCATGTCTGTGTGTTTGTTTGTTTTGGAACCCCATCTACGATAATATGACTACCTCGATCTTCTACTTCTATCTCATCCAAATTTAATTCCAAGATTTGCTCTTTCTTTAAAGGTTATATTTTCTTTCCTTAACTCGTTTGTTTCTTTTATTAGGTCTTCAAATTTCTTTTTCTGATTCTGAATTTTTCAAGTTCTCCATTTTTTTCCATTTTTTTCTCCACAGGACTGAGAGACTGTTTCAATAACTCTTGAATATTGGATTTGGTCCTATTTTCATCAGTTTCCAATATCATATTTTTTACTTTTTTAATTTTTTTCCATGTTTTGGTGACACAACCTCACTTTTTACGTCGCCGTTTTCACAACAAACAAACTTTCCGGCTGAATTAATAATTTCTATGTGTGAACTATAGCTCTTATGGTAACCTGAGGCACAACTTTTGCATTTAATTTCTTCCAAACCTTTTTTCTTGCAGTATTTACACCTGTTTAGTTCATTACTATTTTTAACACCATCTGTCATGACATAACCTCGCTACTAATAGCAAAACATACTCTAGTATCGGTCAACACATGATTGTGTGTGTATGTGTTTTACTATGTCTTTGTTACGTGAATGTAAATTAATCATTTTAAGTGTTTTGCCAAAATGGTGCACTAATGCACTGCTATTATGAAGTCAAATATTTTTCAAAAGAAAACACTTAAATAGATATGAAATCATACTTACAAAAAGTAATAAGAGAACTTACCGGGTTTTGTGTCGTTAGTGAACCCACGCATTTGTCATTTTTTTTTAATTTTAAATGATAGCCTATGATGTAAAGACTAGATGAAAAGTTAAAACTTGTAATTTTTTCCATTTTTTTGTTGAAAAAAAGGTAAATCGAAAAAGTTCACGAATTTCACTACTTCTTTTCCATGCATTGATGATGTGAACAAAATCAAGGAACAAAGTTATGTGCAGTGTTGCCAGATGACTTGATTTTTCTGGAAATATATACAACAGGTTTTAATGATGGTTTTATTGACTAACTTGGGCTAATCTAATGCTAATGAGACAAATTCACCTAACAATATAGGTTTTTTTACAAAAACTAATATAGATTCAAATCTTTATTAGCATGCTTTCTTTACAGCAAATCTAACCAAAATAAACTCTTTGAAAATCTACTTGGCAACACTGTCAACACATGTCACATCTCACATTTAATACATGACAATTCCCTTCAATCCCTTGGAGAATGGAAAACTTTAAATAAATAGGATCGGAAGGAAAATAAAACAATTCTTTTTGGTGATTATTGGTTACAAAAACTACAAATACGTGGGTTTGTTAATGACACAAGAACCGAACTTACCTTTGGAGTCTGAAGTATTACACCAAAAGCAGAAAAGGTGTCATAAAGCAGTTTTTCATCTACTTCTGGGTCTAAATTCCCTATGAAAATATTTGCACCTACATCTAGATTCTTTTGATGAGCTGAAGCTTTGTTCACTCTAATAGGTTTTCCATACAACTTTATCATATTCATTATTTTTATGGCATAATCAGCATCCTCTTCACCCATAAATTCTACAAACCCATATCCTTGGTGCATCATTGTTACCCGGTCTTTGGGCATATGTACATTTACTAAAAAAAACTGATTGATTTCCAAATAGTTTTTTACTATTTTTTTTCTTAGCTATTGCTAAAATGTAGCCAGCAAGATTAATTGATGATATAAACATACCTAAAGGGCCAGCTTGGACAAATAATTCCCACAAAAGGGACTCTGAGACCTTATCATCTAAACCCCCAACATAAATTGTGGCATCTAAAACAGTATTTCATTAAATATAATATTTAAAGAAACATTTTTAATAATTTCTATCTTGGTGCTAGTTAAATAGATGATGTTTAGAGTGAATAAATTACCATTTACCTCTATTTCTTTCAGCTATAGGTCCGTTGGCCATTATTTTCCCTGCAGGGTCAAAAAAATTATCTCACACTCAAAAAAAAATGCAACAGCAATCAACCTAACATTAAAACTTACATAAAAATAAAGATATGAATATAGTCCAGATTCTAGAAGCTGAAAAGTGTTAAGACCTTAGATTACGAAAGAGAGTTCCTTGTCTAAGGTTAAGACTATTAAAAACTAAGACAAAGTTAGTAGTAGTAGGCATTGGCCATTGGGCACCACACGCTTGATTTCAGTTTCTGATACATTTGTAAACGCAAATTAAATCCTGCGATTTGATTGGTTGCAATTAGCAAGAGGTGGAGTATAAACACTTTTCGTTAAACGTAACGTAACATGAGCAGCACGATTTTTTACGCTCTTTGGATGTAGATTGTATTAAAAGTTTTTTTCTCGAAAGCGATAAAAAAATTTTTATATTTTTTAAAGAGTTGGATGTGTAAAAGTGTTATGTATTTTGTTAACTAAAATAAAAATTATAACCTAAAAATTTGACATTCATTGAATTTCTGCGTGCCATCGGCAAGCTCCTTGTTTCAAATCTGAAATCAACTTTGAAGTGCCTTTCGAATTTTGTCTAATGTAAATGACACCACACTGTTGCCATTTGCCAAGCATAACAAATTCGAGTTGAAATTGAATGTAAATGTAGCTTAAAGGTATCAATTGACAACTGCAGAGGTTACATGATGCGGCTTATCGTCAATAAGAATATAAGCATAGATCCTCCCAAAGAGTTATTTCTGAAGTTTAAGATAGAAGAATATATCAATCGTCATCTCCTCCGATGGATTTCACACATCTGGGCTGAGAATTCCCTCTAAGCCTTAGAGTCTTCGTTACGATGTTCAATTGTGTTCAACACTCACCGGTACAACTCGGCTGCCAAGTTGTACCAAGTCTCGGCAGGGGATAGCGGGATGTAGGATTAGAAGTGAGCGATCCGGTGATTTTCCGGTAACGTCGTTATCAGTTACCATGATTACTCAATCACCGTTCTTTTAAATAGTGACCGTAGTCATGTTTTGTCTAATATGAAAATATCATTATTATTGCAAACATGGCGGGGCGGCTTTCTAGTAACTGATTATTAAATCACCGCTACTTTTAACCTAGGCGACCCGACATTCTGTTAGTGTTGTATATTAACATTCATAACACCATAATAATAAGCTTAAGTGAGAAATATATTACACGCTAATTATAAAACGCAACTTACTAACGAAACACCTTAAACTAAAAAATGTAATAACGTCTTAAGGTAATGACATACGATACACAACAGATTTATTTTTTAAATCTATTATTTCTTAGGCAAAAAATGCTCTCGTACAAATTTCATAAAATATTTGATTTTCTGATTTTCTATCATTAAAGGGGACTATTTTTTATTACAAACTTCTTGGAAGAATTTAAAATAATTTAGTTAAATCTAATCAATATCTCACCGAAAAGCAATACGAATAAATTTCCCATAATAACCTTTAGCCAAGACCATTTCAACAAGTAGGACCCGCCCTTCCGATTCACTGATATGGGAAATAAGCCAATTGCTCTGTTGATATACAAAATATGTTTTATATTCTACCTCTGAAATTCTATGATCGCTCCCGATTTTGACGTCCCTACAAGTTTGTGATTAGAAACAAATGAGTCAAATGAACCCCATATTGATACGTAAGTTTTTTTTGATGGCCATTTTGTAGATTTTGAAAAAAATATATATACCTACATTTTTATTATTAATGATTTTTTTATATAGAGTATTAGAATTGACAGATTCTGAATAATAAGTTTTAGTGTTTTCATATATTTTTTTATATTTAAATGTTTTAAATAAATTTAAGAAATCTATTGATATTTTTGTCAATTTCCTGATTTGTTTGTGAAGGAATCTACTGCTAAGGTAAAAATCCATCTGGAATTCTGTAAACTATAGACTACAGTAGTGCAGTACAGACCACTGTTAGCGGGACGTATCGCTCCTAATCGTCTGCTGATTGCACCGTTCTTCGGCCGCCGTCACCAGTACAATAATTGAGTATTGATTATTTAAAAGACTGAAAAAATAAAATCACGGGTTAACGATCGCCGCTACTTTAGGATCTTGGTCACTGTAGTTACCCGTAATTTTGAAATCACTGTGATTAAATTACCGGCAGTGAAATATCGCTCACCTCTATTCCGAATCAAAAATTCTATTTCGTTGTGGGGAAATTTCATGAGAAATTATACTCATGAGTCATGACTACATACCACGCGTACATGTACCACCTTGTGCTCATGATTGAAAACAGATCTAAGAGAAAATGAAGCCTGGTGCTTTTCAAAAGTTTTTTTTTACGGAAGTAAAATATACGTCTCTAGATGTTTCTCGGGTTGAGCTGGCAGACTATCTTAGTAGAAGAGAAAAAAACCAAAAAAGGAAAGAATATTGTCGTCCAACCTAGTTTATATTAAAAAAAAAATTAAAAGACTATAATAAGGATGCTTTTGTTTTAGAGTGATTGAAGTTAGAAAGCATGTAATGTGTTAGATATTCTTGTACCTCTATCCTGATGGCCATGAAAAAAGTTAAACATGTTTTTGCTTAAAAGAGGTCCAAAATTTTATTTAAATCGGATTGATTGCAGATTTTGCACGAGGATACTTAGTCAGAATTACTCAATAAGTAAAAATATTGATAGAGAATCTTTTGTTACTTTATTAAAAGATTATGAACCGAAGCTTTTGTATAATAGCATTATCGAATCTCACAGAATGAGGTATGGGTATAGCAAAAACTCGCAAATTATATTAGATCAGAAACGATTTGAAGAGCGTATGAAAATTGCATTGCAAACTGTTCAGCCTTTGCCTTTAACTTTAAAATATTATGTGAAAACAGATAAGTTATCTGAAGAAAAATGCGAAGAAATTTTCAGTGATATAGGAACAAGTGCTGAAAATTCTAATGTTTCAGTAAATTTTCCTTACAATGCTAATACAAAAGTCACAGATGTTTATGATAATAAGTTAAAGCAATCTGTTTCATTCTCAATAAAAAATGAAATTATTTCTAAAAAAAAACTGTTAGATGAAAATGACAACTGGATGACTCATTATGAAAATTACGAAAGAGATTTATTGACAGATGATAGCGAAACTGTTATTCATGAGGTAGAAGACTGGAAAATTAATTATGGAAAGCCTGATCCAGAATGTCCAACAAGTGAGAAGCCATGTGGTGGCTGTGGAGCCCATCTTCATTGTAAGGTATTTTTTTCTGTACAGTTGAAATACTGTTTGTCAATATGTAAAATATACAGTAAATATAATATAAACTATTTAATATTTAAATGCATTTTTTAAATCTATAGAACTTTATCAAAAAGAATACTTAAACCCCCTGATGATTCCGCTTCATTTCGTTTTATGTAATGTCTTTATGACAATAAAGGAATTTTGTATTGTGTATGTAGGGAACAGTAGGGTGGATCATGCCAAGCTGATTGACAAACTATCTGAGTATAGGGTAGGGGCCCTTTAATAGACTGGAAATATTTTTATCTTGTGGGTCGAAGACAGTTTGTCAAGATTAAATTGTATCTTTCAAAGACAATGTGTGTCACCTCCGGAGTGCCTCAGGGTGGTCTTACACCTCTTGTATTCTTCATCAATGATGTTGAAGATTGTTTTCATCACTGTCAAATTCTGCTTTATGCTGATGACCTTAACTCTAACTGGGCATGTGAGGGTATGCAGGATGACCTGAGGTTCCAGGAGTGTTGTATACTCAATGGTATGAAATTGAATATCAACAAATGTAAATGTATTCAGTTTTCTAGAAAAATATCATAATCATACTTGGCATTTTTCTAGTGGAGGCCAGTTGACCCTTGGTTTGTACTTTGAAAGTTTATTAATTGGAAATCAATAATTGTTTCCTTGTTTTCTGTTTATATCATTACTGGCAAACAAGTGCATACTATTTATACAGACCTGTCTAAAACTTTTGATAGTGTATGTCATCCACTTTTTATTAAAAAGCTGTCTGGCATTGGTATTTTCAGACAGTACCTTAAATGCATTAAATTTGAGATTAAATCATACTTGTCTGGGAATCCACACAGTGTTGACAGTTATACATCCTTTGAATTAAATGTAACAAAGATCCCATATCTGAGCTGTGCTATTTTTGTTTTTGATCAATGATGTCCTTTCCTGTTTTCAAACATCTCACTGGTACTTGTACACAGATTTCAAATTTTATAATATTGTCAGTTCAGATTTCAATGGTTTATAAGGGGATTTAAATAATTTTATACAACAGTGCAATTTAAATTATCTAAAAATTAATATTTCCAAATGCAATGTTATTCGCTTCTATTATTATTATTGAAATTGACAATCAATTTCTCAACAAATGTTGGGTTCCAAGCCAATCCCGGATGCATGCATCAGAAGGAGTGAGCTGGTTTCTAGTATTTCTATGTGTTGTCCTGTAAGAATTTTCTCACTATGTGATAAGTGCTTAGCAGGACTGCCTTCTGGATGTCAATGAAGGTGTTAGTATGCAGTCCTATGTTTTCCAGATTCTCTTCTAGTGTTTTTGGAACTAGTCCAGTTGATGATAAGATAATCGGTATCACATGAAACTTATTCAGTCACCACATCTGCTGTATCTTGATGGCCAGCTCCGCATATTTGATCTTTTTCTCTTGATATTTATCCAGCATGTTGTTATTATTCAGTACAGTAACATCTACCAAATAAGCAGTCTTTGTTTCCTTATTTAACAGTACCACAACAGGCCGATTATTCGTCACCTGTCTGTCAGTGATAATTGCCTGGTCGTAGTACAGTTTGAAGGCATTATTTTCAACCACGTTGGTTGGTATTTATAATAGGCTTGCCCGTATTTATTGGCAAGCTTCTGGTGTATGTGTGGTGGTGTCAGTGTTTGCAAGGTAAGTGCAGACAGATGTTATATGCTGTATTGTCTCTGATCTCTCTCTACATTTTCCCGGTCTTTGATGATGAATTTCCTGTATTAATAACGTATATACAGAGCTTAAATATTTATCACCCTAGTTGTGTGGAGCACTCCAAGAGGCTAATTAAGCTAGAATTACACAAGATAATATGTTCGAAGGAATGTGAACTTAAGAAAGTGAAAGTTGATAGGACACATGACATCCAACTTCAAGAAAACTTTTTCCAAATGATTATATGGTGTATAGAAAGGACAGAATCCAGACGCTTGGTGGCAAAACAAGGGGTGGAGGCATTCTAATAGCAGTAAAGTGTAGTTTTCAGTCTTCCGTGCTTCAGACCAAAAATCAAAGTCTTGATGAACTGTACATTGCTGTTAAATATTGTGGTGAATGTTATGTTTTTTGTACCGTATATATATTCCACCGAGCTTCCCAATTTCTGCTTATGAAGAACATGTGCAGTCTGTTAGTGGATAGATTACTAAACTCTAAGTTGGTGTTAGTGGGTGATTACAATTTGCCTCAATATACACAATGTTATAAATCAATAAGTACTACTGGCTAACTATGTGACTATATGGATAACTCTTTGGATTTGTTTAATAGTAAAGCTAAGAGTGTCTTTGTAAATGAATGTGAACAGACTTTACATGATCTTATCAGTTTCTATGATCTTAACTTAACTGCCACAAGAATCATAATAATATAATACTTGACATCATTTTCTCAAACTTTTTTTGTATATCAGTTGCAATCAGTGATAGTCCATTGAATAATATAGATGCTTACCATCCTCCTTTAAATTTAGTAATTCACCATAACTTTGATGGAGACTTACTATCAGTATCTGACACTCTTGACTTAAACTTTTATAAGAGGAACTATGAAGGCCTCAATACTTACTTTGAGTCAATTGACTGGGAATTTTTAAATGTTCCTAATATTGGAGTCTACGAGGTAGCAGATACGTTTTACACAATTCTTTACATTGCTATTGACAGATTCGTGCCATTAAACTATAAGTTTCCATCTAAATTTCCATCATATTACTCAAAGAAAACTATTACTCTAATCAAAGACAAAAATAAAGCTTACGATAAGTCCTGGAGATTTAAATCAGTTGACAATGAGTATTTGTAAAAAAGAATTCGATTTGAATCAAAACTATACAGTCAGATTATGACTTTTATAAATTCTACTGAGCTCAGTGTTTCGAGTAATGTTAAAAATGTCTGGAATTATGTAAAATCCGAGGTAAAATCCAAGGGAAGTACAATTGGTTATCCTCGGGAAATGGTTTATAATGAAGTTTCATCAACAGATTCAAAAAATATTGCTGATCTTTTTGCAGATTATTTTCAGTCTGTCCATACTAGCACCAATCGGGGCGCCGTCAATCTCACTGGCAATTACCTGATATATGGTAATATTCATTAAAATTCTGTTAAATCTCCACAGACCTAGTTTTTAAAAAGATAATTAATTTGAACACTGATAAGGGAGCTGGCCCTGATAGAATACCTGCCTTATTTGTACAAAACTGCTGTCCTACCTTGGCATATCCCATAAGCTGCTTGTTTACCATATCACTTAACACTGGCAGATTTCAAGATTTATGGAAGTCTGCTATAGTAACAACCCCTTTATAAATTTGGAGTCTTTAGTTACTGATCAGCCTTTGGCTATCTTCCATGGAGTAATTTCACAACAGCAATATGCTTGTCTTTCTGGCAGATTTTGTTTAACACTTGTCCACATATGCTAACTTTATAATTTCGGCGATTGATGATTTTTTCCAAGCTGACGCAATTTATTTTGACTTTAGAAAGGCCTTTGACAGGGTCAGTCATGATCTTATTAAGAAACTTAAATTGTTTGGTATAGTTGATCCACTAACTCAAGTTGTTTGTATAAATGGCTATTTGCGTTTGGTTTGGTGTGTTGACTCGCGTTGAAAACAGCTCCCAAATAATTGGTTATCTTTTGCTGTTTAAAGTCAAATTTTTGTGTAATTTTTATATGTTTCTGTTGGTGAAAATTCCCCTTATCTAACTGTGTTTATTTTCAAATCCATATTCTCTGTATTACTGGTAAAAAACGTGGAAAACTGTGTTCTAATATTTAAATTTCTAACTAATAGCAAAGAAATGAAATACCTTTGTTTGTGATAGCATTGTTCTGCTTATCTACACTTGCAAAACAAAAAAGAGGGTCTTGAAAATTATTTGGGTTCATGTGATTGTGTTGATTTATAGAATAAAGAATATATAGTACACTATTGGAATAAATAGTGCTTGTTTTTAGAATAAATAGTGCCTGATGTAAAGTATTAGTTCTCCATCGTTATTTTGTATTTTTTTTTAATTCTCTGGGAAGCTCCTTTGTTGTGCCTTGTTTTTTATATGTTTTGTACCAATTCAGTACATTGACCTTATTATATATATAATCAATATTTATTTTCTTGAAGCAGTTAAATACCTGGGGTGTTCAGAAACTTATAGATTTCAATTTTGACCTATTTTTAATTTTTAATTACAGATTCCGCATACTGTGTCGTGGGGTGTGTTGCTGAATTGAGTAGGTGGTTACATCTTGCTATGTGGTGTGTTTGAGTCTGTCTTCCTTATTTCTTTTGTCTATTTATTTATTTATTTTATGTGTTTCTATATTTTTGCCCAGTCATATTGATGAAACTATTACATAAACTGCTTTTGAATTAAATTGTGTTGTAGTAAATTGGGACATAATTGCCCATCTGTAACGATTTTATAAGTATTTGTTGAGGTATTTGTATTCCTATTGAAATTTTTCTGACTTTTCTTTTATTCTGTTTTTCGGCCAATCAATATGCTTCGCGCCTTTAAATGTTGCAAAAACAAAGAAGTAGCTGTATGGAAAGATTGACCAGCTGCGTCAGGCTCGCTGGATACAAAATATATTGTTCCTCGGAATGTCAAAGTAAACCTTTAGGCCTAGAGGAGGAAACAAAACAACTAAGAAAAACCATACAGTTATTGGAAGTGAAAGTTCAAAACCAAAATAAGTACATCACAAGATTAAAAAGAAACTCAATGGACTTCAGTGATTGTGTAAGCGAAGCCGAAGAGAAATATTTGTCTCAATTGACTGAAAAATCGGAATTGCTTAGAAACTTAAATGCCGAAATCATAGTCTTATGTGAGAAGAATGAAAAATTGATTTTAGAAGTGGAAGAAAGGGGAAATTTATTTAAGAAGTGTAAACTGGAAATTCAGGAAATGACAGACATGAATGATAATATGATTACTTCTATTACTTACTTCCAAGATGGGATCAGTTACTCTTTACTGGTTCAGTTAATGCCAGAGGCTGTGCTAGTTTGATGAAAAAGATTACAAATTAACACTTTGACAGTAACACTCAATTATGTGATGGTCTACTATTATCAGATACTGTGACTGAAACCATTAAATTGTCACAAAATTTTACAAAACGTGATTTCATAATATTTTTTATTGGAAAGGAAAATGCCCTCAGAGGAAAAGTATTGGAGACCGAATATTTGAAAATGCTGTTAGATCACTATACCAAAACTAATTTAATAGTAATAGGTTCAACATTTCACACTTACCGGCCCATATTAAATGATATAATTCAGAAGCAGAATCTCGATCTTAAAATCTACTTGTCTCAGAACAAAATATTCTCTTTTATTCCAGCAATAGCGACGAGTCGTCATGGTATAATTGATTACAGAACAAAGGAACAATTAATGAAGTACATATGGCTCAATTATATGCTCCCGACGGATTGTGTTCAGGACACAATCGAAAGTCAAGATTTAAATGAACATGAAAAGAATTTTCAAAAAATGCAATGACCAAAGAAATAAGACTGTAATTAATTCCAATACCAACAACAAGGAAAATAAAATTGTGATGTTTTATCAAAATGTCAGAGGGCTACGCATAAAGTGCAATGAGATTTCTCTAAATGTTTTGTCCTGTGATTGCGAAATAATCTTGCTGACTGAGACATGGCTTAATAGTGATATCTCCAGCATCGAAGTAATTAATGATGGATGTGTAATTTTCCGAAGAGACCGGAAATATGAAGAACTAGAATTTCATCATTGTGGTGGCGTGTTGATCGCCGTTTCTAGCTCATTTCAGGCATCCATCATTGATATCCCTACCCATCTTCATTACGAAGATGTTTGGGTTCTTATGAGAGTGGGCCAGATAAATATGGTGCTTGGATGTGTTTATTTTCTAACAAATTCTAAACAAGAACATTATCAATATTTTTGTGACACTTGTGAATCTCTAAGAAACAGGTTTGAAAACTACAAGTTCTTTATTTTTGGAGACTTCAACCTACCATTGGTGGAATGGATCTACGAAGACAATACTTTAGTTCCAAAATCTTTGCCATCTATATCTTCAAAAACTCTTACCACCACAATGAGTTTTCTTGAGCTACAGCAAATGAATTGCGTACACAATCACATGGGTAGAATTCTGGATTTGTTATTTGCTGATGATTCCGTCAATGTGCTCATTTCTCCTTCAAATTTTATCCTTGTAAATGCTGACCCGTATCATCCTGCGATCGAAGTAAAGTATAAACTTCAGTATGTCCCTCCAATAAAAAACAACAATCGAGTAAGTGTGCACGAGTTTGATCGGACTGATTTCTGCAAACTGAATCTCTTTTATGAACAATCTGATTGGTCATTTTTATGATCAGAATCTGACATTAACAAAGTGATTCAACTCTTCTATGAGATATTATTTGAGGATATTGATAAATATGTTCCCAAAAGGGTTGTCTCTGATTGTAAATATCCAAAATGGTTTGACCTTCCCTTAAGAAAACTCATTGGGCAAAAGAATCGTCTTTACAAAAAATACAAAAGGACTGAACAGCAAGTTGATTATTTAGCCTATTCTAATTTACAACGAGAGGTTAAACTTCGAACTGATATGTGTTACCCTTCATTTTCGTCATTTGTTCGAAATTTAAGAAGAGACTCTAGTTTGGCCAATATAATGAGCTATGAAGGTGAAGAAACCAGTGGTTCAAACAACATTGCTAATGCTTTTGCTGCACACTTTCATTCGTGCTACTCCAACCACCAAAACATAGATAATAAAATAAATAAATAAATAAAATAAATAAATAAATACCAAAGTTGTTCGAGGCTATCGTGGTCGCTCAACGACTACGAATCTGGCGGTATTTCAAAATTACCTAATAACATCAGTTGAAGCCGGCCAACAAATTGATGTCGTTTACACTGACATATCCAAGGCGTTTGACAGTGTCTGTCATGAGCTTCTAGCAAAATTGCATCAGATTGGCCTTTCTGGAAGCTATATTGAGTGGATTAAGTTGTACTTGTTTAATCGACGTCAACAGGTCAATGTGCGTGGGTGGGTGGTTTGGAATGTTTAGCAATCCGTAGAGTACGTTTCTGAAGGACCACTTTTCCGATGTGTGCATCGACTAAGTGCTTACATTATTATTTATTTATATCCATAGAAATGGGTGTATCATCTGGAGTGCCACAAGGTTCCCATCTAGGGCCAATCATATTCCTTGCTTATATAAAGGACTTACCTGTCATCTGATCTCAAAGAGTGCCATCACTTGTTTTTTGCAGATGATCTAAGATTTATTGCAGAGTAGTCAGCAGTGGCGGCTCGTCAGGGTAGGCCTCTGAGGCCGCGCCTCACCCCCAAAATAAAAGAAAAGAGAATTTTTTTATATAACTTTTTATCTATTACCAATTAGAAATATACTTTTTAACAGTTTTACAACATAATAACATTAAAAAAAAACAAAATATAATCCCATAATAAATATTTTAGAAAATAAATTCTGACCACATCAAAAAACCGACCGTGCAATCCGTGCAAACCCATTCCTAAAGAAAGTGCTCTCGAATGAGGCGAAATAATTTTAGCTTGGAAAGTTTCGACTTCTGACCTATTTATCAACGGCCGGTGCCGATGCCGGCGAGTCACCTGATTACGACAAAGCGGGATGGCGATTGCCGATGCACGCGTTTTCTATTGCATTCTTGAGGCGATAAATCTGTAGCTTGGATATGCTTTTATTGGTTATTTAAATCACATGACTAGCGAAATATTCCAACGGCTTCTTTTTACGTGGTGCGTGCGGCTGAGAAAGAAATAGGAAATAGATTGCGATAATCGCTGATTGAGGGCGTTCTGTCTTTTAAGGTGAATAAATACGCGTGAGTAAGTTTTTGTTTTGATTTGGTAAGTTGGACCGTTTCATTTTTTGTATTTGCTTTTTGCTTTTGAAATGAATCCTATTCACGACATTATTGCTTCATTAATTGAAACTCCTTTTTTAAGAAGAAGCGAAACTGAAAAGAAACAGATATTAGGTAGCCGTCCGACGCCGAAAATTTTAGCAATATTTAACGATAAAAGGCAAGGTAAAAAATATTCAAGAACTTTTCAAATATCTTGGTACGAAACTTATAGGTGGCTATGCGGAAGTATTTATAAAGAAAGCTTATATTGTTGGCCTTGTATTTTATTAGGTTGCGTCAAAAATAATTGGAGTTCAGGGGGCGGATATTCGGATTTAAAAAATTTTTCACGAGCAGTAAAATCGCATGAAAGTTCAAGAGAGCATATTAAAAATTCGGTAGCACTTACAAGACTGGAGCAAAATAGGGCGACTATTGCGGATGCACTACAAGAAAATGCAAGTCTTAATAAAATTGTTTATAATGAAAATGTTCGAAAAAACCGTTTATTATTAAATTATTTAATTGATGTTACTATTACTTTGGGTAAACAGGTTCATAATGAAAGGTCATAATGAAACAACAGATTCTTTTAACCGTGGCAATTTTAAGGAAATGTTTGCATGCTTAATAAAAAGAAATGCCGAACTTACTGAACATTGTGCTAAATTTAGTAATATTTTTACGGGACAATCTAAGACTATACAACAGCTAAGGCTTTTAAGATGGTGGGGTTTATAATACGTCAATATTGGGAATAAGCACATACAAGCCCTGAAATCACTGTACTTCACTTTGGTTTGTAATCTATTAGAATATTGCTGTGTTGTATGGGCGCCATATTACCATGTATATATTAAAAGATTAGAAAGGGTTCAAAGCAAATTTGTATTAAGGCAATTATTACTGATGATTTTTAGGTCATTAAAATTAAAATTCAAAATTTGCTTTATTCTCAAAAGAAATTATAGGTTCTTACTGACAAAGCTTTAAAGTAGGAGAAAGTAAATTACAACAATATATCATGTTATGCAGCAGCAGTCAATGTAGTCTAAATAGAAAAGATATTCAAAGCTAAATTACACTAGACTATCAAAGCAGAACTTCTGTCCAGAACTTAACTATGTGTGTCAATATTAAAAAACAAACCTAAAAGAATACTACAAATATAAAATAACTTTAAAATCTAGTATCAAAGTACTCGGTACTCCTCAATCGTATAGAATGCCCACTCTACTAGTGAATTCTTGACCGCTTATTTAAATTTTGCGAAGTTGTGAACAGATTTTAAATCATTAGGCAGATGTTTAAACATTTTTTGCATTATAAATAAAATAATTTTTATTTGTGATGTAACAAGTATAGCAAGTATAGGTAGAGGAATATTCTGAGTGTGTCTCAGACTATAAGAACACAGTAATCAAAGACCTGTACTTTTTAAATACAAGACAAACATATTCTAAAATAAACAAACATGGAAGAGTCATAATTTTTTCACTTAAGTAGGAGTGATTTGCATGCCATACATGAAATGAATAGTTCTTTTCTGCAGTATAAAATATAGAATTTGACAAATATGCATTATAACTGCCTTAGAAAGGTAGCTAGTATCACAAATGGGATTCCACTAAGACATAATATGCCATTTTTACTGCTTTCAGATCCAATTCTCTAGAGGTTGATCCTTAAGGGTAACATCCAGATGCTAATTTTTTGGATAATTTTTCAGTATGGCAGCTGAAGTTAAGTTTATTTTTTAAGTAAAGCCCCAGAAATTTTTTGCAAGTTATGGTATTAATAGTTTTAAGGGTGAAAGAGTACAATATTTTTATCAGTGTCCCGCGGTTATTATTTCAAAAGTATAAAATTCAATAAGTTTCTTGGCATTACAATTATTAATGATCAACTAAAATTTTATGAACATGTATATTCAATAGAACTGAGACATGTTCAAGACTGCTATGCAGTCGGAATTATTCGCTATAAGTTGGGACAAGCTGCAGCAAAATCACTTATTTTTTACTATAGAATTGTTTTTGGGGTCTTTGTAGTCATTATCTCACCACTTCATAGTTCATTCTACAGAAAAGAGCTTAGATCTGTAAAGCTAATCAAGAGAACATTGCAAACCTTTGTTTGTGAGTCAGGGTATATTAACATTTCCCTGCATGTTTATTTTGGAGACTGTCGGGTCTCTTATTTAAAAAGTATGGTAATAATAATGAGGTTGTAAATGCATACAATACTAGACAAACTAACCATCTGCCATTGCCTCTACTACTATTTATTTTTTTATTTATTTTACAGTAAGTACACTACAGAGGTAAATTCTCCAAATGGTACAAAAACTTACAGGCTATTCTGAATACAAACAAAAAAAAAACATATGTATATAAAGACAACATTGGATAATGTATACTATAATTAACAATAAACAATCGCACATACACACATTTATACATTTTGTTTGCTGTTTATTGTTTGTTTTTTATATAAATTTTATTTATCGATAGACTCTTGTTGTTGCCCTGTGCCCTGTTTTTTCTTCTCATGGTGTTCACGTTATATTAGTTTAAATTTTATTAATTTTTTGTTTTATTTTTATTAATCTGTCATTATTTTACTTATAATAATTTCTTAACAAATACTAAGTATTTCACCAAACAAGCATGTTTGACTTTGGCAGCTCGCCACAATTTATTAAATAATAAAAGTATTTCTAAATAAATAGACTTATTTCGTGCTTTTAGGAACTCGGCGCGTAATTTTGTCGCGCGCGCGACACACGATTAAAAGTGGTGAATTTATTGCTTATCTGATGAACCATCTATGAGAAGTATAATAGGTCTTTGCTTGTACTTACGGCGACTAACGTCTGTAACCAAACTCAAAATGATGATAAATAGAATCTCCCTACTATTAATGTTGTAGATACGCAGGAGAATTTGCCTTTTTATAAAAGATTCTCCTATAGCCGGAGGTAGCAACTTCTGCTCTGGCCATTCTGCCATCACTAGTTTTGAACTATTTTATTATAAAATGTGTATAATAAAAAGGAAGTGGGAGTTATAGAGGACTACATACAATATAAAATTGATAGCATGTAGTAAAATGGGCTAATAAAGTATTAATTCCAAATGTTCATTAATATATAAAGGTGTGGCCTTACTAAATCTTTTGATATTTTCAAGTTTCAACTTTTGTAAGTTGTAATCTCGGTTATTGTAGTATTAATTATCATATTAACAATGCTTCAGCTAAGTCACTCTGAGGTTATTGTAACTTTGGTATTGGATTAAAATACAGCTATCTACCTGTTCTGTTGCATTTATTATATTATTTTGTTTTAGGATACAGCAATTCCAGGATACATACCATCTGAAATATTCAAAAACTGTTTTAAACCTGGGGGAGCTAATTTAGAATCCATCCTATGCCAAAGGTGTCATTTTTTGAAAGAATATAACATTGCTTTACAAGTCCGAGTTTCTCCAGACGATTATCCTAGTGTTCTTAAATCTATTCCATTCAGTTCTGCTTTAGCAGTATTAATGGTTGATCTAACAGATTTTCCTTGTTCTATTTGGCCAGGAATAGCTGATATATTAGGACCAAAATCACCAATTGTCGTTGTTGGAAATAAAGTTGATCTATTGCCAAGGGATGATCACAATTTTTTTAGGAGAATTAAAGAAGTACTTAAGGTTAACTTAAAATTAAGTGGTTTTGCAAGTAGTAATATCAAACACATTGAATTAATTTCAGCTAAAACTGGATTTGGAATAGAATACCTTATTACTTCATTGCATAGGGTATGGAATCGAAAAGGTACTTATGATATCATGAGATGATAATCTAATATACATAACTCAGCTTGTAATTGCTTTAAAACATTCAATTCATTATCAATTATTTTTTCAGATATAGTAAGTAAAAAGTAATATTTTATTAAAACTTTTATTTTGGTTTATAAACAAGTACCAGGTATATACATTATTAGAGATTATCTCGAAATTGGTTTATTTAAATTTTTTTAAGTTTGGAATGTGGGTATAAAAATCGTATAAGTATCTTTAAAAAATATTTTGAAAGATGCGGTTCTATCTTTAAACTGATAGCAACATTACTATTTTTAAAGGAATACCCTGTATATTAATACATACATGGATTCCAGGCGTAATACAAACTTATATGAGAACCCACCAGAGTACCGGATGGATACCTTATTTAATAAATATGCAAGTGGCTTAGATTTAAACATAATGAATTTGAAGAAATAGACCATAAACTGTTTGAGACTCAGGCTCACACAGGTTAATATTTCAAATGGTATTATATTTTTTGGTATCTTTAATTGGCTGTATGTTGTTGATACTGTAATAAACAAATAAATAAACATAAGCCTCTTTGAAAAAATCTAGATCAGGGTGTGAATTTGCCTATCTGGTTGACTTTGATACAAATGAGTTTGGCCATAATTGGTTGTATACAGCAGTAATGCAAATGTATTTCGGGATCGAGTTCTCTTTTGAGGTATATGGAGCTCAATTTTAGCCCAAAGTAAGGGAGTGTATTTATTATAAATAATGTTATATACTGTTGTTATATTTTAAGATTTTTTTCGCAATGACAAGACTGGGTCGGCTTTATATTTAAGAAGGATTCAATTCCAGAGTATTAATATATTAAATTAATTCTGCTGCTCTTACAAGATATATATTTTAGAAATGCGTGCTGGACTTTTTCAATACCCTAAATGTTAATTTAATGTAAAAGGGATTACAGACACTTGAGGAATACTCTAGTGAAGGTCTAACTAAAACACAATATAACTGCTTCATAGCTGCAATGTTTATAAAATCTGTTGTTATCCACTTTAGAAAACCAAATAGCTTAAAAGACCGTGAGATGGCTTGTTCTATGACCTATATATTGTTGAAAAGTACATCTAGAGTCCATGATGAGCCACAAGTTTTTAAATTCAGTGACACGAGAAAGTACAACAATTAATTTCATTAGATATTATAACTAAAAATAGCCTTCAAAAAGTGGAAAATACTTCTGTTAGATTTGTATATGGTCTTCGCAAATACGATCATATTAGTGAAAAATACAGGGAATTAAAATGGTTGAATATAAAAAATACATTTATTTATCACTTTCTTTCTTCTGTAAAGCGCCTCCTCATTTCAAAAACTCCTAAAGTCAAAGTCAAAAAAAACTTTATTATCATAAAAATGACATCATTTTCATTGACAAAGCATAACTAAATAATCACATGACTTAAACCACTAAGGTTTATTTGACAATGAATGTACCAAAATAATAAAATGGTCATGAGATTAAAATTTTCTAAATTCTGTACCATAGTAAAAAAAGCAGAATTACAAAATTGTAAAAAAAACGATCAAACAATAATACAAAATAAATCCAGATACAGACAAGGCGCAGGTACAGATTAGTTTCAATTCTAACTAAGTACAATACAACACCATTAACCTGGCTATCATTATAAAAGTTGGTCTAAATAAATGATAAAATGGACATCAGATTAAAATTTCTAAATTATGTATATCAAGAAATCAAAAAAACACAAAGACCATAAAAATTGTAAAAAAATGAAAAAACAATAATATAAAATATAAAATAAATCCAGGAACAGACAACAAGGCGCAGATACAAATTCAGTTTTAATTCTAATTACAAAACATTACTGAACCTGGTTATCATTATAAAACTATGTTCTATCTAATGTGTAATAGGTCTTCGCGACTAGCATTCTGTGTACTCCCCTTTTAAACAACTTATCCGACTGAATTTGCCGTAAGTATACCGGAAGGGAGTTAAATAGCTTTCTACCATTGAAAAGAATTGAATTTTTTGTAAGCTTTGATGTAGGAATTGGCAGCGACACTACATGACTGGTACGTAGAGGGTAATTAAGAAATTATCTGAGCTCCACTTTCCTCTTGAGCATACAAACCGGTTCAAGAATAAACGGGCAAGCAAAGGTCACAATTTTATGCTGCACAAATAGTGGCCTGCAGGAGGCACGAGCCCTTGCTTTACACATAAACCTAACAGTTCTTTTTTGTAGTAAAAACACTAAGACTCTCACTGCGTAGCAGCCTCTCGAGATCTTTTTATTTAGATAGACAATATGCGTTTCGAATTTTAATTTAGAATCAATAAATAGACCAAGAAACTTATTCTCGTGAAGGGCATCTGCAATCTAATTTTGTAAAAAGATATTATTAATTTGACATTTGAAAGCAACAATATTAGTTTTTGAGATGTTAAGTGACAAGTAGTTAGCGTCCCACCATTTCTTGATGGTAACGAAATCTGCCTTTATAATTTCCTCAAGAACCTCACCATTCTTGTGGCCCCAAAGAATGGTGGTATCATCCGCAAATACGGTGAACCTTCCCACAATGTTCAATTTAGGTAGATCATTCACATATAATAAAAAGAGTAATGGCCCCAACACTGACCCCTGTGGAACACCTGCAGTGGCTCTTAAAGGTCTGGATTATTGGTTGTTTGAAAGAACAGACTGGCAACGCTCAGACAGGTATAATTGAAACCTCGTCAGCGAGATCCCTCTAAAGCAGTAAACTTCGAGCTTGCTCAGCAGTACCCTATGATTCACGCAGTCGAAAGCCTTCGATATATCACAAAACACTGCCGCAGCACACTCCATCGTTTAACCCCAGATATAAGTCCTCCAGAAATACGAAGATGGCATCCCCAGTGTTCTTGGATGACTGAAACCCGAACTGAACGTCGGTCAGTATCTCATGCCTGTCCAAGAATGCAGTCATCCGCTTTTTTACCAACTTTTCGATGATTTTAGACATTGTTGGTAACATGGAAATGGGTCTTTATATTTAGTGTCAAAATTAAAGTTTCGAAATGAACTACGCGACAGGACTTTACGGATTAACAACTTGTCAATGCCACCACACAAAACCTCCCTTTTCCAAAGATCCTTTTCTTATAATGCTCTTAAGCTATGTAATCAATTAGATGCGAATTTAAAGTCTTTGAATACTATTGCTAAATTCAAAAAAACACTGAAAATTCAGTTACTTTCTAACCACATGACCTAAAAGAAGCTTTTGTGTACTTTCCATCAATATGCGGGAACAATTCTTACATTTTATTTTCTTTTCTGTATTCAATTGAGTTAGGGATTAAATATATCACTGTAAATACTACGTAGCTATACTCTTATTATATGTAGGTATATTTTTCCTTTTTGTTTGTTTTAGATTGTAAAAGAAGGTTAAATATGAATAGCTACCCAAAGCTAGACTTCACCTGGTTATTAAGGAACACGTCAATATGGACTACGCATTTAATTGTAAATTTGTTTCTTAATAATAAAAGACAATTATTAGAATGTTCATATACTTCTCTTGATCTATAAAATATGTTTGAATTACATTTTGAAGCATTTAGATTCATACCATTCCTATCACAGCATACCTCCAGATGGTCCAAATGATTGTAGTTTTAAACAATATTGGAGGATAAAACATTTATGTATTTTGCAAAAAGGAGCCAGTGGCTGTGTATCATTTCAAATTTGTATTTAAAATATACATTATATAGTACAAACACGACTTAACCGAAAGTTAAAGAAAATAACGGTAAATTTATTTTTAGTCGCTTGTTTTTACTGGGGCACCGTTTTTTATGCCTTACCTCCGGTGGCGAGATGTTCTAATAATGGGTTTGAATTTTGGTGCACAATTTTAGAACTTTGCCGACTTCATACAATTTTTCTGGTTACGCCTGTGCCTTAATAAATTGTAGTATTTGTGAGTTTTGACTAAAGCACAGTATGGTGGACCGTGTCAAACGCCTTGAGAAAAATCAGTATCTGAAAGCCATTCTTCAAGATATCAGAAATAAAATCAATATATAATGAAATAGTGCTCAGTACTTCTGCCTGCCTGAGAGTTAAATAGAGAAGCTGTAATATATTAACCAAGTTCGGATATTACTTATTTAGTCAAGATATTTTCAAGCTATTATTCAGATCTATTAGCATTCTTAGTGAAGTCCCACTCCGCTAAGAATGCTGCATTTATTTATTTTAGAAGTATGCATGCATTCTACAAAATAGAGTCAAAATAAAAAAGATACACCAAATTGATAAATCTACCAGTTATCTCCAATTTTTACTAGATATGATTCTATATTAACAATTAAAAATAGTAGTCTTCAGTTTCTTAAAATTAGTGATAACTTTTAAGTGGTAAGGCGTTATAAAATCTGATAAACTGATAGTATGCACCTTTTTGATGTAGTTCATGATTCGCGTAAGGTATACGCTTTGCCCCTCAAAGTGCAGAAAATTGTAACACTTATGTTTTTTTTAATGGAACACCCTGCATGTTGTTATCTCAGATGGAAGATATTTTCTCTCTGATTTCAAAATTATATACATTGTTGATATTTGGGTGAGCCGTTTTTGAAATATTTGATTTTAAAGTGTTAATGCATTAATGGTTCTTTCTATCAACGGAGCCTGGAAAACAAACAACTGATTTTAATATTGTCGTTGTGACATTTCACTAAAGATGAACTCATATTGTTATTACCAATAATTAAAAAATCAATTTAGGCGTTTTTTATAATATAGGATATACCAAATGACAGATACATCAAATAATTCGACTCTTTTATTCAAATAATTATAATATATGAAGAGTTTAAAATGAATCAGCTAGTACCATCAGATACATTATGAAGCAGTTTGATGAAACCAAACAGAAAAAGGGGGCTAGAAATGAACAGGAAGATTTGAATATTGTACTTTTCATTGAAGGTAAAATTTACTCTAAATTATCATTTCCAAATACAACTCCCTTCTTATTTTAGAAAATCCAGAAAGCTCGATTCCTGACGCTGCGTTGTATTTTAATAGATCCTGCTATAAAAACGCTTGTGTTGTTTCAAAAAATTGTAAGGCATATAGATATAGGGATATAGAGAAGTCGGGAATGTTTAATAGAAAAAAATAAGCATTATAGGGCACCAGAAAATCCTCACAAAATACAGGCATTAAAATGCAGGGTCGTAGGGCAATTCATATTTGGTTGCGGCATGCTGGGTAATAAAATTATTAGACCAATTATTTTTTATGGTAATTTCAATGGTGAGAGGTTGTACAATGTTGTAGGTTGGTACAATAATCTTATTTGGCAACAAGATGGCTCACCGCCGCACAATGTTGTGGAACCGAATATTTAAATATTCGCCATCATTTTTGGATTAGAAAGTCTGGCGCCAGCTAATAATTCCGATCTAAGTCCACTAGATCTTTTTTCTTGGAGTTTTGAAAAACAAAGTCTACTACGACAGACCCCAAAATTTACTAGAATTAAGGCAAAGGGTTGAAAGTGAATTATTTTTACTTAACAGAGACCAACCGAATTTTATTTCCTGCTCTATTAACAGTAAATTAACGAAAAATATTTTTAATATTATAAATAACCAAGGAGAATACATAGAAAATTTGTAAAATCTTTTTGTAATATTTTTGTCGTCTTATGTTTCTTCTTTTTTTTTTTTCCTCTTGATATGCTATAATTATTGGAATAAAAGAGTGGAATTATTTGATGTTTCTGTTCTTCGGTAAGTACTCTTTTAATTACTAATAACAATATGAGTTCAACCATATTGAAATATCACAACGACAATATTTCCAGGCCGCCTTGGTATAATATTAATACTTTAAACTCATATATTTCGAAAACGGCTGATCCAAATATCAACAATGTATATATTTTTGAAATCACAAAGAAAATATCATTCATTTGTGATATACAGGTTGTTCCATTCAAAAACAAACATAAGTGTTTTTATTTTCTGCACTTTGCGATGCTCATTTATTTTTTGCGACATTTCAAGATAATAATACGCAAAAAAACCTTTAAGTTTTGTGTTTAAGGTTTTTTGTAGCTCCTAAAATAAAGCTTCTAGATAGGACACAAAATATTTAAAAAAACCCTGTACACTGCATAGACAAGTAAGTATTATTCATAGTGCTCTTTTTTGACAAACACTCTTTTTAGATCTGTCTTTTTTTCAGTACAAAAGTATCATTTATTATCCTAAACTTTTTAAATTTGAATAATATAAAGGTAATTTAATACCTACCTAAAACCCTGATAGTGTAACAAACAGATTTAAAAATCTAGTATAATTTTCAGCATTTATTTCGCACCTGTTTGTAGTATTAATCCTTTGTAATCTTTATTTATTTTTTCTCAAATATGGTAATTTGTTTTTGAGTTATTTTTTTTACAAACCATTTATTTACTGTAACCATACATTAACATCACCCCCAAGAACTGTTATATCACTATATGATAATATAATATTTGTATCATCTGCATAACTGGTTATTTTACATTTGACTCTGATGTTACATATTTTGTTACTTACAAATATAAAACACGAGCTTGCGCCAATCATGTTGCCACACAGTTATCAAATTACTTTTTCTATCCTTAGTACTGTTTTCTCGATAGATATGATTTGATCCATCTTAGGGGCCACCCCTCTTATGCCATAGAGCTGTAATTTTTGAAACAAGATTCCATCATTTTCTATTGTCCCTAATATAATTCTTGTTAAGTGAAATATTGCTTTTTGCGTTGATTTGCCTTGAGTGTATCCATGCTGTTTGTCACGTAAAAGGTTATTATTTTACATGAATTCAATAATCCTGTGTCATACAACGTGCTCAAATATTTAGAGGAAGATATCTAAATACCTAAGATCAGAATTTGGTCCACGTATTACAGCACGTATTTGACTTTCAGGCAGGCAGGAATACTGAACTCAATCTCCTGATATATGTTGATTTTATGACAAGATAGTAGTGAATATCTTCGCCGAGAAGAAAACGAAGCAGAATATGATTTGAACCAGATCTACGTCAATTGGCCGAAAGTCAGTTGGACGAAAGTCAGTTGGCCGAAAAACAAATTTTTGCGCGTTCATAGTACCAGTTTGTGATGTTTTTTAGCCTTTTTTCATTAATGTTTACAAGCACTTTATACTAATATATCTGAATGAAATTGAACGTTTAGATTTATCTTAAAAGATGAACCTTCATATTTCTATTATGGATTTAGCGATGTTCTTGCTAACCCGGTGCGGATCCACCTAGCGGTACCCATTATTGAATTCAATGTTAGTCTTAAATTATAACACTCTTACAAGCGTGGCTGTTTTTGACTATGTGTTTCAAGATTACTTGTTAGGTCGTGGCTATTATCGCTAATGGATTCGCGGTAGATAATTTTTGGTGGGTATTTTCGTCAACCCCGGATAAAAATATATGTATATGTAATGAATTCAGTCCACCTTTTTTATAGGATATAGTCCGGTATAGCGTAATGAATACCGCATATATATTATATATATATATATATATATATATATATATATATATATATATATATATATATATATACACTTCTTCACCATCAACTAACAACATTTTTGGAACTATTTTACCCCTCAGGCAGTCTGGATTTAGAAGAGGCTAGGTCAGTCTTTTCGCCATTATTAGCCATTGCCTGCATAGCTTAGATCATCAAAAACTCACTTCTTTAAGTCTTCTAGATATGACTAAGGCATTCGACACAATCGATTTTGATTGCCTACTGGCTAAACTTTATTATTATGGGATTCATGATGAAGTGTTCAACTGGCTGATTAGTTATCTGAGGCAGCAATTTTAACGGACTCTTCTGGATAAGAATGAATCCAATGACACATTAATCTTAAGTCTTAAAGAACTTCACTCTGGAGTTTATCAGGGATCTGAGCTTCGTTCGCCTTTACTTTCTGTTTTTACGGCGGATTAAGGTAACATCGCACAGTCTTGTCAAGTACGTATGTTTTCTGACGACATTCAATTAACTTTTTAATTTGCTCCCAAGGATAACAATGATGCTTGCCTGTGTATTAATAATGATCTGACCCTTATACAAAATGCGGCAGATAGAAACTAGGTACCTAATTGCAAAACCGTCAACATTAATCATTGCATCTCCTAGGTACTCCAAAAATGCCATATCTCTGCAGTAGTCTTCTTCTCCATGTTTGTGGTATTCCAATTCCTAGTGTAAAAAATTATGTACTTATTAATTGCAATTTGAATAAAAAATAAAATACCTCCTATATGTAAAATAGTTGATTATGGAAAATTTATATATGAAAAAGTTTGATAAGCATGTCAAATTAACCTCAAGCAACTTCTGCCTTTTAAATATTTGTTGACGCTGAAACTATAAAATGCTTATCGTTTCAATAGTGAGGCTAGGCATCAACTGTAGAAATTGATAAATCAAGTTGTCCGTTTTATAACCAGCATCGGTACCCCGATTTTCCCGCATCACTCTTTATATTCGTGAAATCGGTTTGCTTAAGGTTAATGAATTGTGTTTCTTTCATTTTGCTTGTGGTTAAGTTTTAAATACTGATATTCCTGATTATTTAAGGACAAAGTTCATTTAAGGGAGTTGAGAAGAATAGCTGGTTGACTGCATACTCCTTCAGCATTCGAGCGATTCTTTTTCATTTTGAGTTTCAGTGGTTTACAACAGTTAGCTGGACCTCAGGTATCTTTCTATCCCATCGACAAAGGCTAAACTAAAATAGAAATTTCTGAGCAATACCTTTAATTTGCACGTCAAGCTGAATACATTTTAGTAATAGAAATAAAATAACTATGTTTTCCTTGAAATGAAAATTATACGCCTAGTAATTAAATTTATTCTTACGGATCTCACATATTCTCTTTTTATTTTCTTGTTTGTTCTT
Source organism: Kuschelorhynchus macadamiae (assembly GCA_030620095.1). Classification (NCBI taxonomy): domain Eukaryota; kingdom Metazoa; phylum Arthropoda; class Insecta; order Coleoptera; family Curculionidae; genus Kuschelorhynchus; species Kuschelorhynchus macadamiae. The sequence goes on along the minus strand of JAUTXW010000536.1, from coordinate 709,299 downwards.
TCAATACACAATACCTGTAAACAAATTGTTTCATTTTCATCAATAAACAAAAAGACAGTATTTAATATATCGCTTACAGCAACAGTTGTATTTTTTTCTTTCTGAAACCCAGATTGAGATTGACTTAATTCTAATAGAGTTTTTTCTGTGTATTTAGTGTATATTTGGATACCCTAAACAACTGAGAACAACCCTTGTGTCAGATGAATAAACTTTTAATCGACTTCGCTCCGCTAAAGTTAGGAGTACAAAAAGTGTATGTTTGGATACCCTAAACAACCGAGAACAACACTTGTGTCAGATGAATAAACTTTTAATCGACTTCGCCCCAATAAAGTTAGGAGTACAAAAAATATTTTAGTGTCTTTAAATCATTGGTGGTCCTGTAAAATAATTTTTGTGAAGAGTTTTATGTGTTTCTTGTTAATTAATTAATATTTTCTAAATATCTGTAATCACAGTTTTGCTAGTTTAATTAGAAGATACTTTGATTACTTGTAATCAAAATGCATATTCGATCTATTGGAATGAGTAGTCAAAATCTCAAAAAGAACCAAAGATAGGTATAGAACAATCTTAATATTTTCACTCAAAATTTAAAGTTGAATCATTTTATGGAAAGAAATAAATTTTAAAATTTCATTTCTTTATGTGTGTTTTATTTTTCAGAGCAACCATATTTTTGTGGCAGTCGTATTAAATTGGCAAACTTTTACATCATTTTCCGAGAGATTATTGTTTGTTTGATTCCCATAAAAAAAAAACTTTTCAATTCTGAGCAAACTTTTTATTAAAATTTTGCCATTTTTTCTCTTTAAATTTAAATATCTCGAAAATCATAGATAGGTATAGGAAACTCTTATTAAAACGTATTTAAAACAATCTTATAATTTGAAAATATACAGTTTAAGATAATCTCGCAATACTGTATATGTCAAAACATGTTTAAAAGATGCATTATAAGCTTTTATCCCCGCATACCAAATTTTAAAAGAAGTACCAATTAGTCTTTTTCGACATACGTCTATTGGACCACATTCAATCATCTTGTACAGCTCATCTTTTCTCAGTTTTGGTACCCCATATTGTTGATTTATATGTGCAAATGAGAAATTTTAAAAATTAAAGTTAACTCTGAGGTCTGACCAAGTTCGACATTACCAAAAAAGTTATAATCGAATGAGAATATGTCTAATCATGTGAATGATGAATTTTTAGGTGATGTCTACCTTATTGGTTCTACCAACGTAGGGAAGTCGAGCCTTTTCAATCAATTATTGCAATCAGATTTTTGCAAAATACAGGCAGCTGATCTCATCCAAAGAGCAACGACAAGCCCCTGGCCTGGCACTACATTAAACTTGTTAAAATTCCCTGTCACTAGATTTTCTGGTTTGCGATTGTATGCACGTCAGAAACGGTTACAAGTGCTAGAAAAACTCGAAGCACAACAACGAAAAATAAACTATGAAGCTTTAAAAAATGACAATCGTGAAACTTTGGCTACCTTAATTGGAAACATTGAAAGAACTGCTGCACATAATGAAGAAATTTTAACAACGGAACCCACAGATGGATTTGCAATACGAGGTAATTTTAAAATACGTTATATACATGTTTTGTTATTGAAAAACGTCAATCAAAGCCACATTTTGTTGTTATAGAAATACAATTATTAACGGCAATAACGCACTTCCTAAATATGATAAATTGACATTCTAAAGAACATTTTATAACTTTCTATTTAACTATACAGGGTTTTTGTAATGGTCTAGAAGGAATGCTAACAAAAATGATATGTGGTGACAATAAATATCAATTGCAACAGAGATAGATTTAGGAATTTTTAAGAAATCTTTAGCAGTTCTTTTTAGATAAATATCTGAAATGTTTTTGTTCCCATTTTAATCCTCTATAACTGTCTTATTATTGAAATATGAAAATTATCTAAAAAAAAAAGTAAACAAATTATGTGGCTGGTTACAAAGTTTTTTGTAACATACCCTAGCAAGAATTTCTTTGTTTTCTAAACTTCCATTCTCAGCCTCAAGGGAATTTTTTGTCCCTTTATATAAATGATCTTTTAATTGTTTATGTTCCAGACAGGAAAAGACAAAGTGAATACCATTTACTATGACTTGAATGCAAATATAATTCATTTTTCTATTTCTTTATAAACTAAAAAGGCATTTAATTTAAATCGGGGATATTTCGACTGCTGTAGAATCATGTTTACTTTACATATAAGAAAGGGCGGAAAGGCTGTTGACGTTTTGGATTTGTTACTCAGCTGTTTGCCATTTTAATAATCTAACAATTCATTGTCTTTTTCCATTGGATTGGATGCTATTGTAGCCCAAAAAACAGTACTTTCAACGAAGTCATGGCGTAAAGAAAACTTAAGTAAAAATAATAATTGTAAGCGAAAAGGTGAAGACTAAAAAAGACAGAAAACAGTAAAAAAACTAAGTGGGCTTGGCGCAAAACTGATGCAAGTTTTCAGTTGTTTTGCTGATTAAAAAGTTTCCTTCAAATACATTTTTTTTTAAATGTTTAATGGTGGAGCGAAAAATTGAATCTTTGTAAATTATAGTGCTCAAAAGTTGCCTTTTTGTATTATCGAACTAATCTCTAGTTTCAGTTTTTTAAAATTTCATTTCTTTTGCCCTCCACCGGGCTTTAAAAAAGTGTTTAAAATTAAAACAAAAAAAATATAACTTCAAGTTGGAATAGTGCGTAATAGGTACCTTTTGTTATTAGAAAAATAATCTCTAATTAAACTTTTTCTAAAATACGTCCTATCGTTCCCTCTACCCTAGACCAAACTTATTATTGATCGAAACGGTGACAATAATTTTTTCAATAAATATCTAGACGAGGTTAAAAATACGTCTATAGGAGTAGTTCTTCGTTTGTTTAAACATTATAGAATTAAACATGAATATACAGAACTTACGATGGAGAGGTAACTGCTTGGCGAGTTCCATCCCACTCCCTCATCCGTATTAATTATTTATTGTTTGTAGTCTTTTTTGTTTAAAATTATGGCATAAGTTTGCGTGGTTCTATTTTTGCCTCATTAAAACCTTGTCCCGGTTTTAATAAGGCGGATATTCTGTAAATTGTCCTTAGTTTTTTTTTTAGAATGCGATGAAGTATAAGCACCCTTATATGAGGTGAATGTCATGTAGCATACCCATTGAAAGATTTTACGAATAAACAAAATAGACATTTCGTTGAATTACGGGGTCTATAAAATTTTTAAAATCTTTCTTTAAGTAAGCTTTATTAGTCCAAAAGATGTTTTGTCTCATATGCACATTTAATCGGAAACCACAAGGCATCGTAAACCGTGGCAACAAAATTGGTAATTTTTTTTAGTTCTGAGCATGGTTTTTCGTCAATAACATAAAGTTTCGTTTCTACTGGGAAATGCTCTGTGGATTTTTAAAATCAAAACCGAGGAAGAGTAAGTCATTCTCGATCGATCACTTTCGCAAATCGCATCTTGCGTCTTGTTATATGTTCTTTCATTAGAGAACAAGGTATCCAAAAATTCTTGGATTTTTTACTAGATCAGAGAAAAGGCATGCATAATTGCGAAAGATAACCAAAGAAATATACTACAGCCATCTATAATTTATTCAAATTCAAGATATAGGGTATGTAAACAAAAGTGATTATGAGTGCTATACGCCTTTCAAAGTTTGTTACAAACATATCATAATTGACCACCTTCATTCAAAGGCGATTTAACTCGCCCAACCACTCTTGTTTACGTGTACTGCATCTTGAATTTGAATAAAGTTCAGTGGCACAGATTATGAACGGCCATCTACTTCTTACAAAAGTATCGATACTTAAGTCACTAAAATTTACATTCGACAGTTCACAGTTAATTATATTATGACTTTATCTAACTCATATACATTACTCCCCCGCTTCTTGAACTGAACTAAAAAAATATATGTTCTTTGACTATAGTTCCTCCTGGTGGGATTTTCGTTCAATATTTTCGATAAACAGGGTTTTATCTTTCCTCCCATCAAAGTATATGGTTTTTAAAGTTTCTGAGGAATTCTGCGTAAAACATTTACTTGATTGTTTCCTTGCTTTTAATTTACTTCGGTCTATTAGGTCTATCTATTACACTGTCTTTAATAACAATTCCAAGATCTTGCAGCATTTTCTTTTATGGGTTTGGATGTTTCAAATTATACCTTATCCATATAAAACTTCAACCTTCGAAGTAATTCATTAACGGACACTCAATGTCTTGATTTAATCAGGTGGTTGAAGCCAGGACTGTAATAAACTTTTGCTAGAGCTGAGTTAGAATTTTGAGGCAAATGTTTTTTTTTTAAATAATATGCAGACTTTTTTCTTAAAATAACATTGCGCAATTTTTAATGAGGGTTCCAACACAACTTTTATTCAAAATAAAATATGTTTTATAGGTCATTAGAGGGCAGAAAATGTAATTTGATCAAAAAGTTGTCACTATACTTTTTTCCTAACATTAGCAAAGGCAACTTTTCATATGTATTCCAAATCAATTTTTCAAAATGTTTTAATAATCGCTCCACCCTAATGGACAGATTTATACTGGAAATTTTACATTTATTTATAGTAACAGCAAACTGCTAAGAAAATGAACTTTAAATATTTCTTTATTATGTAGCGAATTGTGAATAAGATATTTGCCTTATATTAATATTTTATTATAAAAATAAACAAGTGACCTTTGTTTTAAAGTTTTGTAAATAAGACAAATGGAGTGATTTTGTTTCTTTGAGTTCATGGGATTTGACTAGGAAAATGCCTATTTGTATAATAGCATTTTTAAAACAAGAACGATCTTTTTTTATAAGCGAAACAAATAAAACCGAAATAGAAAATATAATTGATTCTTTAAAGCCTGGAAAAGCACCCGGGCATGATCAAATAACCTCAGAAACACTAAAGCAAAAAAAATTTGAAGTATCGGCACCCTTATCTCATTTAATTAATAACATAATAAGAAGTGGTAACGTTCCGCGTGAGTTTAAAATGTCAGTAGTTAAGCCCCTATTTAAAAAATCGGATCGGAATCAACTAGTTAATTACCGTCCAATTTCCTTGATTACATCTTTAACAAAAGTATTTGAGGCTGTAATAAAAAATAGGTTGAATAATTATCTTGATAAATTTAAATTACTATCAAGTAATCAATATGGATTTAAGGAGGGGAAGAGTACAACGGATTCAATCTATCATTTAGTAAGTAAAGTTTATAAGTCCATTGATTTAAAGGAGCCCTGTTTGTGTATATTTCTGGATCTGGCTAAGGCCTTCGACACGGTAGACCATTCGCTGTTGTTAGATGAATTGGAAAGTATCGGAGTAAGAGGGATTCCAGGTCAACTTTTTAAAAGTTATCTGGAAAAAAGACCACAAATAGTAAATGTCAATGGCCAATACAGTGGAGAAATGGAAACAAACTGTGGCATACCTCAAGGGACTGTTCTGGGACCTGCACTTTTTTCTGTATATATAAATCGATTACTCGCTTTAAATACTGATGGAGACATCATAAGTTTTGCCGATGACACTGTCTTATTTCAAAGAGCAGAATCTTGGGAACAACTTAAACAAAAATCTGAGACAGCATTAAAGGCCATTTTCAACTGGTTTGTTAACAAAAAACTTAGCATAAATTCTGAAAAAACTAAATTTATAGCTTTTACTTCCTACAAAAGCAAAATACCTGATTTAAGATCTCTCAATATAACCTATAAGGGAAAATTAATTTCTATATCTTCAGTAGAATCGATGAGATATTTGGGTGTTGAAATAGATCAACATTTGAGATGGGATCGCCATGTTGGTAATGTCGTTGGTACTCTAAGATCTCTCATCTATAGATTCAAGATCTTTTTGTCGTTTTTGGATATACAACATTTAAGAATGCTTTATTATGCTTTGGTAGAATCCAGAATTCAGTACGGCATCATTGGATGGGGGGGAGTATTTGACAACCATCTTAAAAATTTGGCAATATTGCAGAAACTTTTCCTAAAAATAATCTACAAAAAAAATCGTACTTACTCTACAAATTTACTTTTCGAGGAAACAAAAATTCTAGATTTGAGACAACTGTTTTTCTACGGCTTGATTATACATTTAAATAAACATAAAACACTTATCACTTACGTAGACCATCAATACGAAACAAGAAAAAAAATACATCATATCTCAAAAACGCCAATTATAAAAAAGACAGTGGGTCAACGAAGTCCCGCATATTTAATATTAAGAGCATACAACTATCTGCCTGATTATCTAAAGGAATTAGTTTTGAGATCAAACTCTAAAGGGTTGTTAAGAAAAAAAACAAAATTGTTTTTAACATCAATCCAAAGAACGGAAATACACAAAATAGTAAATATTAAAAATTGAAATTACAAAAAGGTTTTAATCACTAATTGCGGAAATCTATATTTTAAGTGTAAATGTAAATATTGTTATAGTACATTCTCTTCTGTTGTTAAATTGTTAAATTGCTAAATGTCTGCGCACAGCTATTGCTCCTGCAGATTTTTTGGTTTATTTACTTTTAGATATATTTTCGAAATGTATACATTTATTGGCCTTTTATGTAAATAAACGATTTATTATTATTATTATTATATATATATATATATATATATATATATATATATATATATATATATATATATATATATATATATATATATATATATATATATATATATATATATACATATATTTCATTATTTATATATTTATTTTTTATTAAAAGGTATACTTTTTTTTTTTTCTCTTTAAGGTAGAGCGAATTTACGTGGACAAACGAGAATGGGAATAAATGAATCAAGTCCTGAATTTGTTTATGGAAAATGGTGTTACGATACACCAGGGGTGATACATCCAGATCAGATTCTACATCTTTTGACAACAGAGGAATTGGTAAAAACGTTACCCAAACAAATAATTCGGCCAGAAACCTTCTGTGTCAAACCTGGATCTAGTTTATTTATTGCTGGATTAGCAAGACTAGATTACATTGGAGGACCCAATTCTGTAAGGTAATTGTAAATATAAATAAAGAGAATAGTGGATTGCTGTAACCTGTAGTAACAAATTGAATTGCTAGTTATTAAAAAATAGCAGTGTGCAGTCGGCATTTGGTTTCGTATTTTTTTTCCTTGCAATGTCATTGAAACAAATTGCAAGTTCACTTTTTTATTCTTAATAAATCTGTCTGAAATGCCGATCAATATTTTGGAAAACACAGATAATAAAAATCAACAATTCATCAAATTGTTACGTTCCATTTTTTGGTTGTGATTCAGGTGGTTATTATCAGACAAATTAAGAGCTTGCCCGTTTTTGGTGTGCACTTGTTGGGCCACCAGAAAATTTGACAACCAAATATTCTAGAAGTGTTGCTTATCAGCAAACTATTATTTACTAGACAGTTTATTACTAAATAAAATCCGGAAGATGAATTAGATAGACCTATGATATTTTCATATGAAAAAAGAGGATAAACATATAAATACCAGCAGTTGCAAAAATCGTTGAGCGATGTCACTTCAAAGTCAGATTGACACGTAAGTGACAAAATGAGTAATAGAAAACAATTTTCGGGTTTTTTGCATCCACAAGCGAAAAAAATGGTATTAAATCTAATAAAATATTACGAAAATGAAAATTCACCGGTCAATATCCAGGAGACAGTAGCAAAAGCTCTGCGAATCGGTATAAATACTGTGGAGAAAATTATGCATGAAAAAAAGCATAATTTACTACCGAAGAAGATTAAGAAATGTACACGAAAAAAGCCAAAGACAGAAGACTTAAGTGACAATGTAAAAATGGATGTTCGTAATGCAATTTACGATTTATACACATCAAAAACTAATATAACCTTTCAAGTTTTAAAAGAAGCTTTAAAAAATCGAGGCATATTGGATATTGGACTAAAATCGTTGTCGATATAAAAAGGACTGTAATCGAAGATTTTTATGCGAGTTGCCATATATAACAAGTCAGCGTATCCAGTTTTTAAAGATATACACGGAAAATGTTAATTCAAAATTTAGAAAAGTGGTATTTTTAGACGCGACTTGGATATTTTCTATGTTAATTCAAAATTTAGAAAAGTGGTATTTTTAGACGCGACTTGGATATTTTCTAATGGAAGTCGTTCGAAATCTTGGCAGGACGAGTCTGTAAAAAGTGTCAAGAGAAAAAAGGGATGTGGGACGGGAAAACGGTTCTTCATCATTTTGCATGCAGATTCTTCAACAGGATTTCTCCCAGGTGCAAGTTTACTGTTTTCTTCAACATCCAAAAGTATGGACTACCATGATAATATGAACTGTGAACTGTTTGAAAAGTGATTAAATGAACAACTGATTCCAAATTTAGATGCTCCATCTTTAATCATTCTGGACAATGCATCTTATCATTCAAGAATCTTAAATAAACAACCTACTTCATCCTGGAAGAAAAGTGATATTTTGATTGGCTAATAAAACAAAAACAACATCCTTTACCCAATATGCTGAAACTAGAACTTCTTTTAATGGCAAAATCTATTAAAAAACCAACAATATATGCCGTAGATGAAATATTACGGGAAAATGGACATGAGGTTTTACGACTGCCGCCATACCATTGCCAGTTTAACGCAATAGAATTAATATGGTCTTACATCAGATGAAGTGCAAATTGTTTGGCAAGATTCATTGAATTATATTTCGCCGGAGTACTGGAAGAAATTTGTGGATCATACGGAGAAATTAATATGGAATTGGTGGAATCGAGAACGAGTTCTAGATGTCGAAATAGCACTAATGATCATTGCGCCATTTGAGGACGACTCAGAAGATGAGGACTTTTTAAGTGATTGCCACTAGCTCCTGGATATTAGCCAGTGAATTTTAATTTCAAATTTTTTTTATTAGATTTGACACCATTTTTTTGCTTACTTTTTTAGTACATTTGTAATTTTGTAGGCAATAAATAAATAATTATAGAATACTTGTTCCAATTTTAAAGCGTGTTTAAAATAAGTAAATTTGATATATAAAAATCGGTAAAATCGCTTTACCAGAAACTCGGGGCTAACGAAAAATACAGGCTATATATATTCATTTTTAGCTATGCCGCGAACAGACAGACGGACAGACATACCTACAGGCAGACAGAATTGAGAAAGCATGTTTTCCGGCGTCTAGGGACCCTTAAACGTAAAGATCTGAAAAAATCTCACGAGGGAAGTAATAACTAATTATCTTGTGTTTTTAACAAAAGTTTATAATATTTTTGCAAAATAAATTTTTTTTGTTATCACAATACAAAAAAAAACAAGTTTTCTTTGCACAGGGGTGACCCGCATTTAAATAAATGACACTGTATAAGTGGTTAGAGTTTTAGGTCAAGTGGAGCTCATAATTTTTGGTGATTGATAAAAAAATCTCACTTTCATTAAGTGGCTGTATAAACAGAACATATCCTGATTGTTCCACTGATTCGAACCACCTTCCGACTTTATTAATGCGATTGCCATTTTGTGTATTTTTGTTTTTGCCAACTAAAAAATTTTAACCAAATATATATTTAGCGAATTTTCCTATTTAGTCCCTCGTTATTTAATATATAAAATAATATTAAGTGGCTATCTTAATAATATTGCGTAATATAATGAAAAAAAAAAACTATTTTCTTTCTCCCTGTATATTTGTAAATAACCCATCGAGATTTAATAGCTCGATAAAAGAATCACACAACATTTTGGTATTCACTTTGTTTTCTGATTTGATTCATAATGTTGGTGACCTTTGGACCCGTACGATAAGACCGCATTGCACTATATACGATATCTCATTATTACTCGACCAAAAATGAGTTTATTACGGTTTTATATTCTATTGTGTTGCCGTTCTGTTAAATAAATTATTATTTCCAACTTTCAGAATGCAGTGGCCATAATGTTTGTTTTAATTCAATTATGATACATAATATTCAGTTTTTAGGGACCTTGCATAACATTCAAACAAAACAATGAAATAGAGTTGATCAACGACTCAATTTTTTTCATCGGTCCGCTGTTTAGCGGAAGTGTGTGGCGTCAAAGCTGAAAGATAAAAAAAACACATAAAGACTAGCGCCCACTAAACGCATCGTGTCGCAATGCAATCCGTCTGGTATGAAAATATATGGAAGCGCTTTTAATAGGCTAGTCACACATCGATTGTCTACAACTTTATTGACCACACGTAGCCTTATTACGTTTTGATTAGAGAACTGTTTCTCGTGTGTGTGTGTGTTTTTGTTGTGAAATGTTTTCCTTAACGTCACATCTATGAATTAGGTTAATTTATTATTTTTTAATTCTTACGCTGTGTTCTGTTTCCAGTGCTTGAAAAAGTATCAATAAAGATACGAAACGTCGCACAGGAACAAACAACGTCGCTCAAACAAAACACACTGATCAGTGTGTTTTGTTTGAGTCTTTTCCTAACCCACGAATAAGAAAATATTTTTAGAATAATTGGAAAACGAAATTTTTGGGGAAAATGTTTTTAATTTGTCTTTAAGTTGAACCAATTGACAATGAATTTAGTGAATCAATTAAATTATCTAAGTTATATTCGTTTGTTAGATCTAACTTGATATCTTTTAAATTTCTGGATGCTAGTAAAAATTTTAGTTACTGCATAACTTTTATTTTTTTCACAAATTACCTCTTTGTTACTACGTAACGGTTTTTTTATATATGTATATAGGACGATATAATAATTATAGAAAATAACTTTGTTACTGCGTAACGGTTATTTTCCTAAAAAATGTATTGCATAAAAATTAAAGTTAAGCAATACTTCCTACGATTAAACAATATTGGAAATTGGAAAATAAAATATTCAATAGAACTGAAAAATCAGTTGAAAAATGAAAAATTGTGGGAAATGTTCATTGGTCCTTAATCTAGCTATATCGGCGATGTTTGCCCTCACCGGTTCCCACATAGTTTTGTAGAGAATAAAGTTGATCTTCAGTCACCGGGTCTTCGAAAAGGTAGTGCTTTTGGGTTGAAAAGTGCTTCTTGTAAGTTCCGTATTTCATAAAAACACCGAATATAACAAATTTTGAGAGGAACTAATTTGAAATACGAATTTTACAATAAAATGTTTACAGTCAGGAGTCAGTAGAGTGTTCTCTAAATTAATGTCACTTATATTTATAACATTTCCTTATCTTTCATAATGAGGGGCTAGAATATATGCAGTCAGCAGTTACATAAAACGTAACTCGCTTAGCTTATGACAGGTCGATGTAAGTCACCGATAGAAATCTCATTAGGCTAACGAGCGAGTCGGATGTTCAGCCAGATACAAAATATGGCGGTTGGCCTTGAAAAATGCATTTTCATTTAGTAAAAAAAAACGCTGTTTTTTTTTAGAAAAGAAGTTAAAGTAAGTTTTATTTAAGTTTTACAACAGAAAATATGAAAGTCTATAGTTTGTAAATAAGATTAACTTTTTGAAGCGGAGAAAATAAAATATGAAAAAATATTATGACTTTCCGATAATCTTAACGAAAAAAAAAACAACATACTCGGCACATTGTTTTCTTCGTCGGTAAATAAGATGTTAGAAAGTAAACACGATTACTCCGATATCCTCTTAACATCAGTACATTAGAGAGCTAAAATAATTAGGCAGTGTTATGATACGATTTATGATTTTAGTGAATCATTTTGTAAGTATAAATTTCATCTTAAATAATTTAATACAGAGAAATTTAGTAAATTTCTTAAACTTTTTATATTTATGTTCACATATTTACATCGTCTTTTGTAATACTGCTTTCCTAAAACAATTTGTCCTTGGTAATTTTGAGATATCAAGCATTTAAGTGGTTTTGTACTAAGTTTTTATAAAAGGACAAAAGTAAGTATATTTGTTTCAGTGGTTGCGAAACATAATATATGAGTTAACAAAATGTGGTTATTTATTATGCAATAAAAAAGTCAATTTTTCCAAATAGGATAACTACAATACTTTTTTTAAATATATGTTTATATTTTTTAAAAAGTTCTATATGGAATATGTCATGGAATCTCTCTTAAGGTATGATTTAGTTTGAGGGTGTGCTATGCATGGAAAATTAATTTATTAGTCTAAAGAACACAAAGTTGAATATAGGACAAGAATGTAGGATGCATCAATAGTATACAAACAATAAAGAAAAATCATCTTAATTTGAAGTTGCAGTTTAAGTCATCTGTCATATAGTTTTTTTATATGATTATTAAATTTATTATCGCCAAAGACAGATAATACTTTGAATAGACCATCCATCCAGCGTAAAGTAACTTAACACCTAAAACTTTGTATTACATTCCTTAAAGGTGGGATCCATCGAGAAATTTCCGCGTGGGTCGACGCTGTTGGCCTTGCATAACGCCCCGAGTTGTCAGTCCGCGACCAACTGCCTTCGATCGGCTGGTAGAATTCGTTTATAGATAAGCGTAAGTTTTGTATTGTTCGAAACAGGTAGACGCTTTTGGCAACACCACACCACGTATGGTTGCGATCGTTCTAATTAAACTGCGACACGAGCAGTTGATGCGGTTGATTTATTTTTCTCTGGTGGACTGTCTATTCGAATTATCGCTTGATTCTCAGATTAGATATAACTAAGATACATATTTATTCATTTAAAAAAATCAATATTTTGACTAATCTTAATGTTCCACTGCACACAAAAAAGTATTTAGGATCAAAATTTTACAATTTGCTACTACGAGTAATGAAAACTAGTTATGGAAGTATAATAGTTTTATACATGACCATTTGGAGTAGATCACTTATGAGCATATGACAGTGTTACATATAACGGTGTTAAATTAATCTGGGTGCATAAAATAATTAGATTATAGTTAAATGTTAAAAAGAAATCGAGTTAAATAATAATAATATTAATAATAAATAATATATTAATTCTAGTAGTATTCCAGGTTAACTGTGTTTAGAGCAAACTCACTCCCAATCACGATTTGCAAACTAGATGAAGCCGATTCATTCTATAAAGAACTTTTAGGAAGCGATTTATTTGTTGTTCCCATTTTTAAAGGAGACAGATCGCAAAAATGGCCTGGACTAGAAATGGCCAAATCATTTCAAGTTTTTGGAAAAAGTATGGAAGAGTCCAGTTACGATGTCGTACTTTCAAGTGCAGGTATAATATTTAATGTGGTACTTTTTAGCTTTATATGTAGCGAAAGAAGGGTTTTTACGGTGTTGTCTTAATGTTTGTACATACGGGAACAATTTGAATTGATAGTATTTTCGCAAAACTGTTAAATAAATTGGTTTCACCTATGCTATTACCGGTTCAGGATGGTGGAAAATTTCGAAATTGGTAAAAATAGTGTTAAGTACCGAGACGAAGTTTTATAAGAAAAAAAAAATGTTTAGAATTCGATTTTATATGTTTGTTCAAGTTTTTGAGAAGTTAGTCAAAAATATGAATATTTTATTATTTTGAAATAATTTCAAGATGATAAAAAAAATTGATTGATAGTTTTTGCAAAATTGGGTTTTTTTTAAGGTTATATAAAAATGACATTTGTATTGTAGATATGATGTAGAATTATTTGCGTTGGCTATATTTGCACAAATTCGGCAGGCCAAAAATCTCGAAATGTTTTTTGACAATATCTGGAGAAGGATGAGTGCTATTTAAACGTTTTTTTTTAAACGTGTGGGATGATTGATTTATTTACGGATCAAGTGGCACGAGAGATTAAAGATCGTAGGCAACATTGTCTTTGCTGGCCGGCTTTTAGGCCTACACCTCATTCGTTTGACTAAATTTTTGTCTCTGAAATGCTCTACTCGTGGGCTCCAAACTTCAACTCACGGTCGTCAAACAATTTCAAAAACTTTGTAGTCTCCACTTTATTAATTCAATTCAGAACGTTTGTTTTAGTTGCATTAAACACCAACAAATATAATATGGTTATTACAGATAATAACTTATTCAACATGATGAAAAATTTCAGTTAATAATTGAATAACCACAAAAGATCTTTTGTGGTTATTCAAATGTTTTAGCCTTCATAGGAACCCTAAATTTTTTTTAATTAAATTTTTATTAAATGTTCCTTAAATCTACAATTAGTAATTAAAATACAATATAAAAAAAAATTAAATAAAACAAAATAATAAACAATTGTAAAATATTAAATAACCCTAAAACAAGTTATGCACGAGTCCTTTGTTCTGAGCAATATGTGAGTGTAATTTTTCACGGGTTTTATATCACTTTTGCTACAAAACCACTCTGATTCAGTAATTGAATTGCTTAAGATCTTGACATCTATTTTTATACACTTTATATTCTACAGTTCTCTTAAAATAATTCAAGGTATCAAGATCAGTGCTTTTCGGAGACCATCGATTGTTTTTTATTGAGCCCAAATCAATTCTACCAAATTGTTATTTATAAATTGATTTATCTTCTCGTCAGGGTGACTTGGAGTACCATCGATTTGAAAAATAATATTCATTATATTATTATCAGCAAATTATAGACAACAACTTTGTAGAATTTATTGGTATCAATGCAAATATTTCCTGGCTTTAGGTTTATGTAATTATTTATTGTTTTATTACTTAATGGAAATATTGAGGTTTTTAATATTCTTTTATAATTAGTAACTAAAAATATAAGTAACATTAAAAATATCTTTGTTATGGTTTTCTATAAGGCCAGTGTTAGGTTAGGTTAGGCCAAAATATCTGGATTAGAAATGTTTAGCATTTACTGATTCTAGTTAACACTTTTATTAAGATATAGTCGAGAAGACCAAAAAGGTCTATTAGTGCGTAATGTTTTTTTTATTACACAATTTGCAACGATGAGTTGTAGACCCATATTGTTTTAAATTTATTATATTATACAGGACGTTTCATTGAAACAAAATTTCATTACGATACGCAAAATATGGCAACGTTGTAACTTTGTTTAAGATTTTAGAAGAAGAAGAATTAGACTCGAAATATAACGAACTTCTATCTATTTTTATTTGGCTCTAGCAAAATTTATAAAAGTTTAAAACTATTATCTGTTATTTTGAAAATTGATAAGAAACAGAACTAAATAAAGGCCTATCATGGGCTAACACGATTACATAAAAAATTACGTGTACGGAAATTCACGGAAGTATATTTACCCGATATCTAGAAGCAAATCAAAATTACGTATTGTGATAAAAATAAAAACTGCTTTTTTTTCGCTAACAAAAAATATATATACACATAGCTCTGGTATACCTAGCGCTTCCTATAAAAATCTTACTAATTCTCTTCTGATTTTTATTCAAAAAGTGCTATATTGTATATTTTATTCTGGAATAAAAACAACAGAAACGGTTATTTTGAAACACAGTGCCGTGTATACACGTATACAATATAGCGGGAATTGATTTCACTCACGGCCACAACACGCGGCCTAATGTAGTTTCTTCTGTGTTGGTCTTTTCTAAAATATCGGAATATAAATAAGATTTGTTTGCTTTCAGCTGTAAGCTGCCTAGCTTGTCGGTAGCGTGTTTGTCTTCCATTGTAGAGGTTATGTTTTATCCCCGTCGGGCGACGGTTTTTTTGCTATACAAGATAGTTGTGTTGTAAATATCGGACTGCGTTTTGTAGTCCTGATTAGACCCCTTTTTTGGGTTGATGTAAGAAAGTGTATTTTTGTTTCATCAACTCTGGCCGTCAATGAAATCAATTCTCGCTGCAATATTCTAAGACCGCCCCAGTCGTGCAAGCGCAGCGGAAGCAGCTGCCGAGAATTTCTCCAAGTTACGTACTTTTGGTCTCTTCCAACATCGATTTCTCGCTTCATTTCATATATATGTATCGAAAAACTTAATTCTCCAAAACAAAATAAATGATTTTTTTTTCAATTGATATGTCTTAATATGTATATATTGCCACTAGCTGCATAGTCGTAGTCAATAAAAAAAACGAAATGCAAGTCGTTTGAAAGTTATGCAGCGAGCTTAAGAATAGGATGGAAATAACAATAAACAAAGTCACCGACCAACTGACCATTGTGGAATGTTCTGTCATATCAAATTTTCGTATTTGGTGCAAAACTCGAATCTTTCACTATTTTATGTAGTAATTTATCAGCAGAACGTTAAATACGTTTTGCCATAATTTTAAGCAATTTTATCCGTTAATTTTGTAAATTGCACTTTAATATACTGTTCCAGGTGGTAAAAAAAGTTTCCCCATATTAAACACCATAAAATCAAACATGGTGCAAAGACAGATTTATCTATTGTTAGCAAAGAAAAAAATTCGCATAACACTTACATAACTGACATAACTGTTGATTATGTTTTAAAGAAAACAAGGAAAACGTTTTGTAGCTGAGGCTTTTTTTTGTATAGGAAAATTGGTGCTTATATTAGTTTTGCCATTATTATTATTATTATTGTTTAATGTTTAGTTTTTTTTGTCTTAGGATTATAATGCGAGTACAGCACATATTTTTGATTTTTCCATAAATAAAATCAATGACAGTAATATTTTAGTAACAAGAATAATTAAAATTATAAATATGCCAAATTAACACAAATACCATATATAATTTTTGCAATTAAAAAAATATAAAAACAGAAGAGTGTTAGTGTATATTTTTTTAAATGTGTATGAGGGGGGGGGCAAAATTATGTTTGCACTCGAGCGACAACTATTCCAGGAACGGTCTTGTACGTTGGTACATAATAATTTACGAATATTAGACAAAGGAGGTATAACTACAAATCCCCAAACATTAACAAGAGAAGAAGGGGCACCGTCCGTCGGAACTTTTATGTTGTACTTGCAAAAACGCGCCGACGAATCCGAGAAATGCATACAGCTGTGCAGGTGCCCATGCTTTTACGAGGTTGATGCAAACCCCTAGCGATTAAAAAGAGTAAACGTTCACTTGCCGGGGTGATTTAAAAACCAGTTTAAAAATATCTATCCATAATTTTTATTGTAACCTATCTTGCTTTATATGTATTAAAAAAAACGGAAGAAAACGTCAAGTTGTTTAATTAATAGATCTTAATATAATTATAAAAAGTACTGTTTGTAAAAATTAAGTATAAAAGGAAATTAATTGTTGAAAATTTTAATCCAAAATGGCGACTTAATAAAGTATTTAAAAATTCAGCCTAAAAAACTAATTGTTGTATAGAGATAAACTAGTAAACCTGCGGTCTGTCAGTGCGCGACATAGCTTAAAAGCTACTCAGATTAACTTCCATTTTAGACAAAAATTAAGAGTCATATGGGGATGATCTGGTAATATTTTGGTAAAAATCCAATATTCCGGAACAAGATGGCGGACTAGTGAACCGTTAAAAAAACTATTACTAAAAAACTAATTATCCAATTTCCTCAAAATTTGCAAAACAAAATGGTAGCGTAATAAAATATTTAAAAAATCGGTCTGAAAAAACTACTTATTAGATTAAATTCAAATTTTGTGCAAGCAATAAATGTGTTGTACAGATAAACTGGTAAAGTTGTGGCACGAATTCAAGATGGTGCAACAAAATGGTGGCCAATAATTTTGTTAAAATTCAATTGATATTAAATTTTATAGAAAAATTAAACGTGATATAGGGATAAACCTCGGTATAAACTGGCAGAATTCAACATGACGTAACGAAATACCGATATTTGCCCATGTAAAAAGTACTTACTGAATTTATTTTTAATTATTCCCAAATATCAAGTATGGCATAGGTAGAAACTAGTAAAATATTGATAGGAATCCAATATGATGAAAAAAATTGGCACCCAATAAAAATGTTTAAAAGATAATAATGACTATTATACTGAACTAAATTGGGCCACTCTTCACTATTCCTAATAAACCTATTTTTTAATAGATAGCCAGTAATATATTGCCGTCCGTACTTGAAAGATTTATATATTCGCATGCAAAAACTATTAAAGAACTATTTTTGTCATTGTACATAGATATTTTTATATTCTTCGATTATATCAGGAGTTACATTAATGAAAACTTTATTAATATCTTGGATACATTTTGCACCTTCAACCTCATTAAGATATTTTTGAGTAAATAAGTTCTTGAATTCCTTACAAAATTGTATTGGGGTTCGATTTCTCCAATTTCAGCCACAATTTTTTATCAGAACAAAACAAAATTCGAGGCAATCCTGATTAAGGTTTCTTGTTAAAAGTTGAAAGAAATGAATAATTTTTAGGTTTTAAAGTTTCCCATAATGATAAAACGGATCTAATCGTAATTTTCCAGCCATTTACCAAACACAAAAAACTAAGTAAATTGGTAAATTCTTATTTTAATTTTTAAATTTTAAGAATAAAAAATTAGTTTCACGCCGAGCGCCGGCAAATATAAAGACAATTGGTATATATTCATGTTTAGTGGTATTTTTCAATACTTTATTATACGACGGACAACCGGTTTATGTATCTCGCCCGGCAGCGACTTCGAGGGCTCGAAAAAGTATAGCATCCGATATTCGAGTGAGATAGGCATATCAAGGGGAGGAGCTTCGAGTGCTCCTTCTTGTCTTGTTAATGTTCGGTGTACAAATCTAATATGCTAAAGACTATACTATATATAAATCCCAGATGTAAGTGGGCCTTTCAACAAAGACTAGGACAACCGGTTTATGTATCTCGCCCGGCAGCGACTTCGAGGGCTCGAAAAAGTATAGCATCCGATATTCGAGTGAGATAGGCATATCAAGGGGAGGAGCTTCGAGTGCTCCTTCTTGTCTTGTTAATGTTCGGTGTACAAATCTAATATGCTAAAGACTATACTATATATAAATCACAAATGTAAGTGGGCCTTTCAACAATGACTAGGACTAGTACTACCAAAACTTTATTTATTAATCTTAAACAACAATACTTTTATCACGCTCTATATACTCCCCCTGTAATGCAATAACCGTATCCCAAGCGTGCTTCCATTGTTCAAAGACATGGCGGAAGCCATTCTTTCAGACCTTTAAAACCGCCTCTAAAGGCTTAACAGCATGCAATTCTGTTTGAAATCGTCGTTCTTTAAGGTCTCTTTTTGCTTGAGGAAACAGATAGAAGTCGCATGGGGCTTTGTCAGGACTATATGGAGGATGCGGTACAGACCTGATATTTTTAGTGTTCAAAAACTCTATCACTATATTCGCTACGTGAGGGCGAGCGTTATCATGATAAAGTTTCCACTTTCCAATCAGCTCAGGTCGTTTTTAGGAGATGTGATCCTTCTTCAACTGGAACAAAACTTGTTTATAATAACTGGCAGTTACTGTACTACCATGTGGGACCATGTGCGTATACAGCATGCCTTTGTGATAAAAAAATATGACCATAACTTTAGCGGCAGATTTTTGCGCACGTGCTTTTTTTGGAGGTGGTCCTCCTTTTTCTACCCACTGCGTACTCTGTTGCTTCATCTGCGGATCATAACAATACACCCAAGTTTCATCCGCAGTAATAATGGTCTTCCACCATTCTTCGCTTTCTGATCTGGTGTCAGTATGCGCAGAATCCAGCGAGCACAAACTCTAGACATATTTAAATGCTTGTGTAAAAGAGTAAAAACACTTCCATCAGATATTTTAAGAATATGTGAAAGTTGTAGGATAGTCAGACGTGAATCTGTGCGAATAATTACTGCTCTGGTATTGATGGTTTCCTTAATTAGTGCCACGATAGGAGCACCTGGACCGCCTTGCAACTCACAACTTTCCCTGCCATTACTAAGCTCTTTATGCCATCGAAAACAACCAGATCTTTCCATAGACAATTCCCCAAAAGCCGTTATTAATCATCGAAAAAGTTTCCGTTGCTGATTTTCCAAGACGAACACAAAATTTGATCGCATATCTTTGTTCTTTCAATTCATCTATCACGATTTTTAGAGGCACGTTAACTATATCTCAACTTTAGAGCGGCGTCAAAATCAAATAAATAATTTATGACAACTGACATTTCGCAAAATGAAAGAAGCCTACTTGGATGATATTTTCTGATTTTTGGCGGTATGTAGTTCGTTGCACTGGGCCGTAAAAAATTCAGTCCTAGTCTTTGTTGAAAGGCCCTCGTATATTACGAAAATATAAAAAAATCGTGAATGTAAAATAGTACTATAAAAGATTTATTACAGAATTAAAAAAGAATTATTAGTAATAAATCAGTACTACACTTAGTAAATGAAAACCTAAGTTTTTTAAATAATAGAAACAGGCATACAAAATAACTAGGGACTATATATTGTTAAACATATTTTTAATCAGATGATCCTTTTTCTATATTTCACATACAATATTTAATGTTTTTGAACAGCTACTTTGCTATATATGTCATCATACAAACACAAATGATGCATTTGCTAGATACAGTGTCGGCTCGCCAGGGGACGCGGGTGAAGCGCTGCTTCACCTACATTTTCCAATCAATTTAATTAAAAATAAAAATATTTTTAAAATATTAAGCATTTTATAATCTATGTTTTTATTATAAAAATGTAGTATGTTTTATATAAATTGACATTATTTACTTAATTATACCATTATTTTCTATCAAAACTAGTGCGTTATATACTCAAGAGCGACTTTTTGAGGAATTACATTCGGCAATAACAAATTCCGCATCAGACTCCCCCCGCACGCCGGCTTTCACGCTTAGATTTGTTTACGGCAGTTGCTATTGCAACGCAATGGTGAATGACTGTAAGCCAAATAGAGATGGGAGCGGCATAAAACTGCTGCTGCAGGCGCTCGTTCGCTTGTTATGATGTAAATTAGTGCATTGATCGTCATTTTGGGCGTGGCACCCCGAAACATTTTAGTCTGCGGCGCTGTCCACCTGACTACCTGCACTTTACCCGTTCTTAAATCCACGAGCCGCCACTGGCTAGAAACATAATAATATATTCTTAAAATCTTTTTAATCGACTGCAAAAAAAGTCCTGAATTTGTTTTATTTGTGTACACCGATTAATCCGGGATGGTATGACCAATTTGGATAAGTTTTCTACTTTAGGTAGCGGACTGGTACCATTTTAGTTTTTTAGAGTTAGTTTTAATTTAACAGTCGTTAGTCGGTTATGTCACTCCGGTATTTTAAATGTTCATATGGAGCTTTTTAGTAAATTAATCTAATAATAGCAAAAACAAGGTTAGGTTTACATATTTTCATTTCTTGGTTTTTGATTTCTATTTAATTTTATAGAGTGTATAATTGGATTTTTGAATCAAAAGCAGGTCTATGACTATGACCAACACGAGACAACAAAAATATATATATATATATATATATATATATATATATATATATATATATATATATATATATATATATATATATATATATATATATATATATATATATATATATATATATATATATATATATATATATATATATATATATATATATATATATATATATATATATATATATATATATATATATATATATATATATATATATATATATATATATATATATATATATATATATATATATATATATATATATATATATATATATATATATATATATATATATATATATATATATATATATATACATTTTTTTTTCTCTTCTCTAGGATGGATTGGAATAAATTGTGGGTTGGATAATTATGATTTTAGAGCCTGGACACCAGAAAAGAGGGGAGTCTATATTAGGGATAGTATACTCCCGAAAGCTGTTACTCTCAGAGGACCCAGAATTCGAGATAGTGTAGCATATAAAAAACACAAATTTGTATAGATAAGTTAAATAATAAATTGAGAAAATAAATGTATCATTTTAATTCTAGAGCAACTAATGTCATGTGTAAGTTGTAGGGAAGGTTAACTAACATAGTTTCTTGAACAGTTAAGGTTTAACATATGCTAGAAATTTTGTAGTATTTTAACACAGCGTAGACGCATGAAATAGCAAACCTACATCTGTGCCGTCATTTTATGAAAATTAAATCTGGTTATATAAAACGTATTTTTTTAAATAGGTGTTAATATTACATAGATTTCATTTTTAAAAATAAATTAACGTGTTTTACTTTTACCACGTGTGGCGTATCATAACAATAACGGCACTAGAGGATATTGAACTTTCCACCGGCTGTTTGCAATTTTTGCCTTTCAGTCGCTTGTTTTAAGTTGAAGCGGAAGCTATCGTTGGAGTAGTTCTTTGTTTAAACGGCTATCCGTGTGTTGTGTGATACGTACGTCGCGTCGTGCATGGTGCGATATGGAAGACAATAATACGGAAGTGGATATGCAAATACCGTCAACTTCGGCTTTCGGTAATAACGTTGAAAATTTTGGAGAATTTAGTAAGAAGAATGTGTGATGTATGTCTTAATAATAAAGTGATTTTCAACATTAAAGTTGGCTGATAAGCTTCAAATAATTTCCAAAGAAAGGGCAAAACCGCCTATAAAAAATTTAACCACAAAAATGAAAAACTGTATTAGACATTTTTATCCGGAAAAACAATACAAACAATTTAGCTAACAGGGTGCTAAAATATAAGTAAATTATTTTGTTGGGCATGTTTACTTTTTGAAAATGAAAAAGGTCTCTGGAATAAAACTGGTTTTTCTGATTTAAAAAATTTCCATAAAGCCGTAAAAAGACACATTATGTCCAAAGCGCATTTACAGGCCGTCATAAAAGAAAAAGTCTTCGGCAAAACCAGAATTGAACACGCCCTTGATAAACAGTTGGAAATTAGTCACCGCCAACACAATGAACTAGTCGATAAAAATAGGCAAATATTAAGAAGACTTATCGATGTTGTTTGTTTTCTCGGACAGCACGGATTGGGATTTAGAGGTCATGACGAAACAAGGGTTTCTTCAAATATAGGAAATTTTCAAGATTTACTTAATTTAATGGCTAAATATGATGATTGCTTAAAAAATCATTTAGAGCAGTCTAGCGTTTTTCGCGGAACGTCGAATCGAATCCGGAATGATTTAATTAATAATTTTAATTTAATCTAAAAAGAATTAAGCAGAAGATTGGCGAGGCGTGGTTCATTGCTATTGCTCTGGACGAAACAACTGATATCACTAATTTTAGCCAATTATCTATAGTAATACGTTACGTTAAAATAGACGGAAATATTCAAGAGCAATTTTTAGGTTTTAAGAATGTATCCGAAAATTATATAACATAGTTTACAACGTTACTAAAGAAATTAATGGAGAAAAAAAATTAGTTGCTCAAAGCTATGATGGAGCTGCAGTGGTGGCAGGACAATTAGAGGGTCTGCAAGCTAAAGTTCGAGAAACTTTCCTAAGTGCTGTGTTTGTCCATTATTTTGCTCATAAATTAAATTTAGTTTCATCCCAGTCCATCAATCACATTAAAGAGTGTAAAGTATTTTTCGTTACTTTAAGTGGCATGGCTGCTTTTTTTCCAAGTCAACAAAACGTGCACAAGTTTTGGACTCCATTGTCCACAAACGATTGCCCAAAGTAGCTCCTACTAGGTGGAACTATAATGGAAGACTTGTGTTAACAGTATCTGAAAATCGTGAATTGCTGAACTATTTGAGAATATAATAGAAAATAATGAAACGTGGGACTCAGAAGCAATAAATAGTTCGATGGGTTTTTTGGACTGTTTGAAACGAGATTTTGATTTTAATTACTTGTTGAACATATTTTCAGAAATATTTCCATTCTTGGACAACGTTTTTAATATATTACAAACTAAAACAAATGATATTGCTTTATGCCTAAAAAAAATGGATAATTTTAAGTTCATGTTAAGCCAAAAAAAAAATGACTGACCTATTTTGGGAGAAAACGATGACGTTAAATATAGAGCCACAAGCCATAAGCGTCTTCGAACAGACAAGGTGGGAGATGTTCAAACATCATACAGACGCCCCTTTTATGAAATAATCGATCAAATTCAGCAATAAATAAACTATTATTAGGATTTAACGGTTTAAATGATTTTAAATTCCTCGAGCTCTGCAATTTCGATGCATTTAAAGGAAAAACTTTTCCAGAAACTAAAGTGATTTACGAAACTGATGACATTAGCGCAAAAAATAACGCTAAGGAACTAATGCAATTTTTAAAAGACAAGGAGCTGGAAGATTCCTATACCGAAGTGTCGAAATTGTGTGAATACAATTCAGATACAGATACCTGTCACAAGTTCATCAGTAGATCGCAATTTTTCAACACTTAAACGTATAAAAAATTTCGTGAGAAATTCAACGGGGCAGGAGAGACTTTCGCATACATCGCTGTTGTCCATTGAAAATAAACTTCTCCAAAATATGTCGGAGCATCGATGTTTTTATGATGACGTCATTGACGAATTTGCAAAAAATGATCGAAGAATCGAATTACATCACAAATAGGTAAGTTTCTAAAAATTGCTTAGCTTTCTTAAAATTTCACCGCACGCCCCTGAGCACCTGAATATGCTAAACAATAATTGCGCCTAGTTGAAGAAGAGGGTACACAGGGTGGTAAGTATATGGCCAACTCTTGACAGTGGGTTGTGCTCTAAAGTGTCACGTAAAGGAAATATAGGTCCCCTAAAGCGTACCTATTGATGTTCCTTTCGGCTCCAACTTTTGAATAGATAATTGAATTTTATTATTTTATGTAGGCCACAAAGACTCATTAATAAACTCACTATAGTGATTTTACCTCAGGGAAGTCGGGAAGGAACTTGCAATCGTTGGTCCAAGATTTTGACAAGTGTATTGCACACAGCTGAATTTTTTTTGTGATTGTCTACTTTCGTCTACCATCGCATATTTGAAGGGAATTTGGTACAGAGATAGAATTTGGGGCGCTGATTACATATTACACATATTTTTCAATTTATTACTTAAAAATCACATCAATAAAACTGTTTTGTCAAATGCCTTTTTTGATAGGGAATTTTTCTTGATTTTGTGTAGGTGACTATTGTCATTCAGAGAAGAAAATACGGTAAATATTTAATTTTTAAAATTCGAAAAATATTATCAAAGTAAGTTTTTAAAACAGTTTATTATGGATATTTTGTTAAATAGAGGATCGGTATCCGCAGGAGATTGTCGGGCGCCGAAACGCGGAGGCGCCAGGTGGATGGGTATCGAGTTAGCCCCAGGTTAGCTGCCAGACGGCGACAGCATGGAGGCATCATCTTTAAAACTATATTACTAAATCTTTAAAGCTATATTACTAAAGTTCTAGTTCCTACTAGTTTTAACCATAATGCGTTCGCGCTCCGACGCCTACCGTGGTGCTAACCACCTATATTACTAATGTATGTTAGCTTTAACTATTATGTCTTCACGCTATCGCCCTCAGGCGCCTAACCTGGTGCTAACTCGGTAATGATCGATCTAGCGTCTCCGCCCTCTTGCGTTTGCTAACGTAATACTGGTACACCTATGTAACAAAATATCCATAATACACAGTACCAAAAACTGCTACGTTGATAAAATTGGTCAAATTTTAATTTTGATTATTTTTCAAATGACAATAATGGTTTCCAACATAAAATACATAAAAAAAATCCTATTAAAAATAGGAATTGACAGATACAATTTTATTGGTGTATTCAATCGTTTTCTTATGAAAATTTCTGAAGGAAACAGAAAAGAAGGTGAAAAACTCTATGCATAAGATTCTGAAATATGATGATGATGGATAACTTGGAAACGAAACGGGACCGAAAAAAAATGACTTTAGATTAGCGCCTTAAATTCCAACTGTCTACTAAATTTCCTTAAAATCGGCGATGGTAGGCGAAAGTGAACATTTGCCTTTTTTAAATATTTTGGGCATTTGTTTTTAAAAACGTATACACTTATTCCAAAAAAAAACAATTCTGAGATAACGATTAAAGAAAAAGAAAAGGAAAATCATGGGTAAATCAACGCTAACTGTACAAAGTGTTAATGCGCGAGTTGAGAAAATGGCGGATCAATTTACGAAGAACATGGATGAATTCAGATTGTTCCTGCAATCTCAGGGTAAGAAAGTAACCAATCCACACAACAGGGAAATCAATACTGAAGGAGTAGAAAATCATAACACGGATCTCTTAAACAAGTTTATTTTGTTTGAAAAAAGCATCACGTCTTCCCTTAATGACATCAAGGACGACTTACGTCGACTCAGAAAGAAACCGGATTCCTTAAACCACCATTTAAACGATCTTCAATTGAGAAACAAGAAAAAAATTCTAATTATTCATAGTGTAAAAGAATCCAATAACGACATGTACGACGTCATCATAAATTTATTTAAAAATAAACTCTCTTTAAACCTTTCCAAAACAATTTTAGCATGTGTTATCGTTTGGGCAAAAAAAGTGCGTCAAACAGCAATGATCCACCGAGGCCACTTGTCAATTTTTGGAGACAGTGGTCACGGGATTTAGTGTTTATCAACAAGAAGACATTTAAAGGTTTGGAATATCTTGTGTCCGAAATGTTAACTCCAGCAAATTTACAGATTTACAAGTTAGCTAAATCACTCTATGGTAATTCTGTTTGGACTTTCGGGGGTTTTGTGTATATTCAAGACGGCGATGGTAGTCGCAAATTAATAAAAGACGCTTCTGATTTGCCGGAAAATAATAGTGAAGTGGTGACTTTACAGATTAGTGTCGCGATGTATCTGGTATGTACATTTAATATTTTCGCTTCATTTCATGAACGTCTCTTACATAATATTAACATCATTTTGTACTATGTTACTTTCTTTGATTTGTACTAAATATATACTATTTTTGTAATTTTTTTAGTGCTTATTTTCAATAGCCATCAATATCATATCTTACAGAATCGGTATAATAAATTATTAATCTATTTTATCTATAGTTCCGTATTGACGGCCAACATTTTAGGTTTACCGAAATTGCTTTTTTGTTTGTTATAGATGTTGGAATATATTTTACACTCCACCACCAATTTATTACAAATATTACGATTAAAATGAAACTATTATTTTTTTAGGATATGATTTTCGAAAAAAAAATGTAATTTTAAATTGTAATTATATACGGTTATGTTCGTTTTTAAATAATTCCCAATAATAAGCATCCACAGAATATTACTCTTAAGAATATAAAGTTTTTTGTTGTTTCGCAGTGTTTCTAGCTCTTTTCGACAGTTTTTTTTTTGCCTAAAGAGATGATACTATTTTGTTTTATTGTTTTTTAAGAATTGTATGAATTTTGTTTTAATAGGTATAGGGCTAACCTTGTATCTTGTATACTTTCATAGACATATTTGCATGTTATAAACCAGGCGTATTATTTTGATTTTTATGTATATTAATTCGTTATCTTATTGCTTTGAGGCTCAGACTAATTTGAAAAATCCATTATACCAACAGATTTTGATTTCTAATTTTTTTCTTGATTTGTTAGTTCAATATACTATAATTTACTACACATATATTTCATAGCTCTTGTTGACACATATTTTAAAATAATTTTTTACGCTCTTGAATACTATTTGGTCAGATTGATTATATTTGTGTGTGGATTATTTCTTTCTATATATTTTCTAAACATATATATTTTGAATTTTGTTTTAGAGTTATTTCATTTGTGCGCATATTTTATTTTAAGAGAATGAAAGTTGCCCTTTTCTTTTTTGGTTCTGAGTAACAATTTTGATATAGTGGTGGTTACTGAGGCGTGGCTGAATGCAGACGTGCCTCCAGACACGTTTACGATTCCTGGCTACAAAATTTTTCGTAAAGATAGAGCTCAGGGTAGGGGTGGTGGTGGGATGGCTTATATAAGAGGAACATTCGCATGTAATGAAATTTCATTTAATTTTGACATCAATGAATCCCTTGAATTTTTATTTTTGAAAATAAAACTATGTAACTAATTCTATTGTGTGGGGGTTATCTACCGACCGCCTAAGGCTTCTTTTGAGACATTTATTAATGATATAGATAATATTTACAATAACGTCATATGTCTAGGAGACTTCAACATTAATTTTTTTAACCTGCCAAATCCTGTCTTATGCCACCATCATCATGAAACTTATGATCTGTCGCAAATTATCAGTGATCCAACCAGAATTTCAGCTAGCACGAACACTCTGATTGACCCAATTTTTATTTCCACGTCAATTGCAATAAACGGATGTGGTACAATTAATGCAGATACGATCTGCGATCACAGAGTAACGTATTGTGATCTCTCTGTGATTAAGAATAAAGTAATTCCAAAGGTTATTTCTTATCGTAACTTTGATCGTTTTAATTATGATGGTTTTATCTCCGATTCTGCAGCTCTTGACTGGTACTCTATTTTTAACAATAATAACATAAATGAAAAAATTACTATTTTTTATAATTTTATTATATTCTTACTTGATAAACACGCTCCGATAATAAGTCGCAAAATTACAAAACCAGCAGGCAGAGTGGTAACTCCTAATTTAAAAATGTTAATTAAGCATAAAAATAAAGCTTTACAAAAATATAAAACATTTCATTCTCAAGTGGATTGGAATAATTGTAAACAACTAAGAAATCTTTCCGTGTCTATGATAAGACGAGAAAAACAAAACTATCTTAATTCGGTTGCTGCTAGGCGTGAGCATCGTAGAACTTGGTCTGCTTTGCGTAATCTCAATATACATTATAATAAACAAGGCCGGGCGGGAGTTGCCAGCTAATCTTTCAGACCCCAATTCTATTAATTCTTATTTTTCAAAATTTATTCAATATGTATCCGATAATTGTGATAATAAAATACATTTTTATAGCAATAATTACTCCTCAAGGAGTACTAAGTTTTCGTTCAAATTAAGTAATGTTGAAGAAGTTAATACAATTCTACATTCTCTAAAAAAAGAAAGCATTGGTTCTGATAGTATTTCTCTTAGAATGTTGAGATATTGGAGTTCACATATTGATATTATATTGCTTCATATTATTAACTGTTGCATAGAAAACTCTTATTTTCCTGATAAATGGAAAAATGCAATAGGTATCCCACTTCCCAAAAATAAGGACATTCAAACCTTTTCTGATTTAAGAATCATAAGCATATTGCCTGCGGCTTCTAAAGTCTTAGAAAAAAATATTATATAAACAAATTTTTGATTTTGCCATTTTTAATAACATAGTGCCTGAAGTGCAGTGTGGCTTTAGACCCGGGTTTAGTACACTGCCCTTGCAACTATTACCAATAACATTTGTAAATACTGATCAGGGTCTTGTTACTGTGCTCGTGTTACTTGACTATTCAAAAGCTTTTGACACTATCAACCATAACTTGCTCTTAGCCAAATTGAAATATTTCGGATTTAATAACGTCTCAGTAAAATTAATTAAATCCTATCTATCATGCAGATCGCAGAAAATCTCTTATAATAACTGTGAGTCACAAGAACTTTCTATATTGTCTGGTGTACCCCAAGGGTCTGTCCTGGGACCTCTTCTTTTCAGCATTTATACTTCTGACATTTTAGCGTCCCTTAATAATTGTAAGATAATAGCATACGCAGATGATACCCCGATTTATTTTCCTTTAGACCCGAAGAGTTTGAAGTGGCTAATAATATAATAAATAATGATTTAAATGTAATTAATACTTTGTCTAAAGGACATAATCTAAACCTAAATTCAAAAAATTCTAATGTGATGATATTTGGTAATAGGGACAAATGCAACTTTTTAACTTCAAACCTGAATATCTCCATCGACAATAATGTATTAAATTTTGTTGAAAAGGCTCGGAATTTGGATATAATTTTCGACTCTAATTTGCGTTTCCGCAGTCACGTGTAGGAACTTAGACGAAAGGCGTTTTTTAAATTAAAAATATTATTTGCCAATCGCCATATTCATAATTTTCATCTAAGAAAATTGCTCACAGAATCCCTAATTCTTTCACAATTTAATTATGGTAATTTTATTTATTTCCCATGTCTGAATTCTTTGGACAAAAATAAAATACAGTTAATACAAAATTCATGTTGTCGTTTAATTTTTGATATGTCTAGAAGGGAACATATTTCTCATAAAATAAATGAATTAAATTGGTTACGTATGGAAAATCGATGGATACATCATCTGGGCAATTTTGTTTTTAAACTTATTAATGATCCCAAATCTAGTTGTTCTTTGAATAACATGTTTCAGACTCGTGAATCACAGCTTTCAGTTAATGTAAGATTCAAGGATAAATACACAATGCCTCATTTTCGAACAACGTTGTTTAAAGGATCTTTTTCATACATTTCAATTTCCCTTTTGAATTTATTGCCTAGAGAATTCAGACTAATAAGTTATATAAGTTAATAAGAATAAGACAGAATAAGTTTAAATTTAAATTGAAACACTTTATTTTAGATAGGCAAAAGGCTTGCAGGACTTTTCTGTGATAGCTTAAGCTCATTTTAATCTGTGGGCATCGATCTTTCCAAAGAAACACCTTAGCTATTTTATATTCCTTCTTCCACTTTGTAACCTTATATTTATATTATTATTCACACATATTTTTGTGATCTAAGAAATTAACAAAAATTATCTTTTATTATAAATCAAGCTCTTGTGTAATTTAGCAGCTTAATAAATGATGCTAAACGCATTTAATTCTCAACAGGCAAGAAGAATGTATGCCAAGAGATTTCCCGATCGAAAAAATGTTTGTTAAGGTTTGTGGCAACTTAAATTCACACACATGCATTTAAATATGCTTACATTTGGTTTAATATTCGCTTTAACATCTACATTTAGCGATGTATGTGTGGGGTGTTGTTCGCCCGCTTTCCGACAGTCGTTTAACGTTTAAGTTAAAAATGTCTACATAGTTAAGTTTAATTGCCAGTGCATCATATAATACTTTATGAGGATGTGCAAAAGAAATCGTCGCTGATCCATTGACTCTGTTTAAAATCATACATCGTTGTACAGCTATAGATCTATTGCAGGTTCAAACAAGAACTGGAATACGGGTTTTAAAACGCTACATCTCCTTTCACGATAACGTGAACGAACTTTCTAAATTTTGGTTCACGCGAAACCAGATGTGACGTCATTAACGTTCACGCTAACTAATATAAGCTATTTATATGTTTTCCGTCGAGAAGCTTGGTGGCGCAGTGGTAGGGTTCTCGGCTTGCGTCGTATTTTTAACAAAATTTACAATTAATAAAAATTTGGATTACTTATTTTCTTACAGTTTGGTTAGGTCTGCTGTAAAGAAAGCGCGCCATACGAATTCCGAGTCTATATTAAAACAAGGATTTTTTTAACAAAATCTATATTGTTAAGTGAATCTCCCCGTTAGATTAGTACAAGTTTGTCAAAAAGCAGTCATTTAGACGTTTTTCTTATTTAACGTGAACCGACTTTCCGACCATTCGTTCACGTTAACGTGAATGAGCAACGGCCTTTTAAAAAAGTTATAATTCGTTTCCCCTGTATAATTTTATTTCCAAAATAGAAAAAACTATAAACATCATAAACCACTACACCGGTTGAATATTATTAATAGTTATAGTACGGTTGCCAACAATACTATAATTATAGTATTTGTACTATTATTTAGTGGCAATGTACTATCAAGGGTCATTATAGTATGCCGAAAATACTATTATTAATACTCTATATCAATAATTATATAAATTAAAAATAAACTTAATAAAATTAACTTTTGTTATATACATATATACCCAAAAGAAAATATTATTACATACATTATTCAATAAATCGTAGCCATTCTTAGCCATTCATCCGTGCAGCAAAGACATTTCAATTCGTATTAATCGTATTATTTATCGCATTATTGAAATCCGAGTTTTAAAATCCCATGTACACAGCAAATTTCATAATTTACATGCAAAAAGTGGTACTACTACTCAGTCAACCTTAAATAATTTTTTCGTTGCTTTTACTTCTACTACATCTCAAAGTCACGCTATGGCAGTTGCCAACGCTGAAATTTTAATCAGCGGTTTTATTGCAGAGCATAATTTACCGTTTTCTACTGTCGATCACTTAATAAAGATGTTAAAAGTAGCTGTTCCCGATTCAAAAATATTACAAGATGTCTAGTTGGCAAGGACAAAAGTTACATCGATAATTAAAAATGTTATTGGTTCTGAAGCAAAAACTAATCTAGCAGATAAATTAAAAAACACGAAATTTAGTATTCTATCAGATATTTCTATAGAAAAAACGAGCTGTATTGTAAGGTTTTTTTTACAAGGAAACAAAAAAAAATAGAAAGTAAACTATGGGAACTTGTACAGGTTTTTGATAAAACAGATATAAATATAAATGCTACAGCTGAACATTATTTATATAATTTAATAATAAATAGTTTTAATGCATACAAAATAGCGGCCGAAAATATTGTCGGTTTTGGCAGTGATGGCTATAATGTAATGATGGGGTGTAACAATAGTGTTCCTCTAGATTGAGAAATAGCCATCCTGGCATAGTAATTATGAAGTGTGTATGCCCCTCCGCACATCTTTGTGCAAGTCAAGCTTGTAAGCAGTTACCAAGACGCTGTGAAGGCCTTGCCAGTAATATTTATAATCATTTTAAATCCAGTTCAAAAAGACAACACACTTTGCGAGAGTTTCAGGTATTTCTGAATTTAGAAGTACACAAAATACTACACCCATCGCCAACTAGATGTCTTAGTCTTAATGAAGTGGCAAATAGAATTTTAGGGCAATAGGATGCTTTAAAATTATATTTCACCGAATCATGGTTAGGTGACAGAACGGTTGCAAGCGAGCATATTTATAATGACTTGTTTGACCCATGAAATTATACTTTATTTTTATGAAATGAGCGTTGCCCAAATTTGCGGAATCCATCATATTTTTTTAAACAGAAACTGGTGTCATTACGGATGTTATGCAAGAAATTGACAAAGCTTATATCAAGAGTAACCCTCAGGTTCTTGCAGATATTTACAGAAGAGTTCAAAAGTTCCTTTCGATTGCTTGTTGCGAAATTAAAAAAAGGTACAATTTTGATGATGAATTACTTAATAGTTTATATGTTTTTAACCCGTAAAATGTAGTTTCTTCTGTATTTAGAAACCATCACCCAACATTATATCCTGTTTTAAAATTATCAGAAAGATTTTTATCAAAAGAAGAAAATATATTACAATTAATAGACGATCAGTGGCGCAGTTTACCCAACATTGGAAATAATTTAAATTTAAGATTTATTTTGGGCAGAATTATTAGTTTTTAAAAACGCACTAAGAGAAAAAGAGTATGAGCAACTGGCAAATTATGTATTAGCACTTCTCTCAATTCCCCATTCCAATGCAGAGAGTAAGGGGACATTTTCACATGTAAGCCTTATTAAAACTTAACTACGTGACAAATTAGCCACAAACACAGTCAACGGAACATCGTTAACTTCTCAAGCCGTAAAAGACTCAGAAAATTATTTTAAACCTACTAAAACTATGAGATTAAATTTAACGGCTGCCACAGCCCCAGACGCATCAACAGCTGAATGTGAATATGATGACATTGTGTATCTTTCCAAATTTAAAATTGTAATAAATTTTATTTTATGATCTATTATGGTTTTTTGTTAGCTACCTACTTACTTAAAGTCAACAGGTAATTTGCTTTGTTTTTTCGTTTATTATGTTCATATTTATTTTATTTTATAATATATGTTTACATTTTTGTAATGTATGAGTAGTTAGTATGTATCTATTTCCACTGGTAAAATAGATCAAAACTCTGGAAACTTGTGTACTATAATTTGTATTCAATGTACTATAATTTTGTGGTGTTTTGTACTATGATCGTTAATCTTCGGTTGGCAATACTGCTTACCGCATTCTGTAGAGGGTGGTGCACTCCATAAGCATCGCCGTCGCGCGTCGGTAGAGGTGGCAAATATTTCACGAACTGTGATTTTATCACTGATATATTAAAATCACGATTCACGTCTGCTACCAACTACAGAAAAAAAACGTGACGTTATAACGGTTTCTTTGGTTATTCCGCTATTTTTAGTAAATGCACGCCTAAAGTCGAAGATCCTATACCACCATGAGATTTACACGGGCTGCAGGCGATATCCCGCCTTATTGTTTGCCGCAATTTCAATTGGTGAGTAAAGTTGAAATTCGAATACCTTCATAAGAGTTGCACGGGCTGCAGACGACATCGTACCTTATGGTATCGATGGTTTTATTTTTATATTATTCCGCAGTTTATTGGGATATTGATAACAGTTTTTGTTTTTGGAGTATTATTCTAAATAGTGGAGTGAAGAAATAGCAGTAACGGGATTAGGGGTTTCAATGACGGCTTGTTACTAACAAATTCATGTTAGGGTGGTTTTTTATTAAAACGAATTTGTTATATCAGTAGTAGAAGTCTGTTTAATTTTTTTTTGTTCTAAATATTTTTGTTTTTTTTATTTTGTTTCAGTATTAATTGTCTGTTATATTACTTTATGAAGTTTCGTATTTTATTATCAATTATGTATGGATTGAGTAAGCCTAGGTGTTAAAATTAAAAAAACATACTTTTTTATTCATAATATTATGCAAGTTTTTATTTGCGGAATTTATCGGTTTGACGCACAACACCTTAATCCTCTTCCAAATTTGCACCCTTTAACATTGATATTAAAACAATTATGATATCTGGTCCCAGTGATATTATATGAAGGCGATATTTTGTATACGTGATCCTTAACCCAACCCAGTATTTGGAAGTCGTTATCACGTCACGGTTTTAAATCACTAATATCAAAAAGTAACGATATCAGATATATTAAAAAATCACGGTATCGCTCATCTCTACGCGTCGGTTGGTCTGAGGTGCCTTGTAAATTCTGCAAACATTTCTCCAAAATCTCATTTGGTATTTCAGATTTGAATGGGAGCGGATGTAATTTCGATTCAAGACGGCAGACCTTCCCTAGTTATGTTGTTGACTACTCCAAATACAAGTTTAAAACTGTATGTTCTTGAGGCCTTAATATTGATAGGATGCTCCACAGGCAGTTTTCATTCCTAGAGTACCTCTAAGTGATTACCTATAATGAAAAGAATTCTTTGTAGATGTTGTCCGGCAACTTATTTAGGAATTTTGGAGCATAATATAAGTAGAGCGATGACTTCAGAACGTCTACTTTTATGCCTTCTGCTATCGTGATAGTGAATATCCGGACAGATACTAATTCTGGAAATTCTTAAACTAGTTTAACTAGATGATTGTTTCATTATCATCTTAAGAATTTAAATATATTCAAGATCCACAATAACCCTTACTACTCAATGCTGGACAGCAGAAATCCAGTAAATGTGATACCATATTGGAGTTTTTTTCGTATGGTCTGCAGTCGCTAAGTGAAGAGATCACAACAAACTTAAGGTCATCAGTGTAGAGCAGCACTTTTGACTGATGGGTGCAGCTTGCATTATCATTAAGATATGTAAAAGCCCGCCATACAGAGGTTGACGAGTATTTAATAGGCTCATCCTTACTTCTATCTTTATGTAAACCAATTCTTAGTTCAGGGGGTGCCATGTTTCATGTTTTTATTTATTATCGTTACTAGGAATGATGCTAAAATAAATTTAAATATTTTCATTGTTTTCACGCTGCTCTGATTATAACCAACAGAACCATTACTCTTTAATGAATTAATTACACCCTGTTGTTCTCTTCATATAATATTATATGTATTAGGGATGAGCGATCCGATGATTTTTCGGTAACGTCGTTCAGTTATCGTGATTACTTAATCACCGTTCTTTTAAGCAGCGACCGTGATCACGGTTTGTTTAATATCAATATTATTGCAAACTTGGCGGCGACTTTCTAGTAACTGATTATTAAATCATTGCTACTTTTAACCACGGCGGTGCGACATTCTGTTAGTGTTGTGTTAAAATAATTTTACTGTCACCGAAACAAGATTTTTTTTGTTTCTGCCATGGAAAATAGAGATGTATCGTAACACTTTTATTATTACTGATTTTTTCCATGGAGTATTAGAATTGTCAGATTCTGAATAATAAGTTGTGTTTTTATATATTTTTTTATATTTAAATGTTTTAAATAAATTTAAGAAATTATAGTAGCGCAGTTCAGACCGCGGTTGGCGCGACGTATCGCGGCTAATCGACTGCTGATTGCACCATTCCTCGGCCGCTGGTACAATGAATGAAAATAAAATCACGGTTTACCGATCGTCGCCACTTTAGGATCTTGGTCACTGTGGTTACCCGTTATTCTGAAATCACGGTGATTAAATCACCGGCAGTGAAATATCGCTCACCTCTAATATGTATTATTCTGAGGTTAGTGGACCTGTTTGCACGCTTCAGATGTTTTTGGTGAAGTAGGACCATCCTTAAATTTTTCTGGCCACTCATTATGACTATTACGACCCTATGTTCATTTAAAGGTTCCAGTGTTTTTTTTTATTAGTTTTTAGTATTCTTAAATTTATTTTCAAAACACAGCTTTTTATTGATTTAAGTCGTCATTCTTTTCTTTTTTTTCTATTCATGTATCAATAAATAAATCAGGATATTGTTTGTTGTTTTAATATTTATCCCTTTGAATAAATTTATTTAAAATGTATGTAGTAAACCAAAACCTTCCCTTACATTATCAGCTAGTTTTTTTAACCCTCGTAAACCCGAGCGGGATAGAGTTGCACCCCAGACATGAATTTTTAGGAACATTTTCTAAAATAATTTTTTTACTTCATTTCCTTCGAGTTGTGTTTCGAAATACATTTCTAAATTGATATAAAAAAGTTTTGTTTCTTGGGGTCCAGTTGCACCCCGCTTGGTATGTAACGACAGGTATAAATTTTGCATACGTTTAAAACCAACTGGGGTACAAACTAACCCCAAATCGTTCAAACGACGGGGATTCCCCGTTTCTTGGCGTCAACGTTCTCGGGGATTCCCAATTTATAATAACGGCGTTGTGCACGTAATTATCTCATTATAATTTTAGTGTGTTTAGTTACATTTACGGTGATTGTCGAGTACGCGTTTATAAAAATGAGTTATCCACGGAAGTTTAGATATGAAAATAAGGTAACTAACGAAGAACTATTGGCGATATTAGAAACGGATAATTACGACAGTTACTTCAATGATTTAGCACTAGAGGATGGTTCAAGTGATATTGAAGAGACTGCTGTAGTGACTGAAATTGATGAGATTGATGACGGTTTGCAAGTTAGTGATAATGAAAATGAGTCGACAGATTCTACAGATGAAGTAGGCCCGTCAGTAAATATTTTTACTGATCATCCCACTTATTCGTCTAAAGATGGTAGTGTGTGGGCAAAAGTTCCACTTACTACGAGGGTAAAAACAAGAAAATGTAATTTTCGACAGATTTGAAATTTTCTACCATAAAAGAAGCTTTTGAACTATTTTATTCACAAGATATTATGAATGTAATTTTATCGGAGACGAATAGAAAAGGCGCGAGAAATGAGAAGGCCTTTTCTCCTTTTGTGCAAGAAGAACTGGAAGCATTTATTGGTTTGCTTATTATTTTTGAAGCCTGGCGCGCTGCTAAAGAGCCAATATGTGTACTATGGAGCCAAGATCCAACTTTATGTCGGCCTCTAGTATCATTTGCTTTGTCCCGCAACAGATTATGTGCTTTTCAAGATTCGACAATTTTGAAACAAGAGGAGAAAGAAAACCCACTGATAATTTTGCCCGTGTCAGAGATATTTTTGATAGTTTTGTATCAAATTGCAAGAAATCTTTAAATCCATCTAAACACTTGTGAGTGGATGAGCAGTTATTCCCATTCCGAGGCAAGGCACCTTTTCGGGTTTACACGAAGAGTAAGCCTGACAAGTACAGCTTAAAAATTTGGGCATTGACTGATTGTAGTTCGGCATATACAATAAATATGCAACCTTATTTAGGTAAGTTTTTTCATGAAAAAAATGCAGATTTTTATTACAAAATAGCTAATAATTTTAGGCAAAGAAGGAAACAAACCAGAGAAAGGCCAAGGACAAAGGGTAGCGATGGACCTGGTAAACCATTTATCTACAGGATATCGAATAACTACTGATAACTTTTTGACCAGTGTTGAGTTAGCTGATAAGCTTTTAGATAAAAACCAGGGGCGTGCGGTGAAATTTTAAGAAAGGGAAGCAATTTTTAGAAACTTACCTATTTGTAACGTAATTCGATTCTTCGATCATTTTTTTGCAAATTCGTCAATGACGTCATCATTAAAACGTCAATGCTCCGACATATTTTGGAGAAGTTTATTTTCAATGGACAACAGCGATGTATGCGAAAGTCTCTCCTGCCCCGTTGAATTTCTCACGAAATTTTTTCTACATTTAAGTGTTGAAAAATCGCGTTCTACTGATGAACTTGTGGCAGGTATTGTCAATACTAATTCACACAATTTCGACACTTCGGTGTAGGCATCTTCCAGCTCCTTGTCTTTTAAAAATTGCATTAGTTCCTTAGTGTTATTTTTCGCACTAAAGTCATCAGTTTCGTAAATCACTTTTAGTTCAGATCGCAGTAACACTCGGTCGAAGAACTGGCCATAATGAAGAAGAAGAGATTTTAACGCATCTTCTGGAGAAGTTTTTCCTTTAAATGCATCAAAATTGCAGAGCTCGAGGAATTTAAAATCATTTAAACCGTAAAACCTATAGTTTATTTGTTGCTAAAATTTAATCGATTATTTCATAAAAGAGGCGTCTGTATGATGTTTGAACATCTCCCACCTTGTCTGTTCGAAGACGCTTGGCTTGTGGCTCTACATTTAACGTCATCGTTTTCTTCCAAAATAGGTCAGTCATTTTTTTTTTGGTTTAACATGAACTTAAAATTATCCATTTTTTTTAGGCATAAAGCAATATCATTTGTTTTAGTTTGTAATATATTAAAAACGTTGTCCAAGAATGGAAATATTTCTGAAAATATGTTCAACAAGTAATTAAAATCAAAATCTCGTTTCAAACAGTCCAAAAAACCCATCGAACTATTTATTGCTTCTGAGTCCCACGTTTCATTATTTTCTATTATATTCTCAAATAGTTCAGCAATTCACGATTTTCAGATACTGTTAACACAAGTCTTCCATTATAGTTCCACCTAGTAGGAGCTACTTTGGGCAATCGTTTGTGGACAATGGAGTCCAAAACTTGTGCACGTTTTGTTGACTTGGAAAAAAAGCAGCCATGCCACTTAAAGTAACGAAAAATACTTTACACTCTTTAATGTGATTGATGGACTGGGATGAAACTAAATTTAATTTATGAGCAAAATAATGGACAAACACAGCACTTGGGAAAGTTTCTCGAACTTTAGCTTGCAGACCCCCTAATTGTCCTGCCATCACTGCAGCTCCATCATAGCTTTGAGCAACTAATTTTTTCTCTCCATTAATTTCTTTAGTAACGTTATAAACTACGGTATATAACGCATCTGCTGTACGATGTTCGGACACATTCTAAAAACCTAAAAACCGCTCTTGAATACTTCCGTCTGTTTTATCGTAGCGTATTACTATAGATAATTAGCTAAAATTAGTGATATCAGAGACCTTTTTCATTTTCAAAAAGAAAACATGACCAACAAAATAATTTACTTATATTTTCACACCCTGTTAGCCATTTAAATTGTTCGTATTGTTTTTCCGGATAAAAATGTCTAATACAGTTTTTCATTTTTGTGGTTAAATTTTTCAGAGGCGATTTTGCCCTTCCTTTGGAAATTATTTTAAGCTTATCAGCGAAGTTTAATGTTGAAAATCCCTTTATTATTAAGAAGCACACCACACATTCACCCACACTCTTCTTACTAAATTCTCCAACATTTTCAAATTTATTACCGACAGCCGAAGACGGTATTTGCATATCCACGTCCGTATTATTGTCTTCCATATCGTACCAAGCACGACGCAACGTACGTATCACACAACACACGTATAGCCGTTCAAAGATCCTACTCCAACGATAGCTTCCGCCCCCACTTAAAGCACGCGACTGAAATGCAAAAATTGCAAACGGCCGGTGGAAAGTTCAATAACCTCTGGCTCGACTCACAGGAAATCAAGCATATATGACTCGGCTGCAGAGAAGCTAGAGGCCCGCATAGATTCTATTACATTTTCGATTTTCGCTCGGTCGGAGTCAAGGCCACATTTATTACGGGCTTGATAATTAAGATATTTTAATATTTTTAATATAAACTAAATTAATGGTTTCCTATTTCAAAAATTACATTTTAGAAGATGTTTTGTAAGTTTTTTTGAGGAAGCACTGCTTTCCTTGCTTCCATGGACTGCACGCTCCTGATAAAAACCTTACCTTGTGTGGTACACTGCGTAAAAATAAGCATTATAAACTACTTCCAGCAAGATATAAGAAGGACTTTTCAAGCATGTTTGCTTTTATGGAAAATAAAACTTTAGTTTCCTACTTACCAAAAAAAAAAAAAATGCGGAAGTTATTCTTCTATTGACAGAACATAACGATGACAAAATAACTGGAGAGGAAACTAATTACAAACCAGACATTATCTTACAGAGCAATAAAACAAAGGGTGTAGTGGACACAACAGATAAATTGGCAAAGGAATTCATTCAAAGAAAAAGTAATCGGTGGCCGATGCTTTTTCATCTGCTAGATATTGGTGGCATTAACGCCTATAAACTTTGGATTTTGCCAGAATTAAATGTAATCTCATTAAGCCTATTAAGAAAAAAAAAATTCATTAGCAGTGTTTATACTCGGTAGCTTTTCTAGAGCCGCCAAAAAATATATCCCTAATTAAAAGTATCTCTTTAAATTTATATTTAAGCAAGATATCTCATTGTGAGAGAAACGACTTAGGAAAACAAAAGTTTTTTTTGTGAATATCACAAATAAGGATATCTAGAGACTATTAAACATTCATTGTAATCAAAATTTTGAGACACCACTGTGGAGAACAACAGGCTGTGTTGAACATAGATGGCTGTACGGCCTTCGACATAATATAATATGAGGTGTTGAATTTTAATTATGGTTTTAATACAAATTTTGGTATTTATGTCTTTCCTAATAAAAAATGTACCATTTTTATATCATAAAAAATAATTATTTGTTTTCTTAAAATCCCTAGCAGCCTTAGCTCCTTATTTTTCAGTTTGAC
Organism: Kuschelorhynchus macadamiae; assembly: GCA_030620095.1. NCBI lineage: Eukaryota > Metazoa > Arthropoda > Insecta > Coleoptera > Curculionidae > Kuschelorhynchus > Kuschelorhynchus macadamiae. The sequence goes on along the minus strand of JAUTXW010000536.1, from coordinate 668,039 downwards.
CAATACTGGGAGGTTCTTTCCAGTACTAATCCTATGATAATCCTGAACAGTACATTGATGACTCCTAATTTCTGTAGAAATTTGCTAATGATGTATGTTATTAATATGATCTTCATTTTGCTTGGGAACTCTTGTGATAATTATATTTACTGATCTTGATTCCTGGTCACTGTTGCTTGCTTGTGACTTCCACTTCAAAATTTGATAGTTTGGGCATCATAGAAATAAACACTATGGTTTGGGTTCCTTGTCTCGTTTGTAAAAGTAATCAGATCATTTTTTACTTTTTTTAATGTCATCATTCTGACAATCTTTACTTTTTCATTGGATATACCAGTGCAGTCTTTATGATGCCATTTTTCACACCAGAGATAGTAATGTGCAAATACTATCCTCTTAGTAGAAATTATCAGCCACTTTCTGCAGATAGAAGTATTGTATATTTAAAGTATCAGATACTATTATTTTCATGACAGTATCGATACTTTACGAGTGGTAAAGTATTTAAATTTATTAAATAATGGGTTGTATAATTGTTTATAAACTGTATAAAAGAGAGGACTTTTTTTAGTTCATGAAAATTGTATCTAGACAACAAAAAATGTATCCAAGTATCCAATACAAAATATCAGATACTTCAATATATCTCCAAGTTGTACATCACTAGGCAGGGTACTTTATTTAAGCTGGTCCAATTTAAACAGATTGTGGGTACTTTGTATATTTTCATTCAATACATGTGCACTAACCTAAAATATATATATATATATATATATATATATATATATATATATATATATATATATATATATATATATATATATATATATATATATATATATATACAGTGTGTATCAGCCAAATGGAATAAATTCGATAATAAATAAATGGGGGCGTGTTCGGAAAAACGCTTGGACCCGTCGATTGGTATTTTTAGTTGCTCATTTTCTCCAATAAAAACTTTTTATACAGGGTGTGTCCTGTAACAGTGGTCAATGCCAACTTTCTTATTTCAAATGCAACACCCCGGATATTATTTAATTTTTGGATTCTTTAGGAGATTCTAAACATATTTTATGTTCAATGTCCTATACCTATCTTCAACTATTTCGTCAATATTAAGTGTTTTCAAATTTATTTTTATTTTATTTATTTCGAATTTATTATTATTCATGAAAGTGGCTCTGGTTACTGAACTATTTATTTGATTACAAAAATTCGCTACAACACACTCAATACTTATTTACCATTTAGGTCTTCATATTAAGAATGTAAGCAAAAACCATTTTAGCGTTCCTTTTTATTTGTATGGAACAAAAGGGCCAGTTTTGTTTACTTTTAAGTTTTGTTTACTTTTGTGTAAAATGCCTGGCCTTTCTCTTTGCAAGACAGTAGTTGTCAGTGTCAGTGTCATAGTCTTTTGAATTTCGTTAACTGCATAATACCTAATATCAGAAAAATGGTTCATTTAACAGAAATGCATAAAATAACAATTCTACAAATGATTGGTTATGGAGATAACACATGAACACAAGTGGAAGTTGCTCGCTTATTTCATGAAAAATTTCCAAATTTGCCGCATATATCCCAAGAGACAATTAGTAAAATAGAAAAGCAGTTTCGCGAGCTTGGACATGTGAGGCAGATAAAAAAAGCAGCTGCCAATTCAATAAATGATGATACTAAATTGGATATTATGCTTGAGTTTGAGGAAAACCCTCATATTTCTAGTCGACAAGCCGCCGCAATGTTCGATATTAGCCATTCGTCGATTATTCGAACATTAAAAGAAAATAAAATGCATACCTATAAAGTGACACCAACTCAGGAGCTCATGGAAGACGATTATGATAGGAGAACTTATTTTTGTGAACAAATGATGGCTATGTTAGATAACAATGTTATTCAATTAGAACATGTTTTGTTTTCGGATGAGTGCACCTTTACACTTCACGGTCATGTAAATCGTCAAAATTGCCGCTATTGGTCTAGGGAAAATCCTCACTGGATCAGCGAAGAACATACTCAATATCCTGAAAAAGTTAATGTTTGGGCAGGAATTGTTAGGGATCATATCATAGGCCCCTTTTTCATTGACGGCAATTTGAATGGCGATAATTATTTAGCACTGCTCCAAAATAATGTCGTGCCAACTTTGACAAGCGCGATCCCCTGATCTGACGCCATTAGACTTTTTCTTATGGGGACATATTAAAAATGTTGTATACAAAACTAAACCCCTCGACTTAGCTGACTTAAGAAGACGAATAACACTTGCGATTAGATCGGTCACGCCTGAGATGCTAAATAACGTTAGAAGAAATTTCTATTTAAGATTAGGAATTTGCCAAGACGTTCGCGGCGAGCATATTCAACAGTTCCTAAATTAACTTTTTACTTTTGTTTATACATTATGAAGAAATAAATAATTTTATTTTTTTAATCTTAATTTTTGCAATAAATTTGAAAACACTTAATATTGCCGAAATAGTTGAAGATAGGTATAGGACATTGAACATAAAATATGTTTAGAATCTCCTAAAGAATCCAAAATATAAATAATATCCGGGGTGTTGCATTTGAAATAAGAAAGTTGGCATTGACCACTGTTACAGGACACACCCTGTATAAAAAGTTTTTATTGGAGAAAATGAGCAACTAAAAATACCAATCGACGGGTCCAAGCGTTTTTCCGAACACGCCCCCATTTATTTATTATCGAATTTATTCCATTTGGCTGATACACACTATATATATATATATATATATATATATATATATATATATATATATATATATATATATATATATATATATATATATATATTGCTCAGCTTGAGCAGAAAAGCAAAAAATCACAGATTTTTTATTAACTGTATAATTTCGACAGAATAATGGAAGAAAATTTGGGAAGTCAGTTACACACGGTTTGTAATTATTCAAAAACACAAATCTTTCACTGTCACATTTCTTAACATCCTTGTGTATAATAACTCTGTAGTTTTAATTCACTGAAAAAATATATTTTCGGTTGAGTTTTTAGATGTGTATTTACAGTTTCACCGACAGTTGACATTTTAACTATCTCTGTTTCCGATATCCCATCTCTACAATAAATAGTCTGTAAATATTAAGACTTATTTGACATTCAAAATAATTGAGGATTTTGGCAGATCTCTGAAATGTTTGGTATTTTCTAACATTTATTGAAATAATATCTAAAATTCATATACAAAAAGCCATAATGATAAATGATTGTATGTTTATAGATTATTTGTAAAAGTAAACCTTTTTTCTGCTGCAAATCTTACAATTTAATGTATTAAATATATAGAATTTTCAATACAAATTAAAAAAATCTGAAAAAAAAAACTTTAGGGGAAATATGATTATTGATTATTCATAGGCTTAGACCAATCAACAGACAAGATAAGATGATCATATCCATGACCATTTAGTCTAAGAATAGCTTTAGCAGCATCATTCTTGAATTTGAAATGAATATACGCAAATCCTTTGCAGACACCAGTTTGTTTATCCTTTGCCAAATACAATTTATGTATGGGACCGAATGGTTTCACTAATTCTTCTAAATCAGTTTCTGTAGTGGAGTCACTAAGATTAGCAATGCGTATAGCACAATAGTTGTCATCTCTTCGGGCCATATTGGCTCCATCTGTCCTCTTAGTGGCGCCATCTCTTAGGCTAGGTGGTACATACTTAGAGCCACCTGCTTTAGTTGCTTCAGGACCAGCTGGGCCTGAAAAAAAATCTATATTAAGATTTATTTATTTATATTTGGAGGCTGGCAAAAGCAAGAACTGATAAACATGTACCCTGCAAAATACAATTTTCCAAAAGGAATACAAACATGGTTTGTTTTGATAATTAATGTGATTAACTTGATAGTCACAGCTACTGAATAAAAAAATATATTTTTAGCAAGAGCAGGTATTTATTGATTTTTTTAAAAAAGTTATAATCACAAATATAGAGCTTTATTTTTAAAAGAATAACTGCTTTACCCTGTAATATATGACAAAAAGGTGATATTGTGTGATATAATTAAAATGACAATAACTAATTTGTTTACCCTAATTTTCTTGTTTTAATCCAGATCCACAAAATACTTACCACCTGGTGTAGGAGGTTTTTTATCATCTGGTAATTTTCCACCAGCAAGAATAGTGTCTTTCCAGGGACACTTAGAAGTCCAGTGATCACCCCCACAGTTACGACACTTGACAACATTCTTATCTCCCAAAGCTGAAAATTTACATATCTAAATTATATAAAGAAGATGAGGAAAATAAATGTGTTTAAATACAATAACTTTACTGGATGTAGTAGGACTCTGATTTAACATATTTATTACCCTTAAGTTTATCGATGCCTTCATCTTCGGGCTTGTTATCTTCTTCTTTGCTGGAGATAAACTGCATGTATACATCTTCTCCTACAATAGTTGTAGCTGGATTGGGACCAGGTTTATCATTAACTGATTCTCCAAATTTTTTCCATGTCTTTCTTAACGCAATGGACTTTGAAACAATGCGTTTTTCAATTTTATAGGTGCGAACAATTTTTACCTGAAATGTTAAGGAAGGTGTCTGATATCTGTTTATCTAAAATACTTCACAATTTATTTTGGCAAGATTGCAACTGCTATGTAAAAATCAGTAGTTATACCTTCTTATCATCATCATTATATTTATACTCTGTAACAATTTTTAGTCCGTTGTCGACAACTTCCGTTGAAGGTGGCAGTGCACCTCCTTCTAATTCAACCTCATCAGCCCAACTGGACTTTACTTCCTCGGCAGCAGGCATTTCTTTCAATCAGACAATTTACAATTTTTCAATATTACAATTACACGTTTTAAAAATTGCTAATGCCTTATTGCGATTTAACCAAACTAACCTAATGACATTTGATGACTGTATGACATGATATGAACGAAGAATGCTAAAGATTCGGTAAACATTTCGCCACATACCGACGTTGCCACAGTTCTTTTCTTTGCACAACAGAATTTTTATTATGACCTTAATGATGATTTTATCGAACCCACATGCTGCACAACGTAAGCTAGGAATTGCACCACTGCGCTGCGAGGCTTCACACCGAAAATGTGTCAAATCTTGTTTATACTCATATATTAGAAAAGACAACATCGGTATGTAACGAGTGTTTACTGAATAATTGAATGTGTGGGCGTGGCAGGGGATATGCCATAAACGCCGTATGAACGATGACCGGACCGGAAGAGTCTAGAGACATTTTTTTGCCGCTGTCCGGCGCATTCAGGATATAGGACAAGATTTTTTGAATAAAATGCATTTTTAAAATACACAAGTCAACAGTTCATTAATACAATATCAACATTTTAATATTCAAATGTACTTAACACAATAGGTATTCTAAACAGTGATAAATATTTAAGTTCCTATGCTAATTAAAATAATACAGATAAAATATAATAATTTTAACCGAGAACTTGAAGAGGTCACCGCGGTTGGTTCATTTTCCTTACCTTCACTTCTTCACTAGCGCTAGCTATCTTTTAGCGTCATGAATGGGAAACTTCTACTTTTCCGAACGCAGGGCTTTTTTCAAAAAATCTTTAATAGATTTAATTTTGTGGAAAAAGTTCAAGCACTCCAGATGGATATTAATTTTTATTAAAAGTAGAGCTCTTACAGTTGTTACAGTTAATCTGCCTCTTTCAGATATCGAAATATTTTTCTTTATTGAAAATACCCTTTCCACTGAGGTCGAAGTTCCTGGCAAACTAAATTTAAATTTAGTTATTTTGAACATATTGCGAAGAGTTTTTGTGGGAACATTTTAAAATATATCTATCCATTTTTTAATAAACCTTCACCTCCTGTGAAAAATTTTACTTTTCTATTATGGTATTACACACGATAGTCTCGTCGAATAATTTATCAGTATTAATAACCATAGAATTTAGTTGCTTATTAATATTTTGGGCAGAATTTAACATATTATTTCGATCTAATTCTCTTTTAAAAAATCCACTGAAAATCGCATAAATCACTGAAATTATTTTCCCACAAATCTTCAGTTCGCCAATGTTTCTTCCAATATTCTTAACTTTAAACATTTCACTATTTCACTTAAACCTTTAACAAAATGGAAGCACCATGATCTAAACTAAACTAAAATTATAAAATAAAAATAATCAAATCAACGTCAACAACCTTTTACTTAGGGGAAGTACAAAAACAATTCACTTTGGAGTTGCTATTCTTCTTCTTTACTATTGTTTAATAGAGACCTGTCATCTTAACTTGAAATGGATTAAGGTACATTTAATAGAGGTCTTACACGAAAATGTGTATAATAGTAAGGTTGGCTGAAAAAACAAACTTAAACGGACAGCGAATCTAAAACAGATCAGACGCTACGATCTCCTACGAAATAACGGACCGTCCGTTGAAAAAACGGACCTATGGCAACCCTAGGCAAAGAGCGCAGGCGCAAGTACAGTAATGACATTTTAAAGTCAAAATCAACGCAGCCCCTCTTGACACATATATCTAAGAGATAGCGCCCTGCCCAGAACCATATACCAAGTGTGATTCAATCAAGGCAAAATAAGCATCTCTAGAAATAGACATGCCTAGACTATTAGACATAGATAAACGGATAATATAAAAAAATAGAGATAACTTGCAAAGCCTAACAGCCTGATGAAATTTTTGCACCTAAGTTAATTATTTATATACGTAATACCACTGGCGTATATAGATATTGCTTCTGGAGGGGGGAGGGTTTGAGACAATGAAAATTTTCAACCACCAGAAAAAAAGATCATCAGGTTTTTTTTGTTTTCTGCCTAATTGAGCGTATATAATATGAACCAAAAAAAAATTACTTAATTTTAGCCAGTAAAAGTTTTAACCCTCAAACCCCCACCCCCCTATATACGTCACTGCTTCATAGTTAAAACCGAACCAAAACACGGCCGCGATATCAATCAAAACTGATACGACAATTTTACATTTAATTTTTTTTCGTGATCGATATGATCGGTACCGATTTTTAACAGAAAATTTGCACTTTTTTCTTTAAATGGAATGTTCACTCATTTCCTGAGTAGCTGGAGGAAAATGTCAATAGATTTTTTGTAGCTCCATCCGAAATAATTTAACAAAATGAGGTTAATGTTGGACTTGCAAATTTTAAAAAATTGCCATAATTTAACAATCACAGTTAGAAACTCGAAATTTCGTCCCCATCTATCCAGAAGTACCTAGTTTCGTAAAAATGTACCGTACGAGCTCATTGTCTTTCGAAAAAAATTGTCAAAAGAAAAATTTGACAAACTTATCTACGTAGCAGTTTTTGGAAGTACCTGTTTATGATGGGAATTTTGTTACATAGGTATTAGATAATTAGGTATATTTGTAATATGTTAGCAGATAGTCTGGCGCCAGAGCTAGGAAGCACTCTGCGCTAGGTGGCATGGACGTATTTAAAGGGGGGAGGCCCCCCAAATTTATTTTAAATAACACAAATTATAATTAAAATATCCTTCTGAAATATACATATCCTACCTTCAGCCAGAAATAAAAAATATTTCTAATTACATTTATACATTTCAGTGGAATAGGTTCACAGTCACAGACAAAGAGTCTGGCAATATCGGAGCCGCTTTCCGAATGCCGGAAGGTCGGACAAACCCGTTTAATCCCGCCATATCGATCGAATTGGTTGGTCTATTTATCGATGCATAATGACGTATATTGCGTAGCCATTATGCGTGATTGCATGTTTCTTTGATTATGGCGATCGGTAATTATGCTGATTCTTGATAATATCATGCCAATTTGAACTTCTGGTAAGGAATTCCGGGGATTCCTATTGTGATATTTTGTAGTGCCTGATCTTGGTGGTAATCCGCAATCATGAGTAAACGGCCTGCAACGCTGTTTGACTTTAATATAAAAAAATCAAGAAATTGTCCCGAGAAAAAACAAATTCAAAGTTTTGAAGATGTACCGATGCAATCTTGTAGTAGCATGAAGGACGACCATCACCTTGTGAAATCTTCAAAAGTTATTAGTGAAGATTGTAAAAAAATATTAGTATTAAATGAAGGACATCAAAAAGACTTAGGAGTATTTTCTGATTGATAAGAAGAGCAGGATGATGTGGTGGATGGGTCGGTCGGTCATTAGCTTGTTGAATGCTGATTACCATGAAATATGAATTTCTGTATAGCCAGAATCTCAGGTAAAAATTTAATTTGAGGTTGATTAGCTTGTTGACATCGTAAATCATCGTAAAAGGATCATATTACACCAGTCTTTTAAAACTTAGATTTATGTTGTGTGGATTGGATAATAGATTTAAATCTCTACTTTTTTTGTGCGATGTGTATATTCGGGTTTAGATGGCTTTATAATTAGTGATGGTAGTAGGATGATAGATAAAAAAAAGCAATATAAATATCTATATTTCGTAATAAAAAAAACAAGTCAAAACATAGTTCATGTATGTAAAATTAGTAAATAAATAAATAAATAAAAATGGAAACATAAAAAACTTCAACTTCAAAACCACTATAGCAAGACTCTTAAGCCATGTAAGTTAAAAGTATAATATCTTTAAAAGTTATTATTTCACTTAAAACGCATCCCTGTAAATCGCATACAAGTTTGTAAACAAAAAACTAGACTGGTGAAGTCGCCACTCATTTTACTCGTTGCGAAAAACTAAAAAAATGTTCGGACAGTACTGTCTATAAAACCAAAATTGCATACTTACAAAGTTTTCAGATGGATGAAGATACGCATACATATCTACCCAATGCCCAATATGACGAATATGGCTCGCCTATTTTAACGAATTTGAAGAGATCCGAGATCCGTTTCGCTGTCCGGGTCTTTAAACTGACCCAGATCCGTTGACCCAGATCTTTAAAAAGATCCAGATTTCCCATCACTAATTACATTTTATTAAGGCCGTTTTCAATGCTGCAATTCTTTCTTGCAAGTTGCAATAGTCTTGAACAAAAAGCATGCGCAGTGGCAAGACATTTGTACCTTTTGTCAAACTGCGAGTGCCTTTGTTCAAGACTATTGCATATTGCAAAGAAGAATTGCAGCATGTAAAACGGCCTTTAGTTTGTAAGACTTAAATTAAGCGCCATTTGCCGTAATGTGTACGATAAAGACAGTATGTGAAAGAGTGAAGTCACACAAGTTCAAGACTATTGCAACTTGCAAGAAAGAATTGCAGCATTGAAAACGGCCTTAATAAAATGTAATTAGTGATGGGAAATCTGGATCTTTTTAAAGATCTTGGTCAACGGATCTGGGTCAGTTTAAAGACCCGGACAGCGTAACGGATCTCGGATCTCTTCAAATTCGTTAAAATAGGCGAGCCATATTCGTCATATTGGGCATTGGGTAGATATGTATGCGTAGCTTCATCCATCTGAAAACTTTGTAAGTATGCAATTTTGGTTTTATAGACAGTACTGACGGAACGACGGGCGAAAACACGAACAACCGTAACGACAGTCTCTCAATAATGTTCATAAACGTAAGATACTAAGATGTCATGTGTAAGCCTTGTTGCATTTTCCCAAAATTGAAGTGTATCTTCCTGTTTGAATCAGCGTTTTTCTTATACAGTGCAAGGCATTTACCTAGTTAAAGGTTTTGACCAACGTCATTGGTTTTGACAGAATATTTTGTTCCATACAACCCAGGATGGTGAGAATTTGAAGGAAATCAACAGGTATTGTTTGGAAGCCAAGTCCGGTGTTGCCAAGCAGTGACGAGTGTGACGACGCTCACACGAAGCGGAGATCTTCGCTTGGAGAGACAAGTCAGTCTCTTCCATTTTATCGATTTTATTGTGATACTTACGTTATACCAGACATGGTTTTTATTTTATTTGTTTATTTGTCAATAAAATAGACTCTTAATATGGCAATAATGGATAAATCTAACGAACTAATTAAACTTATATTTAATCGAAGCCAAGTTAAAGATAGGTTAACTAGGTTTCAAATGTTTCTTGAGACTCTTGACATCCAAAACATTGACCAAACTAATATCTCGCAGCTAAATATCAGGCTAGATAAAATTCAACCTATTTATGATGAATTCATACAATATCAGGCAGATATTGAATTTATTTTAGAAAATTCTCAGGACAAATCCATTGCTAACTTGCAAAAAGAATATGCTGAAATCTTGCTTTTGAAACTAATTATTTTGATGCGATTTCTAAAGCATCTGTCGAAATACGCAATACGAAAGTAAACAACATGACAATGGGTCTGGTTCAGGAAGTATCGCCAGCGAAGCCCAGAGTCATGTATCGCAAAATAATCCAGGGTTTACCTTTTCTGTAAAATTACCAGAAATGAAATTACCAAAATTTTCAGGATCGTTTGATAAATGGTTAGAGTTTCGGGATGCATATATGTCAATGATAGACAAAAACCCATCACTTGATACTGTACAAAAATTCTATTATTTGCGTGCGCACTTGGAAGGTGAGGCTGCTAAAATGATAAAATCAATAAAAGTTACCGAACAAAATCATCCTGTAGCATTATCGTTACTCCAACAAAGATATGAAAATAATCGTATTATTATTTTTAATTATGTTAAAAGTTTGTTTGGCCAACCCATTGATCAGTGGGCTATACTTATTATTTATTTACTTGTCAGGAAGTTTGATAGTCGCACAAGACGCGGCTGGGAAGCTTATAAATATCAAGGTGACCTTCCTACATTAGATCACATATGATTTAAAAGAAAAATGCGGATTACTAGAAAAATTGGAAGTTGTTAAGGGTGACAATAATCATTATTCTAAGACTCAAAATAAGAATAAATGGAAAAATACCAACTCATGTGTATCTCTTAATGAAAGAAAATTCTTGTTTTTATTGTCATTCCGCCCATTCCATGTTTAAATGTAGTTTTTTTGCGAAGCTAGAGGTAAGTAAAAGAAATAGCGAGGCAAAAAGACTAAAGCTGTGCTTGAACTGTCTCAGTCCTAATCACAGTGTGCAATAATGTCAAAAGGCACCTTGCAGACAATGTTCTAAATTGATAAATTCACTTTTGCATGACACTTCAAGTACTGCCGGTTATTAGGCAGTAGGCCGAACGACGAAAGTCAATTCAGCAACAGCGCATCGGCGAAAACGATGCCGCCAAGAAATACAGTTGAGAGCGACTAGCTGAAAACCGAGGGAGATGAAAACAGCGTCATAGCAACGCAGACTTCAATGGTAATTCGGTACGTACGCTTTGCTATCTACCGCCGTAGTTATGATTGTTGATAAATACGGTTCAGTTTAACAGGCTACCATGTTATTAGATCCCGGTTCGCAATACAAATTTTTAACAGAGAGCTTTTGCAGTAAACTATGTTTAGATAAAAAACAATAAAAATTTCGCGATATCGGGTGTCCGTGACAATGAACAGTCGCACCAAAATTCAAAACAAATTTACAATTAAAGCCGCATTCTGGAGGTTTTACAAAGGAAATTAGTTGTTTAATTTTTCCGAATTATTAAAAAATTAAAGAAGAAGAAAAATAAATACTCCCTATTAAATAAATATTGCAATTTTGGAGATCGGCAGGTATGATTTTATTGAAGTGATTTTTGAGAGAAATATCTAATTTATAAACGCAAAAGTATGTATTATTATTATATTTTATCTGTGTGTTTAATCAGTTTACTACAAAACTTCTAACCGAGGAAAAGAAAAAGGTCAAAAACTTTATTATAAGATTGTTAGACATTGTCCTTGATTACTTTTGGATATTCTTGCGTAATTGAATGTAACAGCGTCAATTATCCGAATTTTTAAATCTAAATTGGCAGTATTATTCGAAAAATGTTAATTTTGACATAGTTCTTTTGAAAAGTTGTACCATAGTTAGATTTTCAGCGGTAGTAGGTATTTTTTTAAAAATTTGGGAAATTATTTTGTGGATAGTAAATGAACGCTAGTACTCGTGTTTGTGCTAATGATGATATATGGACAAGTATTTATCAAACAAGGATGAATTATTGTCGCATACTTGTTCAGATATAAAAGTGCTGGTTTGAAAATTGCTTTATAAAATAAACACAACTTTTTGTATCTAGGAAAGTGTGCAACAATAAAGTAAAAAGGATAGGAGGATCGTAGACTCATCTTACTCAAAAATAAACCAATGTACCCATCTACTCCTTTTCAAGATTTCTTGGGAACTGTTTCTAATGTCATCTGGCCAGCTTTTCCTAAATGCGCTCTTACTATAAATCAAGCTCTACACAGAAATATTGGTTTTAAAGCGGAATAAGAACTATCATTGCATTTATATTCTCCTAAATATTGCAGTCTTTTTCTGTAACATATGGCTATTTGATTTCATTCCAAATATTTTCTATTGGAAATTGTACATGTTTTCCCTTTAAAGTGCAAATATTTTAACCCTTTAGCCAGGGTAGCTACGGATATTTGCTGACTTGACCGGTTAGGTGAAGCTTTCCCGTTATATTAGCTCCAGGTTTGTCAATAATCCTATCATTGGAGCCATATTTGTCAATATATCCATCATTAGGGCAATAATAAATAAGGAAAGCAATCAGGAATATCCGCGTGACTCTAGAATCGGGTGGCTGTGATTTTTATTACTTATTATTTAGTGGCAAATATGTTTTATGGTTAGTTTTATTGACAAACCTGGTGCTATCCTAAGGGGACAGATCCACCTAACAGGTCAAAAACTGTTTTATAAGATTGTAAACTTTGACAGCTGATATATCAAAAACTAAATGCAGCCGAAAAAAATTATGACCCCAAAATCTACTAGTGTACTAAAAATCGTTCAAATCGGTCAACACTGCATCATTACTGAGGAAATTAGTAGTTGTTTTTATAGCATTCTAGATAAGTTTTACGTTCACCTGAATGAGCTGGCAAATATACGAGAAACAAAGCCAATAAAATATTATAAATTTTTATAAAACGAAGAAAGAAGCTAGCCTCATTTCAACTTAACCCTATTTTTGCGTTGGCATCGGATGAGGATGACCGTAAACGGAAACTTTAAATTTAAATAGAAAACAAAAGTTTGATGGTCTAAAATTTGATTTTTACTTTTTTAGTGTAGATAGTTATTTAACCAATGGACGTTCCACAGCCACCCGAAGGTATAAAGTCGAGAAATGGAAAATTAAAATTAAAAAGATTTTTTTTTCAGATATAGATCTCAGGAACATAATCGATAAACTCGCCCAGTTTGTTGCCAGAAATGGACCTGAGTTCGAGCAAATGACTAAAAACAAACAGAAAGGAAATCCGAAATTTCAGTTTTTGTATGGTGGTGAATATTATAACTATTATCAATATAAGGTTTCAACTGAGCAAGCTAGTAAGTAAATTATGTATTTCTACAAGACAAGGCTACTATTTGTTCATACTGATGATAAGTACCATAACTTTAGTGACTTGATAATGAGATAAATGCAGCTAAAGTGGTTGTTAATTTTTTTGTAAAAAGCCGTAAATAAGAATGTTAATTGTGTAATATAATACTTTTGTGTTATGCAGAGAATCTGTGAGTCAAAGGTGAAATTAGTTTACTAACAAGTTCTCACACTTTTTTGTAAAAAATTGTGATAGTAAGAAAATTAACAATTCTTACGTAGAAAGTATAATAATAGTAAACAAAAGGCTCTAAAAGTATTGACTAAATATGGTAAATTTAACCTGCGAAACTCTTCAAAAATAAACTGGAAAATTTCATAACTGTGATTCAACCATGCAATTTGTCTGCCCCGATTGTGCCAGCAAATCTTCAAATTCAACTTTAAAATCTGTGAATGGGAACACCGTGAAACCGTCCTTAATTATATTTTAAAAAAGCTGTAGACATTGTTTTTGATCAAAAATATATTAAACTGGAGAGAGATTAAAGTTTCTGTGTCAAAATTAAGAGTCATACAAAATTCAAAAACTATTGCTGAAAAAAGCAATAGACCACAGAGTCATAAATCAACAAGTTTTTTGCTTCCCTATACTAAAATAAAACATTCAGTAGAAAATATATATGGTCATTACAAAGAGCATTCATTTTGGATAACAGGTATTAGAATCAGCTTCCCAAATTTAAATAGTTATATAGAAAATGTATATATTTATATAGGGAAAAGATATAAACAAAAGCTTGAATGAGAGATAAGAAGGATAGTAAAATTTAGAAAAAAACAGAAAGTGACAATTAAAAAATAGAAAGGGAAGAAGGTATGACCTAAAAACAAATGACAGTGGGTACCAAAGTGCAAGGTTACTTGTACTATGATATTTAAATCACTAAAATGAAGCTTAATATTAATACAGAGCAAACAGACCAAAACAGACATCATGCAAGTAGAGTTCTTTTCAAACTGGATCGGATTATAGTGCTAAGTAAAAACAAAACAATTTTTACTTAAAACTTCCACTATATTGAAAAGAAAATACCTTTCATGACATGTTTGGCCAACACTGTGGCTTCTTCAGATGATACAATTAGAATGAAGTAAAATATTTTATCCCTAGTGTACAATGGGTTTTTTTTCTGTGTTTACCTAAACCTATTTCAACAAAACTTATTTAATAGAGGCGAATTGCTCAGATCAGTTTGATCGTTATGTAATAAACTTGAGTGTTTAAGTTTATTTATTTCTAAAGATTCTAGGAAATTCAATTTTATGCCTTTTTTTCTGCAACATTTATATTTAGTTTTTTTTAGAAGGTTGCTTATTTTAATACTGGATTTTCCATAGTATGTAATGCATTTATAGTTAGCAGAAGGGTCTTTTGAACTGGGGTAAACGGAACAAATAGCTTTTTTCCTTAAAATATTATCAACCATATTTGAATTAAAACCATTATTTATTGCAATTTATTTAATTAAGATAAGTTAATTTTGAGAATCTTGTTTATTTAGGGGTAATCTGATTAATCTATGGATCATACTATGAAAGGCTGCAAACTTATGTTGCCAGCACCATCTTTTTAATAAATTTCTTTATTGGCATAGGTACGTAGATGACATTTTAGCTTTTTTCACTGGAACAGAAAAGCAACTAAATATGTTTCTTGTATTCATAAATAATTTACATATCAATATAAAATGCACTATAGAAAATGAAACAAATCATTCTATTAACTTTCTTGATTTAACTATTAAAAGGGAAAACAATAAACATATGTTTTCTGTTTTTCATAAACCAACACATACAGATACAACAATACATTACACTTCATGTCATCCAATGCAACATAAGTTAGCAGCCTTTCATAGTATGAAAGGGAAAAGTGAGCTGGCATTTTTATATATATTTATGCTTAAAAGGTGTGCCATACTAGAACTATTGCAAGAATTAATCTTTTGATAGAAATATTACAAAATGTATATGTTGATTATGTCATGACTTAATTATAATAATTTATATTCGTGCAATCTCAGGACATACCTAGGACTGTATTTAAACAAATAAGTGTTAGGAAAGGAAAATATACTATTGAGAGCGCTCAGCATTATTTTAACAATTTTTCTATGGTTTTGTCTGTTTTTTAATATTTCCTTGTAACAAACTTCCTCATATTTTGTGATTGTGCTTAACTATTTTAATTGTTCTGGCTGTTTAGGTATTTTTATGACCTACAAATATCAAGATATTATATTGATTATATCTGACAGTAGACCTTTGTTTCTGTATTCATATGTAGCGCACACAATGATCAATTAATTTGGATGAAGGATTGTTATTGATTGCATTAAGTAAGATATTGTATTGCATAAGTAAGATATTGTATTGCTTTTATCAATAAACATAAATTGAATTGAAATTGAGAAAAAATTTCCAATGTTTTGGCAAGAGGTATAGATAGATGTACCTGTGCTCTGTGTTAACACTAAACTTATAGAAATATTTTTTCGTTTGAATTTTTTTTTGGCTCTAAAAACTTTCAGTCTCCAGCTATATAATTTTGTTCTACGCTATTTGAATTTTACATATTAGTATTAAATAGTAATTAGTGCTTTTCTAAAAATTATGTTGGCAATTATTTGTGTTTCTGTTTGGTCATTTAGTAAATTACCATTTGTTTTCAGTATTTAAACAGCAACAGCAGTCACAAGTTACTGTTACGGAACCAAGCACTTGGAGTGCTCCTGCACCTGCCCTCACCCCACAACAAACTATGGAGTTGGAACATATTTCTCAACAGCAAGATGTGTTAAGGGAGCAAATAAAACAGAGTGAACAAAATTTGTCAGCTCAACATACAGTACTGATGCAGCAACAGCAAGCTGCAGTCGAAGCAGCTGTGGCTAAATGTGAAGCTGCTGACTTACAAAAAGAAGCTGATGAATGTGGTATTGTACTAACTGAACTTCATAGTATATTGCAACCAATAATAGATAGTTGTACTAAAGACAGTATCAGTAATGGCAAATCGTGGTTTTTGCAACATGCCAATACTAAACAGAAGTCCATATGTATTGTGCAGTGTTTACTTTATAAGTAAGTTAATGTTTAAAGATAACTTTTATATGTTGCATTATATCGACATTTGGTAAAATTTTCCCTTCTAATATTTTTAAGTACTATATAGACCAAAGCCGTTTCTTAAGAAAGGATAGTGTGTTACAGGTATCCTATTGAAAAATGAGTGATTAGAAAGCCTTATTTCCATTATTCTGAATATTCATTAAGAGAAAAAAAAAGTATGGATGGATTTTAGTCTTCAGTATATGCAAAATATACATGAATCTTAAAATAATGATAATGAGCCAATTTTGAGACGGTGTTAAGATATGGTTTAAAGTTTTGGGACTCTGAAAATATAGGAAGTATATTTGTTGGTTAAAAGGGAATAATTAGCGTAACTTTTAATATCAACTCTTTCGCTGCGGAGACCTCACATGTACGTCTTATTGCAACTCTATAATGTGCTTAGGATGGGCAAGAGAGTCGTACGTTTACACAAACTTCCAATGCTGGTATGGCCTCGCATTTTTAGGAAGCCTCTGAACTTTTAACTGCTTATAATATGACATTTGAACTAAATGAAATGAATATTCATTTTCCGGATTTGTTGCTTGGTAGTTTATACGGCTTAAGAGTCATAGTAACCGAAAAGCATAATGGTTTTCGTTACTTTTTCTTTATGAGTAACCAGTTGTATTCTCTTTTTTTATGCTTTAGTCTTAAGTTTTGTTAACATTAGTCCTATAAATAAGCGATATATACTCAAACACATAAGTGCGTTTTCCGCACAGCGGTAAAGTTTTGTAAAAATGTCCTGAAGAGGCACATTTGTGTTTTATGTAAAACAAATAACAGGAACCATTTTTTATAGTTAATTAGTAATAAATAAACCTTATATTCCGAAATATTGAAGTTTGCATTGAAATATTCTATATTCGCACATAATACTACAGCCAATTTAGCCCGCAGCGAAAGGGTTAAAGGCACTTTGTAGAGGGGTTTTTAAAGACCAACATATTTTTATGGTGTATGCTTTGTATTTATTTGAATGTTAAATATTCTTCCATGAAGCAGCAATTTATTTGCCCAGAATAACTCAAATTTTGTTTTTAATACAAGAATTCAGAATATAAATTACCTGTACCATAGACTTAAATTACTGCAGGAAATCGGGTTTATATGTGGGTAAAATTTTTAACAAGCTGTCTAATTGTGTCAAAGTAATAAATAATCACAAACATTTTAAAGTGAAAAATCCATTAAAAAATGGATTTAAAACCATATTATTCGAAATACTATTAAGATATGTAGTTTAGTTTAAAAATGTTGTGACATCATTTCAATTCTTTTTTACATTTACTGTAGATTGTTTTGAAATAAAAAAATGTTCTATTGTCTTCTGTTAAATACTCATTAAAATATAATACAACTACTATATGCTAACTAATGCTTTAGAAGTTATGGCCCAATTTGCATCTAATGCTATTTTGTATACTAATTATCATTAAAATAAGTATCATTGTTCCTTTTTAATTATACTTATTATGTAATTTTCAATGTCCACAAGTATTTTTTTTCTTAATAATAAATGCAGCATTGCACTTTTAAATAATCCATCTATTTAAAAACATTGGCTGCGTGGCTGATAGGCATGTAAGAACTGAAACTTCAGTCAGAGAAGAGAGGAGACAGAGGGATGGATGGCAGGGTACTAAATTTCTTTTTAAATTGATTATCAATAACTAAATATAACCATTCGAATAAACCACTTGAACAATAAAATAAAAGCAATAATTCACTTGAATGATAAATGTAAGTAATAAGGTAACCAATAATAACATTAATACTATCAGAAATGTCTATAAAATTTTTTCATTAATAAAATACTCGACTCGCATACCATCATGAGCATTAACATCTTATTTATCATCTTACAAACACGGTTTTTTGGTTGTATATAGATAAAAAAAATTATAAACGAATATTCCATAGCCACTTTTTATTATTTCCACTTAACTTTTTGAAATTTGGTTAAATTTTTGTATTTTGTAAACTGTGTAAAAGGTATTTCTACAGGGTACTAAATACTGTAAATTTTTCAGTATTTGATTTGTTCCGAAGCTTTGAATATAAATCGAAAACCCTATATTAAAATTGGCAAAATAAGTTTTAACTAAATATGGAAAAAAAATTGATTTACTAACGTATTTAACAAAATGTAAGTGCCTTTATTAGGATACCCTGTCTAAACAAAGATATTTTTATAAATATTGTCTTGTGAATATTTAGTTTATGATTTTATTTAAAAATTATTTGAAGATGTTAATATATGAATTATTAATGAGTTCAGCCAATATATTGTCAAATTTGGCTCTAACAGCAACACCTGTATTTATAAAAATAATAAAGTTAAAGAAAAATTAAAAAACCCATTTGGATAAAATACTCAGTACTTATTCCTTAAAACCTAAATGAAAATTTTTAATTTTAAATTCTTTTTACACTTATAGGGAGTTGAAATATACAAACATGATCTTTTGTATCGCTATGTTTTTAACTTATATCTTAACATATTTTTTGCACACTCTATACATTTTCTGTGAACTGAAAACCCTACAGACTATTAAAAATTATTAAGACTTAAGGTCTCTCTACCAAGAAAACTTTAAATCAAATGGCTAATAAAAAGTTATAGCTTAATATGTAAGAAAAATCTATTTTTTTCTAAAAATTTCAAATTGTTTTTTTACAATTCCACCAAGGATTAAGCTGTTCTACCAATTGAAACTTAAAAATGGCTTTTGTAAATTTTCAGAACAAATAAAATATTGGAAAATTTGTTTTATTTAACACCCTGTATGAATATCTTTTTAGCTTTGGTAAGTTTTTCGCCTAAAACTGGTAAAATACAAAAACATTTGCAAAACATAGCTGAGAACCGCATCTCAATATCTCTTTTCATTTTACACTTTTTAATGTTTAGGCTCATTCTGTGTTCCTTCACCAGACTTTACTTAGTTTATACAACTAAAAATACTCTTGTATTTCATTTACTAAAAATAGATATACCTTTGATTTTAATTATATAATCAACGATAAACCTCTAAATTGAGTTACTCAGATGGGTGTCTTCCCAGACAGCAAGCTTTCATTTGCCTTTCATATAGATTATGTAGTTAGCTCTCGAATGCTGGGGTTCGTGGTGAGAGTGTGCAGATATTTCAATTCTGAGAAGGCAATAAAACTAATTTATTTTGCTTATGTTTATAGTAGACTTAATTTTGCGTGCGTTATTTGGAGTCCTTACTACAAAAAATATATAATAAGGCTAGAATTGGAGAGTAAACGGTATCTACAATGTGCCTAGTGTTACCGTAGCTAGGCAACAATTTAAACTGTCAACTCTAGAAAACCGACGGATTAAATCTTAGCTTATTTTGGTTTATAAGTTATTCAATAACATATATAATGCACCTGAACTTCCCTCATTGATTTCTTTGCATGTTCCCTCTAGAACCACCAGACATCAGTACAGTCTTCATTTGTTTCAGACACATAACTACCCTAGGCAGAAATTCTGTTTTTGGACTAAGCTCATTATTTAACTCTTACTGTCAAAATATTCATTTGTTTTTAATATCATTATATTTTTTCAAAAATTATTTGAATCATATATTAGCGTAGGCAGGGTACTTACTATTTTAAGCCCTTCTTTCAGTTTTATATACTTTTGTTAGATTTTATTATGGTAGACTTTAACTTAATAAATAGTTATATTAAAACATATGTAAGGTAAACTCACTATGTCATTGTAATTCATTAGTTGATATGTTTTGGGTGGCTGCACCTGTTTGTGTCCTAAATGTAGTAAATAAAATAAAAAATAAAAGGTATTGAATAATGAAGTAAAAAATCCAGATCCGTATTTCAATTAAAAAAATTGATGATGGTCTCCTGAATCCGAAACGTCGGCTTGAAAAACTAACATCACCAATTTGTAGCGGAGAAAAAGTGACAATGATGAAGTGAAAATTATTTAAATCTGTCATTTTCTAAGCCTGCAATCTTATAAAAACAAAAAATAACTTTTATGGTTTTTCTATCATTTTAGGCTTAGTTGAAATGACAGATGAAAATACTTTTCACTTCATCATTGTCACTTTTCTCCTCTACAAATTGGTGAGGTTGGTTTTTCAGTCCAACGTTTCGGATTCGGGCGACCATTTTCAACATTTTTAATTTGTCTGGATTTTTACTATTCGATACCTTTTATTACCTTAAGTTAAATTATGACAAAAAAGTCATATAGCATTTGATTTTTTTGAGAAAATTTGTATTATTTGAAGAATTACGAAAAAACGCCATCTAGTGACACTAATAGAATCATTACGGTACAGTTAATAGCTCTACGTGAAGCAAAAAAAGCGCTTTTTCTGACACCAAGTTCAATGTAATCGGTTCATCCAAAACAGGGATATAAATGTTTTAAAGAAAAAAAGTTTGAACTTCCTCCACCACTTTATTTTTGAAAATTAAAAATATGATAAAGAGCAAAATTTTGCATAATTGACCGAATGCTTATATTTTCGACAAACCTTAATCAGGAAAATTCAAGAGAAAATCGGCATTTCCATTTTTCAGTTGCTATTTCGCCCTCTAGCGGCCATTTTTCGAACTTGAAAATAACTTCCAGCAATTTTTCTTGGCCCATTTACCCAAAAATATGTTTTCCCCATAATTGTGTGATCAAGGGTTACTGAGTTATGGACGGAGACCATTCTTAATTGGACACCCGGTACATTGTTTAATACATCTATTCTGATTTTTTTTCATCAGAGAAATGACATTAATTAATTATTAAAAATTATCAAGTTATAACAATATACCTTAAATTTTTGAGTCTTTGGTTGAAAAGTTTTTATCTCCTCAGTTTCAAAGCAGGGCCGTTCCTAGCCCCTCGGCCGCCTTTGTGCAGAAATAAAACGGCCGCCCTTTTATAACAAAAAAAAAAACAATATTTATTGAACAAAAAAATATATTTAAGTTCCTACGTATACATTAACAAGTAACATTGTATCATAACATAAGGTAATAATCTATTAAACGAAACAATAAACAACATAAAACAAAATACAAATGTTTAAACTATTAATTATTTAAATATCAAATAATATAAAAGCCAAACAAACAAAAATTGGTATATTTTATATTGTATCTAAGTATAAAACTAAGCAAGTCCCAATAAAAAAACAACCTCTTCATTTCAAAAATATTTTTCTGGCTTTTGTACTTGCGAACTCGTCTATTATTTTATTAGGGTCTAAATTTTCACAAATTTCATTTTCAATGGCAATTATACCTAAATTTGTAAGCCTTTCCTGTGACATAGAAGATCTTAAATAGTTTTTTATTATTTTTAATTTTGAGAATGACCGTTCACCAGATGCAACCGTTACTGGTATTGTTAAAAAAATTCTCAAGCTTATACATAAATTAGGAAAAGATGAGACCAAATTATTACTATAAATAAATTTTAGAATCTCAATAGGTTTGATTTGATCTGTTAGAGATTTAAATGTAACAATTTCTTCAAATAGTTCTACGCCACTTATATCCCTCGATTCGTCTTCGGTTAATGCGATTTCAAGTTCAACGCATTTTTGTTTTAAATCATCCGATGTCACATCATGAAACCGTGTTAAAAAGTTAAAAATATTACTGCAATACGAAAGAGAATTAAATCTTTCTTCTACTGATATTCTAGCTCGGTCAATAACAGTATAATAAAAATTTATTTTAAATTTCTCTCGTTCGTTAGTTAATACATTGTCTGTACTTTCATAACTAAATTGGGATTTTTTCCGCCTTATACGAACTTCTGGAAAATCTGGTTCCACATCAATTTCATTTGCTAAATTGGATGAAATTTCTATGTAAGTGTTAAAACTTTGGTCCGATCGCATTTCGTTAATAAAGTTAAGTACATGTTTTAATGATGTGACACACTGAGTCAGATCAATATTAATTTTTTGCAATAATTTACTGACTACGTCAATTTTAACTAATAACTCGTACCATATGACTAAGCTACAGATAAAAGTAAATGATTTTATTTTTTCTAATAATGAATTGGCACTTAGTTTTGTTTTTGAGTCTCTTGTAACATCTTCTGAAAGCTCAACCAAAGCTTTACAAATATTTCCTAGTTGATTCCAAAGTGGTCTAAGCGCTTTAACTCTGCTTTCCCATCGGGTTTCACTTACCGATGTAAGATTTAAATTACTAACATTTTTTTTTAAAACATCCCAACGAAAAGGAGAAGAAGAAAAGAATACATACAGTTCCTGCACGATGTTAAAAAAATTTATTGTTTCGTGGGAGATTTTAGCGGAATCGTTTATTACTAGATTTAGTGTGTGAGCGGTGCAAGGAACAAATATAGCCCTGGAATTAACATTTTTTACCCTTTGTTGAAGTCCGATATGTTTTCCGGACATATTGGCCCCATTATCATAGCCCTGACCTCTTATATCCCTAATATCTAATTCAAACTTAGGCAAAATATCATTAACCACATTAATAGGTTAAAAATCCCTTCCCCAGTTGTATATAAAATAGGAAAAAAACCCACATTTTATGACAACATTTTCTTCGTTACAGTCTACATATCTGACTACAAATGTAATTTGCTCTGTATGACTTGCATCTGGAGTAGAATCTAAAATTATGGAAAAATATTTGGATTTTTTTAAGAGTGTCGTAAAATGATGGCAAATATTTTTTGCTAGCAAAGTAATTATTTCGTTTTGAAAATGAATTCCCAAATAGTGAGTTATTTTACTTTTTGATTCTTGGGTCTTTGTAATTTTTTTTAGATGATCGGATAACACTGGGTCAAATTTTGCCACCATTTCAACAGCTTTTAAAAAATTGCCATTATTTTGTTCGTATAAGACGGAACTTTTTCCACGAAATGCCAATGATTGTCCAGCTAAAAATTGAATAATTGCAATAACTCTTTTTAAGATAGAGCGCCAGCGTTCCCTTTCAAGTTCAAAATAATTTTGCCGTTCTTTGTCAATAGTTAATTTTTTATTTAATGACATTTTTAACTCAACCCATTTTTGATTAGCTTGCAAGTGATGTACAGAAGATTCATGCTTGGATAAAATATGTGAAAGATGTCGCCAATCAGAATACCCCATTTTGCTATTTAACTTAAACACTTCCTTACAAAATATTTTACAACAAAGACAAAAAATGCTATTTGCTCTACAAGAGTATACCAACCAAGCTCTTTTAATTTTTTCACCATTTGGCAAAATTCGAAAATATTGAGTTGAAGAAAATTTCCTTCCCGATTCATCAGAAGGAAATTTTTTTTCTATATGCTGAAAATCGTTTTGTACTATTTGCTCAATAACTTGATTTTGTAAAATATCCGGCCAGGTGAATGGGTCGCTGACATCAAAATCATCATTAGTTTCAGGGATAACTTCGTTTAAGTTAGGATTATCATCGGTTAAGAGCATCTTTTCTTCATTATTTATTTCTGTATTTGATTCAGGGTGTTTTTTTTCTTCAGGGTCGCTTACTTTATGTGCATCCTTTACATTTTCATCCTCAATTGTATCTGTACCCTGTGACGATGTTGATGGAACTAAATATTTTTGCAAAGATCCACTTAATTTTTTTTTTGTTTTCTTCCTTTTCTAATTTTCTTTTTTTATATTGAGCTCCAGATAAACGTTTTGTTTTTCTATCGGACATCTGGAAATAAAATTGAAAGGTAATTAAAGTTAGAAAATTTAGTTTATGTAATAGTTCTGAATCTGCGAAGATATAATTTTATAGTATCCCCAATTAAGTTCGCACCAAATGGAATTTTTTATAAATAATAAGTAAAATTGTAATCTAGCATCAGATTTTGTTTTTAAAATGACCCAAAAAATAAATATAATTATTATATTTTTATTAGATAAGTAAATTAGTAAAACTACTTTATACATTTTTTAAAACTTGAAATATAGAAAATTAATCTAGACATAAAATTAACAATAAACCACTTTTTGATCTCAAGCTAAAAAAAATTTTTTTTCACATGTTTAATATTAAATCCAAAACGTAAGATGCGGATTTGGATGGTAATATTAAGTAAAGTAATATCTATCCGAAGAACTTACCTTTTTAAATTACGAAAATTTGTTTCTTTTGAAATTTCACTTTTGCAAAATGTAGAAAAAAATAACTAAACAACAAACACTTTATATCACTGTTAAATTCTCGCTAGTTAATCGAATACTAAAAAGAAAAACAAAACATTTAAAAACTGCCCCATTCTACAGTATATAGAGCTATATAAAACTATATACTGTACACATACCAATTATGAAGTATAAACAAACATTTTTGCATTGAAAGGCGGCCGCCCTTATCTATCATTTTTATTGCTTTTCCAAGGAACGCTGCTATAAATAGTTCTATTGTAATTTCGGCAACTCATGCACAGCAAAAAAAGAAATGACCGGTAATAAATTTCTTATGAATGTTTTATCTTAAAAGCCTAACAAAATGTAATTTAATTTTTCTTTATTTTGAAAACAAAAATATAGGTATATTTTTGTAATCAAATGGCTAATTTTGTGTTTTTGGCGGGCGGCCTGCGGCCGCCCCAATGATTTGCCGCCTTTGTGCCGGCACGCCGTGCACACCCCTAAAAACGGCCCTGTTTCAAAGTATAATTATGCCTAAACAGCACAGTTTCAGAGGAGAAAAATCTACAATATCTAATATATTATATTCCACAGTGACTAGGGACTCAAACCTAATTTTACTTTTTTGGCCTTGTCAGTCTTTCCAGTACATTGCAACAGTTGTGAACCTGGTTTGAGCTCGTTCTAAGTGAATTTAGCGCCTTCAAGGCTGCTTGGCTGTCTGAGAAAATTACTTCATTGCTGCCGCCATCGCAATGGCGTATACTTCTGTCTGAAAACCCATGGTATACCTCCCAAGAGGTGAGCTTTTCTTACAGTTAAGCTTCTCAACAAACACTCCTGCGCCTAACCTCCAGCTATTCTCGACAAATCGGTATAGCAAACTAGTGTTTCACCTTTTAAATTAACTACGGCACTCATCCAGTCCTGCTTTTCTGGAATCATGATGAAGTACTTAGTCTTTAGTCGTTCTTTAGTGAGAGCTACTTTTTATATTGACAAGAGTAGCTCTCTTCTTGTTATCACTGATATGCAGCAATTACCGTCAATATCTTCCCTTTCCCACCAAAAATTTGCATCCATCATTAGAAGGTGGGCTAGAAATGTGACATGGCTAATTTTACACCATGTTTTATTTATCAACTCGTAAATTTGTTCAGATTCAGTAATTTTACTGATTTTAACAATCAACTTCTAAATCCCCAAATAACATTTTGTATTGTTTTTTAGCCTTTACCTAAAATAAATAGAATAAACATTTTTTTCTTCTTGGTTTACGTTCTTGCTACCTTTTTAAACCTTATAATCATATTGAGAACTATGTGTTATTTGATTTACTTGGTGCAGAAGCTATAAGCAATATTATCTAATTTTTTGGTGATAATTAGGATTTCTTTTCATATAAGCAATAAGGTCCATCAATCATACTAAATATTGCTTATTTTTAGGGTTTTAAAATCAAGCACTTTTCCTCAGAAGTTACATGTAATTTACTTAGTGAATGATCTCTTGCATCATAGGTAGGTCCGATTGTATCATTTTTGCACAGCTAGTTAGTTAAATAATATAAAATAGGTAACGGTAATAATGTAAGCAAATTGTGATATTTGCAGTGCTAGAAAAAATGCCGGTGATTTGAAAGATGCTTTAGAGGTTGCTGTCGTTCCCATGTTTTGTAATGCCAGTATTGCGGCAAGTGATGAACATAAATTGAAATTGGATAAATTAGTCAAGCTATGGGAATCAAAGGCTAATTATCTAAAAGCTGATACTTTGGAGAAATTGCATAACCCCATTAAGAGTTATCAGCAATACCAATCAGACCAGATGGCGAAATACGCGACTGAAGTGGCTGCTATTGCAGACCAAACTAAATTAACATTTGAAGGATACCAGTCCCAACATCAAGCTTTTGTCTGTCATGCAATGCAGCAAATTATGGATTTGCAACAACAGAAACAAAATATTGAATCGAAGTCGCAGGTCGCCTCAGTTGTTGAGACTCATTCAAGTCCACAAACTTCTACTTCCAGTATAATTCCATTGGAGACTATTCAGGCAACTTTGCAGCAGACAATTCAATCTTTAACTCAGACAAATTTGACAAATGTCACGTCACAGCCACCACAGCAAACATTTCCAATACAAACAATTGGAAGTCAAAATAATGATGACAATAGTTATTTCCAAATGAATCTTAATATTCCCCCGCCAACTATGTCCGCTCAACCTAATTCTGTAAATACAAGTAATCAGAGCCAGATTCTACCACCTGAAATTCAACCACCTTCAAATGGCCTAGCCGAAAATCCTTTTTCTCAGCCTCCTCCAGGATATTTACCCCCACCAGGAATGTTTCCAGATTTTTCGAAGCCTCCACCTGGATTTCCTCCTAAACCAGAGATCTTTTTGGAGGAACTTATGCCTACTGCTCCTTACTATGACCTTCCGGCAGGACTAATGGTCCCATTAGTTAAGGTATGTAGATTGATTGTGAATGTATGTTCAATTGTTTTTACAATAAATTATATCAATATATGTTCTATTAATATTTAAAAAGGTGTATGATATGAAGAATGAGAATGAGAAACATTTTAAAAATCAGTGACAATGGCGATGTGTATTTTAATGACCCATTTTTGTCATGAATAAGATACGAATAGGAAAAAGTTATGTGGCTTTAGGGAAGTTTTAAACTTTTATATATGTTATTTCGTTACATGCTGTTTTATCGAAATCATAATGGCCGATTTTCAGCTTTGTTCTTTTATTTATTTATTGAACAATAAACGGTTACACCAATTTTATAATAGAATACAAACTATATATAATAATCTACAAGATGGTGAATAACTAAAAATAAGAAAAACAGTCCAATTGATACAGACATATAGTTTATCACTAATTATCATAACACTTTATCATTTACAAAATGAGACTAGAATGACCATAATTTGTTTGGCAAGGACAGTTAAACAGTTCACGACTTCTGGTTCGACATGCACTACATTGGAACACTCACATTGATTCGGCTAAGCAAGATGCATCCAATAAACCATTAAAAAAATGCGTTAAATCAACTGAGCAAAATACAATATACGACTTCTCTCCACATAAAGTGAAAATATAGCTTTATTATCAGTTACATAAGGGGTTGACAAGGCCATTTTCCAACTAAATCAAAAGAAAGATAAAAAATCAACTTAACTTTGGGGAAATCCGTGACTACAATATGTGATAATTAGTTTTTAGCCATAAACTTTCCAAAATATGATAAAAACTTTTTTTTTCTAAATATTTTATGGTTTTACATATTTAATCGCATAACTGTTTAGACGCAATTCTGAAATTCGTCTTTAGTTTCCACTCGCCAAGAAATAGTGGGTAAGTATTTTTTTTTACAGATATAGATAGGCACATAGTCAGAAATTCAGTTCGGGGGTGGAGGTTCCAACATCAGTTGGCGCCTAAAAAAAGATGTTAATATAGTTGAGTCGTCAGTCAGTAGAGAGTCCTCAGGAAAATTAGGAAACAGGCCTACTTTTTTTTTCAGTTATTGCTAGACTAAATTTATAATAATTCCTCCGAAATTTAGAGATTTTTTATGTTTAAGAATAAATTTCCCTGACTACAATATGTAATAATTAGTTTTTACCTGGAAACATTCCAAAATATAGTAAACCTTACGGATTTTTATTTGCTCGATATTTTTACGGTTTTACATATTTTATTTTTATAGTTTTTAGTCAATTTATCCATATTATATCTACCATAGATGGTTTGGAACAATATTGTTACATTGAAAATGTCAACCGCAAAAAAAAAACTTTAGAAATTATGATATTACTTTATGTTTAGTATCATTGGAAAGCTTCAAATGTCTAGTTTTCCA
This sequence comes from Kuschelorhynchus macadamiae, assembly GCA_030620095.1. Lineage (NCBI taxonomy): Eukaryota > Metazoa > Arthropoda > Insecta > Coleoptera > Curculionidae > Kuschelorhynchus > Kuschelorhynchus macadamiae. The sequence goes on along the minus strand of JAUTXW010000536.1, from coordinate 639,398 downwards.
TGAGCATTCTGTTTTTTGCATGTGTTCCATGTTATGAGAATTTTAAATATCTCTCACTGTCAAAATGACTTTTTCTTTCACTTTTTTCTGGGTTAATTTTTTCATCAGGTCCATTTTTATTTAAGATATCCTTAGTTCATTTTTGCGTGTATATATTTGCTGTCTCTGTAGTTGATTGGCAGAAAACGGCTTTTCGCATTTAATCTAAAAAATTTGTGTACTCGCCGAACTAGCAATTTAAACTTTGGCTAGTTCAAAAGAGCTCTCAAAAAGCTACCATTAAAAAAAATGGCCTGCTTTTTAATTTTCCTCATGTTCGAGTTAAACAACCTAACGGACCAAACCCCATGGATTCCCTTGTGTAACTACTTGCGTCCCACAATCCTGTCTATAAGAGTTATGAAATCAAGTCTCCGATCAAAAGTTATTCCTAGATCCTTAACTGTTGATGTTCCAACCAGTGGTTCAGCATTGTTATCGTAAACATCTTAGGCGAAGGTATGAGTATCTCTCAGAAACATTCAAGCCAAGATCATTAGCGGCAGACCATTCTGCCAGTCTGTTAAAACCCTTCTGAAGTGCTAAAGTCATCATAATTCCTTCTAGGTCGATATATTTTTTTCGAAATAGTGCATGTTGATAAAAATTGAATGGCAAATGTTATGTTCAATAAGTCGATCATGTACAAGAAATTCTATAGAAGTAGACACGTGTAATATTCGAAAAATTTCGCCTTCCGTTTTGTCACCAAATGTCTTTCCGTTGATGATTTAAAATAATAATGCTGTCATATAGCCAAATTGGCCCATTTTGTTTCCGAAGATAAAAAAAATGAATAGAGCTGAAAAAACAAACTTATTTCTATCCGTAAAAACCGAAACTTTGTAGCTTTCTTCATTCAGAAATTGTTTATTATTAAAATACGTTAATAATATGATTGACTATATATACTGTGCTATGGCGTTCTCAAAAATATCTTGAATAATTATGAATATGGGCGGGTGTGGCGAGCTTAAAATAGAGGCTAGTAGGTATTCTCTAACAAGGCTTATTATTTAATTTTTATTATATGTTATAAAATAGCACCTCCACGTTCAATACGTAACGGAGTTCCAAGTTGGCCGCCATGTCACTGAATAAGGGTTGTGTCAGTACTGCGAAACAGGTTCGAATGCAATCCTTTAATTCATCTATATTTTGTGGTGCATATTTAAAGAATTCATTGGTCATGCCCCAAATGTATGCGTGAAGCCTTAGAAGTTAGATCCGGCCAATGAGAAGAAAAAGATCACTCAGTGAAACGTGAAATAATCACAATCAGTTTTAAAATCACAGCATTGCTCGGTGCACCATTATGTCAACCATATGCGTATGAGCGAAAATAATACTTCACAAAAACACACTAAGCACAGCCAACGTTGTTTCGGTATTGTTTATTTGCGGCCATACATAAGAGGTTCCGTTAGTAGATACATTTTTCTCATCTACATTTTACTCATCTCTCTTGCAGTTTCCCACCTGGGTAAAACCGACTTATTTGCTTTGTTTGTTTAGAATTTAGGTTCTATCATTTGTTATATACACACATAATTGAAGATTCAGTAGTAAGTTTGCTATCAGCGAGTCTATAGTGTTTTCGGAATTCGAGTTATATAGGAATTTCGCTTAATATAAGAACTACAGAATCGGTTATATTGTGAAAACTTTCGCAAGAATAATGGCGCATGCAGCTTCTAAATGTTCAATTTTTTGAGATTTAAAAAAATGTTTTTTTTTTTAAATATGCTATAACTTTTTTATTTCTCAAGATAGTTTAGATCGGTAAAGGCTTTTTCAAAGAAACTTTTTATCTTTAACTAACTTTAAATTTTGCGATGCAGTCAGATTTTGATTCCGACGTTTAGTAAACTTTTATTTTAAAAACAAATCTGGAATTTTATTTATATTGTTTTTCACAAGTATTCGAATCTCAAAATCAACAATGTATTACACTTAATGTTTGGACAGCAGATTTTAGATTTTCAGGTAAGAAACAATTTGGTAGTCAAAAACTTGTAAAAAACAAAATAAAAATTTTAGGTCCGTATTTAAAAAAGATAATTGATGATAGATGACTTCTCTTTCAAAACCGAGCTGAACCACAAAATTGTTAAAAAAGTTATAGCATATTTTCCAGAGTACAATATTTATTTTTTTAAATTTAATTTAATTCTTTTTTTAATTTTTTTTTCACCATCCGTTATAATAAGGAAGATTCCCATATGGAGAGTCTAATTCCGGACACACGGTATACATTCCTACATTTTTTAAAAATTGGCTGGAATATTTTAACTAAATTCGTGATTAAGTAGATGGCACAAAATAGACTTTAGTAAACAGGATATTTTGTGTTTCCACAATCAAAAGTTAAATTAAGGTTCTTACAGGAGAAATGGCCCACTTAGAACTGGTAATTATAAATTAGGAGTAAACAGGTTTGACTATTTGATATTCATTGTACGGGGTAGTCATCTCTAACGTCCACCAACGTAACTGTTTTATGTCACATCAATAAGTGAAAATCTGTATTTATATGTGTGTGTGTGTAAGTCTGCATATAACAACAGATTTTCACTTATTTTTGTGAAACAAAAAAGTATTTTTTCTTTATAAAAATTCTAAGTATCTACACATTGATTTTTGTGTTCTCGTTATGTTTTCTGCTGTAAGATTTATAATACTTTTTCTTTAATGTAATTTGTTTGAGCCATGAGCCAAGTTGCAATATTGCCAACCATTTAACCGTTAAATCTTGTTTAAAGTGACAATGACATTGCTCTAATAAATTTTAGGTTAGTATGCTATTTAAGTTATATCGTATTAATTTTTACTGTGATTTTATTGTAAATTTGTACTTATTGTTATAACTATTTTGACACGATTATTACAGTTAGAAGACTCTGACTATAAACCATTAGATCCTAAAGATATTAGGTTGCCTCCGCCTGCGCCCCCTAGCGAGCGTCTTCTAGCAGCTGTCGACGCATTTTATTCACTGCCAAGTCACGAGAGACCTAGGGATAGGTAAATTTTATTTTATTTTACTCACAGGTTGATTTCTTGTATTTATATTAGTAACAGGTTTGGGATGTTAATAATTTTCTTTATTTTTAAAGCTTCCAATGATTTAAGAGTTTTTGCCAGAGTTGTACCAAAGGTTTAGGTTGAAATCAATTGAGTACAGGATACAGGCATTATCTAACAGTCAAATCATCCATAAGGTGATTGGGTTGAATCAATTTCCACTTATTTATAGTAGGTAAATTTTTGATAGTAAATTCCTTAAATGCTACATGTAAAATAAAAGATGTCCTGAGAAACAATAATTGTTCAAAGCATTTCTCAAAGTTCAACACCTCCAGTTTTTTTACACATAAAATGGAGGAACTGGAAAAATATATTTTTCAAGTAAAACCTTGAAAACCTGGGTGGCCAGTTAAAAGCATCTAAAGAAGAATTATTTTGTGTAAAGAACAATAATTAATAAGTTGATAAAAGTATTCTAAAGCTCCGTGAGTAAATAAACAAATGTAATTTTTCAAAGGAAACAGCTATGTAAAGGCTAAATACAGCCTTATGAAGACTTTATGTAACTTCTCGATAAGAGGATATCGGAGTAACTCTGAAACGCGTTTTCGTTTCAAGGTTCTATTTACCAATGAGGAGAAAATGTCTCGATTAAATATACGCAGCTTTTCATGAAGATTATGGGAAAGCGAATATTGTTTTATCCTAAATTCTTAACGTTTTCTAAAAGTTTCTCCTGTTGTTTGTTAAAAAAACAATTTTTTCTCAGTTTTTAAAACACATTTGTCAATCAGTGCCATATGTCGTATTTGACTGACTATCCGACTTACTCGCTAGACTAACTAATGCTTTTGTAAGCTATCACACGCCGAACATGTGATTTTTATACAGCAGCACATTCGGGAAGTTACAATAACTCCGATATTCCCTAAAATAAAGATATGTTAATAATAGATCGCCGAATTTAGTTACGGTGTTTGATCAGTATTCAAAGTTTAAAACTTCAGTATTATAAATAATAACACTGGGGAACAAATTTCAATTGTTTTTTTTTTTGTTTCTTGAACAAAACACATTTTTTGGATTCAACTGCACCCAGGTAACTAAAAAATTACTATTAAAAATCTGAATTACTTATTACAAAATTTTAAGTTATAGGCATATACAATGAACATACAAAATACAGATAACAATATATTGTTGGTTCAACAAACAGCAATTAAATAACACATGTTTATCATTGAATCTAAAGTTTAGACACTCATTTTGCACTTTTTAGCCTACGTTTTGAAAGCAGCCTCTGGGGCATCTCTCGTAATAGTCCAGCAGTAGTCGGTTAACATCTCACAGTTCCGTTTTCCCTGATACCTTCTTTCCATGTTTGAATTATTCTTGGGGAACCTCTCGCCGTGATCGTCACTTACAGCACCACATTTTTCCGGAAAATAATCCAGATGAGAATCTAGGAAATTAATTTTCAACGACATACATATTACACCATATGTTTTGGTAACACAAAAGAAGTTGGGTAATCAGGTCTTTATAGTTTTCTGCTTTTATGTTTCCCAAAAAATTTGTTGCAACCATTTTAAAGGCATTCAAAGCGTATTATTCCTTGCCTTCTAGTATGGAATGGAACTGCGCATCTCTTAAAAGTTTCCTAATCTGGAGACCCACAAATATTCCGTGTTTAATTTTCAAGTCACTGATTCTAGGGAACTTTTCTTTTAAATAACTGAAAGCACCACCTTATTTGTTCATGACCATCTCAAAGTTATATGAAGTGGCAGTAATAATTTTTTTTCATGGGGAACTAATGAGGCGCTGGTTACATTTTTGTTTCCTGGTTCAAAAGACTCTCTGTTGCCAAATTTTCTTTCTGTAGTGATCCGATCGTGCTCGACTGTCCCATTCGAAGAGGAAGCAGCAGTATATGGTATAACCTAGCTGCATTCTAGGCCAAAGCGTCACAACTTTTAAATCTTATCCGTCTGCCTGACAAACTGGGGCTGAAGGTAACTTGTTTCTATTATGGAGTAACACAGCTGTGAGACTTACTTTTGAGGAACTAATGAAAGGTCTTCAGTCTTTTGGATCATAGTCCAGATTTAAAGCTGCTATTAATCCCTAAATGTCCCTACAGGCAACCAAATTGTTTTCCATATTAAAAAATGGTGTTAGGTTTTTCTGATGTCTTCGGTACACAGAAACTTTTACTTCATCTTGAAGTAAATTTCATTGTTTTAATCGAGAGGCCATTAGTTCTGTTTTTTTCTTGAGCAATTCTGAATACTTTATAAGGGTACTTAATTCACTTTGACTTATTTCGTGGGGCTTTTTACTGGGAAGTTCACAGACAAAATCGGAGTCTTGCAAGGTTGATGGGCCGGCAACATTTTGCGGTACACTACCGTTTGAAACCGTACAGGCAATCCGTCACTATGAGGCACCGGGCGTATGGCGGATTGTAAATTTGGATACTGTATCGCAGAGCTTTTGTTCTCCGAAAAACCTGATGGGAGGTATCAAAAGTAACAGTCATTAACATGTTCTATCGGTTCTGGCTAGATCATAGGATCATAGGCATGTTACGCTTTTTTCCACTAAGCCAGCCGCGAATCTTGGACGCACATTTGTTGCAGCAGTAATGAGGAGCCCAATTTTTATCCTGGTCTTCAACTTTGCAGCCAAAATACAAGTGGTAAGCTTTTTTATTAAAGGGTTAAGTGTACGTTTTTGTTTCACAAAAGTCACTTCACTACATAAACCCCTTGTGTGTGTGGTTACTTTATTTGGCATTGGAATAAACCAACTGGCCAGCATTCTTAAACCCCTTATAAAGTACAACTGGTATAATAAATCCAGGTATTTCTCATTTAATGGTCGAACTTTCCCATACATTACGGGCAGGTAGGTAAATTATAATAAGCATGTATTTATAAAACCCGAACCAACTGAGACTTTTGCAAGACAGATTGTTAAATAGTATGATAAAATAAGTAAGGTTTTGCTATTTTGGTCTCGGAAATATTTTTGCTGTTCCCCAGTGTAATTAAAATAATTAATTATTCTTTTAAATAATCACATTTTACAATTTGTCTAAACTGAGGTACAGTATAATTGACAATAATTTAATTGACTGGATCGTTACTTGATAAAAATTCATTATCAAATAGATAATAAAGTACTCAGTATGTTTTAAATTTTCACATATATTCACAACTTGTGACGATCGTTTCGTTAACACTGTAGCTTCTTCAGACAAGACGTACTTCTACTTACATTAACAAAATTTTTTTTTATTATCTAGTTAACAATATCAAAATACCAAATGATAAACAAATTATTGCTCGTATCAGTTATACATAAATAATGGTGAATGTGGTAAAATTAACATTTCGGGATTAATTATTATTAAATATCTGATTAATCAGTAACCTTCAGAAACAGGACTGTGGTGCGCCTTTAGTATGCAAGTCCAGCAATAAGGCCACATTTGCCAAAATACAAGGACGGTCTTCAGCCCCCCTTGCCCCTATGTAAAGGAGCCCTTGTTAAGAAAGTTTTGGACTAGTTGTTGTAGGAAGTCCGTTGACTTTATGAGGATTGGATTTTTTATTGACATCCTGCATCTGTTACTAATATACTTGTAAATATCCGATTTTCAATAATAGGTTTAAAAATAGTGGTAATTTTATATTGTCAGGATTCTGGTTTTGATATAAAATGTGACTGTCTGTATTGTATTTTTTTGCGATACTGATGTTTCAGTTCAATTCCTTATATCAATAATTAACACTGTTTTCTGCTGGATGTTATATATATAAATTATAAGTCCTCCCAATACCGATTTTACCACAAAATGTACCGGGTGTTTTACTTTTGTTAAATGAGGGAAAAAGTTGTATGTTTTATGTATAGGCCTTTTCTTGTCGATTATGAGTCCTGAGCTTAATGCATTTATCTAAAACACAACACAGATAAATGGTGAAAATTCGGTAATAAAAGGCAATGTGTTAGGTGGTAGAGAGAGAGAATATACTGACATATGGTGAAAATCATTGACTCTTATAGTAGTTGTCATTTTTCTCAGTTGGATAAAAGTATAAAGCCGAACATATATAATCAAAAAGAATAGACCTATATAATGGACATGGTGTTCCATTCATAAATATAAATTCTTTTACGCTTCTTTGACATAATTTATGTGCTGAAAATAATGCGATAAACACTACAACTTGTATTTAGCATTTTTTCTGCCAAATTACACAAGAAGTTTAAGGGAAGATTTATTTATAGTAAAACATCTGGTACGTGGAGAGTGAGAGGTAAACAGGTACAGAGAATATTATTATAATGTTTAATAGTAAGAACTTTTCGGACGTCGAAGATATATTTGGGAATGCATTCCTAAATTAGTTCCAATCTTTACATACCTAAAGTTAGTCTTCTTCGTCTAGAGCATCATTTCAGCTGGGTGCAGCTTGTTTTTTAAAAAGAGTCACATTTAAGTATGAAAATATCGAGAGCGTCTCACTCGTTATTGATTATATTAAGATTTTTAAAAATGCTAACTTTTTTCGGGCTCTTCGAATATTTGATGGTTGGGCGACTATGAACAATTTCTATGTAGTCTTTTAAATTTCATCTCCTGTTTGGCCGAAATCGGAACTTTCAACAAAATAGTCATGTTTTACTCTATGTTTAATGTCAATAATTCTCATTTGAAGACAGTTGTTATTAACAGTCTTGGGAAAAAAATTATATTCATAAACACTGCTTGTTACTCATTACGAAAACCACAACTTTGTCAATACTAATATGTGTGTTGTTTTTAAACGATCAGCATTAATGTTGGTACTTTTTCACGGCCTACTAGGCAAATAATCGAAAACTAAAAAATATTTAGATGCAGATTTATCAAGACCAGCATTCCTGATTTGTTAACAAGATTAAAAAAAATAAATTTCAGTTATCGGCTAAACCAAAAGTCAAATACGTAAGAATTCTTCCTAAAGGCTCAACCAACTTAAAAAGTATTGGGAGACAAAATTTTCGAAGATCAGTTTTTCTCGATATTTTTTATTCGGGGTTCAGTTCTGACGTCACCCGCTCTCGTAAGACACCCTGTATCCGTACCAAAGATCCACTGTCGTTTTTATAACTGAATTTCATGACTAAACTTTCAATCAAGTGTGGTATGAGAGTCTCCCCTTCTACACTATTTTGAAAAACTGTGTCTATGATTTGTTGGTTTTTTAAATTATGTTATATTTCTGTGGTTATTGGTGGTTATATTTGACTGTTCCCAAATCTCAAGAAAATATTGTTATTGTTGATACAAAATAATACCACGGTTCTCCTTTCGGTTTAAAATCTTCTGATTGTTGATGTTCAGTCCCTTAGATTCACATGCATTCCTTCAGTCTCTCGTTGCATGCATGCATTTATAATCCAGCTACATTTTACTTCGAATATGCGGTACATGTTACTAGCATCATCTCTAATTTATAGACTTTCGTTTTCTAGATCAGTACACTTAATATATGTATGGTTAAAAGTTGTGATATATCACAGAAAATGAAATAAATATTCTTTAAATGTAAATATTTTTGTCATGAACGTTGAATACATATATCTATTAAATTCTTTTTTCTTGTAATAAACACAGCGAGGGCTGGGAAAAACTAGGTTTATATGAATACTATAAAGCTAAAAACCAAGCTAAAAGAGATAAAGACGAAGCTATAAGTGCGGGTCTTCGACTAAAGTCTAGAAGCCCGTCTCCAATAGTTATTAAAGCAGATAAAGACGAGACTCCTCCAAAGAGACGTTATCGGAGCAAATCTCCTACGCCCCCACCATCTACTCATCGCAGAAGTAGTAGAAATAAACGATCCAGGTCGAGGTCTAGATCGAGAAGTCGATCAAGAAGTCCGAGACGAAGGCGCGATAGGAGGGATAACAGAGAGAGCAGAGACAGTAGGCGACGTAGAAGTTACTCTAGATCTAGATCGAGATCCAGGTCTCCACCAAGAAGGTCATTGTCACCGGCTACTCCTGGTTTTGGCAAGTAAGTTTGTGAGATTTTTTAGAACTCTTAATTGCTCTAGATCCTAATATACGTAGTGTCTATAAGATTAGTCATCACTATTTACGAAAATGCTCTAACTATTTAGATACGCATTGTATTCTTCAAAATGATTTAAACATTTCAGTAAGGCATATATATATATATATATATATATATATATATATATATATATATATATATATATATATATACAGGGTGTTACAAATTCGATGGGATAGCATTGGTATTACGAAAATCGTAAGAGATACGAGGTTGGTTAACTTAGGGCAAAGTTGCGCAATTTATTGTAGAATAATATGTCTTTGATACTTCCGGAGAAAAAACGAAAATCTCACTTTTTTTTCAGGCTGCATCCGAAAAAACATTACAGACTATATTTTACACCTTTATAGTCAGTTTTTCCTGATGGCGATTTAAATTCCGACGTTTCACCTTCGAAGGTCTCATCATCCTCATTTTTTTCCAAAACCAATGATGTAGTGCACCCATACAGTATTCGTCTCTCGCTAAAACATTGCCTCATATGGAAAGATCTTAAACGATCTGTTCAAAAATTAAGCGTGACGCATTGTTGGTTTTGGGAGATCAAGCTCTTCTTAAAAATGAAATTAAAAAAGTGTTAGCGATTCTAATACTCTAATCTCGATATTCCAGTATATAGGAATAGGTAAACTGTCCATTTTATTTGTATAAAAACGGGACAGTTGATTAATATAAGCAATTTAAAATAATTTTCGCTTATATTAATTTTAAGTTTAATTGTTTGGTTGTTTACGATCATTCAACGTAAATGCAGTTTAAATCGCATACTACAACTGCCAATAACCAGATAATGATGGCCGTATTATGCTATTTTGTTTTTCATAGCCTACTACTTTTCTTAGTGTATGCGATTTAAGCTGCATTTTACGTTGAATGAGCGTAAGCAACCATATAGAAACAATTAAACTTAAAATTAATATAAGCGGAAATTATTGTAAAATGCTTATATTAATTAACTGTCACGTTTTTATAAAAATAAAATGACCAGTTTTCCAATTTCTATAAACTGGAATATATACATTAGAGTATTAAAATCGCTAACACTGCTTATATAGGTATGGGTATAAAATGGACAACCTAGGCCTGGTCATCTGACACATGTTGAGACTAAATAGAAGAGTTAGTTATTGTCTACTAAAAACGATGGGAAAATAAATCTAACATAGTTTAACTAATAAAAATGGTAAATTTTAATTTAGTAGTTTCCCCGATAAAACATTATGTAGTTCGGAGGAAAAATCGAAACATTGTTGTAATTTAACGACAAAAGGATTAAATTTTTTTTTCGAAAAGGCGTAATATTTTGAAAAAACGTTTTTCAGAAAACCGGTTTTAGTTCCGCCATTTTGGAAGAAAAATGTAACTTGTGAAACATCATTAGAAAGGAAATTTTACACAGAATACGACTATGAAAAAAAATATACAGGGTTCCATTTAATATATTAAGGTTTAGGTCAATTCCAGTTAAACCGGATGTGCTGTATAATGCAATTGTCTGTCAAAATATGCATCTTAATAAGTTACTAAACGTACGTAAGTTTGAGAACCGTATGTGAAAAGGTAAAAAAATTAGTGCGTGTACCCTATGTTCTGTGTCACTCGGTATATACATATATGTATATATATATATATATATAAATATATAAATATATATATATATATATATATATATATATATATATATATATATATATATATATATATAAATATATATATATATATATATATATATATATATATATATATATATATATATATATATATATATATATATATATATATATATATATATATATATATATATATATATATATATATATATATATATATATATATATATATATATATATATATATATATATATATATATATATATATATATATATATATATATATATATATATATATATATATATATATATATATATATATATATATATATATATATATATATATTATATATATGTATTTATATATATATTTATATATATATATATATATATATATATATATATATATATATATATATATCTCAAAAAACATTACATTTTAAACACACAATGATCATAAAAACAAAAAAAAATTAAATATTAACTGTACATGTTTTCATTGTAGAAAATAGATATCGTGAGAAAGCTCAATATGATGAGCGAAACGTCGATTGAATTATAGTTTTACTTCTCAATGAGTTAACCTATGCCCAAAAAAATAATTAACAAAATATTTATATATGGTTAAAGAAAAAAAAAATATATATATATATATATATATATATATATATATATATATATATATATATATATATATGAAATATTTCAGATGACCTTCTTAGGTGAGTTAAAGAGTAAATAATAAAATTTATTAATTTTCCTTTAGGTCTCTTGTATATATTATTTAAATATTTGTATTTCGATTGATGAATGAACCCACAAACTAAATGTTCGTTTTATATATAAAAAATTAGGACCGAGATACACAAAAAACTCTATACATTTATTTTTAGTATGCCCTATGTCCGCAGTGACGCCCAGGAATTGGACCCGTCCAATAAGGGGCACGAGATGTTACGGAAAATGGGGTGGGGTGGTAAAGGACTGGGGGCTAATGAACAGGGTATAGACTCTCCGATCTCCGGTGGTGATGTTCGCGATAGACAAGACCAGTTTAAAGGAGTTGGGTGCAACTTGAATGATCCCTATGAAAATTTCAGGAAGAATAAAGGTGCTGCATTTATCACCAGGATGAAAGCACGGGCGGAAGAAAGGGAGAAAGAGAGTAAGAATATTAATGTTTAAATTTAATCATTGTACTTTAAATAACAGAAAGTCATTTTGGACAGTCTTTTTGTGTAGGTGGAAGGCCGCTCTCCGCTATTAACTTTTAAAATACAAAAATTGCTTAGTGCGGTTTTTAATTTATATATAATTTTACCAGATATTTCATTAATTAAATTAATCTCGATTTTTAGCTAAAAACTGAATAAGCTAAAATCTTTTAAATAAACTAATATAGATTATTCCAATACTTCAAAATGGCATAATTTAAAATTAAAATACACTGCACTTTAACTCTATAATATTTTTGATGCCAATGAGAGGATTGTTAAAATACAAATCGAATGCTGGGTTATACAGGCAAATAACATAAGCGTTAAATTACAAGAATCCCATTAGACCATTTATACAGGCAAATAATAATAATGCCTTTATTTAGCGTATAGCTAATACATAAAATATAACAAAGTTACCATAATAAAAAACATACAATTAAATATATCGCTAAAATAAAATATTATAAAATATCACTCATGCACAATGTAGTTATAACAATTAAGTGTTTTTTTAATAAATGAATCTAATTTTGAACTATCCTTAATTTTCTGTGGTAGAGTTAAACTCGATCAAACCCCCGTTGTAAAGTACTTTCTCAGTACTCCTTTTATTTTTCGTAAATACACATATACAATATGTGTTCTTTGAAATTGAGATGTTTGTTAATAATAAAAACCAAGATATTTAATTTTTTGTGCTACCTCTAGTATATCAGTAGCTACTTTTATATTTAAATTACTTAATATGAATTGGTTTTTAAGATTATTATTTCCTATAAGCATAAACTTCGATTTTTTTATAATTAATTTGAGTAAATTTTTATTAAACCATTTTTGAAGGTGAATTAATTCTAAATTCATTGTAGTAGTTAAGTATTTTGAACTAAAACACAACAATGTGTCAACTGCAAACAAATGTAATGAACTGTTTTTAACTTGTTTATTTATGTCATGAATATAAATTAAAAATAACATCTGGCCCAATGTACTTCCTTGTGGTACACCATTATTATTTAACAGTTCGGTAGAAATATTGTTATTAATTTTTGTAACCAGTTTTCTATTCTCCAAATAATCTATAAGCGAATTAAGTGCGTGATTAACTATACCAATTCCCTTCAATTTGCGTATCATTATTTCCGTATTTATCGTTTCGAAGGCCCGTTGTAAATTGAGAAACACTGCTCTTATCGCATAATTATCGTCCAAGAGATCTTTCCATTCATAAAGTACTTCTTTTCAAAGCAGTGATTCTTTCTAAACCCAGATTGATTTACCATTAGGATATTATTTACTGTAATAAATTTCATTATTTGTTTATAAACATATTTTTCTAAAATATATTCTACCGTGCCTAGCATAATAATGGACCTGTAGTCCTCAGCTCTAATAGTCCCTTTTACTTTCGGGACCGGAATTACTATAGATAATCTCAATAAGGATGGAACCTGTTCAGTTTCTATGGAAGTATTTATTATGTTCAGAAGTAGCAGTTCTATATTATTGTAAATATTTTTTATAAATTCGGGTGTTAATTCATCTGGACTTTCTTTATTAGGCAATGAAAATACGGTTTCTCTCTCTTCTAACTCTTAAGACTGATATCAATTAGGCAAAATGAATCAAAATACTCTTGTATACTGGAATTATTTATGCTTGGTATTGGTTCTGGTCCTATATTCGTTTTGTCAGTATCCTGTATTATATTATTAATACTTTCTGCAAAATAAATATTCAAATTATCTGCAATTTCTTTTGAATTAATCAAAATCATATTGTTAATTTCAAGTTTTGTAATAGCTTTTGCCACATTTGCTTTGGATTATTTTTTTGAAAAACCTATTTTATTTTGGTAATAATTTTTTCTTTCCTCTTTGATAACTGATACCACCTTATATCTACACCACAAATAAGATAAAATAATATAACAGATGTCCTTGAAATTGGCCAAACTCAATTTTTTGTTTTTATTTTATCTGAAAATCGAATTGCGCAGGTAGTTATACGCACGCGACCGACAGCGGCGTGTTTTGAGGTATAAAATGCCAAAATCACCAATTCTTATTTTATGTTATTTCTTATTTTATGTTTATTTTATGTTATTTGTCTGGGTAAATACAATTTAAAATATATTTTCAATCGAAAATATGTAGGAGTTATTTAGATCTTTTAAATAAAATGAGAACACATATATTACATTAATACTTTGTTATGTTATTAACCTGAATTTTTATTATTTTTTAGAAGATATTCCCAGAAGAACTGACACATAAGTGTACTCGTTTTTTGAATGTGCTTCAAAGATGTGTTATAATAGATATAGTATATTGTGTATATTTTCAGTACATCTTATTTAACCCGGATTTTTAAGATTTTAGATTGGTGCATAAACATTCTCTAAGACCGAAAAACTTTTTTAGGAAAAAGTGGATTTCTATTGTTGAAATAAAAAATAGATACAATCTTTTTAGCCAGTATTTTTATTAAATTCCATTTCTTGAATTATTTGTATTATCGGTTATACATATTTTACAGGGTTATTCACGGTGAGTGGCCTATTAGAGAATGAGTTGATTTGTCGCTTTTCACTATTTAAATATAAAACAATTAATACTTTTGTGATTAAAAACTACAAAAGAAAGTAAAAACTAGGTCAGAAAACCGAAATGCACGAAATCAGGTTCCATTCTAGACGTTTTAACCATTTTGTGGTCTTCATAAGTCCTAAAAACTAAAAAGTTAATGTAGTGAAATTATTAGACTGATCGGATCTCGAATATTTTTTTGTTATCAATTTTTTGTCTATAAAAACTATACACCTTATCAGATGAAGTGTAAATGTATAATGTAATTTTACAATGCTTTTCAGTCGTTTAGCCTAAGTGTTTTATAAAAAAAATTTGCAATATATCTACGATATATACGTTATTTATGAATGAAATTGTATGTAAACTGGGGGCCGTCTATGCCTGAACAACTATAATAGATACACTAAAATGGAAATACAGAAGCTGTTTGGAATGTATGAATTATATCAACCTTAAAACTTCCTTATAACTGATAATAAATTAATATAAAAAATATAAAGAGAGACACGAAATGATAATTTTCGGTTTTCCTCATTTAAAAAAAAAACTTTCTAAACTACACGAATAACACGTAATATTTTAAATTATACATGTAACTGTAACATGAATGACACACACATGTAACTGAGACAGGACTATGGATGTTAGTGCGAATACCAATAAATATTTTGAAGCATTTATCAACATAGAAATTCGTTTTTTCGGCAGTTAGATGGTTTCTTTATATGTGTGTATTTTTTGCTATTTTTTTATTTCTGTAAATTGAATAAGCTAATTTATTAAGTTATAATATTCATTGTTGAGTTTTTTTATATCTGCTTTGTTGTTGATTGGTGTTGTTTTTTTATATAAGTAATTTCCAAAAAACTCGTTTAATTTTATTCGGTTCATAACGTAATTATTTGGTTTCTTCAAAGTTAAATTTATTGTCTTTTTGGTTTTCATAGTTCGTGAGGGCGGTGGTATGTTTTTTATCGAATTTGTGGCCGTTTAGGCGGCTTTGAAGATATTGAGATGTTTGTCCGATATAAACACTAGGGCAATTGATGCAAGGAATTTGATAAATAATATGGGATTTTTTATTTTTACTTCTTAAAGTGTTAAAATGTTGTATTAGGTTAAAACCTTTATGGCAGCATGATATATTTTTTTAAAAATGTAAATTTTCTGATAAATCCTGAATATATGGAAGTGATAAATAGTTGTTTGTATTTTTGCTGTTTTTTCTAAGGTGATTGGTATTTTCTAGACGTGATTTAAAAATTGCGTTTAACAGTTTTGAGGGATAGCTATTTTTAAGTAACATATATTTTTTTCTTTTTCTACTGCCGTGGTTCTAAGAATTGGACCCGTTAATTTAATTGCTTGGTCGGCTAGACTTATTACAACAGATTTTTTTGTGACAGGGACGATGATCAGGTCTATTTTGTGAACCACCCCGATTTTATTGTACTTTGATGACTGTGTAGGATCATGCCTAGGAAATTAATTTTATTATGTTCGATTTCGACTGAACACTTTAATTTAGAACACGAATTGTGCTAAGACAATGGATATGGATGAACCCATTGTACAGCCGTCAATTTGTTTATAACATTTGTCACTGTAAATAAAATAGGTGGATTTTAACGTTAATTCGGTAGCTGTTAAAAATTCTTCGAGGGGTGTATCTGTAAATTTTTTAATTTTATTTAATTTTTTTTATGGTGTTTTAAACTAGTTGAAATGGAATATACGTAGAGATACTACGCCTAGTGATATAATTTTCTGGCAAAATGATGTTCTTTATTTTTCGTTTGCTTTATGATGTTCCAAAGAATGTTTTTAAGATATTTGACAATTTGTGGAATGGTGATTGCATACATGAAACAACTGGCCGCATAGGAATTTGCCTTTTGTGTAGCTTGGGGAGAAAATAGATTTTTGCTGGAAGAGCGTTATTAACTTTTATGTTTTTAGGTTTACATTTGGTGAGATGTATCCTTTATTTTCCAATTTGCTAATGAGTTCATTACTTTTTTTTAAACAATTGTAAGTTGGGTCGTTAATTTGTTTATAAATCTTATCCCTGTATGGGTTCCGGGGGAACAGAATTAGGACCGTAGGCTCTTAAAGTTATGGCCTTAGTCGTAAGAGGCGACTAAACATAACCACTCTCTGGCTATCTTCCATCAGTTTCCAGTCAGATATTTCTTATGAGATATAAATCTTATCCCTGTACGGGCTCCGGGGGAATAGAATTAGGTCCCTAGGCTCTTAAAGTTATGGCCTTAGTCGTAAGAGGCGACTAAATATAACCACTCGCTAGCTAATTTCCATCAATTGTAAATACTGGTCAGGAATAGCCAAAAACACACAATGCAAAATTTCAGGTTGAGCATTATTTTTTATAACTAGACCCTTTTGACAGTGCTAGTTGTAAATTTACTTACTTAGTATTTGTTGTAAAAAAAAATTAATTAGTAATTTGCTTAAGGTTGTAAATTATAATATTGTAATCCTAACTTAGTATTTTCCTTAGCGATATATTATTGTAAAATAGTTTAACTTTAATTAACCCCCTAGTTAGTATTTTCTCTCTGTTTGCCTACTTTCATAGTTTTCCTTGATACTCTATCTATACCTCCGTTGAGTACTGACTCGTACTTCGAATATCGCAGGATTTTTTTTATTGGCTTTGATTGGCATACTTGCGTAATATTTATTGCAAATATCCTCTGATTAAGTATCGATTATGCCTCTTCTCTGATGTGTTTTTTTGGTACATGGTACCATTCTTGGGGTCACCATAATTTGGTAATTTTGGATTTTTTTTTCTAGCTAATATGTCAACTTGTCAGGTCTTTTTCTTTAAATGGGTTACACATACGTTAACCTAGACCTTTGGTTGAAAAGTTTTAGCTGGATTGGACAATGGACTTCCACCATTGTGTCAAGAATTTAGAGTACAAAATTAATGCCAATTGGTGAATTTTAAACTTTGCTATATTATGTGTCTGCATTAGTAGCTCGTCATGTGAATTTTGTGACTCTTCTTGAGTTGTGATTTAGTTATATTAACTTCCTGGTTTTGACATTTACATAACTTGCAGTTTTACTTTCCCCTCAATTTATCCTTGTAAAGGTGAAGGTTAGTTTTGGAATCTTCTTAATTTATAACAAGGAAAAAAGTTGCAAATTTAATAATATCTGAATGTGACTTTTTTGACTATTGGTTATACATAGGTCTGTTTCATTCTGCCTTAAAGCAGATAAGCTAATATGACATGTTTGGTTTTAATGTTTACCAAACTATTAATTATTTTGTCGAGAATCCCAAATTTGGACTAATTTATTCCCGATTGTGACATCTTAATTGGTTTATTACACTTTAATATATTTTTAATGCCACATATTTTTTTTCTGGGTATGAAGTGTTGGGTGTCAGCTTGTTTCAGAACCTTTTTAGTATTAAAGCTTTAAATTTACATTGTCGGAAAGATCAGTATTGGGGGGCGAAAGTTGAACCGAAGTTTAGCATAGACTAACTTCAATTATGGGGTGCTTAGCTACTGGTACTGTTCCCAACCCATCTTGGCCTTTTCTGAGGGATTGTTGTCAGTAACACTTTATGCTACAGCCTATTATATATTATCTAATTTTTTTCTCGCAGTTTTAGTCTAGTGGAAACTACATTTCACTCCCTATTGTTTGGTGGACTTTGGGGTTACAGTTATTTTTTTATTTTTTCTTTTGAAAATTAATTAATTTGCATAACGTCTTATTATTTTTTTGTTTCCGCCTACCAGTTGACACTTTCTATTTAAGTGAGTATGCTGTTTTAGATGTCTGTTAGCGGCACCAGTTTTAGCAATTTTAAAGAGGTCAGTAAACGGGACTATCCCTGTCTTCCGGGTAATAGTGCAATACTGACTGGGTCCATTCGACACCTAGAGGTTGACTCTTGTCAAAATTCTTACTGCTCTTCTACAGGATTCCTATTACCTTTCTTATTGTTTCGTTGGTTGTACTATCGGGCATCGGGATTGTTATTTCATTTTTGTTGATGGTGTTGATTGGAAATACAATGTATTTGTATATTTTTTTTGCGCTACTGTTTTTATATTCCTTCAGTAGTGTTAACACTTACAACATTGGTTATCATATGGTAGTACAATTGTTGTGCAAGTTTTTGCGGATCTTACGGTGATTGTTCGGTATATGTGCACTAAATTTTTCCGTGAGATTTTAGTTATTTTTCAAATGGTGGTCAGCTTAAAAAATCTACTTTTTATGCTTATGTTAAATTTTATTTCATAAAGTCGTTTTCTAGTTAATCAAAATTGAATATATCTAACTAAATTCCGTGTTTATGTTTTAATAATACCTTGACCATGGTATTGTTTAATTAATGCTTTTGTCAGTACAGTTGATACTAGCTTATATATAGTTAAATTTAGATGCTATTTGCTATACCTGGTTAGTTATATTTCTACTGCATTTAGCGTTGATAATAATTTTAGATTACTTAAACACAAATTAAGAATAATCTATTATTAATTTTTTTATGATTTTGTTTGAAAACGGAAAATAAGTTTCTGTTTATAGCTACGAGTAATTATTTATTTTATTTTTATTATTATGATTCTGAGATATTATCAATTAAACTTTTATTAGTTTATCATTGATTTACTATATAACGTTAATGTAGCATGAATTTCAGTTCTTATAGAAGTTTACACAAACCTCACTCTTTAATTGGGAATTTTTTGAAGTAAAACTGTGAAAAGTTTTATTGTTGGGATTTTTTTTTTTTGCAACTTAACTCAGTATCTTCTAAGAGTAGTTCGATAATAAATTGTCTTATTTGTATTATAAGGCTAATGTTGAAATACTGATGAAAGTTTTTTTTTGGAACACGATTACATTATGTGTGTTTATAAAAATTCATTAGTTTTGGATCATAACTTTTTTCAGTTCACGGATCATAATTTTTTTTATTAATATATATTTTTTTTTTGGGGGAGAGGTAGTGTAACGGTGTACTGTCGTGCGTTACGGACAGACAAATTATCATGTTAGTAAGTCTATATTTTTTTAAGTAAACATATTTAGTATTTAATAATTTAAATATTTTATTGCTTACAGACCTATATTGCGCGTATTAAATTTTTCTAGATTCAGTTAAGCTTGCGGTTGGACGTAAATAGGCTAATTATAATTATTGTGTATATTTAAGTTGTTATATCACTATATTTCAGTATTTATTTGACGCTAAGGATGCATGAATACTTACATTTCAGTGATATCATTTATTTAGTTTTTTTTTGGATACCTACGAATCTCCTTCGTATTTGTATAAATTTGGCAGCCAATAGGCGACACGTTGTTCACTGCGTGGTGCAGACTAGTTTTTGGCTTTCCTTGTTCCTCTTAAAGCAGATTTAAAAATGCGTTCTTGTCGTACACTCAATATTGCTTACTTCGTTGGCGAATAATTGCATGTATGTCGTTGATCATAATAATTACAAGGTGATTTGATATTTAATATTATTATCGTTCAATTGGGAAGATAACATAAAGATTAAAACTTATTTTCTCTAGTTATTTTTCTGTTAATTTTGGTTTGTTGAATTATATTATTTATATAGCTTATAATTAATTGAGTTAATTAAATTGTGTGTGGGTGTTTTAACGAACATAATTTTACTAGGCAAACCTCTTAAAAGGGCCTAGGCACGACAGCTCCTTTTGCCGGCTCTGGCATGAGTTGACAGGCGGGGTTATTTTGACTAATTTAATTATTCATTCTGTCCTTTTCGATAATTTAATGCATACAGTATACTTTTCAGAAGACACGTCTTATAACACGGAGCTTAAGTAAGATTTTTAAAAGGGCGCTATCCGCAATAAAAAAAAGAAATAAATGTGCTGCCGTGTTATAAGTCGGACTTTGCGGAAAATCCTTCTTCCGAAATTATTAACTGTACTTTACCAAAATAAAAAACCTATTTAAACAAGTTACCAAATTTATTACAAAATAATTAAATTACACTAAGATAAAATGTTCAAAATCAACGTAGCAGGTGAATTATTTAATAATTTAAAAATAATTAGCAATAATTAAAGGAAAATTCTTGTGAAATAATTTGTAAAATTACGGTCACTAATATTAAATTATATGTACCCTAATTGGCCAATAATTTAAACACTGTTAAGATAATGAATTACTCAAATTTTCGGATGAAATAAACTAATAAAAATTTTTAGACAATAAAAAAAAATGGAAATTTCTCACCAAAACTCTTAATAGCTGCGCCACGTGGTGGAGAACCCACGATCTTTGTGGACGGCCCAAGGCTGCATCAGTTCTTTTAACGCCTACCTACTCCTCTCCCTCAATGGTTCTCGAACAGGATTTATGACGAATTATATCCGGGATGACCTTATTTTCTCGGAACCAAAATTGAATTTAAGATGCAATTGGGATCGGAATTCTATCCAATATTTAATTTAGGCAAGCCTAAATATATAGTTGTGGTAGACAACAAAAAATTATCTAGCAACTAGTGGCTAGTTCTAAAGGCGGCTAGTTAGGCGTCTAGCTATAAAAACTTATCCAGAAATCCAAGTACTGAATTCAAAATGGATAAGACAAAATTATGATATTTTTTAGATTTCAATTTTAATAGTCTTTAAAAAAAAAACTAGTTTGTAGGCAAATAAAAGGCAAGGCAAAAGGACAAGTCGGTGTAGAGCTGAGAGGAAAAGAAAAAAATAGGCGTCAGCATGGCATGGCGCGATCTCGAAATCCAGTAATAAAATAGGTATAAAAATTTAATACAAAAATTCACACTTAAATTTTGAACAAATTAATCTAAATAATCAATAATGTAATTACAAATTTTAATGCATTACCTGACTGATGTAACTCTGGGAAAAACTAACAAATTACGTTTCAAGAGTTTGACCCGTCAAAATGGCTTCCGACTTGCACAAAGTTCTGAAGATAAAATGGCTTGCTAAACGTGAAAGCAATACGTTTGGCAGAGAAACAAGAATTCAAAAAAAAGGTTCTCTTTTTTTTAACATAGGATAGCCAAATCTCAACACAGGTTTGCTGAGCTGACGGCGCAAATAAAAACCCCAAAGTAAACGTATGCCTTAGATGATTTTAATTGAAAAGAAAAACTATTGCTTAAATATATACTAGAACAATTTAATTAACTCAATTAATTATAAGCTATATAAATATTATAATTCAACAAACCAAAATTAATAGAAAAATAACTAGAGAAAATAAGTTTTAATCTTTGTTATCTTCCCAATTGAACGATAATAATATTAAATATCAAATCCCCTTGTAATTATTATGATCAACGACATACATGCAATTATTCGCCAACGAAGTAAGCAATATTGAGTGTACGACAAGAACGCATTTTTAAATCTGCCTTAAGAGGAACAAGGAAAGCCAAAAACTAGTCTACACCACGCAGTGAACAACGTGTCGCCTATTGGCTGCCAAATTTATACAAATACGAGGGAGATTCGTAGGTATCCAAAAAAAACTAAATAAATGATAACACTGAAATGTAAGTATTCACGCATCCTTAGCGTCAAATAAATACTGAAATATAGTGATATAACAACTTAAATATACACAATAATTATAATTAGCCTATTTACGTCCAACCGCAAGCTTAACTGAATCTAGAAAAATTTAATACGCGCAATATAGGTCTGTAAGCAATAAAATATTTAAATTATTAAATACTAAATATGTTTACTTAAAAAAATATAGACTTACTCACATGATAATTTGTCTGACCGTAACGCACGACGCGACAGTACACCGTTACATGTTTATAAGTAAATTCATCATTAAGGAGAAGTAACATTTTTTCATTGTAATCTACGGTGTTCATGATTACTGTTTTATTGGATTTATATGGTCTTAAAACTTTTAACTGTGGGTTTTATTTAAGAAAATTGCATGTTTTTTTAAAATTTTAGTACATATTTGTTTTTTTAAGTAATCTTCTTTTTTATTAATTGTATGATATTTATGTACATTTGTGTTTTTTAAAAATTTGTAATATTAGTACAACTAGCTCAAATTTCATCTTTTTTTACAAGGTTAAATTTTGAATGAGGTTTTTATTGAAGATATGATGTCTGGTATTGGTATCTCTTTGGTGGTTTCTATTGGCATTGCAAAATTTAAGCCTAAACTTAAAGTTTCTACCACATATTCAGGGATATCAGTATTTGAGAAATTAGATTATTTATTTTGTCTCATATTTGTTGTGCTTTTCTTGAATGAAAGCTTCATAAATATTCCCTGGTAATACTTGAAAAAGTTTGTTTTTGCTACATTCAGTGTTTTTGTCAATTTTCGTTATATTAACTATTATGTCAATGATCAATAGCTGTAATGTTTTGGTTATAAAATAATTATAAAATTATTTCGTTTTTTTTTGGTGAAATGCCGAAAAAATTTTACATGCTTTGTTTTAAATTTTAAAAAAGGAGTGGCATTTTCAGATTTTCATCTCAATAAAAAGTTTCTTCTGTTTTGCTACTTTGCCATTTCCACTACATGTTGTCTGTAATGCGTTTTGATAAGATCGTAATTCAGCAGATTTTCATCCATTCTGCAAATATTTATCAATATAACTTCATAAATTAACTTGTTCAATTTGTAGAATAAAAACAGTAACAAAAAAAACAGGCACATATAAATAATTCATCTATCTGCCGAAAAAACAAATTCCTATGTAGATAAAAACAAGTATTTTGTAATTTAACTGCGTTTTTCTTATAAAGCGGCAAATGTTGAATTTTGAAAAAACAGCTGTCCTGTCGCCATTTTGAAAAGAAAAGGTAACTTTGATATATCGTTGAAAAGCTAATTTTAGGCAGAATACGATAGTCCATAAAAATATACCACCACATAAATGTTTCTTTAACATAAGTTCCTCCTCTTATATGCAATTTGGTATATTGATAAGGTCTATAATATTCCGATATATTAGAAAACGCTGATTAACAGGCGACCCGAGAACTGACCAGAACATGGTACGTTACGATTGGGCAATACGTCACGTGACCCAATCGGGGATTTTGATTGGAGGATCGCTAATTTGCAGTTAAACGCTCGTTTGTAGATGTCTTGCTTTTGCAAACTAGAAGCAAATACCCATAATTAAAGAAAAGATAAGATATTGTTAAAAAAAGAAACTACATACTTTTGTCATGATCAGATCAGCTCGGTATCAAATAATTATATTGTCATCCGAATTACATGTTCTTGCAAATTTTCAATCGATACGACAAATAACAAAATTAATGTTTCTCCATACAAATTTTCCGGGATCTAGGGACTTTCTTACGAGGGAAGTAATATACTAATATAAAAGATAGGGTGTGCAATCCATTTTGCTCTAAAGGTCGAATAGTTTATAGGTCATCCCAGCAAGTAAAAAAAGGCAACAAGGTTGGGACTTGTCAATCTGCTAGTAACATATTTACCTGTACAATCTTGCTACACCTCAGGACCTGCAAATAATCTACCTAAGGTACTCCAATATCTGGTGATATCATCAAAATGTTTACTGAATCAAGTGAAGGTGGCCAAATTGGAAGATCTTCTGGGTAGAAATCAAGACGTATTTTTTCTGAAACCAACATAGTTCAACATCGAATTAATGCTGCTGATACAGCGCCGATAAAACAATCTCCAAGACAAATACCTTTGGTTAGTTGTCGACCCTGGACCTGAAAAGTGGTTATTGGCGAGTTAAGTTTAATCCAGGGGATGAAGAAAAGAGAGCGTTTTATACTGGGACTGGATTGTGACAATTTAAAGTTATGCCTTTTAGATTATGCAATGCCCCAACGACTTTAGAACTTAAAATGGAACTGATATTACATGGAATGACGTAGGGAATATGCCTAAGTATATTTAGATGATATCATTATTTTTCTTCTAGGACCCAAAAGTTTTATCCAAAGCAAGGAGACCGAGATATTGGCCCTATCGCCAAGCTGAAATTAGAAAACCCACAAAGACCTTGTTACCAAGAAATTGCAGTTAAATCGCAGAAATGTAAAGGATATTGGGCTTTATGGGACTGTTTGGTGAGAAAAGACGATCTGTTAAAAAGTATCTGAAGTCCTGACGGTAAAAACAACAAATATCAATCCGTTTTGTCCCCAAAGAAAATTCCGTTTTTGCAAGCTTTACACAACGGTATTGGCGGTGTACATTTTGGTGTTATGAAGACTTTCGAAAAAGTCCGAGAAAGGTTTTGTTGGTTGGGAAGTCGTACAAATGTGAAAGACAGGTGCCGAATCTGCGACGACTGCGCCGCCAACCTCGTACTCGTGGCAAATTGAAGCATTCCAACGTGGGAACACCTTTTGGACGAATTGCTATAGATGTAGCAGGACCATTTCCAGTTAGTAAATCCGGGAATCGCTTTGTGCTTGTGCGATGGATTATTTCAGAAAATGTCCAGAATTCTATGGAATACCCAATCAAGAAGCCATCACTGTTGTCGACCTACTATTTCAAGAATGGATTTGCCGATATGGAATGTCAAGGGAAATACACTTGGACCAAGACAGAAATTTTGAATCCGACGTATTCAAAATCTGTGTGGAGTAGTACTCCTTAATTTTTGACGTGAAGGACCTAAAACTAGTAACCAATTACAAAAATTTGGTAACTTATGAAAATATATACTGGAGTTATAAGTAAATGAACCCTTAGGTAGCCGTAGTGTGTAACGGAATATAGAGCAACTGAGATATTTTGAAGAATATTTCTAGAAGTTACAAAATATCAAATAAAATCTATGTTGTGTTATCCTCATTAATTGCTGAGATTTTCTAATTCACTTGCCGTAAATAATCAAGAATAGTTTTTCTTCACAAGCTTGTAGCCGAGTTTTGGTATTATAGTTAAGAAGGTAAGATACATTATAATTAGTTTATTGTCAAACATGTTTTGTTTAAATATTAATCTTTTTCTCGACCATTCCATTGCATGCATTTTATATCAGAAAAATCTCATGGACAAAGAGATATTTTTAATAAAAAAAAAAACAAGTTTATCGCAAAAAATAATTTTTCAAGGTACATCTAAAAGCAATATTTTTACTATAATATACGATAATCAAATGCTTTCATCCCGTTTCTAGCTGTCCTTTTCAAATGTTATATCGGCTAATCCGATAGAATATTCACTGATGTGGTAGCGGAATAGATACAGAGTTGTGTCAAAATTGTCATAATACCTATACCGTCCTATTTGTTTTTTTATACATTTTTGCTTATGTATTAAAAATCATTTGAAATAAAATCATAAAAATGTTCAATCTTTAGTTTGATCTTAGATCAACGGATTTCGGTTATTTCATTTTAAACTAGCAATTTTTTTATTAAGTTATCTACCTAGAAAGTATGTCTAACAATTTTTGATGTATTGAATTTTAATAGTAATAATATTAGGCAGCCTGAAGGTCGCTTTGAATGTGATTCTTGACGGTGGGATTTATTATATTTTTTTATGGGGGGCTATAGCTGAGGAGAGGACAGTCTGAAGTTACGCTAGTGTGATGTCCTCCAGCTTCAGCTGTTGCCTTCGCCAGGCAGGAGAATAACAAGAGAGAAATTAAAAAATATCGATACCTGTTTTCTAATTAAAATATATTTAGATATTTGTTTAACCAAAGTTCAGTGTATTGTCTCTTCTAGTTTTTCTAGTTAGACTACCTGTAACGGTAAAACTCGTTTTTTAGATACGCCGGTCTTTTGGAAATTTATTGTTTCCTTGTTCAATACTACAATACAAAACAGAACTTTCCAATGTTATACGTATTATAAAATTTTTTGGTTTAAAAAAGATATAAACATATTACTAGTTGTTTTAATATTATGCATTTACAACTATATTTCTTTAGCTTGAGATAAATTTTATGGAAAGCTGTATTACATCGTTAATTTGTAACTGCTTAATAATACATTTTATTGTAGTTTTGTTTTTAGCTATATGCAGTAATATATATCTTGTTAAAATATTACTATTTTATTGCGTAAAAATAATTATTTAATTCAGCCCTTGAGGCCTACTTATTCTTAACAAAATTTATTAAAACCGTGCTACCACCGCTATTTATATACCAAACTCAACTAAAATATAGTCCTGAGAGACACTTTACATGTGCTTTAAGTTACCGTAAAAATAATGTTTTAAATCAGGCCTTAAGGGTTACTTTACTTTTAATAATTTTTACTAAAACCGTTCAACCACCGTTATTTATAATTCAAACTCAACGATAATATAGTACTGAGAGACACTATACAACAGCTTTATGCTATTATAAAAATTACTATTTAATTTAGCCCTTAACGGCTAGTTTACTCCAACAAAATTTACTAAAACCGTGCGACCACCGCCATTTATAAACCAATCTTAGCGAAAATATAGTCCTCCCATATGTGCTTTCAGTTACCGTTAAAATAATTATTTAAATCAGTCTTTAAGGGCTACTTTACTCTTAAAGAATTTTATTAAAACCGTTCGCCCACCGCTATTTAGAAATCAAACTCGACAAAAATATAGTCCTAAGAGACACGTTACAAGAGTTTCATGCTACTATAAAACTTATTATTTATTTCAGCCCTTAAGGACTACTTTACTTTTTAAATTTTTTACTACGACCGTGCCACCACCGCTATTTATAATCCAAACTCAACGAAAATATAGTCTTGAGAGACACTCTACAAGGAATTTAAGCTATCATAAAAATTATTATTTAATTCAACCCTCAACTCACTAACATTTCGTTAGTCGCGTCAAATTTTTAAACTTTTCAAAAAATATGTAAAAATTTCGGCGCAAACCGCAGGGGGCCATGACGGCCTGTTTTGAAAAAGAAAGAGTTAAAACATTGTGACCAAAAATTATTTGCACTATATTGTTACTGATTTTAACATCTTATGGCCAGTGGGATCAAGCTCACATGAAAGCAGCAACCGAAAACGTACTAAATAACATTCTTACAAGTAGAGTTGCAGCACATGGGTACGGCGTACGGTGTTGTGAGTTAAAAAATCATAGGTGGCCAAACAACCAAATTAAGCTTCAGATTCGGGAAGATTTCGCTTAACATTCTCAGGAGAGTATGAGGAACAACACACGTTAAAGATTTAGACAGCAAATTAATGCGACTAAGGCTTAGTCGAAATTTTAAAAATTCCATACCGTTTTCATAAGACCGGAAGGCTCGTAAAAGCGAAGTATACTAATCGTGAAAAAATCACTCCGAGATTTTTTCAGATCTTCACGTTTCAGATTCGTTCCCTAGATGAAAAACATATTTTCTCAATTTCCTCGGTCTGTCTGTTCGCGGCGTAGCTAAAAATCTACTTACCCGATTGACTTCAAATTTTGGTCAAAAATTAAGGGCCATATGGGAATGACTTGGTAAGATTTTGATAAAAATTCAATGTGGCGAAACAAAATGGCGGCTTAGTGAAATGTTAAAAAATTATTATTAAAAAACTACTCATCCAATTTATCTCAAATTTTGGTACGAATCCAAGATGGCGGAACAAAATCACGGCTTAATAAAAATTTAAAAATTCAGCCTGTAAACTGTTTAATAGTTTAATATGAAATTGTGTGCCATAACTAATTGCGGTATAGGGATCAACTAGTAAAGTAGTGGCATTAATTCAAGATGGCCGAACAAAACGGCGGCCAAATAAAATGTTTGTAATCGTGAAAAAGTCACCCTCTCACTTTTACACATCTTTACGTTTTAGCGTCGCTAGATGCCAAAAAATATGTTTTATCAACTCTGTTGGTCTTTCTGTCTGTCTGTCTGTCAGTTCGCGGCATAGCTTAAAGACTACTTACCCAATTGACTTCAAATTTCGCTCAAAAATAAAGGGTTATATGGGGCTGGCCTGGTAAGATTTTGGTAAAAATCCAATATCGCGAAACAAAATGGCAGTTTAGTGAAATGTTAAAAAAATTATTACAAAACCGCTCATCCAATTTATCTCAAATTTTGCAAAAACATCAAGTATTGTGTTGGAATCAACTGGTAACATTTTGTTACGAATCCAAGATAGCGGAACAAAATGGCGTCAATAAAATATTTAAAAATTCAGTCTGAAAAAACTGCTTAATGATTTGATCTCAAATTGAGTGCCTTAACTAATTGTGGTATAGGGATCGACTAGTAAAAAAATGGTACCAATTCAAGATGGCCGAACGAAATACCGGCCAAATACAATGTTTGTAATCGTGAAAAAGTCACTCTCACTTTTACGCATCTGTGCGTTTTAGCGTCGCTAGATGCCAAAAATATTGTTTTATCAACTCTTTCAGTCCATCTGTCGGTCTTTCTGTCTGTATGTCTGTCTGTCAGTTCGCAGTATAGCTTAAAGTCTACTTATCCGATTGACTTCACATTTTGGTCAAAAATTAAGAGTTATATGGGGGGTCAACTAATAAAATTGTGGTATTAATTCAAGATGGCGGAACAAAATAAAATGTTTGCAATCGTGAAAATATCACCCTCTCCGGTTTTACATATCTTTACGATTTAACGCCCTGAGATGCCAGAAAATATGTTTCATCAATTCCGTTGGCCCGTCTGTCGGTCTGTCTGTTAGTTCGCGGCATAGCTTAAAAACTAACCCATTAACTACAAATTTTGATAAAAAATTAAGAGTCATATGGGGATGATCTGGTAATATTTTGGTTAAAATCGAGTTTGGCAAAAACAAAATGGCTGCCTAGTGAAATGTAAAAAAATATTATGAAAAAGCTACTTGTCGAATTTATTTCAAATTTTCCATAAACTCCAAGTATTATGTTGGAATTAACGGGTAAAATTTTGAAATTTTGAAACGACCTCAAGATGGCGGAACAAAACAAAAAACTATTTAATGGTTTCAAATTGTGTGCCATAACTAATTGTGGTATAGGGCTCAACTAGTAAAACTGTGTTACTAATTCAAGATGGCGGAACAAAATTGCGGCCAAATAACATTTTTGTAATCGTGAAAAATCACTCTCTCAGGTTTTACATATCTTCACGTTTTAGCGTCCTTTAGATGCCAGAAAAAAACGTGTTTTATCAATTCTGTCTGTCGGTCTACTTAGCCGATTGACTTCAAATTTTTACCAAAAATTGAGAGTTATATGGGGATGACCTATTTTTGATAAAAATCCAATATGGTTGAACAATGTTAAAAAAATTTGTTAGAGTGGTGTATTATTTGGGGTTAAGATCCAGTAAAAAACAAATCTTTTTTTAAATTGTCGACGTTTCGGAACTTAATTTATGCATCCTCGGGACACATATCTAGATCCTATATTCTGCATGAATTCCATTTATCAGTCCGCATATATTTCCTAGATACTAATTAATTATAGTTTCTAAATGGTTTTCGTTAACACACCTCTTGTTATGTTACAGTGGTGTATTATTTAGGGTTAGGGTCCAGAATAAAAACAAAAGTCTATTTTTAAATAGTCTACGTTATGCAACTTTATTGTTGCATCCGCAGGACACATATATATATATATATATATATATATATATATATATATATATATATATAGCTGCGTGAACCCCATATTATCAGTCTTTACCTACTCCGTTGGTCCGCAGATGTTTCCCAGATATTATGTTTCTATGGGTTTCGTTAACGATCCAATTGTTATGTTAGAGTGGTGTATTATTTGGGGTTAGGGTCAAGTAAAGAAACAAAAGGCTTTTTTAAATCTTCGACTTTTCACAACTTTATTGTTGCTTCCTCAGGACACATAGATTCTATATTCTGCATGAAACCCGTATTATCATTCTTTACCTACTACGATGGTCCGCATATATTTTCGAGATATTAAGTTTCTAAATGATTTTCGTTAACGACCTTCTTGTTTTTAGGGTGGTGTGAAAATATATGCGGACCAACGTAGTAGCTAAAGAATGATAATATGGGTTTCATGCAGAATATAGAATCTATATGTGTCCTGAGGATGCAACAATAAAGTTGCGAAACGTCGACATTTTAAAAAAAGGGCTTTTGTTTTTTACTGGATCCTAACCCCAAATAATACCCCACTTTAACATAACAACAAGAAGATCGTTAACGAAAATTAGTTAGAAACTTAACATTCGGAAAGTATCTGCGGACCAACGGAGTAGGTAAAGACTGATAATACGGGTTTCAATTTAAAACGGTGAAACTAAATGGCGGCTAAATAAAATTTTTTAAAAAATCAATGTAAAAAAATCTTGTTCAATTGACTTTCAGTTTTGCAGAAAAATTAGATGTGAAAATGGGATAAACTGTTACGAATTTAGCATGACGTAGCAAAATGGCGGTATGTGTTAATGTAAAAACTACTTTTGAATTTATTTTAATTTATGCCCAAAACTCAAGTGTAGCATTGGTATATATATATATATATATATATATATATATATATATATATATATATATATACTGCGATTATGTACTAAACTAAATTTGGTCACACTTCACTGTTTCTAACATATGGCAAAAAATCATAACGAGGGAAGTTCCGGGTAAATAAATTTACCGATATTTTTACTAAGCTTAGAGATTTAATCGACAGATATTCTTTGAACCCTTCCAAAATTTACAATGCAGACGATACAGGGCAAGAAGCAAATTAGAAAACACATCAGGAGAAATAAGACGTTCAATTACGATAATGTTATGTATGAATGCAACGGGAGGTCACTTTATCCCGCCACTGTTTATTTTTCCCGAAAGAAAATGTTTGAGCAATTAAAGGTTGGAGCACCTGAAGGGTCAACTTTCGCCGTTCAAGATAATGGCTGGATGAATTGATGCACTACCCACATATCTTAAATGGATACATACCTTTGTACAACGCACACACACTAGTGAGGATAAACCAGAACTATTATTATTAGACAGACATTGCAGTCACAAAGAACTTGACGTTATTATATTTAATAATGTTCATATGCTCAGCCTTCCACCACACTGTACGGACAAGCTCCAATCGACCACTGGATAGAATAGTAATGAAGCTTTACAAAAATGCATATAATGAAGCTGCTTCTCTGTGGATAAGCAGAAATGCATTTTTATCAGAATCAATGATTACAAATCGCCGGACTTGTGAACCACGTCTACAAAATTTGTCGAATAACTTTAGCAAGGAATGGCTTTCAATGCACTGTATTTACTTCTGGAAACCCAACATTTTCATGGACATTGATTTTATTGGTTCAGAAGGTTTAAATATCCCATAGGCCATTTATGAACCGGGCCATACCAAAGCTCATTTGCCAGGCGATAACTATCAGAATGCAACAGCCCAATTTATAAGTGACAATGATGATCGTGAAAAAATACATGACCAACAGCTTTGCTGTTCAAAACAATTCGCTGAAGTGACAGAGACGATGCTAAATTACTAAACTGACCAACAAGGTATGACGACACTAGAAAAAATAGCTCAGCGTTTCGAGACAAACGGAGGTAGCCAATAAATTTAAAAAAGATGGTAAAAGATTTTGGAAGAACTTTCACTTATTCCCCAGGCAGTGGAGGTTGAATACAAGAAAAAGAAAGACGACAAAATGTTGACTTCAACGCCTTATAAGAACGACTTTGAAGAAAAAGTTAAACAAAAAATCACCAAAAAGAAGAAAAGGACATTGGATCCGATGCTGAAAATTAAGTTTTTATTCTTATATTTTTTTTTCAAGTTTTGTTACTTGTTTGACCCAAATATATATATGGTTCCTTTATAATAATAAAAAAAACTAAACTAAGAATTTATTTACTCGACTTATGTACATTTATGTTAAAGTGTCCGATATAACCCAATTTTCCCATAGGTGAAATTTGGTCGATAAAATTAAGTTATCGATAGTGCATTACTACGTATCACAAAGGCGGTTCTGGAAAACAAATATATCGAAGAGCAAAAAAAGAAGTCATCGGCTACCTATCAAAATTCTCGGATACCTTGTTCGCCTTAGACTTGGTCCTAGTCTCAAGATGAATATCTGGAGATAAACTTCACAACTCAGGTTCGGTTTTCCGCTAGGATCCTTCGCCATCCCGAATTCCTTGAGAGGGATCCTAGACGGATCGTTCCTAGCCCTAGTATCCCCCAAAAAGAGGTGGGCACAGGGTTAGAAAAAACCCCGAAGGTCCTGGTTTGTCAGGTCAAGAGAGGCCTGCCACTCTTTTAATCCATTCAAAAAAAATGGGATTTATCTGGGGATAGGTCCCTTGAACCCCTTACCCTCCCTTTTTAGAGGTGGTACAGGGGGTGGAAGAGTCTCAACCCTAACGTACGTTGGTTTCGTCGTCGGGGTTAAGTCTTTTTCAATTAATTTATATTCTACAGGCTGGTTAGGAGTTTTTAATAAAATGTTCTCATAGATAATGATTTTTGGGAACGACGAGCTGATTCCTCAGGGGGCAGTAAGGGTTCTCTCCCTGATCATAATATTCAGACGTGAAATACATTCTGAGCAGGAATACGTGAGGGGGACGGCATACGTCCTTTCAAGCGCCTTATCTAGAGGCGGCGTTGCTGCCTACGACTCAAAGTTCGTGACCGTGCCCACTCAGCCATTCCTGTCGCAGTGTGTACATATAAATTATTATTATCTACATTTACAAGGCGTTGTGATAAATCATCTGGGTTTCCATCGGCCTGCATAATTTGCCGCCGATGGGTGGCCCCTCGGACTCTCTCTGTCTGTATGTTCGGAAAACTCATTAAAACACAGTTCTAAAAAACTCTTATAATTTATTGAACAAAGCTTGGCAAAAATCAGTTCACACGGGTTTCTACGTATAAAACATTACAAATCAATAGTATATATTTCACGGAAAAATATTACACTCAGGGAGACATTCTTACATGACCAGAGTCGGAGTGCCACTGCCGATAATACCGTATCACCGCCCTACTTAGGCGGTAGTCGCCGACTTTGGTCTACCTTATTTTTGTTTGTTTTTGTATTTTTAATTTTTTTCAATTTTTATTTTATTTATTTCACATATCCACTAAATACCTAATTGTCGTAACAACAGTACCTACTCAGAACAAATTTTAGCGACTAACATGGTCCCTTTGGACGGTATTTTTTCAGCGTGAGATTATCTCCACGACGCCACTGACCAGTTGACAGTATTATTATTTTTATATTATTATACGTTTTTTGCTCATAATTTATTCAGAAGGAACATCTTATGTATATGAAAGGAATACAAATCAGAATAAAGCAGGTAACAAAATAAAGATTCTCAAAATAAATAAATATACAATATATCAATATTCAGATCACAATTGTTCAGTCTTACAGCTAGATAACACATTTACAAACGACAGCAGGTGGTATTAAAGCGATTTGCAGCGCACGAGGGCAGTGTTACGCCGTACACATGTTAAAACTTCGTTCCTTCTCCACGCCTGTGGCTTATATATGTTAGGTAACGGCAGATCCGAAAGCATCTTCACATTCTCAGTGTCTGGCAACGTTTTGTCTGCTACGGCTGCTGCTACATTTTCCTCAGGGTCATAATAATAATCCAGTGAAAATAATATTCTTCCCCTCACAAGTTCAAGCCATTTTACAATCTCATCAGCGCACTCGCTACCTTTTTGGAGAGTACCATCCCTTAGTTCGATGGCTTCTGGAAGCCCGATGCATATGACTGACCTATCACGCGTCATTTTAACTCCTACCATTAGCTCGCTTAATCCAGGTAATAGGTATTTGAGGTTCTTGTTCAAGATGTAGACCGATGGCCTCGCCCCTTAGCTCAGGAACTTACTTTTGATAAATGCCACTCTCTGTGCGCATCCAATATCCTTTCCACCCATGGCTTTTACCCAGCCTCTGTACAAGTCGCGACCAATCAGCACTTTGTTTCACTATTGCCGCCGGGGTTTTGGTGGTCCATTCAACAGTATAAATTCCACTACCTCAAACGGCCTAATTACTGCAATCTCAGCTATAAACCTCCTCTCCCCATCTTTAAAACACACAGGACACCGTCTCAGCTCATGCAATTCCTCCTCCATATTTGGCCAGCATACGAATTGGAAATTTTCAGGCAGCATTTGTTGTACTGGGCAGCGAGTAGCTAGATGGCAGAGATTGAAGGCTTCCTCTCTTACTGATGCTGGAATCCATATCTTCTCTCTGTTTCCAAATCTCAAAAACACGCAATTGTTCGTGATCACCACATTTTCTTCCCCTGATTTCTGGGCTTGTTTTTTTAACTCAGGCGTAACACGGTCCTGTTTCTGGGCGGCTGTGATTTTAGATAGGATTTTCAAGAAAATTTCGAAATTAAACAATTTTTATATTTAAGCCTTCCTGTGGCTAAATCCATGATCCATAAGTTAATATCTACCAAATTTTCAAAAATTTCAGGGGCTTGTTCGTCCGTCTGAGTCACATATTCCCGAAATCCTATCTCGGTTCCTGTGGGACTAGCAACTCTCGTGCTAGCCTCACGCCTTTGGGCGCCATGTTCGCCTTAGACTTGGCCCTAGTCTCAAGGGAAATCTCTGGAGATAAACTCCACAACTCAGGGTCGTTACGGTACTGAGATGGGCTCGAGGACCGTCCTTGGGATATTCAACTGCAAGAAACTTGTGCTTTAGGCTCAAGAGAGGTTTCTGTGATGTACAATTACATGGCATATTTGTGTCAAACAAATTGCAGATCATCATCGTCGGGGTTAAATCTACTTCAATTAATTTCTATTCTACAGACTGTTTAGGAGTTTTTAATAAAATGTTCTCAGCTCCTGAGCTCTCGGTTGTGTCTTTTCCTTTGTTTCAAAGCTTTCTTTTTTAATAATTTAAAGTTTAATACTACCTGATCATAAAATTCAGACGTAAAATATACAATTTGGCCCGGAATAGCTGAGGGGGCGACATACGTCCTTTCAAGCGCCTCATCTGGAGGCGGCGTTACTGCCTACGTCTCAAAGTTCGTGACCGTGCCTACTCAGTCATTCCTGTCGCAGTTTGTGCGTTTAAATTATTATTTATATTTACAAGGTGTTGTAATGAATCATCTGGGTTTCCATCGGCCTGCGATGTGTGGCCCCTCCGACTCTCTCTCTGTCTGTATGTTGGGAAAACTCATTAAAACACTGTTCTAAAAAACACTACTGAACAAAGCTTGGCAAAAATCAGTTCACAGGGGTTTTTACGTATAAAAAATTACAAATCAACAGTATAAATTTCACGGAAAAATATTACATATAGAGAGACAACCTTACATAACCAGAGTCGGAGTGCCACTGCCGATAATACCGTATCAACCTACGGTACTATTGTTATTCGATATGTCGATGAGCTATCGATAAACTGCCCTTCCCTAGTCAATACACATAGTTGTCGTTCGTTACTAGAGTGATAAAAAATCCTCCCTAATTTGAAGAGGCTCATAACAGCATCCTCAGAAACTTAACGTATGGGCTGGAATTATAGCAAATAAGGAAATTGGTCCATTTTTTATTAATGAAACTTAGTCTCATCGGACCCTTATACTTGTAACAGTTGGAAGAAACTATTTTATCTACAACTGCAGTAACTATTGAAGATGGCGATATTGACATTAACATAGTTTTTCAAGAGGACGAAGCCCCTCCTCCCCACTTTTATTTACCGGTCAGAGAGTATCTTCATAATGATTTTCAATATTTTCATGGGCGGTGAATTGGAAATCGTGAAACTAGCACGGTCGCCGGACCTTGCTCCACTTATTTCTTTCTTTGGGGTGCCTTAAAAGAGCGACTATTTCTTGCGAAACAATAATTTAAAAGAACTATAACAAAAACTTACTGTTGTTTGCCTTAAAAGCCTGAATGCTTCAAAACGTTAGAAGGAAATTTGAAAGTATACTTTATTATTGCCGAGAAGTTAACGGTGGTCATTTTCAACATCTTACCTTTTAAAAACGGGTCCAGATAGAGACCTCCGGTTTTCTTAAAAATATTCGCCTTCTAGAGGTCTCCAAAATAATTCGATGTATGGTTGCATTTAAAATGTATAAATTCATCCTCCCCTCGCTACCTCCAGGAGGGGCGAAAAAAGGTTAAACAGACAAAAAAGCTGATTTTGTGATACCCCCCCCTAAATACCCACTGCATTGTGCTTATATTTTCCAGTGGCGTAGTTACGAACGGGCCAATTACGAATTGGAATTGTCGACCAAAATCCGGTATACTTATGTAAAACTAAAAAATAAACATTTTCTTTAGAACACTTTTTCATATTTAAGCAATTAAGCCCTTTTTCTGCGATTTCTATCAACAAATGTCAATTATGACTAGTCACAACACAAGTCTTAACTATTCCCGAATAAGCCATTTTTCATACTTTCGGCCGGTTACCAAAAGCTCAATTAAAGTTTAGAATGTTTAACAGAATGTCAAATTTTACAGCGAGTTCCTAAATTTCTATGAGCAGCTTGTCAAATCAGAAAGAAAATTCTATTAAATAGTATAAACAGCAATTAAGTTTTGTGCAACCTGCTGGTATCAAAAGTTATTAGCATTGCTAAATTTTGACAGAGCGGCCTAATATTAAAAATGTCGGTAAATTTCCTTTACCCGGAGCTTCACTCGTCATGAAGCTTTCCTTTTATTAGGAATAATGAAGTATGACGCAGTTTATTTCAGTACACAGTAATTTAGTATAATAAATATATAATGTGTTTTCATTCCGGGTGTACATTCGTTCACTACTGTCGTTCTGAAAAAAACAGTTTTGCTGACGTTTCGCTAAAATCACGTTTGGCGAATAGAGACTCTATTCTCTAGATTCTGCCAAAACTGTTCTTTTCAGAACGACAGTAGTAAACGAATATACACCCGGAATGAAAACACATTGTATTTTTCCATCCGTGGAGGACTATATATATATATATATATATATATATATATATATATATATATATATATATATATATATATATATATATATATATATATATATATATATATATATATATATATATATATATATATATATATATATATATATATATATATATATATATATATACTGTCTTTTTATTTTTATTCGGCGTCATTTAGTTTCATCAAACTGGATTCCTGCCAATTTCTACTTATACCACACTTGATTTCTGGGCATAATTTAAAAAAATTCAATAAGTAGTTTTTACGTTAACACACACCGCCATTTTATTACGTCATGTTGAATTCCTATCACATTTAATCTGCAAAATTAAAAGTCAATTGAATAAGATTATTTTTACGTTGATTTTAAATAGTTATTTGGCTGCCAATTTGTTCTGCTGTCTTGACTTCGTACCACAATTTTACCATTTTATCTCTGTAGCCCACTTAATGCTAGCACAAAATTTGAAATTAATCTAATTAGTGTTTTCAGGCTGTTCTTTAAATATTTTATTAGGTATTACTTTGTTTTGCTATCTTATATTCATACCAAAATGTTACCAGTTCATTCCTAAATACCACTTGATTTTTGTGCAAAGTTTGAGGTAAATTAGATAATAATTAGTTTTTTCAGTAATAATTTTTTTAACGTTTCACTAAGCTACCATTTTATTACGACATATTGGATTCTTACCAAAATATTCCCAGGTCATTCTCATATGACCCTTAATTTTTGACCAAAATGTGAAGTCAATGTTATAAGCAGTTTTTAAGCTATGCCGTGAACTGATTGTTTGTCTGTTAGATAAACCGATGGAATTGATAAAACATATTTTTTGGCATCTAGGGACGCTTAAACGTCAAGATATGTAAAACCTGAGAAGGTGATTTTTTCGCGATTACAATTATTATATATATATATATATATATATATATATATATATATATATATATATATATATATATATATATATATATATATATATAGCAATTTTATTCCGCCATCTTGAATTAGTACTTCAGTTTTACTAGTTCATTTGACTAGCACAATAATACCACAATTATTTGTGGCACACAATTTGAAATCAGTCAATGAAGTAGTTTTTCAGGTTGGATTTTTAAATATTTTACTAAGCTGCCTTTTTGTTCCGCCATCTTAGATTCGTACAAAAATTTTTCCAGTTGATTACTACATAATACTATACTAAAAGCAGTTCATTAAGTAGTTTTATCCAGCTGAATTTTTAAATATTTTATTAAGCTGCCATTTTGGATTCCTACCAAAATTTTAGCTGTTGATTCCTGCCTTAAACTTGATTTTTGTGCAAAATTTAAGATAAATCGGATAATCTGTTTCTTTTAGTAATATTTTTTTTAATGTTTCACTAGGCCGACATGTTGCTCAGGGATATTGGGTTTTTACCAAAATATTACCAGGTCATCCCGAGCTTTAATTTTTGACTAAAATTTGAAGTCAATCTGATGAGCAGTTTTTAAGCTATGCCGCGAACTGACACACAGACAGACAAACCGACAGACGGACCGACGGACTTGATAAAACATATTTTTTGGCATCTAGGGAAGCTAAAACACGAAGATATGTAAAACCTGAGAGGGTGATTTTTTTTCAGACTACAAAAATTTTATTTAGACGCCATTTTGTTTCGGCATCTTGAATTAGTACCACACTTTTACTAGTTCATCTCTACTACAATGAGTTATGGCACACAATTTGAAATCAGTTCTCTAAGTAGTTTTTTAGTCTAAATTTTTAAATGTTTTATTAAGCCGCCGTTTTGTTCCGCCATCTTGGAATCGTACCAAATTTGTATCAATTGATTCCTACATAATATTTGATTTTTGTGCAAAATTTGAAATAAATTGGATGAGCACTCTTTTAGTAAAATGTATTTTAACATTTCATTAAGCCGCCATTTTGTTTTGCCATATTGGATTTTTACCAAAATGTTACACACTGTATGTGTGTCAAAGTCTTCAACAAGCTGCCTAATTGTGACAAAGTAATAAATAATTACAAATATTTTAAGGTGAAGGTTAAAAAGTGTCTCATGGATTTATAACCATATTGTTTAAAAAACTATTTAGATATGTAGTATAGTTTAAAAATTTTGTGATGTCATTTCATTTCTTTTTACATTTACCGTAGATTGTTTTAAATTAAAAAATTTTTTTTCTATTGGCCAGAAAAGTCGTAAAATATATTTTATTGAAAAATACATCAATGCTATTTTGGGAATCTTCTGAAGATTAACATATTCTTTTTTGATATTTTATCTTTTATAGGGATTTTGAAGTTATACAATTA
The DNA here is from genome assembly GCA_030620095.1 of Kuschelorhynchus macadamiae. Lineage (NCBI taxonomy): Eukaryota > Metazoa > Arthropoda > Insecta > Coleoptera > Curculionidae > Kuschelorhynchus > Kuschelorhynchus macadamiae. The sequence continues at coordinate 599,478 of JAUTXW010000536.1, read as the reverse complement.
AAAGAGATGTATGTCAAGTTAGAAAAAAGTACCGATACTGTAGATTGGGTGTGTGACAGTTCAGTGGTGTATTTAAGGGGGAGGTTTGAGGGACAAGTAAAGACTTTTTTTGGTTGTTGAAATTTCATCGTCTCAAAGCTCCCCCCCCCCCCCCCCCCCCCCCCGAAGCCAATTCTATATAGCTACTTTAACAGCTATCTAAGGATAAATATTTTTTCCCAAGAGCCCCATGAAACTTAGCTACGCCACTGAAATTTTCCCAAATTTACAAAATATTTCGTATTTCTTGTATGTTTGTCTGATTCTTTTTTATTTTTGTTTATAAATTGTAAATAGAAATTTGCACTACAGATTTCCCTATATTCTGAAATAAGGCTTATGCTGTATTTTTTTTTGTTTTTCGATATGACATGTTATTTACTTTAGTTAATAGGAAAGAGGAAGCCGGATTTACAAACTTTCCTAAGTTTCATACAATGTCCGCATTTTTTTATCGTTTCAACTGTATACCTACGTATTTAAATCGTCTTGTCTTAAATATTCTTGAATTAAATATTGCTAGGTGCCTTTTACACATTCTTGTTTAGTAGTGTACTGGGATAGAAATGGTTTCGTAACAACTTCGTGAATATAAACGTGAATTTTAACATAGCTGCGAATAAGAAATACATAAAGTGTGCACGTGTTTCCTAAACAAGGATCGTAATTATCTTCATAGAACGAATGGCACTGACCCTGCAGACAATAATTGGCTAAATAATAAAAATAATACGATGCAGATTATTGTTGACAATCTTGAATAAAATAGGGAAGTAGGTACTTAATATCAGGTACATGGTTTTTTTACTTCCCTCGTAAAAGGGAAGTATTGTAATCGTGAAAAAACCACTCTCTGAGATTTTTCAGATTTTCACGTTTCAGGGTCCCTAGATGACGAAAAACATATTTTCTCAATACCGTCTGTCTGTCTGTATGTCTGTGTGTTCGCGGCGTAGCTAAAAAACTACTTACCCGATTGACTTCAAATTTGGGTCATATGGGGATGACCTGGTAACATTTTGGTAAAAATACAATATGGCGAAACAAAATGGCGGCTTAGTGAAATGTTAAAAAAAATATTATTAAAAAACTACTCATCCGATTTATCTCAAATTTTACAAAAACATCAAGTATTATGTTGGAATCAACTGATAATATTTTGGTACGAATCCAAGATGGCGGAATAAAATATTTAAAAATTCAGCCTGAACAAACTGTTTAATAGTTTGATTTCAAATTGTATGGCATAACTAATTGTTGTACAGGGATCAACTAGTAAAATAGTGGCACTAATTCAAGATGACCGAACAAAATGGCGGCCAAATAAAATGTTTGTAATCGTTAAAAAGTCGCCCTCTCACTTTTACACATCTTTACGTTTTAGCGTCGCTAGATGCCAAAAAATATATTTTATCAACTCCGTCGGCCCGTCTGTCGGTTTTTATGTCTGTCTGTTTCTCAGTTCGCGGCATAGCTTAAAGACTACTTACCCCATTGAGTTCTAATTTCGGTCAAAAATTAATCAAAAATTAATTTTTATCAAAATTAATATTTTGATAAAAATCCAATACGGAAAAACAAACTGTTAAAAAAATTATTACTAAAAAACTACTTATTCAATTTTCCTCAAATTTTGCACAAAAATCAAGTATTTTGTAGGAATCAACTGGTAAAATTTTGATACGAATCCAAATTAGGCCGCCATTTTGTTTCGCCGTATTGTATTTTTACCAAAATGTCACTAAGTCATCCTCTTTAATTTTTTAAGTAAGTAGTTTTTTAGCTAGACGGAATCGAGAAAACATGTTTTTCGGCATCTAGGAACGCTGAAACGTAAAGATTTGAAAAAATCTCGGAGAGTAATTTTTTCACGATTACAATACTTCTCTTTTACGAGGGAAGTAAAAATTTGTAAATAGACTTGTATCTGGAACTCTCCTTGTAACGGAGTCCACCACACACAGATAACCCAGTTTTTATATACATATGTAGGTATTTGGTAAAAACTTTACATTCATTATATAAATTTTCATATGCGTCACTTTTCTTGGTAGAGTGAAAAATATCATTACGAGGAAAGTTCTGTTACAAGGACCTTACCTATTTTTGTATCCAGCTAAGTACCCAGAGTTTACCATATAATAGAACTATCGTATTATTACAATTTATACAATATCTATAAAGTTATTGCCAAATAAATATATGTAAATATATATATATATATATATATATATATAAATTGTGTTATATGTGTATATTCATTTTGTATATATTTTTTACTTTTTTTTCTACTATTATTTTTATATTGTGTTTGTCTAGCCGAAAGTCACTATTCTCTTGAATAGTTATATTGCGCATGCGCAAATAAGAATTTGTTTTGAGATCTAATCTATACCATTTTATTTATATTATATTATTTCATATAATTTTGCTTTTATTTGTTGTTATTTTATTTTAAATTTAATATTTTTATTTTTTGTAAATTTATTTACATAATCTGAAAAAAAATCCATTATCCAATATAATATTTCCTTTCATATAAAGAAGGTCTTTATTATAGAATCTGGAATTTTTTATTATTACCCGCTTTTTAAACATTTAATTAGGCCGCCATTTTGACATATAAAATTGACAAAATTTAACCAGTTCATCACTCTTTCAATTTTTATGCAAAATTTCAATTGGACTAGTAGTATTTTGATACTGATTTTTTAAATATTCAAGTAGGTCACCATTTTGTTTTCCCATAATTTGATTTTTGTGCAAACATTGAGGTAAATTAGATTAGTTTTTTAGTAATGATAATATTGGAGACAGTCCGACGGAATTGAGAAAATATCTTTTTCGGCATCTAGGGACCTTGAAACGAGAAGATGTGAAATAAAGTAAACACAAATAGCTTTATATTTCTATTCGGAATAATATTTCACCTACTTCAAAATGCCAGTGTATTTTCTACTATGATTAAATCTTATCGAAAGTGAGGTATAAAAATTCCTATAAGTAACTGGGCAAATAGTGTTTCACACGTACACCGTGTTCCACAAAAAAGTACCCACCATAATATCTGTCAAGCCAGCTCCTTGTAGCTAGCAATAAGGAACCAGCAACAAAATTTTACAGCGGACCAGAAGGATAATATATATCTGGAAATCCGTAAGAGATACGAAAAAAAGTTTCACACAAAAGTTTCTGTAAATTTGAGGTTCTTTTAAAATATAATGTTTCCATGTGTACAGGGTGTCCCAATTTTGCTGGGACATCAACTATAAATTTTTAATTGGGACACCCTGTATTTTTGTCCATTATTTGATTTCTTGTCAAAAATAAACAAGAGTTACCAATTTAAACTATAGTCGATTTCTGCGTACTTTCCGAGATATTTAAGGTTATGTGTGATTTTTTGAAAACTGAAACTATTTTTCAAATCACTATAAAAAAATAGCAAACATCTAAAGTTGGGCGTTTGGGTGGTAATTTTTAGTTTATAAAGCATCAGTGCATATACGGAATACAAAATTCTTGTCCAATCGAATCAATCCTGCACCTTTTTAAAGTGAAAAAAGTCGATTTGTTTAAACAGAACACTCACTATATTTTTTATTTATGCAAATGATCCTAAAAATACCTATTTTTTCAAATATGTGTATGTTCTATAACTAAATTCGATGGTTTGAGAGAAAATCGCAATTTAACAGAAAATCTCAATTATTTCTTGAATATTGTGATGTTGCATACTCAAAAAAAACTATAGGAGGCCATGGAATGGATGATATAACTATTTGTTTTAAATTTGACAGTTTTTCAATTTTTTTGGGTTTTTAGTGGTTGTTTTTATTGAAATCATTTAAATTTGAAATAATTATAGTTTAAAAACGTTTCCTTGTATCGGTATTTACTTGTACTGTTTTAAAAAATGGCTTAATATTCAAGTCAAGAGCGACTACATTTGTATAACTGTTACATTGAAAATAATAAAAGTCGAGCACATGCATTAAGATAATATCGCCGAATATTTCCCATGGCAAGGATACCAAACAAGAAAATTTTTGACAAAATTTGCAGTTATTTTAAAATCTAGAAAAAGGGAAAAAGCCCGTTCAGTCCGAGGGGGTACTCACTGAGGATATTTTATGTCCCAGGGAAAGGAGATTTGGGGCAGATCCGAGGAGATACGGAGGATATCCGAGGAGATTCGGAGGATATCCGAGGAGATTCAGAGGATATCCGAGCAGATACGGGGATATTCAGAGGATATTTAAGGAGTTACGGGCAGATTCAGAGGATATCTAGAGAGATTTCAGGGATATCGAGGGAGATGCAGAGGAAATCTAAGGAGATCCCGCAAGGAAATCTATCGAAAAATGCATAATTACAGGGTGGCTTAAGCTTTTTGTCTAACCAGGTATCTAAAAAATAATTTTCAAGTTTTAGATAATTCTAATGTCTCGGATATTCCATGTTAAAAAAGTTAAAGTTTTATATTTAAGGATAGAAAAATCTAATTTTTCTATTCTTAACTAACTCTGTATAATCAACTTAACATTTCAGGCCGCTAAATTGATTTTTTATGCATCAATTTACCAAGAATAAAATTTAAGAAATCAACAAAATATTTTTATTGTTACTATATACTCAAAATATCTGTACTATTTAAAATCTAAACCTTTTTCAATATTAATGTTACAGCATTTTTAATTATTGAACCAACTAACTTATACTTACAGCAAAAAAAATGGTTATCTGGAAGTACAAGTGGTAAAAGAGCTTTTAATAAAAAATAACTGCAACCTCAGGGATGGTGGAGGGTTGACGTAGAAGCTTGAAAAATGATGAAAAATGGTATTTTTGCAATTTCCAGCAAAAATTGTCCTATATAAATATCCTATAGAAAAGTTATAAATCATGCAAAAATTTACAACTTTTGCAGAAATCATTTTTAAACCTGCCTTTTCAAATTTCCATGAAAAATGCAAAAGTTCGTTCAATTTTTTTTTTCGTTTTTACTTCCCTCTTAAAAAGTATTGTAATCGTAAAAAAATCAACCTTCAAGATTTTTTCAGATCTTCCTAGATGACGAAAGACATGTTTTCTCGATTCCGTCGGTCTGTCTGTCGGTTCGCGGCATGACTAAAAAACTACTTACCCCATTGGCTTCAAATTTTGGTCAAAAATTAAGGGTTATATGGGGATGACCTGGCAAAACAAAATGGCGGCCTAGTGAAATGTTAAATAAAAATTATTACTAAGAAAGTGTTGATCCAATTTATCTCAAACCTACTTATTGCATTCATTTTAAATTATCCCCAGAATCAAGTATGGCATAGGTAGAAACTGGTGAAATATTGGTAGGGACAAAATGGCGTTCAATAAAAATGTTTGAAAAGACGGTATATATGTGTCATTGAATAACTATTTACTGAACTAAATTGGTTCATACTTCATTGTTCCTAATAAAAGAAAATATTTATGCGGGAAGTTCCGGGTAAAGGAAATTTACCGATTTTTTATTTCTTATTTCCACAAAAATAATTTAATTTTACCGGAACTAGGTAAAAGTATACCTTTTTATATCTTAAAAAACCACAGACTTTTTTACATCAAAAAAATAAAGAAGTTTCCAAGATATTAATATTTTCCGGTCCAAATTTTTTTTTCTTCAAAATAAAATCCTACGGTAAAAGATCATTGTTAGAGTTCAGCGGGTGGTTTTTTTGATTTAGACATATGCTTTTAGGAAAAATAAAACAAAAATAGTCACAATTTAAAAACATGTTAAAAAATGGCAAAAAAACAAAAAATGAATCTTGCAACAACTAATTTTTCCGCAATTGATTGATAATTTGCTTAAATTGACAAAAACATCCTCGATAGCTTTGCACAAGTTGTCGCACAATCGCCTTTTCTGTGTACTTTTCCTCAGATCCTTTCGAAAATTATTCGGCTTAAATGTTTATAGCAATACTGTACAAAATTAAAGCTTCTGGTCAAACAATATGTTGCATTTCTTTTGTATTTTTTTCTATATAATTGAATAGTGTAACAGTTTTCGAAGATTTTTTTTATTTGTACAAATTATTAATGGTTTTTTACCGTGGAATAAGACCGGGAAAAACGAATGTTTTTCTAGATTTTTGTATCTAACAAAAATTGTGGCTATTTAAGACAAAAAGATGGATATTCACCAAGTTCCGTTAAAATTAAACTATTTTAAACCATTTTTTAAACAAGTTGAAGATGGTTGCATTATCTACAACTTTTGTGTAGAATATTTTCTTATAGGACGTCAATTTTCGCCGGTTACAATTATTTTTTTTACGTTTATTAAAAGCCACTTTACAATTTGGACTTATAAAAGTTTAGGTAACAGCTTTTTTTTTTTTTAGCTTATTCCGATCGGTCTATATATTAAGCCGAAAAGTATTGTAATTTGTTTTTGAACTTATTATTCTTAAAATATCAAAAATTAATCTTTAAGCGGATTTGACTGGCGAAAAAGTGCCCACTAAGAGTATTTCTATTTATTTCATGTTCTCTTGGCGACAAAATACAGAAGGGCACTTAGTTTGCAGTTTTTGACTAGTCGAATTCGCCAAGATTCAGAAATTAAACTGAAATAGTACATTTAATTGGCGCTCTAATAGTTGGTGGTAAAAAAAATATATTTTGCGTTTATTTTATTTTGAACATTTTACCACTATTTTTAAAACACTCTGTATAAGACATTCACGATTAGACACTATAATATTGTAGTGTCATCGGGTTTATGTATGTATACCAAATCTCAGTCAATTCCAATAACAAGAACTGCCCCAAAAGATACTTGCAATGATTTGGCCCAAACATGCATACATTCTAACATACAAGTGAAGTTAAATAAAAGCTTTTAAAAAGTTATAATTACCTTAAGTTTAATATAATGTATTTTCTTACCTTGTGAGCACGGTTGATACAAGTATGATGTGAGAATATCAAAGGAGAGCCAGGCCAAGAGAACCAGGGAGATCCGAGGTGATCCTGGGCAATCCAAGGATATTTGGGGAGATTCGGGGAGATCCAAGGAAATTCGGGGTGATCCGGGGCAATTCGAGGAGATTTCGGGGAGATCCAAGGAAGTTCGGGGAGATCCGAGGAGATTTCGGGGAGATCCGAGGAAATTCGGGGAGATCTGAGGAGATTTCGAGAAGATCCGAGGAGATTTCGAGGAGATCCGAGGAGATTTCGAGGAGATCCAAGGATATTCGCGGAGAGCCGAGGCAATCCCTGGAGATTTGGGGGAGATTTTCTAGAGAGGCAATCTTTCGTCCCAAATAAATTGCAGTTGAGTACCCCCTCGGTTCAGTCGTCTCTGAAAAATTTCAAATGCAGGTTTTATTATATTTCATTGGATATCTTACCATAACAAAAAAAAACTCACTACTATTCTGAGGCAAATAAACATTTGTAAAGCAAATTAAAAGGCAAGGACATCAAAGTGTTAAAGTGTGGTGTGGTATTACAAATGACCACATAATATGATCTGTGTTTTTTTTTGTCCACTGTTTGAATAGACAAACACTTTTAAACCTTTTAAGAAATTAAATTATGGAAAAACTCAATGATCTTAAGCACCATATTCGTGTGGATTTGGTATATCAACAAGATAATGCTCCATACCACAGTGGAGAAGAATAAGAGATCTTTAAACGAGCAATTTATTTAAATACATATAATAACGGTGAGATTTCATGGCCGCCGCAAAGTCCCGATTTGATACCCTGAGATTATTTTTTATGGGGCACACTTAAAGATAGAGTGTATAAAAATCGAAACAATTATTCTTCATGAATTTTTTTCAATGAATTAAAACAAAAAATTCGTGAAGAAATTATTAGTCTTAATAATAGTGACGCCGTACGAAACGCTGTGGCAAACATTCAAGTGCGATATACACTGTGTATAGCAGAAAACGGACAGTATGTGGAAAATCAATTACATAGTCATTTGTTTCAAATTTTTCCTGTTTTTCTATTTCTATGTAATCTGTTGTTTATGTTGATACCTATGTTACTCAAGAAGTTTGTTGTAATATTAATTTTCAATAATGGTTTTAAATTTAAAATTTAGCAATAAATAAATAGGGAATAAAATTAGGACTGTAGTGACGCAAATAGAAATAGTATCCATTCCATGGCCACCTATAGTTTTTTTTTTGAGTATGCAGCATCACAATATTTAAGACATAATTGAGATTAAATTACAATTTTCTCTGTAACGATCGAATTTAGGTATAGAACATATAAATATGAAAAAGTAGGTATTTTTATGATCATTTGCATAAATAAAAAACATAGTGGGTATTCTACTTAAAAAAAATCAACTTTTTTCATTTTGAAAAGGTGCAAGATTGATTTCGTAGTATGTCCACCCTGTATAGGTGTGGGCAAAAAATTTGTATTCCCTATATGCATTGATGCTTTATAAACTGAAAATTACCACCCAAACGTCGAATTTTATATTTTAGCTATTTTTTATAGTGATTTGAAAAATAGCTCCAGTTTTCAAAAAATTACACATAACCTTAATTATCTCGGAAACTACGCAGAAATCGACTATAGTTTAAATCAGTAACTTTATTTTTGAAATGGAATCAAGTAAATCCAAAAATACAGGGTGTCCCATTTAAACATTTTTAGTTGATGTCGTCCAAGCAAAATTGGGACACCCTGTATACATGGAAGCATTATATTTTAAAAGAACCTCAAATTTAAAGAAACATTTGTATGAAAATTTTTTTCGTATCTATTACGGATTTTCAGATACTATAGTGGGCACTTGTATGTGGAACACGGTGTACAAAAAGTAAAACAGTCTTATAATCAAATAATATATAACAAAATAGAACAGTTAATTGTTAATATAGATGATAATAATAGCGATATTGATAGTGATTTCAATAGTGAGAATGAGTAAACTGTAATAAATAAAGCTAGTTATATACTACCTAGTAATACGGTAATACTATATTTTGGTTTCATTTCAAACACATATCATTATAACAGGTAATTAGTTAAATACGGAATCAGGACCTGTTTCAACAACCTTCCAAATTTACGGTACTTAATCACAAATTATATTTTATACTAATAAGAGTCAGGTGGTCACTTTCTTATATATCTGAATGTACTATGCTAGTGGCGTATATAAGGGGGGTTTGGGGGGTTATCACCTCCCAGAGCCACTTCTATTTAAGTTGAAATGATAGAAATAGTATAAAGTAGGAATTTTTTTTGAAGGTTTGACGGTTAACCCCCCCCAAAACCCGTTTTTCCAACAGTTTAAATAGATTAGTGACCTTTTTTTTTGGTTGTTCAGATTATGTACACTCAATTAGGTAGAAAATAAAAGTTGAAGACCTTTTTTATCGTCTCGACCCCCCCCCCCCCCAGAAGCAATGTCTACATAAGCCACTGAAACTCTACTTACCTATTAGGACAGTTACTTATTTCTTGGTTGTCCTATATCGGTTTTATGTGACACCCGTGTTTTTATTTCTGTAAATTGTTTGTATTTTAAAACAATTCTTTTTATATAGCCAGTTGAATTTGGATTTATTAAAATCAATTCTATACAGATAACCGTTCTGTGATGTCACTCGTAGTGGTTGTAATTATTTTAAAGATTAAACGTAGCAAACAAAAAAAAATGTAAACAGACTATCTTTAGGGTACAGTGGATTTATGAAATAAAATAAAGATGCAAAATGAGTCTATTGACTAGCTCTTTTTGAAAGGTTATAAGTCGTTCGTGGCATCAGATATTAATTAGAACTACCCGAGAGATAAACGGAACAAGTCTTGGCAAGGCTACTTAAAAGTTAAAAAATAAAATACAAGATTTAAATATAAGATTAAAGCAGCAGCGTAACAAGATCAAGACTAAGGGAAGAAGGCAGGTCCATTTGAATTTTTCTAAAAAAAAAATATGTCATTCTGAGCAATTTCTGGGGCGACATATAAAAATACCGCTTTTAGTAAAAACAAACGACTAAAATAAGAACAGGGCAAAAAAAAAAACAGGACATCACGCTTTGGCAAAATTATATAAATAGACTATTATAAAAAAGCTCTCCAACAGACTGTGTGTATAAATATCCTTTCGATGTTAAACACAATTTCTCTTAATGAATTATAAATACAAACTTTAGTTTTATCATCGGACTAAAGAAAATTGTTCAACATTTGATTAATAACTATGAATTGGTACGTAATTTAAAAAGTGCATATAGTTTAATGCATTTTGATACTCATTTGGTTAATGAGTTTTTAGTAGACATAATCTATACATACAGATCAAAGCGAACTGATTAACTGACTGATCACTATATCTCCGAAACCCTTATAGACAAAGCTTTCAAATATCGTAAGGTCCTTCTTTTTGTGAGGTGCGGAAGAAGAAACGATTTTTTTATAACTCGCCTCTAAGGGCCTAAGGCGGTGAAATATATTTTTACTATTTTTACAAGATCTCTTTAACTAAATAAGAATTTAAAACAATTCTTTCGTCAGGGGCTTTCAAAAAAATTATCTAAAAATCAGTATATAGATTTTTCGAAATTCAACCCTTAATAAAGGAGAGAAATGTATTTTTATTTGAGGTATGAGATTTTAAGATGATTCTTTCACCAATGGCTTTCAAAAATAATTACCTAAAAAACAAATTCTGGATTTATTTTTAAGAGAATTGGTTTGTAAAACGACTTCCAAAAATAATTGCCCCTCCCCTTGGCTAGGCGAAATTTGTTCTTTATTTCTCAGTTTCTCTTCAACTAAATAAGATTTTAGACGATTCTTTCGTTAATGGCTTAAAAATAATTATCCCGCAATCAATATTTAAAATTTTCGAAATTCCATCCTTAAGGAATGTTATATGAAATAATATGTTTTACGTTTTTTTTGCAGAAAATTAACTAAACGAGATTTTAGTGCCATTCTTTTAACAACGGCTTTCAAACATATATATTTCTCGATTTTTCGGAATTTCACCCTTAAAGGCATCTAATCTGTTTTTACTTTCTTAACAACATCTCTTCAACATAATTGTTCATATAATACATAAACTAATACTGCCTTGAGGCCGCCTCTATTTTTGGACGCCATTACGAGCCGCTTACTTCTTAACTTACTTAATGCGTCAACACGGCCAAGAGAACCCTGAAAGGGTTTTTCACAAATTTGTATTTTATTTTGTTCATAACCTTTTCCTGGTGAACTTCATCAATCATCCTTTATAAATGTTTTCGATTGGAAAATCTAGCCTACATTCTTGTCTTTTGAGAATTGCATCGAACTTTTCCATCCATTAAAAGCCTGGTATTAATTTATTAATTTGTTGAATTGTACAACAAAGAATTAGATTTTTCTCAAAAATGATTATATTTTTTCAAAATATATGTAAAGCATCTTTTTTAAGACGAATGATCAAAGTAGTCAAAAAATAAGTTTTCAATAATTACCGAAAACTCTGGAAAATCGTGTTATCTGAAAACTGCATGAGTTTTTTTCTTTATTGTCTCAAAGTTTAGTGTTTCAGACAATCAAGAAAATAAAGGAATTTTGTTTTTTACAAGCAACACGATTTTGTTTAGAATCTTCTTGGTTTATTTTTATGTGCGAATGATATTTGGAAGAGAATTCGTATTTCATTTATGGGGCGGAAAATTTGGAGGGCGGCAATTTTCAAAATTAAGGCAAGCGAGAAAAAAATAACTTCTTAAGAGCTACTCGAGATATATTTAAAATTACAATTAAAATATGAGCGGATGGGGCTATAAAAATAGAAAAAATATGACTCACTCTAGCACTTCAGGTCATTCCCAACGTTTTCCCATATTATCCCAAATAGTTTTATATTGTTTTGGCAGTCCGTCCATTCTTACAAAGATCACACCGTGCCTGTTCCTCTCTTTGGAAAGTATATTGCTTTGGGTATATTAACTGTCTGAAATATACTGTTATACACTGATCAATAGAGCACTCAGCAAACTTGGACTCATCAAAAAATAAAACTCTGGTCCATTCACCTTCCATCCACTTTATATGTTCTCGGTCTAACTGAAGCTTTTTTCCACTGTATCCAATGGGTAATACCGATCTGGCAACTGTTTGGTGGGGAGTTGATTAAGAAGTCTTAATTCTGCTTATAGAATCTCGATGGGCATTCGATATCCCAAAGAAAAGCGGTTTCTGCTGAATTGTTAACCCTTGGACACCTGGTACGCATATCGTGTATACTTCATCCGTTAAGCAAGATGTAATTATTTCATGCCCTCTTTAATTGAGTTTTTGATAAACTTTAAGCGTATGATGAATTAATTAGCAGATAATATTTCAAAAGAACTGTGTAACTGCATAAATACTTGATAGGTCAAGGTGAATAATACCGTTAGAGGATCTTCACACTTAAAACTTTGAGTTTGCCACCCCAGAGAGAAAATACCTAAGTTAAATGCAGAACTGATTTTGAAATATAAATAAATAATTCCAAATGAAAACAAAACTTGGCATTAGTAATCAGAAAGAACATATGAAAGTATGATATATAGGGCATGCCATTAAAAAAATGAAACCTTTTGACCCCCAGCCGTTGCTTCAGCTTTTACTGAGGTCAATATATGAATTTCCATAATTATGGAGCAAAGCATCGTAAATCTTTCTTTATAAAACTCGTTTGATTAAAATATTTTGGTAATACGTTATAAAATGATATGTACTTGATACAACACAGTATTTTTTAGAACGAGAATTTTTACTTCCTGTAAAAGGGATGTATTTTGTAATGTAATGGATATAATGAGCTTCACACATTTCAATATTTTGCACGGTTTTACACTTACAATTAAAAACGTGAAAAATCGGTTCCGATTTTTCTTCTACACAATGGTCTTAGGAAATTGAGAAATTCATAAAATAAAAGAATATATATAAATAATTTGGGCACAATTTACCAACTCTGAGGTACAAATTTAGACACACTATCTTTGTTCTAACTTTGATTGATATCGCTACACCAACAAAGATAGAAAGGTTTTCTTGATATCTGCATAAACGACAAACTATTATATCAAAGTAAAATTTCATTAAAATAAATAGTGCCGAAAAGGTACATCAATAGGTATGCCTTTGGGACCCTGCATTTTCGTCAAGAGGTACCTCAGGATTTTTTTTATATGAAACAATGGCGTTATTTTAACTTACTCTACACACTTTCAAGCGTTGGCTATATACTTACCTCACCCTAAAGAGGGTAAGTATTTTAAACGCAAAAATTTTAGAAAAATATAAAATGTGTGTGTGTGTGTGTGTGTTTGTGAGTGTAAACAACATTTGCGCTTACGATAACTTAGATTTTTTCATGTGCGTAGATCTTCGATATTTTGTGTATGAAAATGTAAAAAAAATCATATTTTGACATGAATAATTGAGGTAATTCTTTTGACAAAAAAATTGTGGCAGCCATTGCCATAGATACTTGATTTTTGTTTCGATTATATACAGTTTTAAAACAATAAACTATTAAAATATTTCGAACAACGATTAAACAATGTTTTTTTTGTGTTACATTATACAAGGTAGCTTTAAAGGAATGAAACTGCCTCGTAAAAATAAAAAAATCTTTCAAAAGTTTTTTCAAAAAATGGTGAGAGCTTTTATATAAAAACAGTTTTTTCTCTATAGATTTTAGTCCTAGGGGATTTCATTACCTCTTTCTACGGTGGCAAATTTAAAGTGGGGGTTTGGGGGGTTAAATCCCTCCCAGAGTCACTTTTACTTAAACTGAAATGAAATTAGTATAGAGTAAAGACTTAAGTCGTCCATGGGCTGAAACGCCCCCTAAAGCCAGATTTACTTAATAATATATAATAACTAATTATAAATTAGTATAGAATATAGACATGTTTTAGTGGTTCTTGGGTTAACCTTCCCCATTGCCAGTGTTATTAAAACTAAAATGAAATTAGTATATTTGTTTAGTCGTCTATTTATGTTCATTCGTCCAATTACGTATAAAACAGGAACGGAGGATTTTCTTTAGTTCAAATTTTTATTCTTCCCTTACCTAGATTCGTTGAATCTCTTTATGAACGTAGATTTAGTAATTTCATTTTTTCAACGGAAAATTAAAAAAAAAAATTCTAGAATCACCTTCTATATACGCTACTACATAAATACGGTTTTACTATACATCTCCGCTTTAGAAGAAGCCCCTTGAAACGAAAATATTTTTTATTTCAAGAGCGTCTAGCTTAAAAAGAACACGTCAAATTTCTTTTATGTTTGTATATAACATTTTTTTAGTACAGAGGGTAGCCCTATGGTATGTATGGTTGATTTAAGGCAGGAGTCTCTCGGAAAAAAAATATAACCACCGCCTAACCTTTTCTTATTCGGGGCCGTTTCTAGCTTTTGCTAGGGGTCCCATGACCTGAGGATTTTTTTAGGCACGTGGCGTGTATTAAGAGTCATTTTGTATATATCGCTAGCGGTGGCTCTGTTCTTTTTGACCAAAATCAATCGTTGATATTTCAAAAGTTTGCTGGTACAACTTTATAGACAAAAGTATAGTCATCCCTGCTTAGGGTTGCGAACTCAGGAGAATTCCAAAGGAGGACAAAGGGATATCTGGTGCATTAACTATTGTTTTACTTCCATCGATTGTAATCGTGAAAATATCATCCCACGAGATTTTTTTCAGCTTTTCACGTTTCAGGGTCTCTAGATGCCGAAAAGCTTATTCAAATCGGTTAAGAAATGTCGGAACGCCTGACATTTCAATATCGTGTCAAAAAAACTTTTTGACGAACAATTTATATGGCTGGCAAGACAAAATGGTTGTCTAATATAATGTTTAAAAAGTCCGTAAAATTTTATTTCCTAGAATAAAAAAGGAGAAAAATATTAAATACCCTAACTGATTTTTTTAATAGACTAAGTATTTATGATTAAGTTATGAAAAATAATAAATTAACAATGAATATAAACAAAAATGATATACTCAAGTACCGAAGCAGTAATTTTATTTAGGTAGGTGGTATATAGATATGGACAAAAAAAAATTGTGGACATGAAAAATGTAGAAAATATGTATCATATACAAAATGAATATGAAGAAGAGTGATTGTTAAAAAATCGGCAACTTGGCTGGGGCATATTTTGATTTATGTTGAGCCATAGATCCTTATTTGGCCGCCATTTTGTTCCTCCTTCATGAATTCGTACCACAATTTTACCAGTTCATCTCTGTATCGCACTTAATTCTTACACAAAATTTCAAATCAGTGCATCAACCCATTTTTTTCAGGATAATTTTTCAAATATTTTATTGAGCCGACATTTTGCTGCGTCATGTTGGATTCGTATTAAAATATGAACAATTGATTTCTACGTAATATTTGATTTTTGTGCAAAATTTCAGGTAAATTGATAAATAGTTTTTTAGCAATATTTTTTTGACACTAGGCCGCCATTTTGTTTCGCCATATTGGATTTTTACCAAAATATTACCAGCTCATCCACATACGACCCTTAATTTTTTACCAAAATTTGAAGTCAATCGGGTAAGTAGTTTTTTAGCTATGCCGCGAACAGACAGACTAGCGACTCTAAAAGTTCAATAAAAACCTGGGAGGGTGATTTTTTCACGATTACCTTTTACGAGGGAAGTAACAAGTACGAGCGTTAGGTCGCAAAAAGAGTCTTTTGTGTTTGTGTACACACTTACTTTCGATCCCATTTAATTAACAAACATCTATTAACGCAATACGTAAAAATAATTGTCAGATTGTAAGTAAAAAAATGATAATCTGAACTAACTGGTACTAAAATTGTGGACTTTGGATGCTTGCATTGTGCAGCATTTTTATACGTGTGGCGCGGAACATGTTTTTCTATTAACATATCCATGACGGCTTTGTTTTATATAATAAACGGTCGCTGGTCCTCATGAGTTGCGAATGAAAACATTTTGACAGCTGTTAGTATTAAAATAAAACGATAATGGTTAAAAAGTTATTGTTTAATAATAATAATAATAATAGTAACCAAAAATTCTGTTTAATTGCGTTTATTACAGCAGGTTTTTGAGTTAAAAATGTCACAAAAACAACTGTTTCAATAATATCTTCATCACTATTAATTTTGATAAAAGTGTATAGAAATAAATTAAATATTTATAGAACTGAAAATAAATGAAAATTTTTAAAAATTTGCGTACAACTTATAGCTTTCGATAAAACTGACATTTAAAATTTAATGAAAAACTTGAAAATTGTAGGACCATGAGAAAATCTCGAATATGAATAAAATATGCATCTCCCTACACACATATTTTCCTAATTTATATTCACCAGAAAATATTTATAGTTTACGAGATATTTCAGTTCTTCTGATTTTTGATAAATTTTTTAAAGGGGTTCTAAGGCCCCGTTAGAAAATTTAGTTTAAGTTAAAGTATTGGAAAAATAAACCTTTTTATACAAATTCAGATGTTATTTTTATAACTTAAAAAAAAATAGTATCAGAAAAACAAAAAACAATGGTTTTATATTGATAAAATTGTTATACAAATGTGAAGTCTTTTTGACCTAGTTGAACATTAAAACTGTGTTAAAAATTCACTTTTTGGCATTACCAGTCAGTCAAGCTCAATTTTGATCAACGAAGATGTACCAAAATACCAGTGACTCAATGGGCCCGCGTCTGATTTTTTCCTAAATATGGTAGTTACTAAGATAAGGTGATGGAAAACTGTAGTTAAACTTCTACCACTCAGATGTCAATACAATAAAGTCTAAAAAATTATTATTTTTTGATGTTTAAAAAATGAATTTAAAACAGGGAATTCAAAAAAAATATATAATAATTAGTTTTTATCTGTAAACTCCAAAATACTAAAAACAAATTTAAATTTTATCACCACCAATGTTTTTAGTCCGTCAGGTATTATCTTGCTTAGAGGACCTGAAACAATAGTATTGCATTAAAGGCCTGGTTTTCTTTAGGTGGTCAATCATTACTTTCCCAGATTTTTCGAAAATGTCATGATGAACAATTTTCTTAAATCAGCAAAAATTATGATATCGATTTACGTTTACTGGACTTATTTAAATATGTTTCAACTATTTTTTTTAAATTTTTTTATAAAAAGTCAAGCTATACTGTCTTATATATTTAGAGTATCGTTATAGTTGTTTGGGTTGTTTTACGAAAATGAATACAAGCATATGTTCATTACTTTTAATTTTGATTGGCTGAATTATATGGAATTTAAAATATCGCAACTTTAAGGAGGACAAATAGCGTCCTTCAAAGTAGCTGTGAAGGACGGAGGACATATTAGCCCGAAGAAGGGCTATTCTTCCTGATGGAGGACGGTTGGCAACCCTATCCCTGCTGTAGGGGAGAAGATCAAAACAGACATATAAAAAGTAAAAATAAAAATGAAGTTTTTTTTGGTGAAATATTGTTTTATTTTTCGTTTTTGTGGTTCTTTGTCCTCATTTTGTAGTTCCCTGTAAACATTAGAATGACAACAGGTTTATTGTTCCTAAACTGCACGTTTAATTAAGGCCACTGTGTAAACAAGCGAAGTCAATAGCAAAAATGTAATAAGCTGTACTAATTAGTTCCTGTAGTAAACATTTCAAAGGAATCAATAGAAGATTCATTGTTTCGTAATAAATGATGACATGGAGCCCGGAACGATTGATCACGTGGTTTTCCACGATACTTTAAACGTGATCCTTGACTTAGATCATGTGCAAATTGCCACAGTCTAAGCAAAGACATTCGTTATAACCGGGTTAACAACTTGGGTTCATTTCATCAATCAATCACTTATTATTTTCGACTCTTCAAACCGCGCATTTTCAAATGCCGCACGTGCCAACTGTTTATATTCCCGGAAAAGAAGCAAGAAGTATTGATTCGAGATATGGTATTCTAATGTTAACTTTTCTTGCTGCGATTCAGTCGTTTATAGCATTTGGTCACGTTCCTGCCGTTGAACAGAGACAAAAGATTCGCGATAGTCGGGAATAGATATACATTCTCACGTGTACTCTAGCGTGTTTGTCTGTTTCTGTCAGTTCACAACAACTCCAATGCACGAAATACAAATGGGGTTTAGATGGGAGAGTAACCACTAAAATTGGCGAGTCGTGCTGAAACAACACCTGCCTAACTATTTGTAAACAAATAATAGCCATCTCCGCTTCTGTATCCGTGAATTATTTTGGATGTCTGAATGTTAATGTGCCCCAATTTTTCAAATTGAAAGTGTTTGGAATTTTTAACTCTTAATTGTTGTTTTTAAAGTGCATTTATATTTATTTTTGCGTTACCCATTATGGATATGACCCATACCTATTGGGAAGAGAATTCCAACATTCAACGTGTTAAATATGAAAGGTAAGAAACATGATAGCCATTATGATTAATTTATTATTGATTTTGGGAATAAAAATTTTGCGCGTGAAAGCTGTCGTATATCTAACACTAGATAAATTTATTTAATTTCAGTGACGTAAATACGACGTCTATAAGGATTATCTATCATCATGTTTAAAAATGATTCCACACTATTTATAGAACAGAGTAAATTCAATATAAGGTAGTTATAGCACGTAGTCGTGGCACCGCTACATTTATTGGATAATCGCTGATTTTCGGAACGTTTTTGTTACGAAATGTTAAATTAGATTATCCATATCACATTCAAAAATACGGGTTCATTAGGTTACGAACAAGGCTTGTTAAATAATTGGAAAATAAAGTTATATCTCCAGTTTAATAATATCTAAAAATAATGAAAATATTTGATAAAATATTTTGCTTGTAAATTAATAAAAATTGGTTGGCATAATCATCCTACTTTTTTAGACCCACACAATATTGTGATTTATTTATTATTTCTATCTTTAATGTTACTAGATCCACAATAATATAATTTAAGTGTTTTTGCTGACGCTGGATTGTCAGGGACAGGTATTTTTGTACCACGTAGGTATATTAATCCCTTAGATCTTTATCAGCAATCAATTGAAAGGAAATTTTGTACCGATTGTAGTTCATCTACCTGAAACCGAAAATCTAATTTTCCAAAATTTAGTGCGGAGCTAGTGTACCTGTGTCAATGAATTGATAAGTTTTGCCTACTTTATTCAGTTTGATCCTAAAGAGTATAGAGGTGAAATATGGATAATATAAAATGTATCTTGTGCAAGGCAAGTCGTGAACAATTTCAAGTACAATTTGAAAAGATAATTAAAAACAAGTGGTGAACATAACTAAATATTTATAAATCACCAATGCAAATTGACCATTTAAATCCTTGAATAATTTGACAAAACCAGGGCCGTTCCTAGCCCCTCGGCCGCCTTTGTGCAGAAATAAAACGGCCGCCCTTTTATAACAAAAAAAAACAATATTTATTGAACAAAAAAATATATTTAAGTTCCTACGTATACATTAACAAGTAACATTGTATCATAACATAAGGTAATAATCTATTAAACGAAACAATAAACAACATAAAACAAAATACAAATGTTTAAACTATTAATTATTTAAATATCAAATAATATAAAAGCCAAACAAACAAAAATTGGTATCTTTTATATTGTATCTAAGTATAAAACTAAGCAAGTCCCAATAAAAAAACAACCTCTTCATTTCAAAAATATTTTTCTGGCTTTTGTATTTGCGAACTCGTCTATTATTTTATTATGGTCTAAATTTTCACAAATTTCATTTTCAATGGCAATTATACTTAAATTTGTAAGCCTTTCCTGTGACATAGAAGATCTTAAATAGTTTTTTATTATTTTTAATTTTGAGAACGACCGTTCACCAGATGCAACCGTTACTGGTATTGTTAAAAAAATTCTCAAGCTTATACATAAATTAGGAAAAGATGAGACCAAATTATTACTATAAATAAATTTTAGAATCTCAATAGGTTTGATTTGATCTGTTAGAGATTTAAATGTAACAATTTCTTCAAATAGTTCTACGCCACTTATATCCCTCGATTCGTCTTCGGTTAATGCGATTTCAAGTTCAACGCATTTTTGTTTTAAATCATCCGATGTCACATCATGAAACCGTGTTAAAAAGTTAAAAATATTACTGCAATACGAAAGAGAATTAAACCTTTCTTCTACTGATATTCTAGCTCGGTCAATAACAGTATAATAAAGATGTATTTTAAATTTCTCTCGTTCGTTAGTTAATACATTGTCTGTACTTTCATAACTAAATTGGGATTTTTTCCGCCTTATACGAACTTCTGGAAAATCTGGTTCCACATCAATTTCATTTGCTAAATTGGATGAAATTTCTATGTAAGTGTTAAAACTTTGGTCCGATCGCATTTCGTTAATAAAGTTAAGTACATGTTTTAATGATGTGACACACTGAGTCAGATCAATATTAATTTTTTGCAATAATTTACTGACTACGTCAATTTTAACTAATAACTCGTACCATATGACTAAGCTACAGATAAAAGTAAATGATTTTATTTTTTCTAATAATGAATTGGCACTTAGTTTTGTTTTTCAGTCTCTTGTAACATCTTCTGAAAGCTCAACCAAAGCTTTACAAATATTTCCTAGTTGATTCCGAAGTGGTCTCCGGTGTGTCACTTACCGATGTAAGATTTAAATTACTAACATTTTTTTTAAAACATCCCAACGAAAAGGAGAAGAAGAAAAGAATACTGCAGTTCCTGCACGATGTTTAAAAAATTTATTGTTTCGTGGGAGATTTTAGCGGAATCGTTTATTACTAGATTTAGTGTGTGAGCGGTGCAAGGAACAAATATAGCCCTGGAATTAACATTTTTTACCCTTTTTTGAAGTCCGATATGTTTTCCGGACATATTGGCCCCATTATCATAGCCCTGACCTCTTATATCCCTAATATCTAATTCAAACTTAGGCAAAATATCATTAACCAATAGGTTAAAAATCCCTTCCCCAGTTGTATATAAAATAGGAAAAAAACCCAAAAAACACTCTTTTATGACAACATTTTCTTCGTTACAGTCTACATATCTGACTACAAATGTAATTTGCTCTGTATGACTTGCATCTGGAGTAGAATCTAAAATTATGGAAAAATATTTGGATTTTTTTAAGAGTGTCGTAAAATGATGGCAAATATTTTTTGCTAGCAAAGTAATTATTTCGTTTTGAAAATGAATTCCCAAATAGTGAGTTATTTTACTTTTTGATTCTTGGGTCTTTGTAATTTTTTTTAGATGATCGGATAACACTGGGTCAAATTTTGCCACCATTTCAACAGCTTTTAAAAAATTGCCATTATTTTGTTCGTATAAGACGGAACTTTTTCCACGAAATGCCAATGATTGTCCAGCTAAAAATTGAATAATTGCAATAACTCTTTTTAAGATAGAGCGCCAGCGTTCCCTTTCAAGTTCAAAATAATTTTGCCGTTCTTTGTCAATAGTTAATTTTTTATTTAATGACATTTTTAACTCAACCCATTTTTGATTAGCTTGCAAGTAATGTACAGAAGATTCATGCTTGGATAAAATATGTGAAAGATGTCGCCAATCAGAATACCCCATTTTGCTATTTAACTTAAACACTTCCTTACAAAATATTTTACAACAAAGACAAAAAATGCTATTTGCTCTACAAGAGTATACCAACCAAGCTCTTTTAATTTTTTCACCATTTGGCAAAATTCGAAAATATTGAGTTGAAGAAAATTTCCTTCCCGATTCATCAGAAGGAAATTTTTTTTCTATATGCTGAAAATCGTTTTGTACTATTTGCTCAATAACTTGATTTTGTAAAATATCCGGCCAGGTGAATGGGTCGCTGACATCAAAATCATCATTAGTTTCAGGGATAACTTCGTTTAAGTTAGGATTATCATCGGTTAAGAGCATCTTTTCTTCATTATCTATTTCTGTATTTGATTCAGGGTGTTTTTTTTCTTCAGGGTCGCTTACTTTATGTGCATCCTTTACATTTTCATCCTCAATTGTATCTGTACCCTGTGACGATGTTGATCGAACTAAATATTTTTGCAAAGATCCACTTTTTTTTTTGTTTTCTTCCTTTTCTAATTTTCTTTTTTTATAATGAGCTCCACATAAACGTTTTGTTTTTCTATCGGACATCTGGAAATAAAATTGAAAGGTAATTAAAGTTAGAAAATTTAGTTTATGTAATAGTTCTGAATCTGCGAAGATATAATTTTATAGTATCCCCAATTAAGTTCGCACCAAATGGAATTTTTTATAAATAATATATAAATAAATAATAAAAAAATAAATATAATTATTATATTTTTATTAGATAAGTAAATTAGTAAAACTACTTTATACATTTTTTAAAACTTGAAATATAGAAAATTAATCTAGACATAAAATTAACAATAAACCACTTTTTGATCTCAAGCTAAAAAAAATTTTTTTTCACATGTTTAATATTAAATCCAAAACGTAAGATGCGGATTTGGATGGTAATATCAAGTAAAGTAATATCTATCCGAAGAACTTACCTTTTTAAATTACGAAAATTTGTTTCTTTTGAAATTTCACTTTTGCAAAATGTAGAAAAAAATAACTAAACAACAAACACTTTATATCACTGTTAAACTCTCGCTAGTTAATCGAATACTAAAAAGAAAAACAAAACATTTAAAAACTGCCCCATTCTACAGTATATAGAGCTATATAAAACTATATACTGTACACATACCAATTATGAAGTATAAACAAACATTTTTGCATTGAAAGGCGGCCGCCCTTATCTATCATTTTTATTGCTTTTCCAAGGAACGCTGCTATAAATAGTTCTATTGTAATTTCGGCAACTCATGCACAGCAAAAAAAGAAATGACCGGTAATAAATTTCTTATGAATGTTTTATCTTAAAAGCCTAACAAAATGTAATTTAATTTTTTGTTTATTTTGAAAACAAAAATATAGGTATATTTTTGTAATCAAATGGCTAATTTTGTGTTTTTGGCGGGCGGCCTGCGGCCGCCCCAATAATTTGACCGCCTTTGTGCCGGTACACCGTGCACACCCCTAAAAACGGCCCTAGACAAAACTGTCGTCATGACTAAGTGTGATTTAAAACATTGGCACCAAGCTATTGAAGATCCATTAAATAGACATATTATAAGTGTATGTTGCAAAAGAAAAGCTGTTGAAGACATTGCCGAATGGCCTTTAAAATTATCAGTCAAGTTCTTCAAGAAGGCTTGCCGTCCACATTTACCACCTGTGACATTGAAGAAAAAACATGTAGGTAAATATAATGCTCGAAGACAGACTGTTCCTACTCTTCCAAAAAATATCGATGAAGTGCATAACGTAGCAAGAAGTTAAATGTGCAAACAAATAAAGGTGAATGTATTTCCTTTTATAAACAGCGCAAGTGACAATACTCTCGTTTTTTCGTGTGAAACCACTGTGCGCACCGCTGCTGGTTCATCAAAAAGAATAGAGTTTGATGACACGTTTGATTACCCCACACAACATTTTTAGCAACTATTCACTATCCATGGATTTCTTAATGGGCATTATATTCCCCTATTTTTTGGTTTTTGCCAACTAGCAAGAGTAAGTGTTATGCAGAGCTATTTAGGTTAGTAGAAAACGAGTATTTAAAACATAATATTATATTAAATATTAACGAAATCGTCGTCGACTCCGAATGAGGCATTCATTCTTCATTCTTCACTCTTCACCTAGCTAGTCATGGTATAGGAAAATCCAGGCATTAAATTTAATCAAGTAGTATCAAGACAAAGCAAATTCGATTGGACAGTGAGTGGCAAATGTTACCAGTTGATTTCTATGTAACACTTGTTTTTTGTGAAAAATTTTATGTAAATTGGATAATTAGTTTTTAAATAATAATTTTTATAACATTTCACGAGGCCGCCATTTTGTTCCACCAAATTGAAATTTTTACCAAAATGTTACCAGGCCATCCCCATATGACCCTTAATTTTTTACCAAAATTTCAAGTCAATCATGTAAGTAGACAGACAGTCCGATAGAAATGAGATAACCTGTTTTTTGGAATTTAGGGACGCTAAAACGTAAAAATATGTAAAACCTGAAAGGATGCTTTTTTTCACAAATACAAATATTTTATTTGGCCGCCATTTGGTCCGCCAGCATGAATTCGTACCACAATTTTACCAATTCATCTCTATATGACACTTAATTCTTGGTCTTGCACCAAATTTGAAATCATGTAATAAGTAGTTTTTTAGGATGATTTTTTAAATATTTTATTGAGTCGATATTTTGCTGTGTCATCTTGGATTCGTATTAAAATTTGAACAGTTGATTCCTACGTAATATTTGATTTTTAGCAATTTTCTTTGACACTTCACGAGGCCATCATTTTGTTTTGCCTTATTGAATTTTTATCAAAATGTTACCAGGTCATCCCCACATGACCCTTAATTTTTAACCAAAATTTGAAGTCAAGCAGGTAAGTAGTTTTTTAACTATGCGGCGAACAAACAGACAAACAACGGAATTGAGAAAACATGTCTTTTCTCATCTAGGGACCCTAAAAAATCTGTAAAAACCTGGGGAAGATTTTTTCACGATTACTTTTACGAGGGAAGTAAAAATCGACAAAAGTTTATTGTAAGTACAATTCAAGGGTACCAAAACAAAAAAATAAGTTGGCCATTTTTCATAAAAATGTATTTCTTTTCACGCATCTCCCTTATATAGTTGAATAGTTCATTTTTCATATTGTTATCTACTATTACCTAGGCTATTATTTGTGTGTTTACTATTTTAATAAATACTAATATACTCATGTATAGATTTATGTTGTAATAAATATTTAAATAAATTAGTTTATTATTTATGTATATATCTGATACCATAGTATAAAGACATATACAATGCTGAGACATAATCGGTTCGAAATTAGCGGTAGAAAAACGTGGTTAACGGGTGTACGGTACCAATTTATCTGCAATATTAGAACTTTATTAATCCGGTACGAAAATATCAACACCCGGATTAACAGACGTATAGTAATATTGGCAAAATGTTATTCATGTTTAATTACTTATATGGAAAAATCGATTAGATAGTAAACTAATTTGAAACCACATATTATTATTATTTTTGTATAATAAGAACTAAGTACATTTTCTATATATCTATATAGAAGTTGACGTAATTAAGAAGATATAATTATTACAAATAATTTATTTCAAAAATAGCATTCTTCAAAATGAGCTAAGCCTTGTATTGAGCATTTTATAGACAAGTTTAGAGTTATCGTAAATATTAATAGAAACCTTTCATTTAACCAAAGCATCGATAACGTAAGAGCTAGGTCATCTAAAATGTGTCTTCTTTTAATTAATCTAAGTAGAGATGTAGCTACATTTTTGCTACAAGTAATGACTCCTTACGGAATGGTAGTACCTTGTTTACTGGTGTCTAACCCCTCCCCCCCCTGGAATTTGTAGCAAAACAGATTGTAAATTTCGAAAAAATATTACAGTTTCCCAGGAAGATAAAATATTTCGATATTTCCATTTTTTTTAATTTTCCTACTAGAACTAAAACGTATCCCATCAGAAAGACCGTAAAAAATTCAGATACGAATTATAGATTTTCATTAAACATTGGAAAATTGTAAATCAGAAAGACCGTAAGAAATTAAGATACGAATTATAGATTTTCATTAAACATTGCAAAATTGTAAAACCACCTGAATTTTCTTCTGGGTCCGCCACTGCCGGTGTCTAAACTTTTACTTAAAACGGGTCGGGTAACGAAGAAGTAAGTAAAAAAATTACTGACTCCCGGACTATTAGATAATTCCTATAATGAACTGAAACTCTATCTCCGCCAAAATTGTCTAGGTAAATTTTAAATTACAGATCCACGAAAGAAGAACAGCAAAAGCTTTTGTAATCGGACAGACTCTTATGAAGCCTCAGTGAACCAATCTACAAACGTATCACCTCGCACGCAGTCTACACCGAGGTCCCAACCTGTTTCTTAATACTCCTATTCACAGCCAAAAATCCGACTCGCTCTTCTATTAGGTTTTCTGTCCAATTTATCTTATTATTTTTCCAGCTGTACTTACCAAGTCTGTTTGTTCTAATCCTCATCCTCCAAATCCAAAATTGGCAGGGCCGGCGCGAGGCAAGTGGTTCACCGCACTTTAACCCGTACGGGCCTCGCGTTTTAAAGAGCTATACCAAATCATGGATAAAAGATTACTTTAGACATTCTAAAACAAAAGGCATGACGTTTTATTTTAGTCATTCGTTGATGATAGTGGTTTATTATTCTAATACGATATAATCATCTAGAAAGAAACCATCCAACATATTCTTAAAACTTGGTTACAAAATCCTTAGTGTTCGAAATCCAACAACAATATCAGGTTAGAGAGAATATGTACCCGAAAAATTTTCGTTCAATTCGAGGCTTGATAGTTTCTAAAAGCAAAAATTTGTTCTATACGCTGACAAGTAATAAACTCGTTTCTGGTCAACTTCTGTTTTACGTGCCCAGGGCCGTAGCTACACTATGACAATGGGAAGGGTGGGTGCTGTTAAAATCACCAACCCAAATGATGACTAAAAAAAAGCCTTCACGCCTTTTCTCCGTCCAATTTAAGAAATAAATAAATCTTTCAATTTATTTTTATATTTATTCAATTATTACCCAAACAATGGGGCGGTGGGGTTAACCCTTTTATATACGGCCCTTTAAGTGCTCTGTCCTCGACGCATGTTGACTATTATCAGGTCAATTTGCGCACAGTGTGCTGCTTTTTAAAATAAGGTGGCTGTATTCACTCTAAACAATTCTTCCAGATGTTCTGTAGATATTTTCATTACCCCCAACATGTCTGAAATATTGAAGTTTTCTTTCTTTTATATTGAGCATAATCCCAACGTTTTCATATAAACAATGCAAAACTTCTGGAGCCTGGTTATTCTATCATCCAAGATCTACGAAGGATATATTCTTCTATATAACCACATCTCGGACATTTCAGGTCTGGCTCTAGAGTTCTTTGTTAGTGTCTTTGCCAGGGCTGAAAATAAATAATCAACGGCGCCATCGTTGAGGTTCTTAAATAAATTATATTAATACGCTTAGGTTCATTACTTATCAATTTTTGCGTACCTGACGTTATTCTAATGAGTTCAACAGATGGCTATATTTTTAAAGATTATACAAAATTGCGTTATTAAAATTCTCAAACCCACTTATGTGCTAATGAATCGATATAAAAAGCAGAATTAAACATAAATACGGCAACTTATATCAGTGAAACTGTAAAAACTATTTGACTAAGAAAAAGTATCAGGCGAATTTAGGGAGTGGGTCCGGGAGGTCTGGACCCCACCCGGGAGCCCTTAATATATTAAGGAAAGGTATAAGCAGCACGAATATATGATGATCCTCTTAGGTTTCTTATTGTTCCTGGGTCTGTACCCTACTGGCGATCTTTTATTATATTAAAGAAAGGTATAAGCTTATGCCACCTATAAACTTTATTTATTTGCAACTATTACTATTTCCAGCACTGGTCTTTGCTTCTGCCTAGTAGAGCAACACACCAAAGACTAAACATTTGAAAGAAATGGATTATCAAATTTAATGTTAAGTCTTTAAAGAGTACTTTCCATTTAATTAAAGGTGTTTCTGGTTTGTTTAGTTCTTAGCCTTATTTGTAAAGGATACTTCCACGAATTACCAACAGAACTACCTAGATGTCTGAATTTAGAGAGTTGTGCTTTCTATTTTGGTTTTTTTCTTTATTCTGTTACTTCTCGTAACCAGCAATCATCTACATTTGTTGCTAAGAGCATAGTATCGTTTGCCTATCGAATTGTTTATTTCCCCGTTCCATAGTGCATCGTTTTTTAATTGTGATCTGTTCGTTTGTGCAATCCTAAACTGTTATTGATGCTATTATCCTCAATATTGGTTTGCAATTATGCTAATATCTCTCCTACTCTGCAAAAATGGGATTATAATAACACTACAGTTGTTTAATAGCTAGATTATTTACTTCTGTATTTTGCTACTTTGTCACAAAAAATTTTTTTACCACAAATTTCTGTTTTTACCTAACAACATACTAAATGTATGTAAATTGTAATTAAAAAAGTAAATATTAATTATAACCTTTCGTCGTCTTGAACTGGCTCATCTTGTCTGAAACAATAGAAATAAGTGTCTATTCATTATAATTATTAAGCTTTCATGAAAAAAAAACTTCGCATTCGAACGATCAGCTGGTACTTTACGGGCACACACAAAACAACCAATGAGCAGAGATCACTCATTAGATTCGCCGCAGAGTTTTCTGGAACTGACTTCACTAATAATTGATCTAAAACACCAATATTGGTTAATACTAACTTCAAATTGACAGGTGCCCCTAAACTATTTTGACCTTGGAATGCCCTATTAATCTGGTTAGATTAGTTTGTTGTGTCTACACACTGAATAAAAGTGTGGTATAGTGGTTATTTAAGAAAGTAATTAAAAATACTCACTTGTTTTTTTGCTTACTAAGGGCTCTTTCATTGGCTTGATAATTACAATTATTCCGTCTTGACATGCATTTTTTGTTCTGTAACAGTATAGCTAGAACAAATTTTCAAATATAATAGTAAAAAAATACAAAATATTTTTAAAACAAGTTTAACTTATCAAGCGTGACTTGCAATTTTTAATACAGTCTAAGTTAATTACCGAGTTTAATGAGATATAAGACCGTAGATATATGAAATACAAATTCACTTATGAAACATGTATTTTTCACTCAAAACTGCCGACAGAAAGAAAAAATCACAGTCTCAGAAGTAAAATCTCCCGAACGCAAAAAAGCCAAGCCAAGTCAAAATGGCACTTGTCACTGAATAGTCTCACCAACATTATAACGGAAAGATCTTATATATCAGGACGACGCAGGACGAGAACCTGTAAAATAAAAACGAAAAAAAGGTTCCCGGACGCCAAACTCATTATGAAATCCAAATTTTGTATGTTCCACAGACTTATGATAGATTCGTTTGAGAATAATTCTTAAAAGAGAATATTAGAATACGTTTATGATTCTGGCAACAGAATAATAAAATGACTGGGAATGGCCCTTCCCACCCTTGACTTATGGAAATCGTTAAATCAATAGCAGGACTTTTTGCGAAAAAAAATCGCCGCCAGTTACACTGTAACCATCTCCCTTCCAATCTTCTGACAATATAAAGTAATATTGGTACGACGAATTTTTAGAACGCTTTATATCATAATAAAAATTGATCTTGATGGTACACTAGCAACCGTCTTAAAGAAGTATGCTTCTTTAAGACCTATTGTCATATGGTCATCAAAATAATCCCAGGTATCAATTTAATGAAAAAAGCACACTGAGCTTAAGTACTTGTAGTAGTAACTTGTAGCAGGTTTTCTACAGAGCATAGCATTATCCCATCATAAGTTAATACTGACTTAAATTATGTACCTACTCAATTGCTAAACAAGCTCGGCTAAGCTTGGTGCTTGGTCCCTTCCAATTATAGCCAAAAAATTACTGTGAGACTAATTTAAATATAAAGTTGTTAATCAATTGAACTTTTTATTAAAGCTTTAGTTATCGGAACAAAATATGTTGCTAGTTCATATAGGAATATGTTTTGAAAATATTTTATAAATGTGGCTAAAATTCTTCTTTCTAGCTTCAGTCCTTGTGAAATTTTAACTAAAACATGATGCTGTTTCTATTCCAGCATCTTCGAAAGATCGTAGAGTGGGGTCAGTGGTGAGCGAAAAATGTCTAGTAAGAAACATTAAGTTCAAAGGAAAAAAAAATATTAAATCAATAATATATAGCTTTGAAATTAAGGTTTTCTTTTAGTACAAGTCTATAAGGTATATTAGTATATTTGGTATAACATACCACAAAACAAGTCCAATGTTAAAAAGGGAACAACAGCAGTTCATCCTTTTATCTCAAACATCATTGACTGCATGAGATTGATGATTTAACTATTACGTAGAAGGACTCATAATCGTCTGATTTTGGATCATCTGTCCCATTTTCACATATAATGAATTCTGCTCCGACAAAAACAACAGCTATTATAGCTCCTTTAAACATACCTTTTAAGAAAAAATATTTTGTTCTCGCGTGTAAGCAGAACCTGACGTAAATAAATACTGGTGTTGTCAGATGCAGTTGTTAAAGACGACGGTATTGATTATGACTAAGCTTTTCCACAAAATGGATCGCCCTAGCACTAATATTTACACGTTAGAAAATATCTTCATTATGAAATTACTCCGCGCTGGATTAAATATCGAGGAGCTATTGAATGGTCAGCACGGTCTCCTGACTGTGTCCCACTTGATTTCTTGGGAATTGTTTAGAGGAGAAAGAATTTCTTAAAAACCCAATGATTAAAAATAACTATAGCAAAGAATTAATGCTTGCTATAAACCGCCTGAAATGTGATAAGAAAATTAGGCTGTAGAGTATTACTTTCAGTAAGTCACTAAAATGACGATATTCAACATATAAAATAAAATTAAAACTAACAGTTTCTAATTTTTAGATTAGAATTCTGATGCACCTTCCATTAAAAACAAGTTGATAGCTCATAGATTTTTTTCCTTTAAAGAGCACTAAAATAAGGTAAAACTTGCTACGTGGTTATATTTAAAATTCAATAATTTGTGCCCTCAAGAAGTGAAAAAGGCTCAAACATCTGAAAATGTTGATGACCACCTAACACTCTACATAATGAAATACTTAGTTAGTATCACAAGGAAGAAATGTTATTTTCGAAAAAAAAAATTACCCATCTTAAATCCGCGACTTGTATGAGCAAAAAACTTAAAAAATCATGAAACTGAAGAATCAAAAATGACCTATTTTAGATGAGTAGACATAACAGATAATAAAATTATGCCAAGTTAATACAAGTTTTGTCCAGTTATATATAAAACTAGAAAAAACGCACATCTATCTGAAAAACACCCCCCTCCCCTAGAGGTGGTGACCCTGAGCCATGGCCCCGTTAACCCACAGGAGAATACGGCTCTGATTATTTCTTTCTATTGTAAATACCAACACATCAACCCAGCTAAAACTACAAAATGCAAATATTTAACCTAGAAATAAAAATTTAGATAAGGAAAAATAAAACAAAGACTGCTTAAGCTCATTAATACCAATAAGTTAAAAATAAATATTAACAAGAACTTGTTTGCTAACAATTTATTACTTACTGGGAAAAATCACGTGCACAAATTAATAAATATATCAAACGTAGCCGAACGGGAATATTTTACACTTGATCTAGAGAAAGAAAGGAAATTAGGGTTAATTGGTAATATATATCAAAAATAATAATTAGAAGTATCCAAACTTAATTTTGGTATTCCTAGCTCCGCGGCCTACCAATCCATTGAGCTATCGACAGCCGATACTCATCTAGTTTTACAAAATGGGCCCTTTTTGTAAACGTTGTGAATGTTTGGGGCTGAATGCTAGGCAACATTACTGTCTTGGTTTCATAAATACATTCTTTACCACGATACAGCTACGATTGTTTTTGTAATGCTATGAAAATGCATGGTACATTAAGCTGTAACAACCCACGCGTTATTTACTACGGTACAAAAGTGCATTTTGCTGTAACGCAGTAACCTGTCTATTGCATATTAGGCGTTAAGGTAATATATCCCTTATCGCGGTAAAATAAAACATATTTGTGTATCGCGGTAAGCAATGAAATTGTAGCAATGGCCAAGAATAATTACCATATTTACTATGGTTAGCCCTTTTACAATTTGAAAATGTAACAGCAACAAGAAATAATTATGCATTACAAAAAGTATTAATAAGTTAAAGTAATGTAATATACATGACACAACAAAAACAACTGATGTAAACGACACATTATCTAGTAACTTAAAAATAAAATAAAGATGTATTAATGCAATTTGATGCTTAATAATATTGTTTTGTCCTCGAACTTACAAATGTATGCAAAATTTCAGCTTAGTCGAAGAAGAGTCGAACTGTATCGATTTATAAGATTTGATCGTTAAATTAATAATTAGACATGTGCTAATTTAGGTAAAAGCTTGTAAAAATCACTTACTCTAATAACAATATTTACCATTTTTGCTGTGTATATCGTTTTTAATAGTATCTGGAGTAACAACAGTTTTTTAAAAATATTACAGTTGAAAACAACTCTTTCTTTTTGTTGCTTTGACAAAACTAATATGCGGACATTTGAATTCGTACATGCTAATAGCACTAAATTTTCTGAGTCATTATATCCTTATATCATTACACCATCTTCTATATTATTATTATTGTTGTGCATTTCAACGCGTATCGTAGCATGGTCTCATTCATATCTTGGTGATCATATTCTACAAGATCTTCTTTACTACAAATTGATTTAAGTTCTTTTAAAACTTTCAACACTGAAATGAGTTTTTGAAGTATAATCTTTGTGCCTGCTTCAGCTGGATTATAGTAACGTTTGCTTTTGATTATATCATATCATCATTGTTCACTGCATTCCAGAAACAAGCTTTGGTGGAAGGAATGTACTTTCACGTTCCGAGTATACTTAGTTATTATAAAAGTTATTATAATATTTATATTCATAGTGGGAAAAGGTATAACTTTGGTAATATATGTTAATACACAAATTCTAGCAAAGTCATGATTTTTCCCGTCTCTCAGTATTTAGCCGCCAGGGGTTCTAATCCGCCCACCCTCCGCTTCATCGTAATCCTCGTTAAGGGGATATCGGAATAACTCTATAACGTGTTGAATTTCCCACGTCTTATTTACCGAAGTAGAGTGTCCCGAATATGTTATTTTATTATGAAGATTATGGGAAAGTCAGTATTTTTTCGTGTTTTACTTTTTGTGTTTCAAAGAAGTTGAACTTTGAACCTGTCCCGCTGCAAATGTCATATGAAATATATGCAGCTGCAGAATCGAGAATTTAAATGCATTCAGACGTCCTCTTAAATTGAGACTGGATAGAATAAGAAAACTGGTATTTATCAACATGTATAATTATTAAGGATATCTTGTGGTGTTTTCCACTAAAATCATTAAATAACTGATCAAAGTTTTTAGAACTATAGGTCTATTAAAATAAAGAGTGTATGTAACCGTACTAGTTAATTCTAACATAATACCTGATGTTTGTGCAAAATTTGATATAAATTGGATAAGTAGTTTTTTAGTAATAATTTTATCATTTCACTAGGTCATCATTTTGTTTCGCCTTATTGGATTTTTACCAAAATATTACTAGATTATCCCCACATGCCCTTTAATTTTTTATACAATTTGAAGTCAATCGGGAAAGTACTTTTTAACCTATGCCGCGAACTGACAGACAGGCAGACCGATAGACGGACCGACCGAATTAATGAAACATATTTTTTGGCATCTAGGGACGCTAAAATTGAAAACCTGAGAAGGTGATTTTTTCCACGACTACATACATTTTATTTGGCCGCCATTTTATTCGGCATCTTGAATTAGTACCATAATTTTACTAGCTGACCCGTATACCACAGTTAGTTATGACACACAATTTGAAATCAATCCATTAAGTAGTTTTTTCAGGCTGAATTTTTAAATATTTTATTAAGCTGTCATTTTGTTCCGCCATCTTGGATTCGTACCAAAATTTTACCGGTTGATTCCCACATAATACTTTGATGTTTGTGCAAAATTTAGAATAAATTAGATAAGTAGTTTTTTAAAAAAAAATTTTTTACATTTCGCCAGGCCGCCATTTTGTTTCTCCATATTTGGATTTTTACCAAAATATTACTATATCATCCCCATATGACCCTTAATTTTTGACCAAAATTTGAAGTCAATGGGGTAAGTAGTTTTTTCGCTATGCGATGAAGACACACAGCCAGACAGACCGACGGAATTGAGAACTTTCGCGCGCGTCACCTTGTATCGTGATAATGTCGCCCTTAAATCTGTCATTGAAATCAAGGGCGAAAATAAATGTAAATAATATTACTCAAAAAAACCAATAGAAATCCTGATTTTATACTAAGGTTAACTAAGGACTTTCCAAAATCCTCAGTCAACCCCCTAATGAACCACTTTATCCTAGACTTTACCACCTTCTTATTAGTTCATTACCAATTACAAAAAATCCACACACGTTATTAAAACAATATAAGACAATAAAATGAACCACAAAAAACGACAGGTCTAGCAACGCTATCCGAAGTATCACACGTTATATTTCGTTGCTGCGTATAAGTAAAAAATCATACCGATTCCAAACCTGTAAACGCCGTTGCCAGATTTACTACTTCATGGCCTGTTCTTGAGTCGGCTGTGTTAATATCCTCGTCTATTGGTTTACTAGATATAGATGTTTCTTAGTTTTTAAATTTATGTGTTTCTAGATTAATTAAGTAATGCTCTTTTTGTTTACCGTTCTATAATCGGGTGCTTTGTGCATTTGTTGAACGGCCAGAGTAAATAAACAAATATTATCTGGCTGATGCTTGAACAGCGACCTGTCAAGTCTTCGTAAAAGGGAAGTATTGTAATTGCAAAAAAATCACTTTCCGAGATTTTTTCAGATAAAGGTCCCTAGATGCAGGAAAACATGGTTTCTCAATTCCGTCAGTCTGTCTGTCTGTTCGCGGCATAGCTAAAAAACTACTTACCCGATTGACTTCAAATTTTAGTCAAAAATTGAGGATGATATGGGGATGGCCTGGTAACATTTTGTTAAAAATCCAATATGGCAAACCAAAATGACGGCCGGAGTAAAATGTTAAAAAAATTATTACTAAAAAACTACTAACAGAATTTATCTGAAATTTTGCGCAGTATTATGTAGAAATTAACTGGTAAAATTTTGGTACGAATCAAAGATGGCGGAACAAAAAGGCGGCTTAGTAAAATGTTTAAAAATTCAGCCTGTAAAACTACTTAAGGGCCTGATTTCAAATTGTGTGCCATAAAAAATTGTGTGATACAGATGAACCAGTAAAGCTGTGGTACTAATTTAAGATGGCGGTACAAAATAGCAGCTAAATAAAATATTTGTAATCGTGAAAAAATCACTCTCTCAAGTTCTACATATCTTCACGTTTTAGAGTCTATAGATCAGTGGCGGCTCGTCAGGGTAGGCCTCTGAGGCCGCGCTTCACCCCCAAAATAAAGGAAAAGAGAATTTTTTTATATAACTTTTTATCTATTACCAATTAGAAATATACTTTTTAACAGTTTTACAACATAA
The DNA here is from genome assembly GCA_030620095.1 of Kuschelorhynchus macadamiae. Classification (NCBI taxonomy): domain Eukaryota; kingdom Metazoa; phylum Arthropoda; class Insecta; order Coleoptera; family Curculionidae; genus Kuschelorhynchus; species Kuschelorhynchus macadamiae. The sequence continues at coordinate 564,067 of JAUTXW010000536.1, read as the reverse complement.
TAACATTAAGAAAAAAACAAAATATAATCCCATAATAAATATTTTAGAAAATAAATTCTGACCACATCAAAAAACCGACCGTGCAATCCGTGCAAACCCATTCCTAAAGAAAGTGCTCTCGAATGAGGCGAAATAATTTTAGCTTGGAAAGTTTCGACTTCTGACCTATTTATCAACGGCCGGTGCCGATGCCGGCGAGTCACCTGATTACGACAGAGCGGGATGGCGATTGCCGATGCACGCGTTTTCTATTGCATTAGTGATGTGCAACGATTACTTTTTCAAGTATCGAGTAGATACTGATACTTTATATCCGAGTATCAGATACTTTGTATTCGTTACTAAGTAATCATTATTTATTTATTGAATACGTGCGATAATTGGGATTTTTTATGTAATCAGTCGTATATATAAAGCAATATAGGCTACTCAGTCAGTTGATGATTAAATTATTCAAAATTAAAATCATATTTTTATGAAACAGATAGAATAATTAGTATTTATTTAGAAAAAAATTAATTGTATGGGTTGTTTTATTGTGGGTTTGAAAATGTACCTGCTTCTTTGTTATCGTTTTCCTACCAGAAATAATAATTTAAATGTGTCCAAATGAATAATTTAATAAAAAGTATATTGGTAACTTTTAAAAAGAGAGAGGTAGCTACTATTAAAATATTTCCTTAAAAAAAATCGTCTTTTAAAAAATAAAGCAAAAATAAGTTAATAACAACATAATATTATCTGATAAAACTTTTCACAAAAAAAACAAATAACTATGAAATCAACAAGAACTATATTTAACAAATAATGAAACGTTTTAAATATAATGATAAAAAATACAAGATAAAAAAACAAAATAACTTTAACATATATATAAGTACTTAAATATAGAAAAAAAACATTAAAAAACAGTGAATGATTCAAAAATCTAAAAATCAAAATAAATGTGAATTGCCATTCAAAAACACCACCTTTTCTACATTTTTTGGCTTAAGTCTACTTCTACGGTCTGAAACCACTTGACCCGCTTTAGAAAACACTCTTTCACTTGGGACGGATGTTGCTGTTACACTCAAGTATTTTTGTGCTAACTTTGCTAAATTTGGATACACTGCTTCCCTTGTTTTCCACCATTTCAGAGGGTCATCTCTCCTTTTAATGTTTTGTTCCTCTGCGTACTGTTTGCTTTCAATAATTGAAGCGGCTACCGTCGATGTATTCTTCGATATTTTTGCGTCGAAGCTTTTCCATACTGAATCTTCTTCAATAGTCTCTTCTTCATATTCTGGCACTGAAGTACTGTCAACTTCCATAGCTTCATTATTTTTCTTAATAAGCTGTGATAGTTCGGACATTAAAAGCTCCCTCACTTGAATTACTGCGTTCTCATCACTAAAACCTTTTTTTTTAAATCTGGGATCTAAATAGGAAGCTTTCGCAAGTATAACATTATACTCAACACGATGAAATCTTGTTTTTAAGCCCTTTATCAAATTGTCTTTTAAATCCGAAGCGGTTACGTCACCAATTTGAAGGTCACTTAAAAATTGTTTTAAGCTTTCAACCAATGGTATTATTTTTGAAACACACACATTTTTGTCAGCACTTAGTTCTCTAGTTACTTCCTCGAAAGGTTTTAAGAGGACACAACATTGTTTTAACACTGACCATTCAGCTGCGGTAAGTGCGTCAACAGGGTTATGCAAGACACCAATAGCCGCTTCAAGGGGTATCTGAACTTCACAAATTCTACTAAACATAAAGTAGGTTGAATTCCAACGGGTTACAACATCATTAATTAATTTTAAAGTTTTACCAGTCATCTGCGTTTGCATTTCGTTAAGTTTTTCGGCTGCCGTGGTACTCCGATGAAAATATTCTACAATTTTTTTAACTTTTTTCTGTAATGAGAGCAATAATTTTAGAGAATCTTGAACCACAATATTTAAGGTATGGGCCAAGCATGGTAGATTTGGCCAGCCAGTTAGCTTTATTGCAGCTGTAATATTTCTTGCGTTGTCAGTTACTACAGCTTCTACTTTATTGGAAACATTCCATTCATTTAAAATATGCAATAACTTATTTCTAATATTTTCAGCTGTATGATTCTCTTGAAAATGAAAGCAACCCAACAACAGTGATTTTTGTGTCCACTCACTATTCACATAATGCGCAGTTACCGCCATGTAGTTATCAACGGAACGTGATGTCCAAGTGTCAGTTGTGAGAGTTATAAACTCGGCTTCATTCAATAGAGATTTCACTTTCAATACAACATCATCATATTTTTTGTTTAGTAAATCTCGACTAAAAGTTGTTCTTGATGGTAGCTGATAGGAAGGATCAAGGGCAGCTATGAGGGCTTGAAATCCATTATCCTCGACTACAGAAAATGGTTGTAGATCTTGTAAAACCATATTTAGGACCATTTCATTCAACATTTTTGTTCGAGACACAGATGCTGGGCGTACAGAAAAAGCGGACATTTTGGTTTGAGTAAATTTGCGTGTCGGTACTGTTTCATTAACTAGAGATTGTGAAGTAATTTTTGTGTTACTGTCGTCATAATTTACATCTGAAGCACTTGAAGGGCCTGCTACAGGTACATCAATAGTCATCCTGGCCGATTGAGGTTGGTGATGTTTAGAATTCGCATCTTCATGGAGCTGGAGCAGAGATAAATGCTTTGCTTTTAAATGTTTTTGTAAATTTGAAGTGGCCCCACCTTTGTAAGATAACACATTTTTACAAATATCACATTTTGCTTTTTCACCACTAACTACAGTAAAATGCAACCAAACTTTACTTTTTTTTCTATCAGACATCGCTTAATCGCTATTTATTCAAACTACAACGTTCAAGACTTTTTTAACAAGACGCGACGGTGTCTCGCGTAAAACTAAAAACTACCCAGTATTTTATGACCGAAAATGAAAGGGGTTATACGGAAAGACATAGAAAAAAAACTATTAGTTTTTATGTGCAACAAGCATAAATCCATCTGGGCTCGATTATGAGCGACGACAAATAACATAAACATAATCGGCATTTTAGTACCTTACCTACACAAAAATAATGCTAGAAAAAGATCAAATAAGGTTCTAAACCTTATCAGATTTATGGCCCCCGGCTGCCCATTAGAATAAACCAAACCGCCATGGCGCCAGGAAATTCAGACATCACATGCCATAAGAATGAAATATGTTAAATAAATAAACAGCCCGGGTTCGTATTCGGGTCGCCGTCCGTCGGTCCTCTCGGTGCCGCTACAAACTAGTACAAAATGATTACAAGTTACAAGTAACGAAAAGGCAACAATGATTCGGGATTCGAGTAACGAATATTTGGCGTCGAAGGATTCGATTACTTCGGATCTACGCAAGTATCAGATATTAAAGTATCGAGTAGATACTATTCGCACACCACTATATTGCATTCTTGAGGCGATAAATCTGTAGCTTGGATATGCTTTTATTGGTTATTTAAATCACATGACTAGCGAAATATTCCAACGGCTTCTTTTTACGTGGTGCGTGCGGTGAGAAAGAAATAGGAAATAGATTGCGATAATCGCTGATTGAGGGCGTTCTGTCTTTTAAGGTGAATAAATACGCGTGAGTAAGTTTTTGTTTTGTTTTGATTTGGTAAGTTGGACCGTTCCATTTTTTGTATTTGCTTTTTTGCTTTTGAAATGAATCCTATTCACGACATTATTGCTTCATTAATTGAAACGCCTTTTTTAAGAAGAAGCGAAACTGAAAAGAAACAGATATTAGGTAGCCGTCCGACGCCGAAAATTTTAGCAATATTTAACGATAAGAGGCAAGGTAAAAAATATTCAAGAACTTTTCAAATATGTTGGTACGAAACTTATAGGTGGCTATGCGGAAGTATTTATAAAGAAAGCTTATATTGTTGGCCTTGTATTTTATTAGGTTGCGTCAAAAATAATTGGAGTTCAGGGGGCGGATATTCGGATTTAAAAAATTTTTCACGAGCAGTAAAATCGCATGAAAGTTCAAGAGAGCATATTAAAAATTCGGTAGCACTTACAAGACTGGAGCAAAATAGGGCGACTATTGCGGATGCACTACAAGAAAATGCAAGTCTTAATAAAATTGTTTATAATGAAAATATGTTCGAAAAAACCGTTTATTATTAAATTATTTAATTGATGTTACTATTACTTTGGGTAAACAGGACTTGGCATTTCGAGGTCATAATGAAACAACAGATTCTTTTAACCGTGGCAATTTTAAGGAAATATTTGCATGCTTAATAAAAAGAAATGCCGAACTTACTGAACATTGTGCTAAATTTAGTAATATTTTTACGGGACAATCTAAGACTATACAAAATGAACTAATTGGTTGCATACATAACTATATTCAAGAATATATAAAAAAAGAAATCAATGACACCGATTGTTGTTTTTTTGGCGTAATTGCGGATGATAGTACTGATATAACAGAAAAATCACAGTGTTCGATAACAGTTAGGTATGTGACCAACGGATCTTTAAAAGAAAGATTTTTTGACGTTAGCGATAATAGAACAGCAGAGAGCCTTTTTCATTTAATACAAAACAGCTTAGAGCCTTATGACTTTAAAAATAAATTGGTCGCGCAGTGTTACGATGGGGCTAGTGTTATGGCAGGTGAAATAAATGGGCTTCAAACAAAAGTTAGATCTATTGCTCCTTTAGCTATGTTTACTCATTGTTGCGCCCACAGATTAAATCTAGTTTTACAACAGGGAACAAAACTGATTACCCAAAGTCGTATATTTTTTGCCACTTTATTAGGAATACCAAATTATTTCCACCAATCACCAAAACGGTCTTTTGTGCTTAATCAGATAGTAGGTAAAAGAATTCCGCGAGCTGTAGAAACGCGATGGTATACACGGTCTAAAATTTTAAACTTAGTGGCTAATGAATGGGACAATTTAATTATAGTATTTGAAACTATTATTAATGACTTAAGTTCTGGAACAGAATCTATTAATGGTGCAAAAGGATTTCTAAAGCATTTTAATGATTTCGAATTTTGCCTTTTAACGCATATTTATAAACAAATTTTTAGTTGCACTGATGTACTGTTTCAAATATTACAGTTAAAGCATTTAGATATACATTACTGCATTTCGCAAATAAACCTTGCCAAGCAACGAATTATTGAATTTAGAAACGAGGACCATTTCAAAGAACTTTTCAATATTGCTAAAAAAGCCACTATTCTGCCTACTAACACACGTCGAGGGCAATGTTCTAGTGACTTTGATATTTTTACTAAATATAAAATATTCTATTTCGAAATAATAGATTGTATAATTCTTCAATTAGGGACGCGGTTTGAAAATTTAAATAATTTAAATTTCTTAGGTTTAGTCGATTACACAAAATATTCGGAATATGTTAAATGCTTTCCAGACGACTTATTAAATAATTTATTAAAAAATTATCCAAACATTTTTGACAGAGATAGATTAAAGAATGAGCTTTCTGTATTGTATAAGTATGAACAATTTTCAAATTTAGATGTCGAAAAAAGTCTAGCTTTGTTATTTAAAGATTTTAAAGCAATTTTTGCGGAAGCATATAAGCTTTTTAATTTAGTTTTAACTATTCCCGCAACAAGTGTATCGGCCGAACGAAATTTTTCATGTCTTAAACGGATCAAAACCTACCTAAGAAACACAATGACACAAGAACGGCTTTCGGGTTTAGCAATGATGTCAATAGAGCAGGAATTACTGTCAGAACTTAGTGAAGACCAAAACTTTTACGACCAAATTATAGATAAATTTGCAACCTTAAAACACAGACGTATAGATTTAATGTACAAAAAGTAGTTTTTTTATCTTATTTCATACAACTATTTATTTTAAGTTTTAATAAACTAAATTACGTTTTTATTATCGCAATCACCGCTATATTTTAGTGATAGGTGTACATATTTTACTTGTTTTGTTTACTTTTTATTTACTTTTTTTAGAGTTTATTTTTTTAGTTTTTAATGGTTTAGTAGGGCTATTGGCGATGCCTCCATTAAAAAAAAAAGGTCAACGCGTCGCAGAATAATACCTCATGGGTGACGTGGAAATTTATTCACATTTAAACAAAATTAACCTCATGTAGCCTCACCCTTCAATATACTCACGAGCCGCCACTGCTATAGATGCCAAAAAATATGTTTTATTCATTCCGTCGATTGACTTCAAATTCTGGGCAACAATTAAGGGTCGTATAAGGATTTTGGTAAAAATCTAATATGGCCAATCAAAATCGCAGTCTAGTAAAATGTTAAAAAAATTATTATTTAAAATCTACTTATCCACTCTATCTCAAATTGTGCACAAAAATCAAGTATTATGTAGGAATCAACTGGTAACATTGTGTTATGAATATAAGATAGCGAAACAAAATGGCGGCCTTTTAAAATATTTAAAAATCAGCCTCAAAACACTACTTATTAGATTATTTTCAACTGGTATAATTGTGGTACGAATTAAAGTTTGCGGAACAAAACGACGGCCATAAAAATTTTTAAAAAATCGACGTAAAAAAATCTTATTCAAATAACTTTAAATTTTTCAGAAAAATTAAATGTAGTAGAGGCCCAGATAAACCTATACGAGATGCGAAAGTTAGACAAGTAGCGTGTCAATTTTCTATGGCCTCAGCGCGAGAGACATGTATGGTCCGCACCAAAAACTTTGTCGGATATTAAAAATTATTAATAAATTAAAAATAGCATTACCCGCACCAATTCATATTTTTTGGAAACAAAATGTTAGGAATATTTAGGTATTATAATATGTGAATTACTGGTTTTGTAAGGTCCTTATTTTTGCTTTTACTGCGATATACATTTGATTTAATCTTATTTCATTTAAATGGAAAACTGATTATATTGGTGTACTAATCAGAAAATAGTATTTAAATTAGGAAAAAAACACATTGTTAACTTTCAGAAAAATATTTATTTATACACAAAATTATAATTATTATTATAATATCTGAACATTAATTATGTAACTACTTGATTAAAAATATCCTGTCTTTTATTAAGGAATTACATTGTAAAATGCCATCATTTTATGATTATTTTAAGTAAAACCAATATTATCGGCATTAACAAACAAGGTTTTTGGGTAATATCTAAAATAAAGATAAAATAAATAATCAATATAATAATAAACAAAAAACGATGCATTGGTATAACGTGCTATAACGGAGAAAATCAAATTATAGACAAGCGACATAAACTGCTTTTACGTGACGCGTAAAAAAACCTATTCGAATTAGCTGGTAGCTAAACTAACAAATGATCGGATGAAACAGTCTTGTTAATAAGTCGGTATGTCAATTCGAGTTGAGCGGATTTATTTAATTATTGAGTGTTATGTTATGGAGTTAGTATAAGCATATATATTGTTAAAAAATGCTAATTTTTTTTGTGTATACCGTGGCTGCTCCTCTAACACAAGCGTATTATATAAACTGTTTTATTACTTGTTCTATTTTTTCAGTTATTTTATTGTCTATCTAATATTTGCTTTACCTTAATACGAAATTTTTAGACTAGATTATAGTAGATAACTGCGTTACAGTATTTTAAAATTACTTTTTATTGTTGATACAAACCAATTATTGTCATGCCTTTAAAAACCATTACTAGCATGATAAAACATTTTAGTGGTTCAAGGTTGGTTTATGTAACATTTGCATTTTCTTTAATTTTATCCGAAACTATAGTAATACACTTTATGCCTAATGGATGACCGTATTCACCTTCATAACGTCTAAGATTTGATTTTCTCTGTCCCTGAGCCACGGCAGTTGGATTATTTCAATCTTGCCGGGATTAATATAATTATCGGTACCTGGATTTTAACAATGCTGTGTTTAACAATAAAATTACCTACTTGATAAAATTATGGCCTTTTTCGGAAGTTCTTCGAATAAAAAATCAGATCTGCGGTTTGGTCCAGGAAAAATTGTCGGTATAGCGGTATCATAAAGGCGCTTTACACAGCTTGTAGATGCTGCAAAACATTTACTTTCAAAATGATCTTCGCATAACTTGTAGTTACAATAACTTTTTTCTAAAAGATCTTCCCTTCCAGCCGCTTTAAGCGAACTGTTAAATCTAAAATAATTATATTTTTATGCTATAAAAAAACTATAAATTAGGCTACTTATAAAGTACCTACTGGTAAAACACATTTTGCGTGAATCTATTAAAGTTAATAAATTAACTTCCGGTGATTCGTGGGTTTGGGAGAGATTTGAAAAAACACAATTGTATTGCAACGTTTTGTAGATTTATTTCTACTTTATCAAGCACTAAAAGAAACAAAACTTATTTGATATAGAAAATAAAAATATAAATTACAAACACATGCTCCTACCTGAACATTCTTAGCATCCGTGCACCCTTATTCCTAGACTCATTGTACAATTATATACACTTTTGCGTACTTAAACGAAACAAAACTACATCAATATTCCCGCACTGAAACGTATCCTTTCAATGTAAAAAACTCATTTGAGTGTGTTGAACTCTTGGAGACAATAACTTTACCACCTAACCATAAAATTGTATCACTCGATGTGGTGTCGTTGTTTACTAATATTCCAAAACAGCTTATATTAGATGTTATTGGTAGGCAATGTGGTTTCATATCTGCTTATGTCAACACACCCAAACAACTATTCTTAGAAATTATTGCTTTTTGCTTTGATTCTAGTTTTTTTTACTTTTAAAAACAACATATATTTACATACATCATTTAATGAACGAACTAATGACTACAGTTTTGCCTTTTATGGAACATTTCTCCTTTTTGTACGTGGATGATTCCATCACTGCAGTTCCGGAAAATGAGTATGACTGCATTCTGGACTGCTTTAATGGATATCACTCCAATATTCAGTTTATAATTGAAATAGAAAAAGAAAAAAAACTTGGCTTTTTAGACGTTGAGGTGATTAGAAATGACGACGCAACTTTAAAAACTAACTGGTTTCGCAAACTTACCAGCTCTGGCAGAGTTTTAAATTTCCACTCAAATAATCCTATTTCTCAGAAAATTGGTACTATCACAGGAATGCTGCATAGAGCTACAACTCTCAGTCACCCGTCCTTTCACAATGACAACATAAAAATTATAAAGAACATTTTAAAATTAAATAACTACCCATCTAACTTTTCAAACATCTGCATTAATAAATTTTAAAAAACCCGAATAGAATCCATTAAACAAAAAAAATCGGACAAAAAGTTTTTTAAGTTTCCATTCATCAATGGTTTGTCATAAAAAATTGATAGGGGTTTTAACAATGTACACCAAAATCAAAGATCGTACAGCATTTGATAAACAATATAATATCATTTATAACATCCCTTGTTCTTGCGGAAAACATTATATAGGACAAACGAAACAATATTTAGGCGACAGAATAAACCAACATAAAAACGACTGTAAAAGACACAATCAAACAACAAAAGATAAAACTGCATTAGATTCCCATCGCTTTAACACTGGCCACACCTTTCAATTCGAAAAATACTACCATTCTAGATAGAGGAACTAACTGGTACAAGCGTAACATAAGCGAAATGATTTACAGATACTTGAATGATACTATCAATCTAAGATCAGACACAAAATTTAAGTGTTATTTATAGCAATATGTTAGATAAAAACAAGGAAAGCAAAAACATTAAAAAATATATTAGATATAATGGGAAAACTCCTTATTGCTACTGCATTCTCTCTATTATATATATTTTTTTATTTTATTTTTATTAATTTTAAAATGTCAAATGGCTACAATGTTTACTCTTTTTATTTTACTATATTTTATGTTATATGTAACATCCCCTGTTTGTAACATGTAATTTTTCAACCAACCTTCAAAGCGTCAGTGTGCCCGTACCCTCGACACAAAGAGTCAAGACTCTTAACTTTAAATAGAACAAAAAAGTGTAACATCTATTTGCAGATATACTAAAATCACCATCTCCACAATTCCTTGACAAAACGCAATGTGGGAATATTGATATAGTTTTGTTTTATTTAGGTACGCAAAAGTGTATATAATTGTACAATGAGTCTAGGAATAAGGGTGCACGGATGCTAACAATGTTTAGGTAGGAGCATGTGTTTTTGTAATTTATATTTTTATTTTCTATATCAAATATCCTTTTTTTCTTTTAGTGCTTGATAAAGTAGAAATAAATCTACGAAACGTTGCACAGAATATAATTATAACCCACGAACCACCGGAAGTTAATTTGAAAAAAATTGGGAGACAAAGTTCACGTTATGTTAATAATAAAACCAACATACCTTACCTATTCACAGTTTATTTCCACAATTTAATTTTTTTCTTGAAAACCACAAAAGTAAATTAAACGAAAAATGTATAAATTAAATTGAACCATAAATATACGAAAACTTGGACTTTTTTGTAATATATTCAGGAATAAGAAATACCTATGAAAAAACATAATACATTAATGTCATCTTCACCGTATATTTTGTGCTTACGCATTTTTGATTTTATAATGTAATAAAAATTAGATCAACAGATTTATTTTTTTTTAAACAATGTACAATATTCCTTAATTCTATTACAAGACATCTCTTTTTGATAAAATAAAATTATTTATATAACACTTTCAGATTCATCTTATTTCTTGACATTTAGAGAATTCTGAGAATTATTTTTTTATATAATTATTACTTAACAGCTCTAATTTGGAAAATCCGTTTTTGAATAAATTTATGATTTATATTTTGATTGAACAATAGTGCCCGAAATTTGTATTTTTATATTATTTATTTAATCTGGAGGAGTTATCAAATATTTAACGATAATTAAATAACAATAGACGGAACGTAGTATGTTGGTTTGCTATTAAATAATATTTGTTTTACCTGATGTATAATTATATTATTTGCATTGTTATTCGTTACCTAATATAATACTTTACAAAAAGTGGAATTCTTGTATTTGCACTGTATCGTAATAATTATCGCTTGAAGTAAAAAATCAACTTAAAATTGAAAAAATCCAGCTCTTCATTCAATTTTAATAGTCATTAATTAGCTGGCCCGGCAGACCTTGTTCTGCCTTTTGCGTTAGATAGTTCGATGAGTTTCCAGTGGAGTTATAAGAATATGAGGCGTATTTACCACATCGTCCAGAAAAACCCTATTGGTTTTATAGAAAAAATACGCATAAAACAATAGAAAAAATAGTGTTGGAAGGTCTCTGTAACCAGACTATCATTTCAAAAAAATCCTTTAAATTGGTGCAGTGCAACTCTCTCACGAACTTGCTGAAAAATCTGTCTGTTTTAAAAGTATAGATTATTTGTCAACGTCTGTTATTTGTCAGCCTTATTGCCAATTAGTGTTGGCTGGAGTTATCCTTTTGATGAAGATTGAGCTGGTTCTTTCAATGATTCCTCCAAATATGGATTTTTATATCCCTTAAAAGTATCAAAGAACGCCTATGACACATAAAAACTATTCTCTAGATTATTTTTGGTGCAAATTTAAAATCGGTTTGACCGTTCTGTAGTTATCGTACCCGCAATTTTTGTTTATACATACAAAATGTTTTACGTGTTCTAGGGATTATAAAAAGTCGAAAACACCTAATTTATATTTCTCAAAGATGTTCAATATTACAACTCTAAATTTCTCTCCTAGCCACACACATCACACCACTTTCGAGTGTGCGCGTATTTCAGATCTGATTTTCGATTATTTGAGATTTTATTTTTTTAATGATGGTTTATAATTTTAATGTTGGTTTTTATCGACGCTAATCTAACACTAACGAGACAGATCCACTTAACAGTATAGGTTTTGTTTAAAAAAATCCTTGTTTTAATATAGACTCGGAATTTGGTTGGCGTGCTATCGTCAGCTTTGCGCAAAAAGAGTCTCGGATTATAGTGATCAACAATGAAATACGAAGACATCACTTAAGTAAATAATAAACCTAAAAATTGATTTGTGATAACCTAAAAATCAGTAAAACAAGTTTTTTTTTGGAAACAAATTGGCATTCATGAAGGTATTTTTTCTTCCCTCGTTAAAGGAAAGCATTGTAATCGTGATAAAATCACCCTTCCAGGTTTTTAAGGATCTTCACGTTTTAGGGTCCTAGATCTCAAAAACGTGTTTTTCAATTCCGTAGGTCTTTCTGTTTGTTCGCGGCATAATAAAAAACCACTTATTCGATTGACTTGTCTAAAATTAAAGGTCATATGAGGATGACCTGGTAACGTTTTGGTAAAAATCCAGTATGGTGAAACAAAATCAAGTGTTACATAGAAATCAACTGGTAAAATTCTGGTAAAATGGCGACTTATAAAAAATCACCTTCTCAGGTTTTACGTATCTTCACGTTTTAGCGTTCCTAGATATAAAAAAAATGTCTTCTCAATTCCGACTATCTGTCTGTCAGTTCGCGGCATAGTTAAAAAACGACTTACCCGAATGGCTTAAAATTTTGGTCAAAAATTAAGGGTCTATGGGGATAATCTGTTAAACTTTTGGTGAAAATCAAATTTTTGTAGAATTTATTACATCACTGCAATCAACATGTCTGTAAAAAAAAACTGAAAAACATTGTCAAAAAACTTTAATTTGAGTATTCAAATAATTTGAATTTGAAATATTACAAATAGACTGTAATAAATAATAATCACCATGCTTAATAATGTTTTAAAAAATAATACATAATCAAAGAATACATTTTAAAAAATTCTAATTTCCTGTTGATATGTATTGTTAGAAGAGAAAGCTTTCAAGTCAATTTTGTCGGTTGTCTTTCAAGATAAAAGTATCAAATCGGGTATATAATCGAGGAGAGGCGAATTTAGTGGAATATATACAGTGTGTCTCGTTAAAAAAATTCTCAACTTTCTAATGATTTTTAAAAATGTTTGATTTTCGATAAAATAATACAAAAAAATCCTAATTTCGTATTTAAAGATTTTTTGTATCTCCTATGGCTAAAGCTTTAAGAAAATATAAATGAAAGTCATGTACATAATACAATATTACATTTTTAATAAAAACATATAGATTAAGGAGAATAGCACAACGATAGATATGTAACATTTTTTTTAAATATTCAGTAACCCAGACAAATGGCTAATTCGACAAACCCCTTGGATTTAATTGGTCGGTTTAAAGAGGCTGTACTGCACTGTATATGTTTTTAAGCTTCCTATTATTGGCTTTCTGGCGGCTCTGAACCTTTCTCTCTCAACCCCTCCATTCTGTTTCAGTTCTTTAGTTAGTAAGTCTAATGTTATGATGCTCTATCCATCTGGCAACTGCATTGCATCTAGCACCTTTGGGTTTTATAGAATTTCTTAGTAAATTAAAATATCCCTGGCCGTTAGATACTTCTCAAGGAAAGAAAGTCGTGTAATGCGCCGTTCTAGACAATTAAATTTGTTCATTTTTAGATGTACATTTTTAAATGACCTGATTTATTAATTATTCTGACATTTGGGTATAACTATTGTCGAGGAGAAACCTACTATTTGCAACAGAAATTCTGAGTGGACACTGTCAGCTAAGGAAATCTTCACAATTTGAAACTAACTAACACTTATCATTGAAGATGTTGTGAACAAGAATATGAGACAGTATGCCTCATCTTCTTGTTCACAACTGTGTATATCTCATCTTCTTGTTCACAAGTGTGGATGTACAGGATATCCCATTTTCGGCACTTTTGCGGGGTATCTCCCTTATTTTTTAAGAGGGTTGCGGTTTTCGCGACAGGTGCTACTTTGTTGTGAAATTAAAGATAGCATCAGCAGATTTTTCATAGTCCTTTTGGTTTTTGAGATACAAGGCGTTTTTGTTTATGTAGAAGCGGCGCCTTCCTCTTCTTTCCAGCAAACAGGGGAATCAACTGGTGTACCCGGCTGATCCTCAAAGAATTTTGCAAAAATATACACCCACCACACCTAACGAATGTTTTGGCAGACTCTTCATCTAGTCCGATGAATCTTATATTTCAAATACGGGAATTTTTAATCGCCATAATACAAGACATTGGTCCGCAAAAAAACCAAAAACCACCATTTAATTTTTAACAGGGCACAAAAAGGAGGCTTTTTGGTTGGGGTCTCGTGTCTCATTTTTGGAAGCCGCATAATCTACAGAATTTTTGAAGGAGGTCCCACATCGCGTCGATACCTAGAAATCCCTGAGGAACTTATTCCATAACTGATGGAAAATATTCCATTGGCCTTTATAATGCCGTTTATCATCACCAAGACTTTAAGGGCATTCTTAGACGATAACTTTCCTCAAAGATGGATTGGTACCCACGCACCAGTAAGATGGCACCCTCGATCTCCGAATCTTACGATTTTTGATTTTTTCTTATGGGGTTATATCAGTCTGTAGCGGAGCTTCGTGCAGGAATCGATTGAACTTTCCGAAATTTACAGTCCTATGACTCTTTTGAACGCTATTCGAAGAATAATGAAAATGAGCCAATTTTGCATACGGAAAAATGGCCGTCATTTTGAAAACCACCAGAACTCTTTGCTTTTTCAAAATTTTGTTTTTCTAACTAAATGCAAGTAAGATAGATAATTATTTACAAGATGTTTTTAGCGGGTTAGAGACATAAATTGAAGTTTTAAAAATTGGCGGACATTTCGACGATTTATTTTTCGTTTTTTTCAAGACTGAAAGAGACCATTACTTGTTTTTTTATTACAACATGGCCATTTATAGAATATAAAAAATATATATAAATTAAATATAACAGTTAAATTTACAATCAATAGACAGCTTTGAACATTTTTTGTTTTTTGCTTTAATGTCGGAAAATATATGCTTTAATATTAAGTAAACAAGAAAAGGAAACTTGAAATTATTATAGACATTAATTTTCCAAGTACATTTTTTTTTGTTCTCTCCCCTCCACATATAAAACATATATATCAGGAAAAACAAATCAATACAAACAAAAAGGAAACCACAAAGACATAAACAGACAACAATAAATAAAAGGAAACTTATTGTAGCTAAGATCATTATTTGTGATATTTAACTCACCTAATATCCTAAATTAGAGGCTTAACGTAAAATATTAGAATTAAAGTAATCAGTCTTCTCTGTATGTGTTCTACATATTAGTATTACAACCAAACTTTATAATACACAAAAATAACATTAAAACATGAATAAAGGAATATTCATCAGGTCTCGGTACTTCAAATTGAACAAAAAATATGAGTCAATCATGAATCATTAATTTGAGGGACGTTACTTCCACACACCATAGGTAATTATTGCTATATTGTGAGGAAAATTCAATAATTTTATCTTAATTAAGTTAAAAAGCTGTAATAAATGATTTCAGTTGAGAATTAAAAGAGATCTTTTGAATTAAGTTAAGTATTACATCTTTAGTATAATAATTACTTTTTAATACATTTTAGCCATAACCTACTAATTGCACACAATAGAAAATGTTTTTAAAAAAGGGTGTCCCATTTAAAAAAATTAAGTAGGGTCCGATAACTTTTTGACCTGACCCTGTATACGTATTCTGAAAGCAGCACTGAATTCTACGGAAAAAGTCATATGAGGAACCGGTTTCGCATTGTTGATAAGTTATTCGATAGCTGGGATACGAGGGGTGAAAATGTAACATTTTCAAAAACGCCCTGTATATCAAAAACCAAAGGTTTATGAAAATTATGCTGGCGACATCTTTAATTTCAAAAAAGTAGCATAGCTTCGAAAATGTGTATAGCTTGTGCTTGTGCATTTTTACAAAACATAAACCAACAAAAGAAAAAATTGTATCTTGATATAATTTACCGTTACGGAAATAACAGATGGATTCGGACGGGCGGAAAGGAATCGTTTTTAAATCTTGATTATAAAACCTGACCCCGTGAACAGATGGCTTTTCTTGAACCGGGCTTAAGCGTTATGGATTCTTCTCTGCTATATAGTGGTGGGATTATCTTAACTGACCCTCGTAGGTATACGTTAATTAACATCGTAAATATGGGTACGTACTACGTACGTGACGACTTGACCGCCTTGTAACAAAGCGTTCTCGTATCCTTGCGATTTTCCACAAACGCGCTCAGGCATCGGTAACGTGCCGCTAAAACCGTGTGATCACAATTAAAAGAAAGTAATGTGTATCATGTGGCAAATCATGTGACGACTACGTTTGGAACAACAATAAAATTATAATCCGGGGATCATTAACTTAAGTGAATCACGTGCAAGATATGTTTTTCAATAACTCTCATCAAATGAATTTTATCAGATATCATTATTAGTTAACCTTTATATATCTGCGAATTCTTACTTATAGGTTTTTTTGTAATTCGTTCGAACCGACGTTGTTAGATCGAAGTGCGAAAAGTGCTCTAAATTGGACCGAAATATACAAATTTTGTGAGAATTAAGAACTAGGTTAAAAACTCTTTAAGTATTATATATAAAAGGATTAAATATGATTCTAGCTTATCGGTAAGTCGCTTTACTTACAATATCAAATTGATTATTTATATTCCGGGTAAATTTTTATTATTGTATTAACAAATTCTAATCCACGTTTGTTTGTTTGTTTTCTAGGATTTTCAACAACTTTCCTATATCTTTTAACTTGGTTAAACTGCTCTGCTGATGAAGTCTAATAAGATTGAAACACGTGTAGCGCGGTTATCAAATTTCACACCCTTTTTTTGCGGACATGCTCACGATTTATTTTTCTTTCTCTTTTTAAGAATCCACCCGCACAATCATCTTCCTCTTTTGATTTATCACCTTCGGATTGGGTGTCACGGCAGGTGGCTAAGGTCACCTCCGTAGAGACGTCAGAAATGCTTCCTAAATTTTTGGGTTTTTTCTGGCCGAATTTACAAATGTGTGGCTGGCTCCTGTCAGTCAATCCACCTCTGTTGTTGGTTTTCTAGGATTTTCAACAACTTTCCTATATCTTTTAACTTGGTTAAACTGCTGTGCTGATGAAGTCTAATAAGTCTGAAACACATGTAGCGCGGTTACCAAATTTCTCACCCCTTTTTCTTTTTTTTGCGGGCATGCCCACGATTTATTTTTCCTTCTCTTATTACTTAGGTAATTTAGTGATGATACAGATTACCCCCAAGGAAACTGCCTGATCAGTCTTGACAATCAGATATCCGGTTTTAGTTCAGTAAATAGTCATTTAGTAACAAATATTTTTTCATTGGGCGCCATTTTATTCCACTATTTTTGATTCCTACCGGAAAGGTTCTACCTCTGCCACACTTTATTTTTGGGCATAATTTAAATTAATTTGAATAAGTAGTTTTTACAATGACACATCCCTATTTTATTCCGTCATGTTGAATTTGTACCAGTTTATCTGCGTATCACATTTAATTTTTGTGGAAACCTAAAGTCGATCAAATAGAAAGATTTTTTACGTTGATTTTTTAAAATTTTATTTGGCTCCCATTTTTTTCGCCATCTTGAATTCGTTCTACAAATTTATACTTTATACTATACTGAATGCTTGCACAAAATTTGAAATTAATCTAAGCAATTTTTTTCAGGTTGATTTTTTAAATATTTTATTAGGCCGCCATTTTGTTCATCTTGGGGATTCACACTAAAATGTAACCAGTTTATTCCTATATAACATTTTATTTTCGTGCAAAATTTGAGGTAAATCGGATAATTAACTTTCCAGTACTTAGTAATGTTTTACCGTTTCACTAGGCCGCCATCTTGTTGCGCCATATTAGATTTTTACTAAAATATTACGAATATGACCATTACATTTTGACCAACATTTTAAGTCGATCGATAAAACATGATATTTGGCATTTAGGAACGCAGAAACATGAAGATAAACATTTTATTTGATCACCATTTTGTTCCGCCATAGTGAATTCTTACCACAATTATACCAGTTCATCTCTCTACCACAATTAATTATTGCACAAAATTTGAAATCAATCCATTAAGTAGTTTTTTTAGGAACAGTTTTTAAATATTTTATTAAGCTGCCATTTTGTTTCGCGCGCCGTCTTGGTTCCGTACGAACATTTTAACAGTTAATTCCTACATAGCATTGGATTATTGTGAAAAATTTGAAGTATATTGGATAAGTTTTTTAATAATAATTTTCTTAACATTTCATTAGCTGCCATTTTGTTTCGCCATACTGGTTTTTTACAAAAATGTTAGTCATCTCCATAGGACCCTTAATTTTTTACCAAAATTTGAAGTTAATCGGGTAGGGAGTTTTTAAGCTATGCCGCAGAAAGGCAGACAGACAGACAGAGAGACGGAGTTGAGAAAACATGTTTTTCAGCATCTAGGGACCCTGAAATCTAAAGGTCTGAAAAAATCTCGGATGGTGATTTTTTCACGATCATAATACCTCTATGATGGAAATAAATAATATAACTTTAGTGCACTGGTAATAAAGATAACATACAGTGCACACAGAATAAGGTAATTTTCGTAAGTTCGGAAGGTTATATTTTTCACACTAGTAAATGAGGGGAATTTTAGTATAACATGCAAAAATGGCTTTCTTTTCGAACGCATTTCCTTGAGTCAAAAATACTTTCTAATCTTAGTTTGTATATTTTTTTTAGAATAAACTCACTAGTTTCAGGTAGAAAGATTTTTTGGCAGCACAAAATGTATCTAAGTCTGCAAATATGACTAGTATTCAAATATATGTTGTACTATTTCTCAAACAAGTTTTATGAGACACTCTATATACAGAGCCGCAGCTAGATCTAAATTTTTTGACAAGGCTCATTTTCTTTGTGCCAGGGCTGTTATTTCATATTTTTTCCCAATATACACATATTATAATTTTTAAGAAAACTTTTTACTATGGCTTAAATCTTTTTTACTATGGCTCAGCTCTGGCCAGCACCGCCTTGGCTACGGCCCTGCCTATATAGCTTTGTATATATTAACTCCCTATAGAGATACTTACATTTTGGTTGAATACAAAAAACGATGGAATTTAGAATAGACTATAAATGCAAATAGTTAAATCCTATATAAAATGCAATAATCAATAAAATTGTGGGATCAATTAAGTTTCTTAAAATAATTTTATTTGTTGAACGAATTTTTATTACTCCCGGTATAAATAAGACAATGTTTCTTTCTTTTATCTTTGACATTTTTAATATGTACTTCGATGTAAATTTTATTAACATTAATATAAAATATTCAAAAAAGTGGCTGCGTTGCTGAGTATCAAAGTTTCCATATACGCCGAATTTAAATTTGGCACCTCCTAGCGTTCCCCTACCCCTCCCAAATCATACAAAGTAGTTTAGAATTAAAATTTTTTACTTCTCTCGAAAAAGGGAAGTATAGTAATCGTGAAAAAATCACTCTTTCAGGTTTTTACAGATCTACACCTTTTAGTATCCCTAAATGCCAAAAAACATATTTTCTTTATTCCGAAGGTGCCTGTCGGTATGTCAGTTCGCGGCAAAAAGCTACTTTCCCGATTGACTGAAAAAATATTACTAAAAAACAAACATTAAGGATTCCATAGAAATAAACTGGTAAACTTTTGATCCGAATTCAAGATGGCCAAAACAAAATGATGGCTCAATAAAATATTTTAAAAATAAACCTGAAAAAATGCATATCAGATTGATTTCTAATTTTGGCCAAGAATTTAGTGTGGTAGAGATATGAACTTGTAAAATTGTAGTGCGAATGCAAGATAGCGGCCAAATAAGATGTTTGTAATCGTGAAAAAATCGCTTCTCAGGTTTTTACAGATCTACATGTTTTAGTGTCCCCAAATGCCAAAAAAAAACAAGTTTTTTTTTTAAATTCTGTCGGTCTGTTAGTTTGCGGCATAGCTAGAAAACTACTTTCCCGATTAACTTCAAATTTTGGTCAAAAATTAAGGGTCATATGGGTAATATTTTAGTAAAAATCCAATATGGCTGAACAAAATGGCGGCCTAGTGAAATATGAAAAAAAAATTAAAATGCTAATCCAATTAACTCAATTTTTTTTAAGCAAATCAACTACACAGAAATGAATTGGTAACATTTTGGTACAAATCCAAGATGACGAAAGAAAATAGGGGCCTAATAAAATATTTAAAAAATTAGCATGAACAACCTACTTATTAGATTGATTTCAAGTTATGGGCAAGAATTAATATTAGTAGAAATAAACTGGTAACATTGTGGTACGAATACAAGATGTAGCAAAATGGCGACCAAATAAAATGTTTAAAAAAATTAATGTGAAAAAGCCTCGTATTCAGTTGTCTTCAAATTTACAAAAACTAGATGTAATATAGGAATAAACTGGTAAAATTTTGTTACGAGTTCAACATGAGGTAACAAAATGGCGGGCTAATGAGATTTTAAAAAAATCAATACAAATACTATTTATTCGATTTACTTTAAATTATGACCCAAAATCAAGTGTAGCACATAGGCAGGCGGTATATATGTTACTAAATGCCTATGTGGGGAACTAAATCAGGCCACATTTCACTATTCCTAATAAAAGGAAAAGGAAATTTACTGATTTTTAGGATAAGTAAAATATCAAAAAATAAAGAAAGATGTTTATTCGGTTTCGGTGACCTGACCTTTTGTATGTGAACATGTGTGCGAAACCTAACAGGGTCATATTTCACATTCCCCGATAAAGGAAAGAATTGATTCATGACGAGGAAAATTCCGGAAAAAGCCAATTCTCCGCTTTGTTCCCATACTATTATCATTTCTTTAATTTATAGCAAATTCTGTCGGTTCAGATAAATCTCTCAAACTATTGTACTTAACTGTGCTTTTTTTTTTAAATAAAGCTTGTAGACCCCGTTCAAAATATAAAGAAAAATTCTACAAACTCTACCTGTACATTTTCTTTGTAAAGACCAGAGTCTGAGTCTGATCTGATGAATCTTTCCCTTTATCAGGCATACTGAAGTATGACCCCGTTTAGTACTGCACATAGTTATTTAGTAATATATAGGGTGTTTGATTATATTTAAAACGAGGTCTACGAGTTTTAGAGATATAAATATAACATAATATATAAAAAAATATTAAATTCAAAAGTTTTATAATTTTATCTGAACTGACAGGCTTCGTAGAAAAATACACAAACCACTATTTGAAATGTAGTACATTTGCACCACCTTTTGTTTTGTTTTTATTGGAAAACCCAGTTAATAATAAAAAATATATTTTTATTGATTTCAAAAATATATAGTTTAATGCTCGGTTTAATGTTTTAACGGTTTGGAGGAAAAATGTTTTTCTCCCAAAAGAAACGCCTTTTTTATGAGTTTAAAAAATATTTATGAGCGTTTATCAATTTTTTTTTTCAAAAAAGGTATGTTTCATACATGATACATTGTGAACTTACGACCGGTTTCACGCAGTTATTATTGAACAGAGTGTTCCAGTTTCTGTCTTTATTTAGGCAGAGCGGTGTTTGGAATTTAGCCAATACATACGTGACTGAAATAGTTAAGAAAAACTTAAACACTTATGATGGGGTTTCTAAATCGGTCACTTCAGGGGGACATTCAGATTGCCCCAAAATTCTAGCTGTTTTGGATCTTTTATTAGATCTTATGTTCTCCACAATTCTGGATTCATCTTCTCTGCAATTTCATGTAGAATCATATCATCTTCACTATCGTTAGATAGATGGTCGAACTTCAACTTGTAATAAATCAAAATAAGCAAACCAATATAGGGTGCCCCTTTTAAAAAAACAAAGGTAATAGGAAGTAAAAGAAGATCTGGCAACGCTGTTATGATTTAAAAAAACAAAATTACGTCATATTTAACCAACTAAAATTTCATTTAAATATATTGACAAAAATAGTTATAAGGGTAGCCACATATTTATCTTTGACTTTCTTTTTGTGAGGTAGATGCGCGACAAGAAAGGAATTTTTGAAACTTGCCCTAGGGGGTGACTTTTCTCTTAAACTAAGTGAGCTTTTAAAATAATCCGTTCCTCGATAGCTTAAAAAAAAGTATTACTATGTATTTACCTAAAATCAAAGACTATTTTTTTTGAAATTCTACTCTTAAGAAGGTGAAAAGGGGTGAATTATGTTTTTTCTTTTTTTACACTACCTCTTCAACTAGTAGGGTTTTAAAGCAATTCTTTCGCAAATGGATTTTAAAAATATTTAAAATTTGTTTTTACTTTTTTTACAATATCTCTTCAACTAAACGAGATTTTAAACAATTCTTTCGACAACGGCTTTGCAAAATAATCACATATCTAAAAACTAATTTCTAGATTTTTTGAACTACCACCCTTAAATGGATGAAATCAGATTTTACTTTTTAGTATCTGTTTAACTAAATGAGATTTTAAAATGATTCATTTGTCAAAGGCTTTTAAAAATGGTTATCTACAAATGGAATTCCAGATTGTTCGAAGTTCCAACCTTGAGGGGGTGAACTTTTTTTCAATGTCTATTGAGCTGAATGAAATTTTAGGGCGATTCTGTTGTACGTGGTTTAAAAAAATAAAGCCTCTGGATGAGTGAGTGAAATTTGATTTGAATTTTTTTACAATGTCTCTTCAACTAAATGAGATATTACGAAGACTTTTTCGTCAGACTTTCAAAAAATATTTACCTAAAAATCAATTTATAGATTTTTTAAAATTCCACCCTTAAAGGCGTAAAATGTGTGCTTTTTGTATTTAGGCAATTCGGTATAACCTGAATTTCGGGACAATCTCAGTTAAATTCTCAAACCGGGACGAACTCACTCCGGCGCACCTACGAAAAACGAAAACCAACTATCAACTAATGACTAAAAAAACATTCTCGAATACCGTAGAGAAAAGGATATGAAGGAGTTATATTAAAGCACTGTCTACCTTTTGTATATATATCCCGGAAAAAATACCTTTTCAAATATGTAATAAGTAATATACAGGGTGTTCAATTTAACAAAACTAGTTCTAACTTAGTAAATCTCCGGCCGCCAGTTGTTAATTTTTCACGGTTTTTGACGGTTCAGATTAAACGATAAAAGGTTTTTATTAAATATATTTTGATATCTTTAAAATTTAACCTCGTCGCCGTCGTCCTCATTTTAAACATAGCAAGACCCCGTATATATGCAAATTGTATTATTTTTCCTTTGAAATGATAAAAAGAAGGATTTCTTATGAGGGAACTTCGGGTTAAAACCGATCTGCAAAGGAATTTAATCGAAACTTCCCTCGCAATAAATCTTTCATTCTATTAAAAAAAAAAGAGAAAGGTAACACAATTTGTATATATACATATTACTAGATAACTTTTTAGTACGAAACTAAATAGGGTTATACCTTACTATCTCTGATACAAGGGTGAATTCTGAGCGAGGGAAGTTCCGGGTAAAGCACATTTATCAATTTTTTTACTAGCTCTGAAAAATACCACAAGCAAATAAAAAGTTGACGTTATCAAAAAAACTTTTATTATAGAATTCCTTATATTAGCATGCATTTTTTTTCGTAGGTGCACTACAAACGAGGATCCCGTCAGAATGAAAGACGACCGAGCAATATATCCATGCTGTGATTCGTAAGTATTATCACAAATCCTCTTTGGCTTTTTTATTTTGCTTTTAATTTCCGCAGGTATTGAGCATTATTCTCACATTTTTAGACAAAAGGGCTTATTCCGCAGCTGCGTTTGCAACCCATTTACGGTAATAAGCAGATAGATATGATTTTCCAGTTTGAATGGTAATAACAGACAAATATTTTCCACCACAAGACGGATTATTATTTGTAATCTGTCGACCCGTTTCCTTAATTTTAGTTTACGTCAATATGAGCCTAACTTTATTCTTGAGCAATCGTAAAGGTCGTAAAGTTATAACTCATAAATACGTAATTTAGAGCAAGTTTTTAAATTCATTATTCCAATAAATTAAGCTATGTGTTCGAATAGCTATTTTAGAATATTTTTTAATGAATTTAGTACTTGCATATTGTATTATTATTGAGACACGTCGGTATTACTTGTACAAACCATTACTTGCTTAATGACAGATTGAACTACTTTTTAACAAAAACATTATCCACGAGAATAGTCTCATTCAAATTAACAATGTTATTTAGATTTTATTTTTTCCTGTGCTTCACCATTTAAAACAGCAACGGCACATTTTTAACAAAAATGGGGTATGAAGTTTGAATACAAAAATAGAAAATGTTAAGCAAAATGGTAGTTGCATGCTTTACTAATGAATATCTTATGTAATCTAAATTATTGAAGATTAAATTCACCTCCGCCCTCTATCCAAATCCTCGGTCGCTGTTTTCGACCCTTTTCTTTTACTTTTTTTAACGAGCCTGCAAACAGCCTTTGATAAAATTGGTGGAAAAAGGGTTAAATATATGTCCACTCTCCCAGGTAAGCAAAATTAATATCCATAAATTATATTTAGTTCACACAGGCTTAAGTATAACTAACAACAATAATAAGAAGGAAATAACAGATAAAAATAATGACGATATTTCTTAATATCTAAAACCTATTGTCCCACAAACATTTCAGTGTTTCATCTAATTAATGTCTAATCTAACACCATTTCTGAAGTTAAAATCTTCTATATATGCATTTCCGTCGTTGCTGTTCCATGCATTATACCTGTTTTACAAAGGAACACGCATACATAAAATATATTGAAAAACTGTTTCTGTGAATGTTAATAATAATATTTTTTTTATATGATGTTTATAACTTGTAGTATAGTTTTTTGAAAAAAAAAATGGGGGTTCTTTGGTTAGTTTCGGCGCTATGGTCATTTATAAGCGTGGCATCTTGAATAAAATTATTTATCAACATTCAATAATTTGTTACTGAATCGCAATGACCTGTACTGTATACTAACGTAACTGGAAGGGACCCTAATAATGTTCGAAAACTAAGGCCAATCCATTTTTAGGCAACCCGCAGTATTTTAGTACATCCGTCTCTCTCTAGCTTATTGTACTAAATAGTTTTTCAAGTTTATTTGCATTTTAAATGGTGAAATAATGATCATATTTTCTGTACTAAATAAGGAGTTGCGCTTTTTCGAACGAATCGCGCTGGGACGTTTTTACTATTTTTGTTTATTATTTCTATCTGTGTGCTAGCTCAGGTGTATTAATAAAATAATAGGTATACTAGGTATGCTATTTTCGGAATCAACAAATAATATGTTTTTGTTCTGTTTATTATTCAGCGTAGTTAAAATAAAAAATGGAAACAAAATATTTTCGAATTTGCCAAAAAAATGTTAATATATTTTCTAAAACTTTCTGTCACTTATCAAAATTTTTAATTTTTGCAAATGTAATTTTACACTACTTAGCATCACTTGTTGGAAAATGTGACAATACCTATACAGGGTGTCCCCGTTTCAATGTGATATGAATATCTTCGTTATTATGAGAATCATAAAAATGCTTTATAAAAGATTAATGGATTAAAATAGCATCAATTTCTGGTTAAACGAAAAGTGTACATTTTCAACTTACCAGTTTAACCGGAAGTTAATACTACCTTCTAATTAATAAAAAAACTAAAACAGGAAAGCGCAAATAGTTTTGCTCTAAGTTAAACCGTTTATTCTTTACAGGCTCTCAAAGTGGTGAAAATGTCAAATTTCAAACGTCATGTTTGGTTTGTCATGAACACCTTGTATATTTCAGAATTTTTGAATAATGATCATTGATATACGGTACATTTTTTATATACAAAGTTTTTTTAAAGCTTTTATACTAACAAAGAAAGTCAATGTCAGATTGAGGGGACATCCTGCGTAATACGTATAAAAAATAAAAAGTTTAAATCCAATATATTTGTATACACTATGCACTGAATTATACAGGGTGAGTTAAAATCCCGTCAGCTAATATTAACTACAAAGAACCCTAGAACTACAATTAATATATTTTCATTAAGTCATTAGGACTTTCGACAGCAATTTTCTCTTACACTGTAATTCTTAAACTACTTATAAAATACTTTACTATATTTCGGTAATAATAGTTACACTTTACGTTTTTATTAAAAGTGAAAAAGAAAACCCTAACAGGCTTAAGTAAATTTTAAAAAAATCACTTTTATAAAATATGGGAATAGATACTATGAACCTATAGTGAGGATCGAGGCCAACGTTCAACTTGCAGAAGTTTTACTGTAAACGGAAACATTAATGCACCTAGTAAAAATAAGAATAATTGAGGCTTCAAAAACATAATTAGTTTATCAACTTAGAGAATCAACAGTACGGATTTACCAAATTAAATTAGCTTCTTCCAACAGTTCCCACATACAGGACTCAAGGCAGGGCAACGATTTACAAATAGATTGCAAATCAATTTCTGAATGTTATAGGTATAAGCATTGTATGATTATACAATGGCATAAGAGTAACTTACGGACTTATAAACCAAAAAAAAAAATGCATGGCACCCTATAAAAATATAAGGAACTTGACCACCTTATACATTATTTCCTGAATCAGCATACAACAAATTTGAATGTTTTAATATGTAGTATGTCTCAAATACGGTAAAATATTAAACTTATACCCAAATTTTAATAATAAATATTGTAATTTAAAGTACACAGAATTGTTTCAGTTTTTTTACTAACAATTAATATGAATAATCTGTATGATACTCAGAGAAAGTAATTTAAGTAGCATTATAATAACTTTTACCAAGTTTAAAACCACCGAGTATATTCGTTATATTTTTAAAAGTATCAAATCTGAAATTAAAAAATTCATGCTATTTTAATTTGTCCACCTTGTATATTTCGTAAACCAGTATAAAACTATAAATTTTTGTGTTAATTGTATCAGCCAAATATAACTAAAAGTTTTAAACTATTTGTGTCGTTTCAAACGCAAATTCTTGAAAATTGATAAATATTTTAATTCATGATGGATTCTATGCCTACTATCACAGCGCCGAAATTAACCCAGGAACTCTTTAAATTTTGTTCAGAAAAATTAAAGTACAGGTTGGGGATTACAACATATAATAGAAATATAAACATTCACCTAAACTGTTTTTCAATGTTTTGCGTGTGTGATGCTTTATTATGAATAAAAAAAACTGTTCTGAAATATTTTCATGGAATATTCTGGCATATTTCATTTGAAAAATTTTTAGGTTTTAATTTAGTAAGTATAACTATAAAAGTAAAAAACCAACTAGGGTGAAAACCAGTCATTTTAGTAAAACTGAAATATGTTTCATTATATTGTTATCTGCTATCAAAATAAAAGAACAATTATTTCAGTACAGTTTGTATCTGCATTTCTCAGTTTTCGGTTCTACAAAAAGTGGCAATTAATAATTGACAAAAATGTGTTAAATGACAATTTAATCAAATTAGAATTTCCTGTAATACATGATCGATATACGTAGACAATAATTGTCATTTTACTAAATACATTTTAAAACAAAAAATTACATTTGAATTAAAATATTTTGGCGAGGTTAATTTACAATAAATCATTGCTTTAAACTAACTGCCAGATATTTGTTGTCTACTTAGAATTTGTAATTGATCTTATTGTTTAGACATACATGTGGAAGATTACAGTATAAATTAAATCTGAGTAAACATTTCTAAAACAAGTATACTTGTTTGTAATATACATTTCCAATCAGCATTTTTTTCTCACATTTGATTCCTAGCACAACAACTGATACTTTTTAAGTGGTTATTTAATCTCTGCCAACTTTTTTGTTATTTGCCAAATACACATTTTGAAAATAAATCAAACTAAAAACTGTATGACATTTTTCAGTAAACAAATTTTATTATTGCATTTAACAAACATAGTTTATTTTTTTAAGGAACATAGCTTATGAATTTTTTCCATATTTGAACCTATTTTTACTTAGCAACTTTGGTCCTTGAGATGCCCAGTGTAATCTAGTTTTTAAAAAGCTTGAATTTTCTTACATTTACATTAATCTTATATGGTTCTCGTATATTTAACAGTTGTTTCAAAACATCTATTATTGTGATATTGTGAGACTTTTTCAATATTTGTTAATTTTATGGCAGTTTAAATCAGATCTTTACTATCCCAAAATGTGTGGTTGAAAAAAAAAATACGAGAAGCTTTATTCTGATCTATAAGACATCCAAGCAAACTTAAATGCCTTTTTGAATAATGTTATTTTCGCAAAAAAAACATTTTGATTAAAAATACAGCGATACACTGTTATTTCTGTTTTATAAAAGAATATTCCATGTAGGCAAATTTTCCTTTATTTTGTATGTGTTTGAAAGAGTGTAGTTGTATTCAGTTAATGTAGCAGACGATTCAGTAGTTTTAGAAAATATCCCTTGTTCAGTTTTTGACTTTAAAGTACAGAGTTTCATTATATGACCTTGTAAGAACATGTTTTTTTCCGAAAGTCTTCAAAGATTGAGAATATTTAACATCGTACGAAAGCTTCCACGGCTGGAGTCAATAAAGAAATCATGGTTTTTGGGTTTAGACCGTGTCAAATTTGAATTGATTTCCGAAGTTTCGCTTGCGATTGCACAAGACATCTTCAGGGGATCTCCAGTTCTTTACAACCCAAATGTTGGTTTAGATATGTAGATGATACTTGTGTAATATGGCCCCATGGAGAAGAAAATGTAACTATATTTTTAGATCATCAAAACCAACAAAATTCTAATATAAAATTCACTATGGAAATTGAGTCAGATGTTGTCATTCCCATCCTTGATGCGTTAGTACAAAAAAAAGAGAACGGCACCCTAGGTGTACTGTTTACAAGAAACCGACACGTATGAATAGATATTTAAATTTTAGTTCTAACCGTCCATCTCAAAATCAATCCATTATCATTTCATTAGTTTCTAGGGCGTTGTTAATATGTGATACAAATTCAATTCTGGAAGAAACAGAGAAACTGACTGAAACTCTAAAATCAAACGGATATTGCACTGAAGATATTAGGCGTTCGATTAGGTATCAGAATAATCCCAGACTTAAATCAGTATTGGATACTCAACCATTAAGTAGTGCAGTTTTACCTTTTATTCATGCGAAGATCCAACATTCGCACAATCTTTAGTAAACACAAGATTGGGCAGGCTTTAAGATATCAAAAGATGTTATTCTTTTGCAATCAGAAATAGTTTATAAAATTCTTTTTTCCTGCGGTAAAGTATATATAGGTGAAACTGGACGGTCTGTGTCTACTAGACTTAAGGAACATTAAACATGTATAAGTAAGAACAGCATATAGCAGGACACATGATTAATGTAAAAGATACCAAGGTTCTTGCATCAGTCCCAGGTTATTATCAACGAAAAATTAGAGAATCAATTGAAATTATTAAGCATCCCTGAAGATGCCTCGTGCAATTGCAGGCAAAACGTCGGAAAGTAATTCCAATTTGACACGGTCTAAACCCAAGAACCATGATTTCTTAATTGAGAATATTTGAAAACAGAAAAATAAAATCATCCAATTTAGTTTTTTAAGCAAACCAAAAATTCTGGTGTGTAACCCAAAAGTATTACATTGTTCTATTTTAGACGATTGGTATTTTCTCTTTTTATCAGATTGGTAGTGACATGGGAAAGAATAAAAAAGTTAAATACGTTTTTTTTTTATTTAAACTAATCTATTTAAAATTTCAATCTTTTTAGATAAATCTTTTATAGACTCAATTTTTAGGTGGTATTAGCACTTTGTATATACTAGTTGCTTAAAAAACAATTACTAATGATTTAAAAGTAATAATCTACCTAAGCGAATATTAGATACAGGGCCTGTTATATGAAATTAGTTTCCATGCAGAAACAGAAAATGCAATAAGACCGCTCCAGCCATACAAAACCAATAAAAATTGCCTAGGAAATCATTTGACCATGATCTGTAGTGCAAACAAATAAAATCACGCGTTTAATATTTTTATAACATTCAAAATATTATCTCATCTGAAATCTGGATATTCATATTATGACCCAAATTCTATTTAATATTTACAAGTGGAGAGTTTGTAAAAGTAATTTTATTCAAAATACAATTAAGAAAATTCGTTTGAAAAACTAGTTAAAAAATCCAACAATTTCAATTCAAAGATTCATGAAAATGTTTATTTATGGAATTTGTTAAAATATAGTATGAACACCTGTACTTGTATGACCGATTTATACAGTCTCAATAATAAAACAGAATACCTTTGGTATTCATATTGAGTGGGCAGCTGAAAACTGTTTAAGTCAGCATAGTATTATAAGCGTAGTAAGTCCAGTTTTCCGTTAATATTTATGGAATATATCACTCTTTATGAATACCTACCGGTGGATATTTGTTTTTACTACTAATTATTTTTAATTGTGACTTTTCTTTATCCAGAAATCTCTAAATCGTATAAAATGTAAAACGACAATCAGAAAACATGTTTTAGAGATTTCTATTGTTCAGATTTTAATATATTATATATGGTGTTTGCCTTTACAGATTTTTATTTATTTTTCATTTAATATATTTTTAGTTTTGCATTTTTTTTGCTTTATTTATATTATCTAATAAATATTTTTTGAATGACAGCTTTTTTCAGAAACTATACTCATTAATTCTTTTCTTTTATCAGAAATTTAAACTTTTCCACTGCAACTTGCAGTGAAGATGATTGTGAATACGGCCCATACAAGAAAAGTAAAGTGGCACGGGTAAGTATCATGAAATCCAAGATGAAAATATTTTAGGAAATATAAAAAAAAACATTCCAAACGACGATAACAGGGTCTAACATTATTACGACTAAACATTACTGTGTTCCTAGCTATATACATATATATATATATATATATATATATATATATATATATATATATATATATATAAGTAAAATAATTTACCCTCTGACAGCACCGTTCCTCTAAGGCTTTAAGTCTGCCAGGATGTGAATGATGAAGCGAATTCCGGATGAGGTCAGAAAACGGACGAAACGGTGTATGATGTCCATGAGGTATCCGTCCAATGTTATGTCAGAAATAGAAGTAATATGGCAACCTCGCTCAGTGTACTGAGGCTTTAAGTTATGTTAGCTAATTTTGTATTAATAAGTATACACTTAATATTACAAATACATTTTTCCAAGAGAATGTTTACTAGGTTGTTTTGATACCAACATGTGTGATCGTTTTTATGTTGCAAAAACATATAAAGGGGAATTTCTAATAATGAGAGTTATAGAAATGAAACTCCTCTTTTATTGAGAAAAAGGCCTTTAAAAATTAGAGTTCTATTTTATTTGCATTTATTGCAATGTAACCATATGCCTAAAAATCTATAACATTTCGGCCAAGGTAAGGGCTTAGAGGTGTTATGGAGTCTCAACAGAACTATGTTAAAAAAGGCTTTTGGATATCTATAGGTAGTTACAATAAACAGCGATGCAGCAGCTAATAAATGTTGAAGTATTATCAACATCATCAACATATTCTTTTTAATTAAATTTAAGCTTATTTAAATGTGGTCGAAAAAGATTCGAAATCTTCTAAAGCCTTACCAGGATAGTTTTTTGGAATTCTGTCTCTTTAACTATCCTCTCCTTTTAATCCTTATGTTACCCTTTCTTTCTGTTTACTTTTTTAACGCTGTGATTTTCTTGAAAATTCCCTCACCATTTTAACTGGTTAATGCCTGTCTTCCATAGAAGTGGTTAAATGATATTTCAAATCATTAATTACAGTTTCCACAATGTTTGAAAGATATAAGTATCGCATTTTATTAGGATTTAGACTGCAATGTTATACTATTGTAATTACCTTCAAATGTCTCATACTCGTATGCTGCAGTCCTAACGAGGACTAAAGGCTTTAGCTTAATCAAGCAAATAAATAATTCTAGCCCAAGTCTTCCAGCCAAGAGCTTACTATTCGCTCTTTTAAACTTGGTAAAGATGCTAGGTTAAATTCGAGCCTGTATGTCCGTTATGACTGTAGCTTATTATGTCAGTAGTAGCTGAGTTGCAATTATTATCGGAAAGAAATGCATATCAAAACGAAACCAATTACTTCTGAACTGCAAACAAAATGCTTTATGTATCAAACCAAAGTGGGTTGCGCAGCTAGGAAAACACCTCATATGATTAGTTTAGCCTTTACTATCGAATCTTTTAGAACATCACCTCTCCTTTATAGTAATTTTACCGATCTTACATCGAAATATGATTCAGATACAATTTGTTTAAAATAATTACATTACTTACATAGATATCCTTCTTATCGTTTTACTAAACTAGGAATATAATCACTAGGAGTATGGATATAATGTCCAGTATAAAAAATAAAATATTATTTTTTTCAGAATTTTAGTTTAGTTTTTAAATATGTATTAAAGTTAATTTCATATCAATATATATTATTTTTAATCATTAATAAATCCCAATTTGATTTTATTTTAAATATGTACACGAATATACTTGTTCTAAAATATCCTCTAGAACTAGCGTCGTTATCAAAGTAATGTATTTGAAATTGTCTATGTAAGTAAATATGTAAGCATCCTTTCAATGTATGTATAAATAGACACAATACGATTTTATGAATCTTTAAAGTTTAATAAAAAAACATGAGTATAATTAAATTTGTATACATTTTAGGCATTTTTTTCGTTAAGCTTGACAGTTAATATGTTTAATGTTCATAATCCTGAAGTCATAAATAGTATATTACATAAAAAGTTTAGTGTTGAAAGTGGTAGCTTTCAAAGGAGGAGGTATTTAGCATAAGGCGTTAGCCGGAAATTCTTATTTTTTCCTTCGACCACTCAAAATGTTCAGTAGAATTATTATATTTTGTTTATTTCAACACTAGTGTTGAAAAAATTATCACCCTTTACGACAGCTATGACATTGACACAAGAGGTGAAAAGCATTTTTCAACTTACGTGTTTTTTTTTAACGCGTGGGATATATGGCACTTCCTAGCCCAATTAACATTCTAAAAGTACATTTTGCTGTCTGTCAATACCTTTAAAGCAGGACAAAATGTTGCTAATAAAACTTATACTACGGGACAAAACACTCTTTTATCACATAACAATTTCCTTCTATGCTATGAAAAAGCCTCCTAATTTTAAAATCGACTTTTTTTCATATTTTCGTTATACAGAACGTACTATATTTACATACATAAAATATATTTTTTATCTGGCTTCAGATTCATTTTTAAATTAGTAGTATTTTAATCAATTTCCGTGTAATTTCGCTTCTCTTATCCTATTTCTTTTCTGCAAATATTAAAAGTTAGACCAAGAAAAAAAACATTTGCTACCTCACTTGGGCATAAAAAAATATTCAGAGCTTAAATTTTAGTTTAAAAATACTATTATTTTATAAAGTATTCCTGTTATTAACTAATACAGATTTGACAATGTTGAATGTTTAATTTTTTTTTCATCATAATTAAAGGCACTTAAATACTGATGTCTTAATTTTCTGCCCAGGTGGGATGATTAGATTTTGCCAAAATATTTTCCTCTATGTGTTTTTAATAACGCACTTTTCTCAAAATATTCTAACACACTATTGCTGCCTTTTTAAAAATCCTTTTTCTTTCTGGTTCAAAAAGGTCTATAAGGTGAATGTTTTTCCATTATAGCAAGATCCCATGTCCCACCGAATAATCGAGAAGAGGAGACGCGATAGGATGAACAATTGTCTCGCTGATCTGTCACGACTGATTCCGACGGAGTATTTGAAGAAAGGAAGAGGGAGAATAGAGAAAACCGAAATTATCGAAATGGCTATTAAACATATGAAACATCTGCAATCGCAGGAAAGAGGAAGTCCTGTCGAGCACTATCGGTGAGTAAATTTGATCAATTCTGAATCGTGCTATTAAGTATTTAGTCGATTCAGCAACCTCTTCGTCAAATTTTTAAAATTCTACACTCGATATCTCCAGTAGTGAAAAGATCGTAAATTTCTCACTTCTAAATCTGAATTGGGCATAATTAATAAAAAATAAATGCTTGCTAGGTAAATGTATAATTACTTACTAAGATTGTATCAATCAGGGCGGTTGTATGAAAATTTAACTTTATGAAATCGGCGTCAAAATAAATAAAAACAGTAAAAAGACATTATTAATATTAGGCATACATGTTTTTTTTTTTGTGATGTACTAAGTAATTAGGTACTAATTGGACGTCGAATAAAGTATTATTTCTTTTACTATTTATATAAATGAAACGGTATCAGGTGGATATCAGTTATGGCTAATCAGAACCTACCGATACCCGAATAGCAGTGTTAGTAACAAAATATAAATAACTTTAATCGTTAAACCATAATAGGAAGGACGTGACGTCAGTCAGATATTAATATGAATACCGGAATTGGGAGGCTAGTCACAGCGTTCTAAAATAAAGAAAAAAACGTTTATACGAGGCTGAGTCCAATGAAAATCTTAGGTGGAGAATCAACAAATCGAATGTCCTAAAGTCAGCTTCCCATAAACATTTATTAGGGCTTGAATCCGCAACGTGTCTTGAATTGGAACTATCCAGGTGTTCGTGTTTCCTTCGGAAATAGCTCATTGCGACACGCTTTGTCAAGATTAGTATGTATTCGAGATTGGTCTTTGGCGTTTTCAAGAGAAGAGTATTGGAAATAAGTATATAACATTGTTAGTACTATGTTTTTCTCATTTAAGCATTCAGCAGCAGTTTCTTTTACTGCTAATTAACTTTTTGAAAGACCTTGCCACAATACTTTGCTTTTTGTTGGTGTATATTATCAGGTACAGGGAAATCTTTTTGTATATTGACCCACTCCTAGCTCCTTTATGTGAAGACCTGTCAAAAAATTTTCAACGCGAAATTTTTAGCGCTTTTCATAAACCTGCAGAATTTACCCTGTATGTTATTATATTTATATATAAAATTCTAAGAATACTTGATGTAACATATCCCATACCTAACTACAGTTGCTTTCGAAATCTAGGCGTTTGAAAATTAATAATTTCCATATTTTGAATGACTGTAGAGAAACTCAATAACTTTTAGTTTCTACAAGTTTTCACTTTCCTATTTTATCTTTTCGAGGACTATCCGATAGTGCAACCTACCAAACCAATATTATTTGGTACTGTAAGATAGGGCTTGAAAAACTAGTGACTCAGAATGCCCAAAATGTTAATTTTCAAATATCAATATTTCGAAAACAAAAAAAAATGGATTTTCCGTTTTCTAAAAGCGACAGGTTGTATATATTTGCTTTTACTGTCCGCTAACCATTGGAAAAATTAGGTTTAATAAAATCACGGTAGCCATGGATGACGTTACGACTTTGATAATGAAACAAAATGTGCTATCGACAGTTGGTTCGTTCCAGCATATACATTAGTACCGTTCTAGAACGGTTACTGGAATCGCTGTGCCGGAATCTATTTTGTGTGCGTACTTTGGCTTGCACAATTCCTTAAACGATAACAAAATTAAAGTTGGAACGGTTTGTGAACGGAATTTAGAATCGATATCATAATTTTACTTTTATTTATTACTAGCTGGCCCGGCAGAGCTTGTTCTGCCTTTTCCGTTAGGTGGCGCGATGAGTTTCCAGTGAAATTATAATATGGGGCGCATTCACCAAAAACTAAGCAATAAAATAATACAAAAAATAGTTTTGAAAGGTCCCGGTAACCAAACGATCATTTAAAAAAAAAATCATTTAAATTAGTGTACTACAACCCTCTCACCTTGCTAAGCTAAAGTCAAAGTTTACTAAATAAAATTTTATTTAGTAAACTTTGCTAAAGTAGGGACATAAGTAATTAGCTAATACAGTTTTGAATCGTATGAAATAATTAGCTCCCAGTTATTCGTCGACGTGTTGGAACGAACCTAATATTATGTCATTTTCTGGTAATACATTTAAAGCTTGTGGTTTAAATCTTAAAATGCGGTATACAGAAGACGACAGATGTGATATTGTGCGTTTGTATTCTAAACAAAATGAGAATGTATCCGCAGAAAGAGCAGAAACTATCAAAAGAAAAAAGCGAGGAGTGGTCATAAATGAAGAGGAAGAATTATATATATTATTATATTTTGAAAGTAACAGATGTAGATATTAAATATGAGATTTTTTAAAGTTTGTTATTTTAGAAAACCCTTGTCATTAAATCGAAGTCGCGCGTAAAAATTTCAATAAACTGGCCACAAAAGTAATGACAACTTTAAAAGATTGTGGCTATCATCCCTCCTCCTAACTTCAAAAAAAGAAAATTTTGACATTCTGTCAAGGAATGAACAGAAGAAAAGAACAAGATCGCAATTTTTCAAAAAAATTGGGAGATGAAGCCACATTAACAACTGCGGGAGTTTTTAATAGAAAACTCACTCGAATTTGGTCTTCTCAAAATCCTCGATCCGTCGCTGAAATAAAAGTTCAAGGGCGACATTCACCATACGTGTAAACAAAAAATAACAACGAAACGAAAGAACGATATTTAAACTTTCTTAGAGAAGAAATTCAAAATATAATAGAAAATCTTCCACTGCGGCAATATGCGCGAATGGTCTGACACAAAGACGGAGCTCCCCCGCATATTATGCCTGTAGCTAATTTTTTATAGGGAAATTTTGAAACATGGATCAGGTTATATGGAACTATGAACAGCCCAGATCTTAGTGGTGGGGATTCTTAAAAAAATAAGTATATTCCGAGAGAAAGATCTCAGACCGAGAATGTTATATTTTATCAACTATGTTAACCACCATCATCCTCCTTTTGTTGTTCATGGAATAAATATAAATTAGAAGACGGTAAAAACGCCGGCCGTAGTCAACAGTTTTAAGTAAATTACTACATGTTAAAAACCTAACGTTTATTGTTTTGCATCGTTTTTAGTGACATATTAGGTCTTTTGCATCTTTTTGCTCAGACATTTAGGCGCGTAACCTGCCTATTAAAACGTCTAGAATTGTTTAGCGCCTGTCAAACTTTAAGAGCAAGAAAAAAATAATTTAGAGAGAAATAGTTTTCACATTTCCGTCTTAGTTTTCCTAAATTTCCTTTATCCGGAACTTCCCTCGTTATGAATCTTTCCTACCATTAAGAATAGTGAGGTGTGAACCAATTTCGTGCCGCACATAGACTTTTAGTAGCACATATACATATACTACCTTTTCAAACATTTTTATTGGGCGCCATTTTATTTCACTATATTGGATTCGTACCAATAATTGACCAATTTCTACTTATGCCACACTTGATTTTTTAGCATAATTTAAAATAGTAGTTGTTACACTAATTTTTTAAGACACCCGCTTTTGTTCCGTTATGTTGAATTCGTACCAGTTTATTCTTGTATCAAATTTAATTTACGTTACGTTGATTTTTTATATAGCCACCATTTTTTTTCGCTGCTTTTAATTCGTACCGCAAGTTTTACTAGTTTATTTCTATATAACACATAATTCTTGCATAAAACTTGAACTTAATCTAATAAGTGTTTTTTCAGGCTGATTGTTTAAATATTTTATTAGGCCGCCATATTGGATTTCAAAATGTTACCAGTTCATTTTTATTTAATATTTGATTTTCGTGCAAAATTGGATAATTAGTTTTTTAATGATAATTTTTTTTAACATTTCAGTTATCAGGTCACCCTCATATAACCTTTTTTTTTACCAAAATTTGAAGCCAATAGTGTAAGTAGTTTTTTAGCTATGCCGGGAATAGACCGACGCAATTGAGAAAACATGTTTTTTTTGGCATCTATGGACTCTAAAACCCGAAGATCTGTAAAAATCTGGGAGTTGCTTCGATTCTACCTAACTACTACTTAGTATGTAGTTAAAATGTTTGTACATTTTCAAATACATTGTTATTAAATTCTTTATCATAATATTGATAATTATACTAATTTTTTGGTACAAGAAACTTGTTTAACGTATTGAAGATTTTTATTTTTACGTTTATGAACCGAACCGTATCGATACATTGAACTCTTTTTAAATTTTGCAGGATGGTTATTTGCCTTTTGAATGCACAGGGACGTTCAAATAAAAGTAAACAGTCCTTATAGCTTTTTTTTATAAAGATGGATGAACATTTTCAATATGAAAGTTTTGGAGATCATTCATTAATATTATCAGAGAAACCACAATTAATATACATAGTAGTATAGTATAATAGTTATTTTTTTGCAAGAAAATTATATAACTATTTAGACAATCTGTCACTAGAAGAATGACATAAGGTTTGGTTTTAACAAAATGGGTGCCTCACACATTCTACTCGAGAAGTGTTCCAATGATTAAATAATACATTCGGGAACAGATGTTTACGAAGGCATGCAGATGCACGGTGGCCGGTCCTTTCTCCGGACCTTACAACGCTCGACTTTTTTTTATTGGGACATCTAAAGCAAAAACCGTGTAATATAAAGATTGACCATTCAATACCATCGAAATATTTCTGGTGGAATGTTGCGGTCTACTCTTTCGGAATTCGATGTGAAGACCAACAGATGCATTGAGCGAAAAAGCTGATACACACTTTGTTAATTTACTTCTCATTTTTAATTTGGTTTTATATGCAAGTAATTCTTTTATTACGTTTTTTTTTACTTAAGATTTTTAATCTACAACCTGCTAAAAATGTTTTCTTGATGCTCGCAAATTATTTTAGAGACTAATCCAATGTTTTATAAATTTAATTAGTTTTATTGTCAATGTCGGCCCACTGCCTCTCGAACTCAATATTGTGTGACATAATTTAAGTATTTTCATTCAATAATAAAAAAACCAATAATTTGTATTGAAATTGAAGTTTTTTTGGAGTTATTCTAAATTGCAATTCCCTTGCAGTATAGAAAAACAGTTGTTATTATGAGAAAAATATTATAGTATTTTATTTCGTTTTAGTTACTTGATTTCACTTAAATGTAATGTGTGTCTATGTCAACACCCACAACCCGGCAACTGATTAAGAAAACAGTTACTTAACATTTTTGGAAACTATCACATTTTCTTCGCCAGATCGATTACGCCGCATTGTAAAATGTTATAGGCCTCCTCTTCTCTCTTAAATCAGAAGCTTTTTCGAACAGTATTTAAATTGATGCTTATCTGACTCACTTGTAATTAATCAAGAGTTGCACCTTTCAATACTAAGTCCAAAGAAACTAAAAATTTATAGTGGGAAAATTCCAATGCATCATGAATCACTAAATTAACATCATGACCAGCACAGTGCACATATTCAGCATTTGTTTGAAACCTGCTTCATTATTGATTGAACGCTAGCACTGCTCTACCCCGTTAACTATTGGAATATTAGGATTTTTCAATGTATTTATAATCGGTCATACCATACCTTTTACTTCTTAGAACCCAAAAAGCTTTCCCTAATTTCAAAGTTAATTGCTAAAACTTGTGAATTTGCTCATTCTTTATTGCCTTACTCAAGTATCGCGTAGATCCAGTAGACATTTATAAAACTTGCATTCATATAGTAATGTAATAGAAACCCTACTTGTCATATTACTAAAAAAAAATCCGTTAAAATTTTCGATATTTTCTCGATGTCTTCGAAATGATAAATTACTTTTGGCTAATATTAAAGTTATGGCAAATAACCGTTCTAAAAATAACTTCCAAAAAGAAATTTGATATCTCCTTTAATCTCCTACCTTTTTACCAGTAGTCTTATTTTTCGCCAACAATTCAGTACAGCTATGCTGAACCATTCTTCCATGCTCTAATTACACTACTTCACTGGTTATTATCGATATTAACTAAGGCAGTAACTCATAAGTTTCGAATAGCGTAGCCATACTCTAGGAACTAGACCATAATGTGTAAAAGCGGTTAGTATATTTTCAGGAATAAGTGAATAGGAAATTATAGAAAGTTAAGGGAATGTTTATTCTATTTTAATAATATTTGTGGTCTAATTATCTAATTAGGATTTTAGTATGGGCCGCTTTGGCTCTGGGCCCCCGGACATCGCACCGAATCCCCGGTCTATGTTGATTGGGAAAAAGTAAAATAGTAGGATCTTCAAAATGAACTGATTTTTTTTAAGTAGAAGGCTTGTTTTAATTCTTAACAACTTTTCCATAAAATATTTTGCCATATTTTTAAAATAAAGTGTACTTTGCTCTCGATCAGCTTTCATATTTTTTTTACTTGCATTTTTTAACTACACCGTATGCCTTTGAACTTTTAATAAAACTAACTGCTGCTAATATAGTTTTCAAAAAATTCTTGTGAAGTGGGATAGTATGCTAGGATTGCAAATAACGTAAACAAATAACATTTGTGATGAAACAGAATAACTGAGAGCTTGAATAAGTAACAATATCCTAAATGATAAAAGTTACAAGTAATGACTAGGCAAAAAAATTCTAAAACTATTCATTGGTAAGATCACGAGCTGAACTGAAATTTACGTCACTCGTAATAGAGAACCTGAACTAGTCCACTTATCTAGTTAGAATTCCAACAATCCACTGGCCACACCCCACATGGTAATATCCCAAAACATCTCTCCAGACCGGCTGTCTTCAAAAAATATATTATATTCGATTTCACCAATTTAATTTACACCTATAATAAAGTGTAAAAATATTAATGCAGATTATATTATCTGTGGTTTATATTGTGACGCCAAAAGAATAAATTAAAAAAGCACAAGATTTCATTGAAAATAGAATGTTTTAATCAGTATCCGAAAATGAGCATCATATATTTAGCTAATCTCTAACCTTTACCATTATGCCAGATAAAATACTTTTGCCGATTATGATTTAGAATATGGTATTATATTAGAAGTTTTAACTCATGGAAAATTTTAGATGACTGAACAGAAATTGTTCTAGATTTAGATAAACTAATTTTTAAATATTTAGAGTATTTAAAATTTCCCACACCATAACGTTTTTAATAACAAAGATTATTCTTAATTTATTGTTTGTTTACTTTTTAACAATTTGTTTTGTCTATTTACAATGGCGAGATTAACTATCCGTCTTTTTTTTAAAGAAAAGTTAAGCTATATAAAATATTTAAATAAAGAAAATAATATTAAATATAATATACAAATATAGGGTATTACACTGTAAATGGACCTATTCTAACTATGAAATAGAAAAGATGCAGGTTTGTCTATTTTTAAGGCATTGTTTCTTTTACGTTTACAAGGTATACACATTGTGCATTATATATGCATTAAATATATTATGATAATAACGGACAAAAACCCTCTTATAAGAGGTAATGTTTTAAAGAGAGAAAGAAATTTCTAAGATATATTACGGTAGACTAAATAGGATCTCTTGTGACAGGGTTTTTGTATTTTCTGTATAGTTTTTAAAGATAAAGAGTCACCCTTTCCATATGTAAGAAGATGCTTTAAAATATTAAGGGTAATCTAAAGTTTATTCAAACTCAAGATGGACTACATGTAAGCAAAAGTGGTTGTGTTAGTCATACGCCTTTAAAAGTTTGCTAAAAACATAATCATAATAGAATAGAATGAATTGACTTTAGTAATCTGTTAAAAATCTAAACTGTTGTTCGCTTCGCCATACACTTTCCAAACACCGTATAAACATAAGAATTAATGCATTAAAAAATTCATGACAAACCAGACAAGATTTGTTGCATTTTTTTATTTCATTAAGCCAAAATATTAAAAGCAGTCCATTTAATAATAATACGCCTTTAAAAGTTTGCTAAAAACATATCATAATAAAATAGAATGAAGACTTTAGTAATCTGTTAAAAAAAAAATAAACTGTTGTCGTTTCGCCACACACTTTCCAAACACCATATATACATAACATTTAAGGCATTAAAAAAATACATGACAAGCCAGAAAGGATTCCTTGCATTTTTTTTTAATTTCATTAAGCTCAAAATATTTAAAGGAGCCCGTTTAATATTAGTACTTAATATCGTGGTAGTCTGTAGCTTGGAATAAATTCATCAAATACCTTTTTTTTTGGAAAAAACGCTCGGACACTTTGATTAATATTTTCAGTTGCGGTTTTTTCCTAGAAAAAAAAATATACAGGGTGTCCATAATAAAATTAAATATATAATGTACATCGATAATTTTTTTAGGCTCCCCTCCAATTGATCTACCTGAAAATGCAGTATCCAGATAATTACAGATAGGTCTTGCAAAATTGGGGCGCATCATCTTCTTGAAACCAGATGTTTCTATTTGGGAGATCAGCTTCTACCGGATCAGGAAATGAAATAGCCAAATTCGGA
Organism: Kuschelorhynchus macadamiae; assembly: GCA_030620095.1. NCBI lineage: Eukaryota > Metazoa > Arthropoda > Insecta > Coleoptera > Curculionidae > Kuschelorhynchus > Kuschelorhynchus macadamiae. Next base: position 521,719 of record JAUTXW010000536.1, on the reverse strand, counting down.
ATTAGTTCTTCTTGTAGGAATTCTAAGTATCTCGTTCTATTGAGATTGTCTTTAAAGAATATTCGTCCTATAACTTGCTGACCTACAATCCCTGCCCAAACTTTTTCCGAGTGTTAAGTGTAGCCTTCCCTTCGCCAGCATGGATTTAACGTAAATGTTGACTCATCAGAAAAGATAATGTCTGTGTTAAGATTATTAATCTGTAGTATGTCCATAAATTGTTCACAAAATTTCAGTCTTCGATCTGGATCATCTTCACTCAGTTCTTGGAGCATTTTCAATTCATAGGGACGATATTTTTGAGCGTATGAACTTTTACTACGGAAGACTGACTAATATCAAGTTCGCGCGCTACCTGCCTAGTAGTGATATTAATATTTTCTTAAACAGATTACGTTTATTTTAACCTCTTCAGTAAGCGCAGTTTGACGATGAATATTTGTTTTTCTTAGATGTCCATTTTCCCCAAACTGTTCTTCAATTTTGCTTATATAGTGCGGTGTGGGTGGTAAATCTGGATATCTATTTCTGAATAAATTAGATATCTGTCCCTAAATAAATTAGTAACTTCATGCTGTGTTGTTGCTCTCTCTCCGTATCCAATCATTATTAAGATTTCAATCTTGTGCTTTTCAGTTAGGTAAGGCATTACGTTGTTGGATAACTTTTTAAAAGATCTGACTTTGACAAAATGATGAAATAAAAGTAGCCGCATCGCGTCGCTAAGAAGTGTTTCAATGTACTGGTAGGTATTTCTGTTTAAAAAGAGGTGATATACTATAGGAAATTATCAGATGTTTACATTCTGAATTTTTTATCGAAATAATAAGAAATGTTGAATAGTAAATAAACAATATTTTGAGCATTTATTAAAACAAAATATTAATTAAATAGATTTCTTAAATTTTTCAAATACAAAAAATATTTTTTTAATTTTCTTGGAAACGGCAAACTTCCAAGAAAATAGATGTTAAGTGTAACTTATTAAGCCCTTTAAAAACATTCATCAAAAAAACATGGTTGCTATTTAAAAAAATGGTCGATGACGTCATATCTCTATTTATGGAGACCCTGTATAATTTTTTTTCTATGAAAAAAACCGCAACTGAAAATATTAATCGAAGTGTCCGATCGTTTTTTCCAAAAAAAAGAAAGGTATTTGATTTAATGAATTTATTAGACTCGCCCTGTATTTAGGATATATGTGTATCTTTCACTTTCCATGCAACATTTTTTTACACATTGTTTTCATTTCATTAAACAGAAAAGGGGTTCATTTATAGTAAAAATAAAAATTTAAAAACAATTCAACGAGTTAAACTATTTTAACTTAAATTCTTCAATCTTCGTAGCCAAATCGGTGCAAGATGTTTTTTTTCGAAGTATAGTTTTTGTTTCATTTCGGCTACCACTATTATTTATCAAACTTGGATGCATCTAACCATAGACCACTTTTATAAATTCGTCACATCAGTGGCTCGTGTCGCCGTTAATTAAACGTAGTATTAGCAAGGGCGCAATTATATTTATTTAGCTCCGTGTTGCCAGAAGCATGAATTAGGTCTACTAGCTTAGACATACAATACAACAATTAGGCTTTAAGGAGCCAATCGAATACCGTGATGCGCGGACTGCTTTAACGTTGAGCTACGCGAAAATCTCTTAATGAATCCCAACTATAGGAAATACAATACAAAGTTGGGATCTATTTAGAGGGTATTTTATTTAACATTGGATGGATTGTAGTATAATATGTCTTTGATCTCACGTAAGATTAACCATTTTATTAACATGATAATTCAAAACATGAATAAATACCTTTTATAGATTTCATAATTTAAACTTCACCACAATCTTTGTGTTTCCAAATAAAACGAAACTTTATCACGCCCGCGCGTTATACCAAATTCGGGGCTAAACTTTTTATTTCTTTTTAATATTTCGATTTTCACTTATTCGTTTTTTTCTGTTATGCATGATTTTTTTTTATTATTAAGGTTTCTTTTTTTTAGCCTAGGATATCAAGAGTGTATGTCAGAAGCCATGAGGTTCATGGTAGAAGTAGAAGGACACTTCCCAAGAGAACCAGTGTGCGTGCGCCTTCTGAATCACCTACAAAAACACGGTGAACAAATTGCAAAAGGACCTAGCCCTTTTCCAACGTCCCCAACTTTGGAACAAGTACCGACTTTTCCAGCTCAAGTTCCGTCACTTATCAAAAATGGAATCCATAATGTCAGCGATGTTCACGCGGCGAAAGTAAGCGAGTTTACTGTGCCTAAAGCCGAGCCCGAAAACAGCAATAGCAACGATGCCCATCCGCATGCTTTTGTAATTAGGACGCAACAATCCGATGAGTTTGAAAAAGATATAGGAAGTAACGGGATGTCTTACAAATATAAAACTAACATTAAGTTAAGGTTTACTCAGGATCTTAGTGCGCACGAGGTTCCAAAACGACTAAAACTTGATGATAGACGAAGAAATTCTATTACCAGTTTTGAAAATCAAAGGTAAATTGATGTTAAGTTATAATTTTGAGATTTCTCTTCAATAAAGAACGCAGAGTGATTAATGATACATTCACACTTATTATTCGATAACAAATTCAGTAAAAAAAAATTGTCTGCTCATTGAAAAAATCTCTAGACGAATTTCGGAATTAAAATAATTTTCAAGTATTCTAATTTCATCAGGACTGGGTCAAAAACTTGAAAGATTCTATTCTTGTTGATTTCTAGGCATATTAAATGTTCTTACACAGGGTATTACTAAGAACATAAGCCATATTATGATATACTATCTCAAAACAAGAAGCATGTGCCGGAATGTCCGGCAAAGCTTCATTTTAATTTTAATAATTTTTAGTTTTTTAAATATTTTAAAAATGATTACACTTAAGGGTTTAAATTTTTTATATCGAAATTTTAGCTACAAATAAACTTAAAGACAGATAATACGGATAATAAGAACTTTTAGTGGATTTTTCAATGTGAATATTTCCGTCAAGAGAAGACATATTAAGATATGGTTTTCGCAAATTTGTTGGTAATATAGAGAAAACGCTTTTGTATTTTGTACGTACGATTATGTTAAAAATGACAAATAATCTTATAGGAAGACCTAGAAGAGTAAGAACTGTTCAGATATAGATGGCCGTCCTTAATGAAATAGAAAAAAAAATCCAGATACCAGTACCCGAAAAATTGCACATTTACTAAATATTATCCATATACTAGTATGGAAAATTTTAAGAGAGCAGCAACTTTATCCTTAACACATTCAACGTGTTCAAGTTCTTTTGCCTAGTAACTTTCCTAAACAAGTTGCTTTTTGCACGTAGATACAAAATAAAATAATTATGAGCCCATGATTTTTATCCCAGGTACTTTTCCCGTAATACAGTCATGAACTTTCACAATAATCACGTATCGCCTGAAGACAGTCCTCACGCAGTAATTGAAAACCACTTTCAAGAGCAATTTTCTGTAAAGAATTGCATGAGATTTCCTGATTGGGTCTTAGTTTCTCCCTTATAAACTGAATGGCTATCAATAGAATACGTTCTACCTGAAATTTTAAAAGATGTTGCAAAGAGATTAGATATACTGAAGATATGCTGATAGCTGGATTGGACTCGATTTAGATTTATTTGTTTGGTGTCACCTAAAATCGTTAGTGTATAAAACGCCAGTTCAAACTGAGGAGGCTTTAAGAATTAGAATACAAGAGTCGTGTATTATAATAAGAATATATTTGCGATCGAGTCCGCCAATCATTTTTTTATCGGAGGTGGTCTGTACTCTAAATAGTTACATTAAGACTATGTTCTAGTTATATCTTGTATTATTGTTATTCTTTGGTTTTATAACTATTAGACCCATTATAAAATAAACTTTATACTACTTTATGAAATGAGGTCCACACTAATTTTTATTTTCTTATTTATGTTGTAAGAAGTACAACTAAAATTTATCTTGTGACCTAGTATTCTTTAAACTGGGACTTTTCATAAACAATGCTTTTCTGGTTTTACTGAAACATATATATTCCTTTTTAAGTTTATATTCGCAGCCGTAACATGTTTTAGTTTTTCCAAACAGGATAATTTGTTCAGACTTTTTAATTTCTTTTGAGAGCATTCCACTCTACCAAAAAACACAAAAGAAAACTTTCTGTTTTTTTAGTATATCGCTAAAAATCTATCAGATTCTAAAATAAACACTGGCGTACCATAAATGTAGTACATATTTTTAGTTGTTAGTTGAGAAAACGCAATTAGTTTACAGATTTGACAGATTTGGCTTAAATCATAAGTTTATTAAAATAAAAATTGGAATGGCTGCCTATACGCACACCTGTACGTGGATCAGTAGATTGTCGTTCACCTGAAAAAAGTAGCATTTTAAACACTTATTTTACATACATACCAAGTTTCAATAAAGTACGTTAAGGGGTTTTCCAAATATAAAAAAAATATTTATTTTTTAAAAAAGTTTAACACCCTGTATTTCGAAACCGAAGCTTTTTAGACCTTGTTTATAACATTTTTTTTTAAATGAGCTTAGCAATTAGCCCTGAAAGTTTGGCTACGTACTTAATTAAAACCCTGTATATCCAATGGCTGAATTAAAAAAGGAAGAAATAATCATCTGGCTTTTGAGAAGCGATTTCATATATATTAATCACTGACTTACACTGACAGTTATGAAATTAAAAGGTTACTCTTTTGACATGGTTATCAAAATCTTGTCGTCACAGGGCGTATTAAAACTAGTTACTTTAAAAATACTTTCGATTTTTTTTTTAATTGAGTCGCGATTTTGTTCCTTCATATTGGTTGGGTATAAAAACCTAATCAGTTCAACTTTATACGCTATATTATGTCTGTATTAAGTTTGAAGTTAAACAGTAATTATTTTTTGAACTATAGTGTTTTGTGTATGTCATAGATTTTTTCTTGCTTTTTTATCTATGGTCCTCCGAATCGAACGATCACGTCTTTCAGTTCATCAAAAATAATTTAGTTTAACTATTCTCGGTTGAAATATCGTTAATTTTAGTTTCAAAGTAATTTAATTTTATTTAATTTTTGAAATAACCATATTTTGAGGATTATAATCGGGTGTTTATAGACACGTGTATAATATCATACGCATTTAAAAATATATATAACAAATAAATAAGAAAGCTTATGATAAAAGGTTTCTAGAATTTATCTTATAATTTTTGATTACTCAATGAGGAGATAGCATACATGCATAAATATTTTCTCACAACTATAAAATACTTTTAGCAAAATAAGATTTTAAATATATTGTATGTGAAATCGTCGTTTATTTTTAATGTATCTTAAAAGATTTGATATTTTTTGGGAACACAGTAATATATGTTTAATACAATGTTGAATTCTAGAATTTTATACCGAAAGAATTCCAAAGCGAACTATGCAGCTGGTAAGGTAGCAAATTAGGCAATAAATCGAAACTTTCAGAAACAAAATGTTTTATTTTCGAACGTCAAAAACTTTGATAAATTTTCCTAGAGGTAATTTAAGGATCAACCATAACAATAATTTTCAAAACACTCATAAAGCAGTGATGACAGTAGTGAAATACTTATGTTTAAACCACTAAAACATTTCTCACGCCAATAAAGATTTGTGTATTTGTGTCAATGATATCTTAAATGATTGTAAATTATATAGATATATATAGCTACAAGTCATTATTTTTATTTCTTAGCAAAACTCATAAAACCTAATTAAACAATATGCTAATAGAAATTATTCGCAAGAAAAGTGGAATGTCTCGTCTCGGAATAAAAGTCTCGTCTCGTCTCATATCTCACGCGAGAGTCTCGCAAAATTTTCACGTTTCCTATCTAAATGAAATACACAAACAAAATCAGTTCTAATTTTTATTTTAATGAACAAAAACATAATGATCTAAAAAGATAAATAGAAAAAAAAATGAAAATCGATCATAGATCCATGAAGTATAAATAATAAAATCGGTTCTAATTTTCATTTCAACGACCAAAAACAAAATAAAATACAGAGAAAATGCAATCTGTAATAAGAAATATTACGATAGACAAATTTATTACAAAGTATAATTCCTAACATAGTCAAATTTACAGTAATATGATTATTATTTTAAACTCAATGGCAAGTACCAAAATCTAAAAAAATATTCCAGCCTATACAAAATTTAAAACACAAATTTAAGTACTGGCATCGGTTCTTTAGAAACGTTTAGTATGTCGTCCTGAGGTACACCTTGTATATGAGGAAATGATGCTATAAAATTAACTACTTGTTTATTGTTATTAATAGAAAATATAATTGGAAAGGCTTAAGTCACTTAAAATCTTTTAGATTACTTTAAATTTGCTCCGATCTACGAAGACTTGAAAGTCATCCTAAGTTATATTAAAAACTTTAAAATCACTTAAAAATCTTATTAGACTTAAAATTCACCTAATATCAACTAAAAAAAACATCATTAGTCTTTTATAAGTCTCTTAAAAGTCTTATCATTCATTCAAAAGTAACTTATAATTCATAAAGAGTATGAGTCCGTATACAAACTTTTTGGAGTTATCCGCTGCTGGACCTTACCCCATCACGGAGATATGCAAACAACAATGTTCAAATTAGCTAACCGCTTCTTGTTATTTTTTGTCTAGTATGTAGCTTATGTTTTATATCTTTATTTTATCTTTTAATATGTAGTTGAACATTTCACTTTATTAATTTTAAGATAACTATAGCAAGAGTTAATTGTATGAACGTCGATATATTAGGTTTTTCATTTATTGTAGATCCGATGATGCTCGCAGGGGTGAAACGCGCGTGTTGTCTTTAATATTTGATTGATACTTAGACTTCGTGATTTTATTTTTATATTACCAACCTATACCAAAAAAACAAGCTCTAACCGTCTTTATTGACAGATCTATAACTAAAACGGCTTTTTATAAATTAAAAAAAAACTCGTGTACAGAAAAAATTTAATGACCACAAAAAGATTAAGAGATTTGCTTGTCCGAGGCAATGTTATTGTAAACACAGACTGTTCGTTATTATGCGGATTTAAAAAAATATGTATCAATAACATTCGCGATAATTAGAATAATTAATATTTGGCATTTTTACCTGCGATACTTCGAGACTTTTGCGAGACTCTCGTGCGAGATCGTCTCGAGTCTCATCTCGAAAGCGAGACGAGACTCTCTCAAACGATAATATCTTGGGTATCACTACATAAGTTTACCCCATAAAGTGATGTTAAATAAATAGGGGTTCGAAGACATTTTGTGTGTAAGTGCCCCCGCATTCTATAATGAACTATTCCTGTCTAAAAATATCGATTGTTATGCCTTAATACACTGATTATTATTATGTGCTGTATACGCTCAAGTAGAATATACAATATTGTTGATACTATAGTTTTTGTGTGATTTTCGACTTTTGAAGTTGGGCGCCTCAAAAGTCGTAGGTTCGAACAGCAGCAATAAGAAATATTTTAAATATGTGGATAATTAAGAAAATCCCCACTAACACACTTATTTATGTGTTTTAATTTCTCAATTGAAGTTACTAAAAGACAGTAAAGTACATATTTGCAAATTTAATACCACAAAAATAACTTTTCTTTTAGCTTAAAATCACGTTCACATCGCCCTGAATGTCCCCATACAAAAATAGCATTACAAGTCACAGACCGGAACTCTCCATAAATATGTGTTGAGATTTAAATTTTTATTAATATTTTTCTAGCATTTCTGAGAGTAATGTCTTCTTTATATTGGTTGAGATCCGGAATCTAAGTTATAACAAAGTATTATAGACAATATTTTCGTGACAAGGGGTAGATCTTGTAATATAAAGCATGTTAAATCCAAATACATTTTGTAACCCTAATAAATATTTTACAAGATTTATAGCGTTTTGATTACTTTACGTACTTGTTGGTTTAAAAAATTCTTTAATATAGGAACGTGGAATGACAATTATTTCATAATTTCTGCAGGTGTTTAGGATGCTGTTATTTATGCACTTTCGCTTACATCTGAAGGTTTATTTCTCGCACATGATCGCTTATCTATTTCTTTATAAGACTTTTAGGCTCTAGATTTTAAACAACTACTTTCCAAGTGCAGATTCAAAGATCCCCAAAACTTTTGAGGTGTCCAACTTAAAAAAAACTGAGAAAATAACAAAAAAATAAAAATAAAAAAGTGCATTTTAAAAATACTGAATTTTTATAGCAAAACATTTAACGATTATGCAACCGCCTAGCATACATTACTTGGTATATTGTGTATTAATATCGAAAGTTTTCTGTAGATTATTTTGTTTTTTGCTAGTTAACTCCACATAGAAGGATATTCTGCAGTCATGGCTATCACATCTTCAGCCTTTCCCATGTACTTATGGTTGTACTGTAATAGGGCGCTCTGTAAGAAAGCTAGAAATGGATCCGGGTTTATTTCAACAGTTCAAAGAGTGTGTAGTGTTAGTAGTTGTGTTGTGTGAATATATATTTTTGTCATTTTTTTAGTATTACTCCACTGAGCTTCTTTGTACCTTGTTCTCACTGTTTGAGTTTAGTTTATTTTTGATACTACATATTCCTGACATGGGGAGAGCGCAATAAGTGACATTTTAAAGATAAAAATTGAAATGTCTTTATTTAAAACTAGGAATTTCTTAGATCGTCAAAAGTACGCTATTAGAACATATAATAACCAGAATGATGCAGTTTTTTATTGTATCCCTTTTTCCCCTAATAATTGCATGGCCTCTTCGGTTATTGATGTTAGATACAAAGCAATTAGTGCGTTAGCCTAATTCGTTATAATTACGTGTCTACCGTGACAAGGTCAATTTTTATACTATCGGTTTGCTAATCGTAGTATAGTAAGAAGTTCTATTACTGACAAACAGAAAATTTTGAATTTAAATTTATTTGCAGAAATTTTATTTTGTAAATATATTCTTGTATTGTAAATGCGAAGTTCGAGACAACTAATTTTGGCTTGTTCTTATTGTTTCTTCAGTTTTCATATTAAAAAAAAAAGAAATGACATGCTTTGGCAACCATTTTCGGTGTGGTTTCTACAAAATCCGCTTATTTTTTCCAAATGATTTTCGGGCTCGTCCATGAATTTTCAGGTTTTTTTCCATCTTGTTGCTTTTTCCCTAATAATAGATCTTCAAAATATTTTGAAGACTTATTAAGAATTGGTATTTGTTATATATATTATCTTTATTTATCCTTTAGTTCTCTCCTTAAGCACCCAGTCGCCATTTGGCCTCTTGGACATCTTCCCTGGGAAAATCACGCATTCACAAATTGTGAGACAGCAGAACAGTCATAAAGTAAGTGATGTGATTTCTTCTTGTTCGTAACCCCCTCCCACAAAAACGAATGTGACGTAGCTTCATATTGTAAAGATATTTCCTTAGCTGGCAGCGTCCAGTTACAGATCGCAAGTTTCTCCTCAAGAATTCCAAACAGATCGTTGCGGTCGTCTGTTTCTCTAAGATATCTTAGAATCTCCTTAGCAAACTCGCAGGCATTACTTTCGTACCACAACTTTTTAAATTCATTGTCGGTGTTTTATTTATCGGCTACACGTTAGAGGAACTAGGTCTAAAACTATTAAGACTGATTGTCGTCCTGGCCGATATATCAACTTCTGTACTGCGAGTGCCCTTTAAACTGCTAAATAGTAACTATTTGTTTGGGAAACAGCCCGTTCGTTAAGCTTACACAACCCTGATTTTGTTATCTATTGGACACTTAGTATTTTTGATCCGTCTAGAAAAACATTAATTATTTTCTCTGTGGCGGTTTCATTTGCACCAGTTGCACTGGTAAATGAGTAAATAAATAATAGCTATCAATGTTTAAGATGTTTGTTAAAGATAAAAAATTTCTTTCCAGTTCCAACCAGAGTTCTCCACCCAGCAGCGAACCATGCACCCGAATTTCCGAAGCAGAAAATATCAGTCGGCAAACTCCACCGGACATTTCCAGTGCTAATCAACACAAAACGGACGCACCTCGCAGTAACGCGATGCAAAGGTTTTCCCCAAACCTAGCCATACAAAACTCCAACGATCAGAACTTTAATGTGCCGATTTTTGTTCTCCATGCAAAAGGTTCTTACTATATCCCTTTGACGATAGACTATAAAACGCTGCTTCCCCACTTACAGAACTATAATATTATCGATCCTATACCGCAAGTGCAGAATATAGTTTTACACCCCGTCACAATAAATGTCAATTTTTTGCCAAATTTTAATAGCGATTTAAAAAATAATAAATATAAGTATGAATACAATAATAATTGGCATTAAATATACAGTGTAAGTTGAATTGGAGAAGAGTATATTGATTTTATACTTAATAGGTAAAACAATTCTCAAAGGCCTTTAGAAAGTATAAACTTGTCAATAGACACATCTCCAATTCGAGGATACTCTGAATATGGTTGAAAGAAGTTTGCTTGAAGGCTGTGATGGTCAGGGGAATTCTACAAGACTGACATTTATATGTTACATAAGAAATATAAAATAAAACATATTTTTCAAATGTCATACTGTAGTGAATTTAAAGCATGTTTAAAGTTTAGTACGGGTTGAAGTCCCACTTTTTTTTCAGGATTGTCAAATTTACCAGTAGTAAAATTGTCTATAAAATTTAATTTGAACCTAACAGTGACCACCATTTACATGGCTGTTATGGAAAAAAAAATCCAAACCTTATCAAATGTATCTAAACATTTAAAGAAATTCCGTGTAAAAGATTTTTTGCTATAATAAATATGTTGGCATAATACTGATTTTAAAATTTAAAAATAGTCATAGTCTTATTACCTATTACTTACATGTTGAAAATTATTCTACTGGTACGAACATTAGAAAAAAGTAATTTGGCTTTGTGGAGGAAAGCAGTTTGATAGATGTCATGGGCCTAATAATTTTAGGATAATGAATACAGTCGAAATGTAAATATACAATTTGATAAACGGCTGTGATTACGTGAAAGGAGGCAAGTGACTTTTGTTTTAGTATTTTGTTATTCCGAGCCGATTTGTTTAAACTTAAGAGTTAATATTTCTTTTAAACACAAAGGGCACCTTTTATTTAATTTTCAAAAATGTTATTAGTCTATGTAAAGTGAGCATTTAAGATTTATTTTTTTAATAAACCAAAACTTCCATTACTGTTATAAATAAAATGTGGTTCCAATTTCAACTAAACGCACATAGAATTAGTGCGAAGAACGGAGTGATCAATTTTTGGGGAGTCAAAATATATTTTTACTTAAGACTAACTTATATTTTCATCGATGTTAAAAAATTAACTCTAAAAGTGTAAGACTTTAGTTGGAGTTTTACTTATTCTCAATCTATACTTTATTGAAGAAAACTTGTGGGCTGACAACCAGTTAAAAATAAGAGCAAATCTGGTATTAGGTATAACTGCAGTACGGAAACCCAACTATAATAAAATATTTTGTACTCGTTTGATATTGAGGATATTTCTAAGCGAGATGGTATATATAGTTGTTTCTTTCACAACACAATAGTGTTGCTATTTTAAGCTACATCCCGACAACAGGTAAAAGTAAACCAACGTTTCGCTAAGCACTTCCAACTAACGTTTGATCAGATTTGCCATTCGATTTCCATCTACGCAACTACGATATACCGAACGTTCGTCTAGATTTGCCCTGTCGTCTGAACTCTGGATACGACTTTATTTGAACTTTGATTTTTTTATGTTTTTCTGCTGGATACTTATTGACCAAGTTGGCAAATTTTAATAATAAATTGATGTCAAAAAATGTAAGGTTATGTAAAATGTAAAAACCTCCATAGCATTTAAAATATTTGATGTCTCCAAATTAGAAAAAAGTATGTATTTCATAAATTAACAACTAAGCATAAAAAGTTCAGAATGCCTGCAATTTTAATTGCATTACTTTAATGCAGTTAAAATTCTAATTTTATTTTACTTGGTGTATAAATCCCCTTGGATTTATACACCAAGTGAAATAAAATTAGAAATAAAATAAAATAAGATCAAATCATGCAACTCTCATAAGACGTTTATACAGCAAAATAAAATGAAATAAGAAATAATATAAGAGATGACCAACTTTCATCTTATTGTATTTTATTTCGGAAATACGCCTGCCCATTTCGTCTCGGAACATATATTGACAATTTCACTGAATATTTTTATGTTTGGATTGGGTGTATTTTTAAATTGGAAATGTGTTTCAAAAATTAATTCAATAGGTATAGCAGTATTGGAAAGCCTGGAAAAAACTGTTGTGTTACAGGGTTTGACAGCAATTGTTCTTGTTTGGTATTTAATTTTATTTCTTATTTTATATTATTTTATTTCCTGTATAAACCCACCTTTACACTTTACCTTATAATATATGCCCAGATCATAATTCATTGTATATTGTAAATATACAATTCAAAGCATTGGCGTAACTAATACAAGTTAGACCAAATGTTGTAATTGTTATCACTCTTTAAACAAGGCCTAGTTTTCATTTTTGAAATATACATAACTTTTTGTATAGAATTACTTAAATTAAAAGTACCTTTGTTAACTATTGCAATATTATGAAGTGTCCTCGTTCCGAAGAAAATGTTACTGAGAGAAGACAAACAGGCACTATGTTTAAGCGATTAAATAAATATATTATGTATTATCGGCAAAGCTGTTTTTTATGGATGTTAAGTGCTTAAAATATTAGTGTTATTAAATGTTGATTATAAAGTTTCTTGTTTTTATTTATATGGTGTATGATATATTTTGTTAAACAATTTTTTTATGAAAAATTGTAAAGTGGGCTGTTACAGATACTAAGTTATACTAAAGATAGCTACCCTTAAATAAATACAGATTTAGTGTTTTACAAATCCTATATAGCTATTGCAAAAATCGCCCGTTTACGATATTACAAAATAAATTATATTTCATGAAGACTTTAAAATTTTAACCCCAGAAGTGAAGGATAAAACTGACGGCATACGCTAATAAGAATAAATATATTTATTTTGTAAATATGTTGCAAAACTGGACCAACTTCGAAAATATTTATGTATTACTGACGAGTTCTTAATACACAAGTTATTCAAGTCACGCTAATACGGCGGCCGAATCCACAAATACCCTGTCCAATCGTGGTCAGGTGTAGGGATTTTATCTAATCTATATGCGATAGCAACTTACTTAGGAATACATTTTAGTTATCGATAAATATTGGTACTTACCGACAGTTGCGACAAAGGCAATTTTGAAAGACATTCCTAGGGGGAGTAACGTCCTCAATGACATAATAGGTTATATGGGCTTATATGCGCAATTATCTACATCTCTCTTGCACCGCGTTAGAGTCAATTAACCGTCGCAAAACTCAGTTCACAACTATCGATAGTTATCAGATACCTATCGATATTATTAAAAGTTTATCGATTAAGTATTGAAAAATAAAATCAGTTTGATTTTATTTTTCATTTTTAGTACACACAGTTATTGTGTCCAAATCTTATAATCATAATTGAGTATTATTGCATAACCGCACACAGTTCTGCGTTTCAACCCGCTATGCAATGCAATACTAAAATACAATATTATAGCCATCCATTTATGACAGCTGCTTCTTGTCATCGAAGTACAAAAGAAATGCGGCACTGCAAAATCTCGCGCCGCCTCAGAGAGGAGCGTCCCCCTGCCCTTAGTGACGCCACTGATCGTGGTCTCGGATTTAAAAGCAAAAATCCACACAGAGAAGAATGCATCTGTGTCAGGCGTACTTATACTAATGAACTCTACCTCCTCTATGTGGGGCAGACATCTCGCTTCCACTAGTAATTTAATATGGGTGGCAATGCAATTACATAAAGAAAAATTTAGCTAGTTTCATTTTTTTGTACTAAAAGTGCACTTGACCCGGTAGAATAGTCATTAAAGCCATCGAGTGTGTTGAAAAATTTAGCAAAGCTGTAGTTTTAGTTGGTTTTATTATCTTGGGAAGATGACACACATTTTAAATTGACTTGTGCAATTGATTAGTGTTCTTTATTGATATTTTACGTGCATTAGATTTTCAGCGTAGAATACGATTTTCAGTGTAAAAATCTTATACCTACCTACTTAAAACTCAAATTAAGTGTAAAATATAAAATACGCATGCAAGTTTACATGTCAGAGATTTTGAGTTTCTAAGGATTTTCGAGTAAAATGCGAGGAAAGTTATTATACTCTGTTGCAACCGATATTCAATATCCTAAAATAGCTTCAGATGAAATTTTCACAAGTTGCAATAATTTTTGGTAGACCATTGGCCATTTTATGTTATAACTTGCCAACTTGAGAAGGTGGGGAGGTAAACAACAAAAAAACTATATTGCAGTTAGATGAGTATCAATATCCCTCTAAATTCTACATAATTACCTACAACAACCAGCTGTTTAAAAACAAGGGTGTTTCCTGTACATCTAAACGATCAATTACGCATATATTTCATTTACAGGTGCGATCTAGTTTCTAAAAAACATTTAAAGTATAAAACCTTCGAATCGTAACTAGACTGTCGATTTCGAGCTAATCGAGTTTATGTATCCAAAAGACTTAAAACCATAATATTAAATCCAGTTTTCACTTGAGTGCTATATCATGCAGGTTTCGATGGTTTATTCACATAAAGAGAATATTTATATTGGTACATATATATATATATATATATATATATATATATATATATATATATATAATAAGGTATATATCTAAAATAATAGCTGGCCAAATGCAAAAAATTGTTTCAGAATTAAAACAGACATATACAAGGTCAGAAATAAAACCAACATGAATTATTACCTGATTTATTCCGAATAAGAACACATTAACGTGTAAAAACATTGGCACTTGCTTTGTTTGCTAAAATATTTGGTAAATCTAGCAGAATCTCTGTAAACTAAATTTAAATTATTTTCTTCTGGTTCTATAGTAATTAGGGCATTTTGTACCTCATCTTCTATTGTTACATAGTGAGTCCTACCTCCTATGACATCCGAACTATGCTTACAACCAAAGTATATTATGAGATCTAGTTCATTTTTTGCTTTCCAATCATATTCCGTTAACAACTGAAAAAAAAAACACTGCTTTAGTTTATTTACCATATAATGGAATTCAAAAAACATTTATTTCTTCAACAATCTATCTACTAATCACTACAGATATCACTAGAATTACTCTCTTGTCATTACGCATGGGAGCTTAATCACCTGACGTAAATAGCCTTTTTTTAAGGCATTTCAAATCTTTACCGTCCACTAGTGAAGTCACTTTCAATAATTGTAGCGTAATTTTATTGTAATTGTAATATCTGTAGTTATTATTTAGGATTGCAACTTGAGTTTTTCTTGCTAAAAAATGCTTGCTACAAAAATCTGGACATCCAAGTTTTTCCTACTTTTAGCGTAATAAAGATTTTGATATTAAACTTTTAGAACCCATGTTCATTGTTTATATAAACTTCTAGTCACAAAATAAGCTAACAATTTACCTCCTTCAGGATGAACACGACATTAAGGAACATCCTGTACTCTGTACTTATACTTTGTTAGTGAACATTATTTACGGATCTATATAATCCGCCGGTTATTTCTTAAACTGGATAAAAGTACAACGACATTAAATCGTAGCTTCTAGAGGAACGCTTACAAAGGTCTGCACAGGCGAGGGACGTTTACAAAGGTCTACACAGGCCTTTGTGTAGCCTTTTGTAAGAAGAATGTCGCGAACCGCAGGTAGATGTCTCCAATAAGTAGTGCTGGGCTAAACGTCGCGAATGTATGAAAACTGCGATTTCTAACAGGACTTCTGACAACGCAGTCAGCTAAAAAAACATCTTCAAAATATAAAACCACTAACACTTCTTTTACAAACATGAAAATGAGAACATCACCTATTTCAGAATATAAAGCTGACTGATAACCGATGTTAGCAAGGGAATGTACAAGACACCCAACGGGGCATAGGTGATGTGGCATTGCTAAACCACCTTTCCACCACTAAATACATGTAACAACGCCTGGTTTCAAAGATATGAAATTAAACAGTTTGCCAAAAAGAAATAATTTAAAACTGGCAATACTTTACAGTATTAATAATTCAATAAGGATAAATATCTAAAAACCATATATTTCAAATCGAATACACTACACTATTTGAATTTACTACAAAAAGTAATGCATTGAAAAAATACTTTACAATATTTTTATTAGCTCCAAAAATTGTTGATACATCCACATAGGTACCGATGTTTCCTATAAATTTACAGAACTAATTTTTGCCATTGTTTATGTAGCATACCGGCGGCTATTTAATTTTACCGCCGGCCATTAAAAGGTAAACTTTCAATCAAATTAAATACAAGCTATGGACATTTTTACAACAAAAAGCAAAATTTTGGAATCACGAAAAACAAATTAAACCCTAAAACTTCAAACACGTGTCTTCCAAAAGCACAACCAGTCTAACAATTGGTATCATCATTAAAGTTGTGGTAGGAAATGTAGATCAGTGCTCTCTGATTACGACTGCACATTATTTACATGACAGACCTCCACAGGAAGCACGCCAGATCTTCTAGATAGAATGTTCGACAATGCTATGAGGAGTAGGTATACAAACTAACCTCGTAATATTATCACGATCTAGATGCAGCTCACCTACCCTTCCAAGCTTCCACCGTAGCGGAGGAGTGTTTCCATCCTTAAGTACAACCGTAGTACCATTCCTTATAATTTTTATATACCTCATATACCATTTTTTACAATCGTCAAGAGTAGTTAAATTATCTAGTAACGACATATGCTGCGCTATCTGTTTTAGCAGATGGCTCTGCGCTGAGTGCATCTACAGTAAGAAAATGACCAGCTTGAAGATAACAGGCTTGAAGATAACTTGGATTGGAAGACAAAGGTGTGAGCGGTCTCAAATTTAGTACCGCGTCAACTTGGTAAAAAAGTTGATAATTGTTCAAAAGTCAAAACGTGGACTCCAATAATCCAGGAATAAGTCGTTTTGCCGATTTTATGGCCACCCTGGTGTGGTGATTTCGACGGAATATATTTCCAATCTATAACTTGCTGTAAACAATAATTATTTTTGTTACGATCTGTTTCGTTTTCAACCAGAGTTTCATACAGCGCCTCTAAGTAGTTATTTGCGTCTACAAAATTTGTCCCGTTGTGGGAGTATATTCTGTAGCACAGTCCTCGCCTGGACTCAAATTTCTTTAAACAGTTTAAAAACTATAAAGCACTGAGATAATACACTAGTGCGATATGCATTGCGTTAGTAACGAAAAAAATAAAAAAGAACCTTTAGCTTTTCGCTAGAGCTCTGTTACGAAGCTTACCATCCTTTATGTTAAACGGTCCTGTATAGTCTACTCCACAAACAGACAAGGGTCCTATCTCTAGGTAAGTCACCCATTTTTTTAGCCTTACCTAGAGGCCTTACCCACAATGACAATGCATGCACGATGTTGCAAAGCTCGCGTCGGCCACTAATTATCCAATGTTCTTGACTCAATTTAGCTAAACTTGCTTGAGGTTCCGCATGTAAAAGCTTATGATGCTGATCGCGCATAATTAACTGTGTCAGAGGATAACATTTACAAAATTGGATTCTTAACACTATAAGATTCATTAGAATATCGCACCATACCACCACTCTAACTAATGTATTATCTTTGTCAAAAGTGGAGTCTAAACACCTATAAGCTTACTATCTCTTGGTAACACGTTTTTATTCTTTAAACAACGCATATCTGTATAAAGTACTAATATAAACGCGTTTCAGTAACAGTGTAGCTTCGTCTAGTGTATACTACATACTAATTTTAAAAAAGAATTTTACATTTGATATTAACAATGTCTGTCTAGCCTATGATTTAAATGTTATAACCTAATTATCCTAAGGGATTCCTAAAAGCTGGGTTTTTTAACCACCATACTTTAACTCTAATAGCAATATTTGGAACTTCAGAAAACACTGAGTAAAAGAGAATTGTTAAGATCTATTTGGTCGTTAAGTAATAAATTTGTATATTTTAGGCGGTTTATTTCTAAACTTTCAATAAATTTAGTTTAGTGCCTTTATTCTCTACATGAAGGATCTTAAAACATTTGTTAAACACATGATCCTCCCTGATAATTTGGCTTACCAACGTTGAATTATTTTTAATGTGAATAAAACTGCGTTTATGTTCGTTAATTCGCTTTTTAAAAGTTCTACCCGTCTGTCCAATATATAAATATATGTTGTTGGGCATGAACCACATGTTAACTGATAGACCTCTGACTTTTCATCTCTATTACTTTGAGGTTTTGTGTTTTTGAGAAATTTTCTTAGTGAATTATTAGTTTTGAAAGCGATTTTTAAATTCTTCCTGTTAGGACAACGTTTAATTTTTAAAGAGGGCTTGCGCAGTATGTTAATATTTTAAAACATTTTTTAACATCTCTATGATTGGGCTGGGGGGATGCTAGGAAACAAATTTTTACATCGAAAGAAACTAGCTTAACGTTATTAGATAAGTGAATATGTGCAATGTTTTCAACTAATTCACCTGAATTTTTAATACTATATTTCGGGGTAAACTTACGGTAATATTTTATTTTGTCTATTAAGAGTTCCGAAAGTCTGTATGCAGGTGCTGAAAAGTATGATACAACTGGTCTTATGGGATAGTTCTCCTTATACAATTTAATAAGGGGGTAAAGCTTCGGGACTTACGGGGTCATAATTTTTACTTTAAATTTGTTACTAAACTACTTGATTGAACGATAGAGTTTTTAATTTGTTTTCTAATACTTGGAAACTTCCAGAACTTATGAATTCTATCCATAGCTATGACTATGTTCCCTTTATCGCCTCTGGTTAAAATATTATTGTTCTTGTTTTATTCTCAATAGATTTAACGACTATACGTTCATTATTAAGTTATCGCGGAATTCAAAAATTCTGCTCTAATGATATCAGTACACTGGTGTTTCTAGCCATAAGGGATATCTTTTAATGCTAGTTCGGTTTCTACACCTAATAATTCATACTGATTAATATCAAAACTGTTTTGTATGTTATATTTGAAATCCTTTTCTAATAACTTAATTTCGCTAGTGCTAGACAGGTTTACAAATCGATTAAAGAATTTGTGTTCTGAATAATTATTGGAAAGTGTAGGTACATTTCTTGTTTAATTACGAATGAGAGAATGTGTGCGCTCTATACTTGACATGCTTACTGACTGTTTTTTATTTCAATTAGAGCTGTAGATAAAATAACTTGGTTGTTTCGTCTTGTAACGCGAAATGATATAGCCCCTATAGACTCACAAATGAGACTTTCTAAACATACATGTGAAGTTTTTTCTACACCTTTACTACCTTAACTTTTTCCCGATGGGGCTACGTGATATGACGCTAATGACATGTTCAGAACTACCAAATGCCTAGAAACGATATCTACTACAAAATTCAAGTCCAAACCGCGAAAATCCATTTCGATATGAACTCCCTCTTACACCCTATGGTCTCGGTTATAAGAAGAAAAAGGATGGATACTTACAGTGCGTTTTTTTACTGGATCTTTTACTAATCCCGCTCAAGGGACCATAAAATGATACATTCACATATGTGCCTATATTTTGTCGTGAATTAAACCCAATATTATATATTCCTAAAAAGAAATTGTATTTCCAATAAATGTACAGAGCTAATTTTTGCCGTTGTTTACATAGTTTGGTGGCTGCTAGGCAAAAGACGATGTCGCTTCAAACGCATGACGCAAGAAAAGGTTGACACCTTACGCGGATTATTTACGTTATTGTCAGGTTTAAATCAAAGTCTTTTAAAAAACTACATGCTAGATTAACAAAGTGCAACGGAAATTACGTGATTTTAGCATTCGATATCACGATTTGTCAAATTTCACGAAAGTATCACTCGTAATATACAGAAAAATCAATTAAGAAAGTAAATTATTAAAAAAATTAAAGATTCCATCCTTCAATATATTTCTTTATTTTTAACGGATAGACACACCGATTTTCAGGCAATGGCACAATCAGAGGGGGACAATGGGGCTGCACCTGGCACAATCAGAGGGGGACAATAGGGCTGCACCCCCCCCTCAAAGAGAAAACATATATTCGTATTAAGGTAAGGTATAAAAGTAGTTATAATATGGGAGCGCCTCCTCCTCCTCCTCTTCCTCTCTCTCATGTCCCTCATTCTTAACTTCCTCCCCTTTTATTCTCATTCGCATCATATTTTTAATTTTTTCTCTTTGTTCTCCCACATTTGATTTTGCATTCTTAAGTCTTATAAATAGGTGCATCAAGATCATTTTAGTATGTTAAGGTACGAGTGACTGTTAAAAGAAAAAAATCTGTTGAATAAATCTATTAATAATAATATTAAAATAAAATGAGTGAATCAGTTGGAGAAAGAAATCGATCCATTCCGCTTCAGAGCCTCGAAGAAATTATACCAGGAGTTCAAGAAGAAAATATACCATTAGTTCGAGAAGAAAATAATGGGATTGTTTTAAAAAATTTGAACAAAACTGAGAGTGAAGAGAAAAAAGTGTTTTGTGCTATTTGTTTTGAAATAATCGAATATTATGATTCATGTAGACCAAATACATGTTCCCACATTTTTTGTTTAAAATGTATTTTAAGATGGAATGATGAAAATTGTTGTTCTATAATGGTAAACAATTGTCCTGTATGTCGCACTAGATATTACTATTTGGTACAAATCTTCAAAGATGTAATTAGACATCATTTTGTTGTAATTTTAAAAAGAGGATAATATTTTTTTTATAATTTGTGTTTGTGAAAACTCTGGTAACAAATAATTTTGTAAAAAAAGTAAATGTAAATATATATATAATAATTGACACACATTTTTTCCTTTTCCTATATTGAAACGACAACAATGATCTAACAAGTTTTTTAATACATACTAATTTTCACATTACATAACAAAACAATTGTTATGGGTTGACACAAAAAGTGCCACGCCCTAAAATGGCACCACTTTTGCAAATCGAATCTTAAATTTTCTTATGGGAATTTACATGTAAAAATGACGGTTTTGATTGTCGGACCGGCATAGCCTAATCTACTACTTTTTAATTATACTAATAATATTAATATAATTTGCATCAAGTAAGAGAAAACTCAATTGAATACAGAAACAAGCGTTAACAAAATGTTATGCTAATATATGAGTGCTTCTAGTGGCAGTAGACATAATCGACACTTTTTTTACATATGATTAACTATTTCATTTACAAATACAGTGTCAGATGTTAGAATAAAAAGAAGTATTTTGCATATAGCACTGAAAATATATAACCGCTTATAGTAACATTTGACATTTTTAAATTAATATTCTTGACGTATTCTACTTATTATCTTTACAATTTAAGTTTAAAATTAATATTTTTGACATTATCTATCCATTACGTTTATAACCTATATTTAAAATTAATATTGTTAAACTAATCTACCCATCACATTTACAAACTATGTTTAATATTAAACCTAACCTAACCTAACCTAACCTATATTTAAAATTAATATTGTTAAACTAATCTACCCATCACATTTACAAACTATGTTTAATATTAATATTTAACAACATAATCGTCTATTTCTTTTTTTTCATTTTTATTGCAGTAAAAGCAAGCATGTTCAGGAATTAGTAGAAAAAGATGTATCCTACAAATAGCACAATGTAAATCAGAAGCACTAACAACATAAGCTCTTTTGTAGTGGCAGCTCACGTGATCGGATTCCCCTCTCCGTAAATATCTCCTGTGAATTGCACTACACGGAAGGCAAATAGCAAATGTTCCTAGTGTTCGACTTTCAATTTTAGTGTAGCTTTGTATAACACATACATCTTTTTCTTCAAAATTATTAAATAATTCACTAGCCCTAAACTTGCTTACTTTTACGTCAGCCTCGGTTCCTAAATTTAGCAGTTGTCCATCCATGTCCACTCCTTCGTCAATTTCCTGATCATCTTCCTCCATCTCTTCCTCTTCCTCCTCTTCAATATAATTAATATCGATGTTAAACATGAATGATCTTCTAACAAGCCTAGACGATTTGTCCAAAAATGAATGTTTATAACTGATGGAATCGCCTTCCAAGTTATTAAAAATCTCTTCTCTTTCTTCAATTTGAGCGGCGATCTCCACATTATTTTCTTCAATTTGGACAGCGTTTCCAATCATATTTTCTGCCATTGTTAGGAACTTTGGATTTAGATCGATTTATTTGATAAAAAATTTGGTTATACGTTAAAATAATAGCGACAACTGATATTACAGCGAATGTTACTGTATGATCGTCGAGTGGATGTTCTTAAATATATATCTCATCGACCACCACTTTTACTACCTGCAATACATAAGTTTTTTTTTTTTTTTTTTTTTTTTTTATTCACTGTCCCGTTCCCTGTCAGTTGCCTCGGGGGGGGGGGGGGGGGGGGCCAAGGGGGGCTTCGCCCCCCTCCCCGCTCCGCCAGCCCCCCTTAAACCCCCCTCACCCTCACCTTATCTTCTTTCTCTCCCTTCCTTCTTTCTCTTTTTTATATGTTTCTCCGTTTTCCTTCCTTCTCCTTTTTCCTTCCTTCTCCTTTTTCCTTCCTTCTTCTTTTTCTTTCCTTTTCCTTTTTTCTTTTCTTTTTTTTTAATCTAACCTAACCTAACCTAACCTAACATAACCTAACCTAACTTAACTTGAAGAGGGTAGCCCGAAATTGGGGAGCCGGGATTTGAGTCTCGGAAATTAAGGGGTCCGGGGGGAAGGGGGAAGGGGGGAGGGGGGAGGGGGTAAGGTTGTTGATCGGCTTGGGAAAGTGGTTTTTAGAGATTGTCGTTCAACTTTAAGTAGGACACATGTGATTAACTTTTGCATATAAAATCGCCTCAGCGAAGAGACGAATGCAATTGATTTCTGCATTCACACTGTGCAGAGCTCGCGAGTTTTCTGGTGTTTACATTGTGTTTATTTGGTAATTTTTCAATTTTTATTTTTATTTCTAACATTTTTATTTGGCAAGATTTAATTCTTATATATATTGGTGACATTTTTATGTACATTTGTGGCATTTTATTTGTTATTACGATTTTTTTCATAATGGACAATTTTTTGGCATCGAGTAGCAAAATTATTGACAATGACTTTGACTTATACACATATACTCAAATGCAAAATTTTGCAAACCCACAAAACAATGAAACAGACGTATTTACAACTAGTCAACAACAAAATATTCAGGACTTGAATGAAATTATTTACAATAGCCAAGTTCAAAATAATGCCAACAAACACAACAACGAAAAATATTTATTTACAGCTAGTCAACAAGAAACTCTTGACGATCTTAATGACATTATTGACAACAAATCGGACTTAATTACAACAAAAACTAAACAAACTCTTGAAGAACTGAATGACATTGACGAAACTCAAAATTCTAGCGATGAGGATATTGTTTGTTTTCAAAAATCTAATCCAAATTATTTAACATTAAAATCGCCAATTAATTCTCCGAGACCAATTTGCTCTCCCTTTTTGTTTAGTGAAAATTCTGATTCGGAAGAAGAACAAATTGATCAAAATTTAAGTTTGGCTATTTGTCCTATTAATACTCCATATGATATTGTAAATTCTGATTCGCAAGAAAAACTAATTGAAGCAAATTTAACTTCGGATATTTCTCCTAATAATTCACCAGTTGAACAAAATTCAATTTCGAAACCATCATTTATCATTAAAAAAAATTTTAAAATTAATAAAAAAATAAAAAACAAATAGCAAACCTTAAGTGTCTGGGTTTCGCTATTCAAAATTTAACTAATTTGATCACAATTCAAAAGGGAGACGAAAGTACGGTGAATTATGTTAAACAGGCCTTTGACAAATTAGTTGACTCATTTGAAGAAATGGATTCATAAAGTCAATTAATTTCTATTGCTTTTTTCAAAATTTGACTATAACTAAATAAAAATGCACAATATTAATTTTATTATTATACAAAGAACTTCAAAAATGCAATTGCTTTTTTCAAAATTTGACTATAACTAAATAGAAATGCACAATATTAATTTTATTATTATTATTATCCAGAAAACTTCAGAAATGCATAAGTGTGTAACATGTAATAAAGTCTTCACTAGAAAGGATAATTTATTGCGACATAATAAAAAACATGTTAACGGAAATTCCACAAAACTCAACAGTTGGTTGAAAAAACCAAAGCTTGTTAAAGGTAAGAACATTTTATTTTTCATGTTATATTTTGTAAAATATTTTTTTCTTAATTTATAGATTCTACAAATATTGTAAAATATTGTAAAGAATGCAAGAAAAATATAAACCAAAGTCTATGGGGTGGACATCTTCGATCTAGTGTGCACAAGAACAATTCCAAAATAGGCTTGGAGGAAGGTGTTGAAATTATCAAGTCAGCATTCAGGGAACGAATAATATCTTATAGGATTTCCTCACACCAAAACTTCATAAATGTGAAAGAGTATTTTCAACATTTGGAATACAAAATTGCACATCTAATAGATCAAGAACTGCAGAAACATAAATGTATCAAGCTAAATATGGAACTGTTCGGTTTCTATTTTAACCCCAGCAGCGACAGCTATGATGTCAAATCTTTTAATGCGCCGTTCCAAGTCATTTGCCAGGGATATCAGAAAAAAGAACTGTTAGAGCAAATCTGCACCATTATTGACCAGAAAGCTGACGAATTTGCAGAAAGAGATTCAGGTAAAGAATTTATTTTCGATTTTACAACAGCAACAAAAAAAGTAATTTTTTAATTTTTACGTTGCAGGATGGGCTTTGATGAATTTACTTCATTTGGAAATTAATGTTAACAAGCACAATCCGCTGAGAGCCTCATCTTTTATCGAACTTCCTCAAGAGATCAAGAGACGTCAAGCTGTGATCAACATTAGGAATGATGACAACTTTTGCTTCGCCTGGGCAGTTGTGTCTGCTCTTCACCAACCAAGCGGATTAGATTTTGAAACTTCATCCTACCCACACTACTCTTCTGTTTTGGATATGTCAGGTATAGAATTTCCAATGTTGCTAAAGAACATTAAGATTTTTGAAGAAAAAAATAACATTTCTATTAATGTATATGGATTAGAAATTATAAATCCTAAAAAGGGGTATGAAGTAATTGGTCCACTTTATTATTCATCGAATAAAAAAAATCAACATGTCAATTTATTGTTAATAAGTGATGATGATGAAAAAACTTTTCATTATTGCTATATTAAAGATTTATCAAAACTAGTTTCTGCACAAATTTCTAAACATCACGGAAAAAAATATATTTGCGATGGTTGTTTACAATATTTCCCTACAGAAGAAAATTTATTACAACACAATAGCTATGATTGTGATCATTTACGAATTAACCTACCTTCTAAAGAATTAATAAAAGATAAGTTTGGAAACTATTCATATGATAATATTTTGAAATTTGTAAATTATCATAAACAAATGAAAGTTCCTTTCGTGGTGTATGCAGATTTTGAATGCATTTTAAAGCCTTTAAATAATGACAATGTTGATAAAAATCCTAATACTTCATACACCTTAAAACAATATGAACATATTCCACATTCATTTGCCTATTACATTAAATGTTCATTCGACGATAATTATTCTAAATTTGAAAAATATAGAGGTCAAAATTGTGATACATTATTTATAAATTCTTTAGAAAGAGATGTGTATAACATATACAATAAATATTTAAAGACTCCTAAAAAGATGATTCCTTTGAACGAACTGGACAAAATTTATCATAACTATGAAACAGTTTGTCATATTTGTAATAAACCTCTTTTAAATGACAGGGTTGCAGATCATTGTCATATAACCGGTCTTTATAGAGGTCCAGCTCATTCACTCTGCAACATAAATTACAGAATACCTAACTTTATTCCAGTTATATTGCATAATTTGCGTAATTATGATTCTCATCTATTTCTTAAAAAATTATGCTTAAACAAAGAACAACTAACAGTTATCGCACAAAACAAAGAAAAATATATTTCATTTGAAAAGCTTATTCATGTGGATAACTATTTTGATAAAAAGACACAAAAGGCTAAGAAAAAAAATATATCATTAAGGTTTATTGATTCTTTTCAATTTCTATCCCATTCTTTATCAAAACTCTCTGAAAGCTTAAAAGATGAACAATGTAAGGA
Source organism: Kuschelorhynchus macadamiae (assembly GCA_030620095.1). Classification (NCBI taxonomy): domain Eukaryota; kingdom Metazoa; phylum Arthropoda; class Insecta; order Coleoptera; family Curculionidae; genus Kuschelorhynchus; species Kuschelorhynchus macadamiae. Next base: position 495,334 of record JAUTXW010000536.1, on the reverse strand, counting down.
AATAAAAAAAATTTTCAATGATGAAGAAAGATTTAAACTTATTCGGCAAAAAGGTGTATTTCCTTACAATTATATTGATGATTATTTAAAATTAGAAGAAACAACTTTACCTCAAAAAGACCAATTTTATAATACTTTAACGGATGAGCACATCAGTGATGCAGAATACCAAAGAGCTGTAAAGGTTTGGCAATTGTTTAAATGTGAATCTCTTGGTCAATACTCCGACGTTTACTTACTCTCTGATACTTTACTTTTGGCAGATATTTTTGAAAATTTTAGAAGCACTTGTTTATCCACATATAAGCTCGATCCAGCTCATTTTTACACTTTTCCAGGTTTATCTTGGGAGGCGTGTTTGCGTTATACTGGAATAGAGTTAGAATTGTTAACTGATCCAGATATGATACACTTTTTCAAAAAAAGCGTTCGCGGTGGTGTGAGCTCTTGCATTTGTAGAAAATCTGAAGCTAATAATCCATTTCTTTTAAATTTTGATCCTTTAAAGCCAACTAAATACATAATTTATTATGATGCAACAAATTTGTATGGTTATGCAATGTCACAGCACATTCCAACGGGAGATTTTGTTTGGTTAACAGATAAAGAAATCAATGATTTAAATATTATGAATATTTCTAAAAAATCTAATAAGGGATATGTTTTAGAAGTTGATTTAGAATATCCTACAAGTCTACATTCCTATCATAACGATTTTCCGTTTTGTCCAGAAAACTTTAAACCGCCAAATTCTAAATGCATAAAATTAATACCCAATTTAAATGATAAATCAAAATATGTTATTCACTATCAATTATTAAAACAATGTTTGGAACATGGACTCAAGTTAACTAAAGTTCATAGAGTTTTACAGTTTTCTCAATCTGATTGGTTGAAAAAATATATAGACTTGAATTCAAGATTAAGAAATGATTCAAAGAATGAATTTGATCGTAATACTTACAAGTTGGCAAATAATAGTATTTATGGCAAGACTATGGAAAATGTTGATAGGAGAATTGACGTAAGACTTGTTACAGAGTGGGAAAAAAATAGAAGAAAAGATGGTGCTGAGAATTTAATTGCAAAACCATATTTCAAGGACTTAACAATATTTTCTGAAAACTTGGTAGCTATTCAAATGCAAAAGATTCAAGTTACTTACAATAAACCAATATATGTAGGCTTCTCAATATTAGATATATCTAAAACTGTCATGTATGATTTCTTTTATAATTTTTTAAAACCTCTTTATCAGGAAAATATTTCACTTTTATACACCGATACCGATTCGTTCATTTTAGAAGTCACAACTCCAAATATTTATTCTGACATGATAAAAAATATTCACAAATTTGACACATCTAATTATGAATTTAATAATATTCATGAAATGCCTATTACAAAGTCAGTTATAGGAAAATTCAAAGATGAATATGCTGGTGAACCCATTACTACTTTCTTTGGTACTGGAGCAAAAGCATATTGTATTAAAACGGAAAACAGTTTAACAAAAAAAGCAAAAGGTGTTAAAAAAAGTGCAATTAAAAAGCAGTTGGATTTTATTCATTATAAAGATGTTGTTGAAAATCATTCTAAAACCTTTTGTTCAATGTATGTTTTTCGATCTAGACAACATACAATTTTTACAGAGTTAATTAATAAATTGGCTTTGAGTTCCGAAGATGATAAGCGGTATAAAATTCCCTATAGTTTTAATACATTAGCTTGGGGACACCAAGATATTGCTTTGTATCAATGGAATGCAGAACATGAAGATTTAGATATATTTATGTAGATATTATAAGGTATTTAAATTTGTTGTTTTTGAAACCAAAGTTAGTCTTCATAAGTCTTTCACAAAATGTGCTTAGAAACTTTTGACAAAGAAATTGATAACAGTTATTTTAAAACATATGAAAAACGACTTTCCACTTTTAAAAAATGGAAAGGAAAATTGAGACCAGAAGTGTTAGCTGGAGCTGGCTTTTACTATACTTCAATCAATGATATTTGTAAATGTTTTTATTGTGGTATTGAAATTTTTGATTGGTTAAGTTATGATGATCCTATTGTGGAGCATAAGAAATTTGCTAGGAATTGTGATTTAAATAACTGTTTATGGAAAAATAGGAATCGAATAATTGTAACCATTCAAAATAAGTCTTCAAGCTACACATTTTATATAGTATTATTAATATCCTTATTTATGAACTTTTACATATATTTAAATTAAGTATTTTATTGTTATTTTTTTACAACTGCTTTTGCTTTCGTGGTGAAAGTATCTGCTTAATGTTAATAAATTTGGAATATTATTATTAATTTGTTTTAATGACTATCAGTAGATCTCAATTTATTCTTCTTTATTTTATTTTCCAAAATGTTTTTTATGTTCATCATCCCCCTGGCGTAACACAGTGTGAAATATGTTTTTCTAATAAAACAGACGTCACTCTAAGTAAATATTGTAAATTTATGAAAATTGGATTAATTAACAATAGTACAATTAGTTGGATGGAACGAATAAATGGAAATGAAAATGCAAGTAAATTTTTTAAAATTTTGTATCATTATCCAAATCGATCTATTTTTGATACAAATTGGATAGAAAGGTTAGAGTTTAAAAATAATCAGTTACAAATTTTAACCCCCAACTGTACCAATTATTATGACGGATTCAAAAATTATTACTTTTCCATCATTAGTGTTACATTAAACTTTGCATTATTTTTATACATTACCATTTTAATTATTTATCTTTATTATAAATTTCAAACTGGAAATCTATTTTTTCATTAATCCATTTTAAACGAAACTTTAAAGAAAGTGGGGATGAGAATATTTAAGTACAAGAATAACACAATATGTTTCAGTCTCGTTTAGTCATTATGAACAACGCCGTGGTTCATAAACCTTTGGAAACGCTTCTTAATTCAAAAATTTATTTTTTAAATAATTCTTTGTCAAAATTTGTTCTTGTTGGCATTAGTTTAAATGATTTTTCTCCAAAAATTGTAATTGGTGGAAAAACTGGATTTTCAATCGCACTAACCGAAGAAAATTGGAAAGACATTTGTGTTCATCAAGGAATTATTGTAAACAATTTCTACTTTCCTCAAGTTGATCAAACCAGTGTGAATATAAACAACATTCATCTGCAGGTTCAGAAAATAAATGATACCCCTGTTCTACAAATTACAAAAGGCCCACACTTCATATACTTAGGACAAGAGTCTTTGGACAATTTGTGGCGATTAAAGGAAATTATTGATTATAGATTATCTATACTTAAAAGGCAAGAATTCAATACATATTTCAAAATATTTCAAAATAATATTTCATCTGATTGTGGCGACTTGTGTACGCATGTTTATAATATAATAAGTCCAACAGAAAATCCTAACAGTGAAAATGTTTCAACTATGATGGAATTACTTGCTTTATATCCTGAACAAATGGAAAACAAATTGAAGCAAAATGGAACAAAACGAAAATATTACGAAGAAAACAATGAAAATGGATCAAAAAGAAAATATTACGAAGAAAACAATATCTTTTCTGGAAGAGAACAATAAGGTGCATGTGTTAGTGAAGTGGAGCTTTGCTTACAGACAAGCCCGTAGGAGTAACTTTCAGATGTGGTACTTAGATAGACTCCGTTTTGAAAAAAGAATAAATGATTGTAAACTTATTCTAGATTCGATATTATCTGAGGAACATAGAAATAAAATATATTTGACACGTTTTAATAAAAATTGTATTTGATGTTTTACTTAATAAAATTTTAGTTTAGTAAATGTGAATTTTATTTGAAATTAATTAGCACATTAAGACTTTGTAATTTGTATCAGCTAAAGCATAAAGTGAGGAACAGAAATAAAACAAATTTAACTAAAATTTAATTTCAATTTAATTAAACAATATTTTTTTTATCAATCCATGTATTATATTTTTTATCAAGTCCTAACCATTTCACATAAACTTTGTTTCCTTTCCTTCTCAAAATCTTCTCAATAAGATACACATCGGTATGCTTTACTTTTAGTAATTCTTGCTCATAAAAACCACCCAGAATGTCCTGATTATCTTCGTCTTGAATTAAATATGTCCAAGGGTTTGTCATCTTAACTTCTTTAATGTGGAATATCTCATTTGACCAATTTGGTGTGTAACCTTTTGAAAATGCCTCTCGATGCTTGCTTATTCGTACGTGATCACCCACTTTAAACTTTGGAGATTTTATATCTAACGTTTTAGCATGAGTAAATGCAGATTTCAAGATTCTATTTTCATTTGTTTTATTTACTTGTTTTGGCTTCATTCCTATTGAAGAATGTTTTGTATTGTTATAATCTTTTACAATATCCGCTAATATATTAAACCATTTGTAATTTCCTTGAATGCTAAATATTTTCCACATATTATTCTTTAAAGTCCTGTTCACTCTTTCTACTATACTCGCTTTCAAATTGGAAAACGTGCTATAATGGTTAATTCGAAATTGTTGCATCAAATTTTGAAAATTTACATTGAAAAACTCTCTTCCTCTATCCGTTTGCAAGTTTTTTGGTGGAGTTTTTGCACTGATTAATATTTTTTTCATTGCCGCTGTTACGTCTTTTCCAGATTTAGATTTTAACGGTTCGGCCCAAACATACTTAGAAAATACATTTATGGTAATCAAGATATATTTAAATCCCTTATTAAATTTGGCATAGGGTAACATTTCAACCAAATCAGCTTGAAAAAGATCATTTAACCCTTTCACTACCACCCTTCTGCGTTTGTAGTTTTTTCTAGCAGGTTTATGTAATTCATTAACGACTTGCTGTTTAACGGTTGTCATGACAACAAACTTGTTTATTCAATTTTAAGGAAGTTCACTTTCTATGTTTTGTAATAATTCGAAATATAACTTTTATATGTTTTTTCCCATTCATTCAATTTATCAATTTGTATTGTATAACTTTTTTCATTTAAAATTTTACTAATTTTAGTAATCTCCTTTTCTAACGCATTAAAGGATTTTTTTATCTCTCCAGTTAAGAAAGTAGTTGATCTACTATCACTATTTTTTAATTCCTCCTCTGTTTTATTTAATTCTTGTTCTAATTTCTTAATTACACTGGACATTATATTTTCCAAGGAAATATATTGTTGATTTTCTTCCAAAGTGAGTTGGTCAATTGTTCTACTGTTAAGAATGCTATTTTGATTTCTTTTTTTTTCATCATCTAACCTTTTTATAAAAGTTCTTAATTGTTTAATTTTTTCCTTGTGTTTTTCAATTATTACTTCTCTTATATTTGTTTCCATTATTTTATTAATTTTGTTGATATCATCACTTAATTTTTTGTCTTCCTTTTTAACATGTTCATTTAAAAATTGCAAATCTTTACTTATTTGATTTAGCGTTAGCAACTGTTTATTAACGTTTTCAATTGAGGTATAACATACTTTAATCTGGTTTTCATACTTTAAAAAATTTTCATCAAAAACCTTAAGCTTTTTAGCAAAGATTTCATTATTTGTTTCATTTTCACCTAATCTCCTTTTTAAATTATTAATGTCACTTATTCTCTCTTGATTTTGTTTTGAAATATGGCGTCCAAATTTATCAACTGTCATGTTGAGCTTTCATTAAACAATAAATATGATTATATTTGATAGCTGTTATTTATAGTATTACTTTATCTTCTCTTAATTCTTCAATAATAGAGATAATCTCGTTACTATGAGCATTATTTCCCGCATCACTTGATGAAATTAATAAACGTAGCCTATCAACAATTTCGTTTACATTATTCCAGTATACATAGTCTGTATTTGATCTGTTTGTTTTCAAAATTAATCCCTTTCCTGTAGATTTGGCTCTAGTTGTTCTAAACGGAGGTTGTGGTTTGTTAAATGCTGTAACTAATCTTGGCAAGGTTTTTGTCTTTGTAATCCCCTTTCTTTGTAAATATGGTCCTATTATTGTAACATATTTGTGTGATGTATTTCCTTGAACTTGTTCATTTGAATCAAAATTCCTACGATATACATTTGTTTTAGCTAGAATGTTCATGTAATTATCTAAATCTTCCTTCTTATAACCTATCGGTTCTTTTTTGAAAAGCAATTCGTATAAACCTGGCGTGCCTGTGTACGTTATTCCTCCCACTTTAATGTCCTTTTCAATAATTTCTACCGGTATCTGTGTTAAACCAAAAGAAAACTTATCCGTTTCGAGGTCATGAACTATTCCGTAATAATGGTCAAATTTATGTTGTGTATCTTTCACACCCTCATCAATATATGATCTGGGTAATTCATGAAAATCTGCTAAGTAATCTTTATATGATGGTGTACCAACATAGGTTTGAATTGTTTTTCTAGTGTGTTCCAATATGTCTGACAAGTTTAAATTTGTTGTTGTGTCACTAGAAGGATCTGAAGTTTCTGCTATAACAGTTGATGACAATGGTTGTACTACAGGAGAGGAAGAAGTGATACTACTGTCATTTAAAAATGTTGGTAGTTCTGTAGGGAGTAACGGAGTTTTTCCTGTTTTTTGAATATTTTTCGTCGGAGTTGATGTTTTATAAAGCTTTGTAGGTGTTTTGAATTCTTCATACTTTGAAACTCTTTCTTCTTTTAAATCGAATGGTTCGGATTTACCAATACTTGAAATTAGCTGTTTAAGTGGTTGTGTTATTGGTCTATAAGTTTGTTCTAATTCGGACTGAGCAGTAGAAGTAGCTAATTTCAAGCTTTGATATTTCTGCTTCACGGCTTGTCTCGATTTTATTAATTCTCGAGCTAAACGTTTATCCATGCTGTACAAGTTTTAAATGAAATAAAACTGCAAATTTTTTACTTTTATAAATATATAAAGGAATCGAATTTACTCCTATATCTGCCGTGATTTACTTCACAATCTTTGTCAATTACAAGAAAGCCATATGGATCCATCCAACAGTTAGCACAAATATTTTTAAACTGATCAAATGTCATATCCAATATACAGTGGTCATTATATATATGTTTTAAACTCAAACAGTCCTGTTTAAATAAAATTAATAAGTTTGCATTTTCTCGAATTAGACGTTTAAGGATTGAGGAATATCCTTGAAAAATAAAAAAACAATCGGTGTTTCTATGCCTTCCATGCGTGAAATAGTCCCTAATAATAGACTGATTATGACAAGGAATATCATCAAAAATGATAACGGAATTTGGCTTTATCTCATGAGGTGAAATAATGTTCTCATCGCTATCATATTCAAAGTATCCAATTTCTCTCATAGGCTTTAACAACTTCCTTAAATATTCATATTTTGGTTGATCTAATGACTTTGAATAAACATAGACATTTTCAAACCTAATTCCATTAGGATGCTCGAGCAGTGTAAGCATAACGTTGGTTTTACCGCTACCACTGCAACCAACTATAAGCCCTCTTTTTGAACCACCGCAAAATAAGTCACCATGTTTTCTCAACTGTTTACTTAAAATTTTTTCGTCATGATTATTTACTGGTAATGAGAATTTTTGTTTTTCAATCCTCATTCTTAATCACACTAGTAAATATTTTTAGCTGTAAAAGTATTTATACCAGAAAAATGTCAATGTGTTTTTAGTATAAAAAGAACTTCAATGACTGTGGGTCGTCATAAGTTGAAAAAAACTATTAAAACACGTAATAGAAAAGGCTTTGGTTTGGTAAATAAATTAATTAGTAAACTACCTTTCGAAGTTCATATACCAGGATATAATTATTGTGGTCCCGGCACCAACTTGGAAAAAAGATTAACTAGAGGTGACGTTGGTGTAAATCCATTGGATTCCGCTTGCAAAGAACATGATATATCTTACTCTCAGACTGAAGATTTATCAAAAAGACACATATCTGACCAAATATTAGAAAAAAAAGCCTGGGATAGGGTAAAAGCTAAAGATTCTTCTATTGGTGAAAAAATTGCAGCTTTAAGTGTTGCAGGAATAATGAAGGGTAAAAGAAAGTTCGGTTTGGGATTAAAAAATACAAAAGGGGGTAAACTTAAATTGAGAAAAAAACGTATCATTCGAACACCCAAAAAAATTGGAGGATTTCTACCTCTTTTGTTTCCCATTCTTGGCGCCCTGGGTGCACTAGGTGGAGGCGCGGCAGGAATTGCTAAGGCAGTAAATGATGCTAAAGCAGCTAAACAGCAACTAGAAGAAATACATAGACATAATATTGCAATGGAAAATGCTTCTAAAGAAGGTAAAGGATTATATATTAGACCATATAAAGGAAAGGGACTATTTATTAGACCTTATAAAGGAGGATCCGTCAAAATGAAAGCAATCAGACAAAAAAAAAACTCAAAATAAGTTTTCCAAAAAGAGCACTTACGAACAATGATATTATTAAATATGTAAAGCTGTTAAAAATAACTGGCTTTAGAGGTGTTTTTATGCTCGATGAACTTCCAAAAAAAATTAATCTGAAAGAATGTGGTATTGTAAATTTGGATAAAAAACAAAATAAAGGATCTCATTGGACTGCTTATATTAAAAATAACAAAAATGTAATATATTTTGATAGTTATGGAAATTTAAAACCACCTTTAGAACTTCTCAAATATTTTAATTCGAATGGCAAAGTGGATGTATTTTATACTTATGAAAATAAACAAAAATTTAATTCATATAACTGTGGTCAACTATCCCTAAAATTTTTGCAAAAAAATATATAAACTCATTATTTATTGTAATATCTCATTCATAAATAAACTGCAATGTCTACCACAATTGCCATATCAGGAAACAGTTCTGTTTTGTCTGCTGATTTTAATCCGCCCATATATTTAGAGGATGAAAAACAATATTACCTGGGTTTAGCTGATTTTGAAACGTTTATGACTATCCCCAATATAAAAGAAGGATATAATAAATTTTATATAGATAATAAAGTAATTGTTATTCCCGACGGAACTTATGACATTACAGATATAGAAACATACATAAGAGAAAGTATAGAAGATTTATTTCCGAATGAAAAAATTTTTTTTCTTTTAAAAGCAAATGTTAATACTCTAAAAACTTTTTTAATGTGTAGTAGAATAATTGATTTTACCAAGGAAGATTCGATAGGAAAAATGTTGGGTTTTAATAGCAGGATACTAGAAGTTATGAAAGAGGAAGAATCAGATAATGTTGCAAAAATAACTAAGGTGAATGCTATTTGTATTGACTGTAATATTTGTGTCGGTTCTTACAATAATGGTAAACCTGTTCATATTATTCACCAGTTTTATCCAACTGTAGCTCCAGGGTATAAAATAGTTGAATCTCCTTTGCCCATTTTGTATTTTCCAGTTAGCGTCAAAGCAATTAACAATATAACAGTTAAAATAGTTGATCAAGACGGAGAACTTATCAGTTTTAGAGGAGAAACTATAACAGTAAGGTTGCATTTACAAACAAGTGAAATATAAAATGGTTGTTAGATATAATAGAGCCCTTGGGATGAGACTTGCCCCTACCACTATCAACAAAGTAAAAACTTATAAAAAGAAAAAGCCTAAACAACAGTTCAGTATCAAATCCAACACCAACAAGTTAAGACGAGATAATCGTAAATTTCTCACATCCTTGGGTTTCACTGTTTTAAAATAATGAACATATTAAACGTAAACGAAAAGCTTTATGTAGACAATTCCATCGTCAGTTCTGAGCTTCACACATATCAACCATATATTTCTTCAAAATTCGATTACAATGATGAAATAAGGATCCCAATTCAAGAACTCGATGCTTACACTCTACCATCAGATAGTTTACTTTATATCGAAGGAAAATTAACTAATACAGAAGGTAAATATAAGAAAGAATTGCTATTTATTAACAATGGTATAGCCTTTTTGTTCAGAGAAATCCGCTATGAACTAAACGGAATTACTATAGATTCAATAAGAAATGTTGGATTAGCATCAACCTTAAAAAGCTACCTTTCTCACAATACCAACGAAAGTTTAAAACTGGAAAATGCAGGTTGGTTTCCACATCGGAAAGAAGGTGATACAATTTTAGTTGATAATGATGGAAAATTCTCCGTATCCATACCACTAAAAATGCTTTTAGGATTTTTTGAAGATTACAGAAAAATTATTATGAATATGAAACAGGAATTGGTTCTTATTAGATCAACTGATGATTTAGATGGTGTTATTTTCAAAGAAGATCCGGCACACCTTGTTACTGCTCCTGACACTCCATTGGTTACTTTCGATAAAATTTATTGGAAAGTTCCTCACATTTTAGTTGATATGCCACAACAACTTGCTCTATCAAAAATATTAGAATCAAATAAAGATATATTGATAGGATTCAGGAGTTGGGAACTTGTTGAATATTCTTCTCTAACCGAAACAACCCGTCACACATGGCCGGTAAAAACAACTAGTAAACTAGAAGCTCCTCGTCATGTTGTGATTGGCTTTCAAGAAAACAGAAAAGGGAAAATTGTTAAAGATATGAGTAAATTTGACAATATTACCTTGTCAAATATTAGAGTATATTTAAATTCTGAAAGATATCCTTATCACGATTTGTACTTAAATTTCGAAGAAAACAAATTTTCTGCTTTATACGAAATGTTTGCCAACTTTAGACAGTCTTACTATGGTGTTCCAAATGAACCCATTTTTAATCCTGAACAATTCAAAAACATTAGTCCTATTACACATATTGATTGCTCCCATCAAAAAGAAACAATTCAAACGGGATCCGTAGTAATGAGAATTGAATTTGAGACACACAATGCAATTAAAAAAGATACTTCTGCTTATTGTCTTATTTTACATGACAAATTATTTAGCTACAACCCTCTTACTAAAATTGTGAAACAATTATAAACTTTATCCCCACTATTTTCATATTTCGATTTAATTTAAAGAAATTTTCAAAAGCTTTTAGTTTTAGTCATGACATCAAAACTACAACTACAAATTGAAAAATTTATTTTTAAAATTAATCAACTGAAAGAAGAAATTGCAAATTATTCAAGTAAAAAAAGTCTCATTAAAAAATTTGCTGCTTTGAAAATATGAGATTGGTTATAGATATTCAAGGATTCAAGGATGAAAAAAATAAATTTATACCGAAAGAGCTTGCAGCTTTTGATGGTTATGAAATGACTCATTACATTTTTAAAAGGCCTTTTCCAATGGAGTTTCTTTCACCTGATTGTCACAAGCAGGCGGTATGGTTAACGAAAAATTATCATTGTATACATTGGAATAATGGATTTACTCCATTACATCATTTCCCAAAAATAATTGAAACACTTACGAAGAAAGCAGATTTTGTTTTTGTAAAAGGAAGCGAAAAAAAGGATTTTATACAGAAATATTCTAAAAAGCCTGTGATTGAAATAGATGAACAACCAGCGCTAAAGCTAATGGAACCAAAATGCTTCTATCATTCAAAATCACCTTGTATGTGTGCTTTGACAAATGTGTTATTTTTATATGACAATTGTTTTATGAATGAATAAAAATATAAAAAACTTAATTACCTTTTTATTTTGCATTAACCAACCATGATTGAATACAATTAATATGATACCTTAAATCTAATTTTCTAAATTCATTTAAAAGTTCATACTCATTTTTATATTTTAAATAATCATTACAAAATTTAGCGGCTAATTTACATTGTTCCATTCGATCTATATTATTAACATATGCTGACAAATCTTGTGCTTCTGCGTCTTCTTCGCCTACAATTGATAAATATTGGAAGTATGCAGCAGATATAATAAACTCTTCATACATTTCAGTAACCATTTGCTCCATTGTAAATATTATTAAATTTATTCTTCCTTTTCAATTTCTTGAAGAATAGTATCCTCGTCAATAAATTGCTTCAAGTCTTTTAAATAGTAACCAAAGCCAATATCTTTTAGATCTTGAATAAGTTGAAAAAAATTTAATGTTTCAATGTATTTGTTGCAACAGAGGGCAGCCTTTACGAATTCCTCAGATTGATTACAATAAAAGTCTATCCACTCCGGACCACTTGCCATACAATATGAGAAATAGGTTTTTGAAAGATTACTAAATTTCTCCTCTAATAATTTAACTGCAATCAGCAACTCAGCCATTTCATTTATTTAACATAATATTTTAAATATGTAGGGGGACGTCTCTTGCGAATAGGATTAACTTTCTTTGATAATACCTGTTTTTTATCTTCGTATAATTGAAACCTCTTTTGGGTTGCAATAATAGCAGGTATAAATTGGCAATCTTCTCCTATAAATTCTATTAGGTGGCTTAATTCTCCTACAAAGTATGATTTCCCAAATGTATTGAAAAACGTAGTAAGGCTTATAATTCCTTCTAAATAATCATCACAACAGTCAATTGCTTCCAAATAATCTCGTTTCAGTGGATAAAACAGCTTGGTGTATTCATCTTTCGAAATCACTTCAAAGAAATTGAGATATTTAACTTTTAACTGTCTGATAGTTGTAGTTAATTTTTCGCGATTACACATAATTCACTTATTACTTGACACATTTTTTCTTTTTGTTTTATACAAAATTGGTGGAAAAATTCAAAAATAACTTTTTACGCAACTCGAGCACAGCTTAGTAAATGTGCCTCGGCATACTAAAATGATCATGATGCACCTATTTATAAGACTTAAGAATGCAAAATCAAATGTGGGAGAACAAAGAGAAAAAATTAAAAATATGATGCGAATGAGAATAAAAGGGGAGGAAGTTAAGAATGAGGGACATGAGAGAGAGGAAGAGGAGGAGGAGGAGGCGCTCCCATATTATAACTACTTATAAAAGATTTTTAGGTATTTTTTGGTCATGAAATATTATGAGAATTTCAAATGAAATTTTCACTTACTATAAGAAATGAAATTTCAACTTATAAATTTCTACACTGATTACGAAATTTTCATGTGAAAAAGAAACTCGTTTGGCGTGACTCCAACCAGGATCGAATCTGCAATAATCTGCACAGTAAGGTGTAAAAGTCTACATCAACATTTTGACAGTGCGCATACTAAGGTGAGGAATAGGCTAACTACTTCTAGAGCAGTATAATTTCAGACACAGACCATAAGAAAGGTGTGTTAGAAAGTTAATTTATTTTTATTATATACAATGTAATATTTTCTAACCATGATAATAAATAATTTATATTAACAATTTGTTTATATGATAAATGAGGGAAAGTATACAACATAAGTATTATTATTAAAGGTTCTCCACAAAGATTTTTTTCTTATGTATTTTTTACATAAACAGGATATTTACTTTTTCTGAAATCAATATAAGCTTTGGCTTCTTAAATGTAACGCCCTGTATATTATATGTACATCAAATGGGACTCTTGCTGCTGATTATAAATATACCAGGTTTGATACCTTTATCTTTGAAGATACCCGAGAAATTTGACGAAAATTCTGCCATAAGAGGCAATATGTTAGAGAGAGACGGAAAACGTTCTTCTACATAGTGGGAGTCAATGGGAATACATTGCTTCTTATAGCCAGGTTTTTCTCAAATTTCTCGGGTATCTTTAAAGATAAAGGGATCAAATCTAGTATATTTCGAATCAGCAAGAAGAATATCGGATGTCATTTTAAAAAAATCAAAGTTGAAGTTGATTTCAGCTATTATAGAGTTTTAAAAATTGCTTGCCCAATTATAAGTTTGTATATAAAATCAGCAGAACATCACCTTGAAGTAATAGCATACCGAGTTTTCCATTAAAAAAAAGTAAATTTTAGAGTTATCAGAAACAGTTCTCGAAATTTTTTCCCATACCAAGACTTTAGCCAGGTCCTGTATATTACAATGTTGAAACTTTTTGCTGGTTACGGTATATCTTCAGTCCAATGAAATAAACTTTTTTTTTCAAAATATAAACATTAATGTAGTTAGCATTTTAGAAAATAATTAAATTTGAATAGATAAGTGTGACCATAGGTCTGGCGGCTCTAGTAGAGTTAATACCAATAAACGAAGTTTATACTAACAAAATTACACAATTTTTAAAAAGTAGGACAGTCTTAACACTGATGAAGTATATGTTTATTTAACTGTAATTTTTAAATGTATGTATATTTTTGCCTTTATTTCTATAATACATATATTACCAATACCTAAATAATAAAATTATCCTATTATTTTTATATAATTATAACGTTCATTCAATCGCATAAGAAAATTTCACTAAAAATGTCAAATATGATATTTATAATTTTTTTTTAATTTATGGAAAAGTGGCTGTCAGATATTGGTCGAATAGTACATATACTCTTATTAGATAGAAAAAGCTGTTAGTTGTGAGGGAACTTAAATATTAATATATTGTAATTTTACAAACAGCTTTCTAATGTACTAATAATAAGCAAATACTCACAGCATAACTTCCAGGAGTCCATCTCTGTAATTCAAACTTCATTGATGCCTTCCTATTGTTTAGTTCCAGGTCAGTATAGTGCCCTAACAATTCAAACATGTGAGTGGACTGAAACAAATCCACTAACCTTTCTACGACATGTGGCAGGCTTGATATATCAGCGATATCATAAGAATATCTGTTTATAGGTCCCACTTTTATCCATTTAATATCTAAATATTATTTCAAAAATAACTTGACTTAGATAAGAATCTTAGACGCCAATGTGTGCTATTCATTAAATAATTAAAAATCAATTTTAGAAAATTCTATGTAACAATCACAATTGTTTAGAGTTATAGTAGTAACTACATAATACCTTACCACTCTGCTGCAGGTTGCGAAAAACTTCCTCAAAAGACTCAGTCTTAAAAAACTTCTTCAAAGATATCTCAGAATTTTCCTCAATATGCTTTTGAATGAGTCTGATAGTCTTTTTATTTAAATAGTCGTCATTTATCCACGATTCTAAGTTAATGTCTACCAGTTTTGATTGGCTGTAATTTTGACTATATAAACCATTTTCTAGAGGGTGATAAATTGGTATCTCAAACACTGGAGGCTTTTTGGTATGAAACCATCCATTAATAGACAACCTATATTTGTTTAGACTAGTCACCTCGGCAACCTACGAAAGCCATTTAACATGTCAATCTCTAACCATTTGTAAAAATTTAGACTGAATCATATGCAGCCGATACACTCCAATACGTCTTATGCTTACAACATTGAAATGGTTCTCAGTAAGGCAAACATATTATTTCACAATAGTATTTATCTTTAAACTAAGTAGGGGCATGCTTCCTTTATATTCTGATGACTTTTTGGTTTTGCAGGGTGAAATACATAATTTTATAAAGGCCTTAACGAATTTAATCTGTTGCCAGCAAATGTTAAGCAAGCTGAATCAATTAATATTTTTAAATTTAGAATAAAGCAATACATTTTATAACGGTAAGTATGCAGACTTTTAGCACTTTTAAATTTTAGTGTTTGATACATTTGTAATTGTAAGTAGGTTAACTATCTGAAATAAATTTAATTTCATTTCATTTCAAGTAACTCGACTTTAGCTTTATGCGTACAAAAAATTCCTTTCTTAAAAGTTCTGTTCAAACCAAACATTATTCTCATTTATCTCGCTCCAGATAATTGAAATATCTTTTACTATTTTATTCTCATCCTTTTCACTCATTCTTAATACGTGTAAATCCATTTTATTCTAGCAAAAATAGTTCTCCTTTATTTTAATTTAGGAATTTGCTCCCTACACGTTTTCGATTATTCCGCAACGAAAATGGGCGTAGAAATACGTAAAAGGAAATCACCCGATAGGAAGGCGGTTTAATAAATTTAACAAATTTGTACGTTCCCCGTTTCTATATGCTATATCAAAGACCATGGAATCGCGTACATTTGATAATCAGTTATGATTAAATAAGTCGGCCTATATCAAAAACCACGTATCAGTGCACATTTTTTAATTGGTGACAATCAAGTATATCTCAAGCCTCGTTCCAAGCAGGCTTGCTTCTAACAGCGTTCTTACAGTCCAGCCTATATCAGAGGCCCTAGAAGTGTTTCATTTCATTAAGTACAAAAGTGATTTGTTCAAAGTAACAAGCGGTTCTTTCGATCCCATCTAGTGTCATTTTTTACGCACACGTTTCTATTATTTCTACTCCGCAAGTGTTCAGAAATATTCTAACATCTAACCCAGTAGCGGTTTATTTTCTCAGTGCTTCACAAGTGTATTTACCAATTCCAAGGAATTTTTACAAGAAATATTACTCTACTAAGGTATTATAATTCTTTGTCTATGTTTAAGCTTAATAAATGCCTCTGATTCACAAGGCTGTGTTAACCGAACAATATATCAATCATTGTATGCTTACAGTTGTGTTTTATTGGTCTAATAATTTAAATAAAAGTTAACTCATTAAAAATCTACTACTTTATTAAAAAGAGTAAAACATAGTTACAGAACTAGCTTCTTACAAAAAATAACCTTTGAGTTGTCTGTACAATAATTAGGTACATTGGCCCTTCAAAATTAACTGATAATAAATACATAATCATTTGTTATCTTGTAATCTCTTTACACCTTATATGTATTAAATAAAATATATATTCAACATGACCACAATATATTAGTAAAAAAAGTAAATATAACAATAAAATATATAAACTGACCTGGCTTACATACCTGGTGATAAGAATCATTTGTTACAGGAAAAAATATTAACTGATTATTAGCTGGTGCTATATCTCTAACTACATCAGATGGTTGGCCATTCTCGTCTTTGGAAAATAACTGTAAGGAGCCTCCATCGCTTTCATGCCAACTGAAGTCGTCAGTTAAATATAAAATAAACGCCACCATTCTATCTTCCCTTTGGTCATCGTGTACTAAAAGATAATCAGTGTTACTGTACAAACTACAGGTGGCAGAGATATGCGTCAAATCGAAACCGGTTATGGTAGCCACCTAAAAATGGGAGATTATAAAAAATCAAAAGAAACTAAAAATCATCGAGTGAATAAATACCATTGTGATATATGATGGGTTATGCATGATGGAAAAAAAACATCCCCTATCTTCATGTTTATTATCAGTCAAAGACCCATTACCCGAGAAAGAACAATTAATGAACTTTAGCCGCCCAATTTTGAATACAAATTGATTTAGTTTCAAGCTAAGGTATATTATTGGTTTCAATAAATTGAATTTTTAAAATCCATGGAGTAATGACCTGAAAAACAAGTATTGTACACTACAGCAAAATCACACATGTCACCTAATTTACTAAGAATCTTAACTTATCACTCTAGATTCTTCGAAAAGTACGAAAGGGAAAATAAAAAATTAATTTTAATAATAGGAAAAACGCTTTTTGCTACAATCACTTGGTTGCAGGAACAGATACATACTTTCTTGTCTGTTTTGAAAGATAGAGAAAGATTCATATTTTTTCTAACTAAGTGGTTTCTGAACCCTATTTTAAAAATTCCTGACTGGGAATATATTTCTTACTTACGGCAATTATCCTGCTTTTTGGAAAACCTGATTATTACGAACCAAAACTATCAAAGCAGTTCTATAATTTGATATTGTTGCTTTTTTTGGCAAAAGAGGGAAGTTAATTGGAAAATGCTATATCATCTTCATCATCAATGTTGTTGAAAAATTTGCTTTTGTGTGTTTTGCAAAAATGATAATCTCTCCCCTAATAATATAGGATCCAAAAAAAAACCGAATAGGAATTTTCATTTTGCTCAATGTTCCTAATTTTAAATATCTTTTTTATTGTAATCACTTTTAAACAATTATATACATATTGTAAACGCATAAACAAGGACTGACTATCAGAGTAGCTTTGTTTTTAAATGAAATAGCTTCGAAATCTTGATTCAGAGTGTAAGAACTGCTATAACTCCATTAATAAAAGTATTATACAAAACAAGATATTTCATACCATTAAAATTCTTAAACAACATATATTATTCTTTAATATATCCTAAATTCCAATATTTTATTTCAATTTGGGGATCTGCTTTCTCATCACATATTAAACCTTTAAAAAAAATTGCAAAATAAAACTCTAAAATGTATTCATAAATTATCATATTAATTCTATTAACTACACTATTGTGCAATTGAAGTGCAATTTTTTAAAATTAAACCTAAATTTAAGTGGCTATAAGTTATAAACAAAATGGTCTGTTTACAAACGGTTTTTTACATTTTGTATGCATATGTTTTGTTAACATTTTTGTGGTATGTGTGTTTTAAGTGTTGTTTTGGTCTGGCATATACGAGGGATAAGAAGTAGATTTTTACACGAACTCTGTCAAAAGCGAAAATTTGCAAATTTGAAATTATTTTGATTTTATATGTATGTGCTTAATAAATGGATTTTTAGCAAAAAACTAATTTCTCAAAATTTTGATATCTGATTTGTTTCTTTCTTAATTAATTTTGTTCTTATAATACGGATTTTTTTCAACATTTCTCTCTCTGCATTAAACATTCTTATTAAAAATACTTTTTTTTAATCGTTTTGGCGTCTCCAAGGACGTTTTGAAAAAAGCAAATACAATTTTGCCTTTCCGAATCATAACTTTATTTCAGGGAAGTAATAATTATTTTTTTCAGAACGTAATATATCTTTCTTATTTTCTTAAATTATACTTTGTCTCCTGAATTCCGTAAAGGGTATTTTTACTTTCTCTTATTATTTTTGAAAAAAGTAACTTCAAACCTCAGGATGGTTTTTTAATTTCATAGAATTATTACCTGTAAACTGTTTTTTAAACTTAATTTTTTTTAACATAAAAACTACTTTCTTTTAAATTACCATATCTAGGCATTTTTGAATTAAAGTTATGCTTAATTGAGTATGTTTTCTTCCTTATTATTAAGTTTTCGTATACCGAGTGTCCAAAAAAATATATAATTATTAAAACCTTTATACAGGGTGGGGCACAACTTACACGTCCGTCTCTAACTACTGAACGATACATTCTTTTTACATGAACCTTGCAGTATATATGCAAATTAGATATAGCTACAATTATAGGTATACAGGATGCATCAAAATTAAGTGGCATATTAAAGCTAATTTTTTTTAATGTGTTACATTGTATTTTAGTGTATACTTCAATTCAGAGAGGTAGATTAAATTTTGATTTAATACATGCACTTAATAAAGGTTTGCATATACCTAATGAAGACATAACCACACTTACCAAAAAATACGGAAATTATTAAAAAAATATTGCATTTAGATATAGAAAACCCTAAAATGCAATTTGAAAGTGAAATTTCTTAAAATTCAACTTTAATTTAAATGCTTTGTTTGCAAACGCTTTTTTACAATTTAGGCTTATGTTTTATTACACTTCTTTGTGGGATCTAAGTTTTATATGATATATATTATAGGGATACAACAAAAATTTGTTAATAACGAGAATTTGCAAATCCGAAATTATTTTGATTTTAAGTGTATCTACTTCCAATACTTACTACTTCGATTAATTTAATACATGGACTAGAGGAAATCTAACTAAGTGCCGAAATGTCGACTATCTATTCATTGTTTATTTATTTTTTTTAAAAGAGTAACTTTTTAATCGTTTCGGATTTCTGTCAGTTTCATTTCAGGGGCGTACTAATTAACTTTTACCTCCTGAATTCTGTAAAAAGTATTTTTGCTTTTCTTTATATTTATGAATATGTAATTTTAAATCTTAGGTTTTTCATGCAACGGGAAGCCAATACACAAGTCAGATAAAATTAATTTGTTATTTGCAACGTAAGTTTAAGAAACAAACTGATATGTGAAAGCTGTAGCATATACAAAATTGCATAACCAAAACAATATTTTAAAATTTGCAGTATGGTCAAAAAAAGTGCAAAAGAAAAATATACTTTTTTAAAAATTAAATCCTTGTATACTCAAGCATTTTTTTGATTTTGTCTTCTATTTACCTACGTTTTCGATGTATTAGTAGACGATCTTGTGTTACAAAAAATATTAACAATTATTTGAAAAAACAATAGATATATTTCTGCATAAAAATATAGGTAACAAAGTACATTCAGCCATCTTTTGTTTTACAAAATAAACTGTCTAAAGCTAGGCTAATTTTGTCCTTTGATCCTGACCCTTATCCCTTTCTTTACGTCAACAAAATTACACTTAGTTTAACTTGTATCTTAATAATAAAATAACCGAGTAGGACTGAGATAAATTTAGAAGCCATAAATATTGATGAATCA
Source organism: Kuschelorhynchus macadamiae (assembly GCA_030620095.1). NCBI lineage: Eukaryota > Metazoa > Arthropoda > Insecta > Coleoptera > Curculionidae > Kuschelorhynchus > Kuschelorhynchus macadamiae. The sequence goes on along the minus strand of JAUTXW010000536.1, from coordinate 475,093 downwards.
CACTCTAAACTGTAAAAAAATAGATACATTTATTCATAATGTTGCTTCTCTCGTCAATGAAAAAAAAAATAAAAATTATAGTATTTCTTATGTAATGTCCATTAAAACAAGGGATCACAAGGTATATCGTTTCAAATTTATTCCAGTAAAGTTTCCACTGTATATATTCCTAGTATCCCCTTTTAATTATCACCTCTCGACACCGCCGAGGCATTGACCTAATTTGATTATTAATTAAATATTGTGGAATATTATTCTATTCCTCCCTTGTAGCTTCAGTGGGCTCATCAAGAGTTTGGGGAGGATTTTCCCGTTGTCCAATTTTTATTTTTAGGTGACTCCAGACATGCTCAATAGCATTTAAGTAATGCTCTGCTAAAGTCTCATTTACAATTCTTGCACGATGGGGACTAGCATTATTATCAATAAAAATGAACTGGCTACGAAAGTTATTTGCAAAAGGTACTACAATATTCAAAATATAATTATCCCTATACACATTTACACCGATCGTTCTCTGCGTTATAAACAAGTCTGTTTTCCCATTAGCAATTATTCCGCCCCAAACAGTTATTCCTCCACCTCCAAAAGGTTCTTCAGCAGCGATATTTTCTTCAGGAAAACGTTCGTTTTGCCGTCTCCAGACTGCAAGTCTACCATCAGACCAATACAAGTAATTCTTGTTTCGTCCGTGAATAAACAATTGAACCAACTGTGAAAGGTCCAGTCTAAACGCCCTTGTGCCTACATATAACGGGCAGCCCTGTGTTGAGGTAAAAGCCGGACGCATTTTGCACCAAAGTAGCACTTTTAATCATGAATACGTCATTGTTATGACAAGTATTTTCGATGAAGTAACCGGAACTTGGTTCGCCACGTTCTGTTTAAACTGAGACTACGTAGTCATTACCAAAATGGTGAACAATTTTAGGGTAACTATTTCGTGAATAACATGTAACTGTAAATTGTGCAGTTCCATTTAAGTAGCCGAATAGTAATAATTCACCCTATTTGTTACTTTCCTATTTCTGTGTTTATTTAATCCGTTTGAAAAATATGTATTGTTCTTTTTAATACAAACAAAACAGTTATGGCGACCACAAAAACTCAAATTGGAAAAACGGTGTAGAGCGTATTTAGGATACGATATTAGTTGTTGAGGTAGGATACATGCGTTTCACAGAGTTTTCTAGCTATGCTAAGGATCTAAAATTAACACGCAGGCAATTTCTCTGGTAAATATGGTGATGATAGTCGTAAAAAAATGACGCGCCTTTAAAATTCGTTAATTTTCAATACATTTTGGTCAAATATATTGGCCAATATAAATCTCAAAAATTTAATTTTGGACTTGGTTTAAATAATAATTATCATTAAATATCTTATCATAAAGAGGGATTCTCTTTTTAACGTGATGTTTAATTTGTATGCATTTTTAATCTTTATAATCACACAAATAAGCATCATAGCTAAATATTTATAGGGGAGATAAAAATAAACAATGGCGTTCTATTGGACTTTTACTTTGAAGTTAGCTGCATTTCTTTACTGAGAAAATTACTTAATATCAAGTGTCTACGACTGCCCCCATACGCTTTTATAGTTTTGGATTCTTTAAATACGTAGCTGTCACTTATACCCAATTACTTTGAAGTCTTGAACACTAATGTAGTACGAATAAAGTTATCTATTATAACCATTTGTTTCGTTTCGTGATTTGTTTCCTTAAAATACCGGTTTATGTTGTTTTGTTCAGATATGACATAACCAAGTTATGATATTTTTAATTTTCCATAAAATGACAAAAGCTAGTGTATTAATTTATTAGTTTTTGTGATTATTAAAATGAATATTGATTCAAACAATAAGTTCTAAACCATTGGCCATATGGAGAAATGTGTTTAAGCCTGGTTCATCTGCACCAGATTTGCGATGGATTTGTAAATGACTATGACCGTAAATATCTTAAGTTTAAGTTTACTCCAAGAAAAGTTATTAAATATTGCAAATTATTATTTGGTATTATATTTTGCTGAAAAAGACAATATTGTTTCATGTCTTAGTGTATGTTTTACTTTATTCAGCACCCCAATTTCAAAAGAAACTTTATTTTGTAGGCCTTCTTCAATACATACTACATTACTAAATTCACCTGAGAGGCAACTGTCATTAATAACTTGCACAAACATTGTTATTTGTTAAAGATCTGAATAAAAAAGTAAGTTTACACTAGATAGTTCGAATAGATTATTAAAGTAAAGCATTAACAAATCCCTTCATTTACAACTGACGCTGCCAGAGGTTGTCAGTGTTAAATAAATTTCGATTTTTTTCTGCGGCATATTACTCTTTGTAGACTGAAATTAACAATAATTTCACTAATTAACTTTTTCGCTGATCCAATTTTCTTATATTAATGTGTTAAAGTAGATTAATTTTTCCGAAAATCTATCAATAATGGCGGGTAGGCATCTACTGTCACTACTGTCCTTATAGCATTTACATACACCGAATCTCGTACCAGCGCCCCCTGTCTCCGGAACGTCAAGTACAAGAGGTAATAGTTGTAGTAAATAATTGCTATAATTCTTACTTCTAAGGTGCAACCGAAGAATAAAGGCTGGTAATAGCCAGTTAAAAGTAACATTAGACGATAACTTTTTTTACTCTGCAACGACTCGTTTTCCTTTATAGTAATACGTTATAGGAGTACATTTGGATGTAATGGAATAGTCGATGCAAGGTTCAGGAAGATTCTGATACTTAAAAGTTGTAATTTTGTAAACAGATTAGAAGCAGTAACTTTGAAAAATTACTATTATGTCACTGAAAAGAAATGACGACCTTGGAGTCAATTTCGTAAGTAGTTGTTTGGCAATGGTAATTATATAATTACTTTATATAGAAAATTCCTGTAATTATTCGAAGTAACAAATACATACACAATACTTAAAAACGTGTAACCCAAAGTGTTTATTGATATATAGTAGGATTATTAGTAATAAATACGTAAAAACCCTTAGAGTAGTAGTAGAAACAGTTATAGCTACTTTAGTGCCAGCTGGGCACGTTTACATTTAGTGAAAGAAAAAATGAATACGTAGTAAGACAGCAACGGTAAATGTGCTTAGGCATTCCCCCTGTATTCACTAAAAAGGTTTAAGAGTTAGGCCTCTTTAGTGAATACGGGTGTAAATTTTTTTTTATATCAATTTTGTACAGTTACTATATATACGCGAGCTACTGTGGCAATTCATTTTTCTAGACTTCTTTGTCTTGTTTTGTCTTTTTGGATAATGAAGACTATTCTGCTGGTTTTGTGGATCTTTTAAAGTATATAGCCAAATCTAAAAAGTTAGTTGAATTTACAGTTGTACTAGGAATAAAAATATATATGTAGGTTCATAATGGTAAACTAACTAAACAAATCTTACTGTAAGCCATTTATGTTAAGAGCTCTTCTTATAGTGGTATCGTTTACAATGATGACTAGGTTTCGTTGAATTTGTATAGTGAGCTTTGGTTGTCTACCTCCTCCATACTTATATCTGGTATTGCCTGTTGCATTATTTCTTTAAACTAAACGTGCAATGGTACTTGGATGCACATTGTATAGAAAATTCAAAGCCAAAGCCATTTTTTTAGTAAGTGTAGTTATGCCGTCATTAGGTATAGGCTGCCTTTAATTAATTAGAATTTAACCTTACTTTTATTGAAGAATTCAAATATACAATAAAATACAGTTTAATCTATAAAAAAATACATAACTTTAATATGCCACTTATTTTTGACGCACCCTGTATACCTAAGAATAACTTAGAATTTTAACTCTATCTGATCTGCATTGATCCTGCAACGTTCATTTAAAAAGGAAGTACCGTTTGGTAGTTAGAGATTTTTAAACTTACAAAACATTTATAAATTAAAAATTTGCATTTTAATACACTCTATTATTAATAATTGAAAAAAAAAAACCAAATATTATATTTAAAAAATCTAATACTTTACATAATCACGATACCAGACATTGCTTACAATAACAGACCATTACAGTAAAAAGTAACTTTGGAAAAAAATCAATTCTGCACGATTTTTTAAAAATATATAATAACTTACCAGAGAGTATAAGACATAAAACAAAATTATCAATATTCAAAAAACAAATGAAAATTCATTTTTTACAAAAATAAAAATGAATAGAATTTTTAAAAATATTTATTTTAACCTAGTTTTATATTATATTATTTTTTATTGTTATATGTTGAAAAATTGGTTTGAAATAAAACAGTTTAAAGTATAATATATCCATTTATTTGTGTATATTATGTTAGGTCAGGTTGAAAGAAAGTGTGTAGTAAGTGATCCTTTATTGGTACCCTTTGCTCTATTGCAGCTTTAATATACATATTACTAGCTAGGATTCCCAAATATTGGAAGATTTTAAAATAAAAAATATTAGTAAGAAGTACCTATCTTTTGTATAAGATCAGGATAAAAATATGATTTTTGAGTTTTTTTATTGTTTATACTAAACTTTTGTAAAATGAACATTAGAACATGAAAAATATTTGAAAATTCCATTCTCAAGCAGGTTGGTATATCGTCGATGGTAAATGATGACCAGCAGCAACCAGTTCTTTAAAATCATCTATTAAGACTAGCTAGCTAATATAGAAACCCCAAAATAGTTTTAGGATTCCAATTTACGATTGGCTGTTTTAATATTATACTTAACTTTCAGTTTTATTGAACAGTAACTAGCATATTTCGAACAGTGAATAAATATAATCAAGTCTCAATTAGATGATCATCTATTTTGTTGAACAACTCGACAAAAAACGAAATCGAACTAGTCTAAATAATATGGATGATGATTCCTTTAAATCGGCTACTTAGTCTAGACATAGCAATTCGATTTCTACTTACCCATTTCATAACATCATTCTTCAAAAATTCGTAAATTATTTTAATTTGCTCTGAAGAGGTAAGATATTTTAAATCTTTTGTTTGAAAAAATTCATAAAGGTCCATATTTCGCAGATTAAAATATATCTCATATAGTTCCCTTCGCAAGTCACCCAGTAAAGCTGGATTATCAAGTAAACCTTTAATTAGACAAACTTTAAATGGATTTGCGATTAATTCTAAATTTTCATTTGAATCAGAAACACTTTTCTTCCAACTACTCTGAAAGTCATTCATTGCAGATGTTGAGGTAAGTTCTGGCCTTAAAACAGGATGCAGTCTAAGTTTTTTCTTGGGGTGAATGTCAGGATCATTTTCACACGTTGCCATTAGATGACCTAAAAATGTATCATTCTAAATTCATAGCACGACATATAATACATTGTTAATATAGGCAAAAAAGAATGTAAATTAATGTTATCAAAACATTTAAAAAGTGTTTACACAAGCGTTCTAGTTCATTCAATTCTAATTTAAAACCAGTTAAAGGGGTTCATCTAAACGTAGTATATAGTGTATATAACTGAAATATATATATATATATATATATATATATATATATATATATATATAAAAATGAGTAACTGTATAAGTATAATGTTATTTTTATCGAACATCGTGAATGTAAATGTATAATTTTCGCAGCGGATCTGATTGAAAAGTCCGCATTTCTAATAGCAAACTTAGCAATAATGCATACTTTTCAGAAACCCTGTATAAATCTTCTATTATATAACAAAAGCTGCAAAGACAACCCGCGATAATAGTTCAGAAATGAGATTCAGATAGCCAATACAATTAAATTTTCTCTTTGGCGATTTAGGGTAGATGTGATTTTTGTCAATTTTGAGACTAATTTCCTAATTACCCTGTGTAAGGTAGTACTGGTAACTTTTAAAAAATCAAGCGGATGAAAATAGCCAATCAAAATTCCGAATTGAGAAAAAATTATTTAAAAATTTTTTGTGTTGTGATCTTTTCTCCATATGCACACGCATATACATATACGTCACAAACTCAACATTATTTTTTATGCTTAATAATATTGTAATTTCGCTAGTCCTTTCCAAATTTGAGACAGACATATATCGTGTTACTTTTAAGGTCAAAGCACACTTGTACGACAGGAAGCGAAGTGAAGGCAGGCGACTATTTTATATTTCATTGTTTCTTACGAGGAATACTTGAGCGAAGCGAAAAGAATTGCCGCGACCGAACAGAAATGTCTAGCAGGGAATATATTCCGTTCGCAGCGCCGCGCTTCCATCAGATTCGCACGATACTTTACGACCACTTGTGACTTTCGCGACTCCCGAAATGCCCCGAATGAAACTCAACCACGTGCAGCAGACGAAACTAACTTAGTTTGGTTTTAATGTGGTTTTGGTAGAATCCACCTGATTTGCTGACTGCGAGCAAAAACAAGTGCAGAAGCCGAAACATTTATTTTTTATTTTTATTTTAACTTTAAAGTTCAGTTTATTTTACTTTATTTACGAAGCACTTTATTTTTGTTGTTTACTTACCATAAAAATCATCTTTGCTTACTAGTTCACTTAACAAGGTTTTCTCAAATATTTATTTTTTATATTTAGTTCCTATATTTATTTTATACAATACAATATTAAATTGTGTATGAGTGCAATACGAAAGTACTAATGAAACTTTGTAGGATCATCGAATAAATCAGGGGACAGGGCACTAAATTCGCCTTCGGTTCCTCGTTTTTTACATATGGGGTGTTTCCAGTGCTTTCGCTTCCTCATCTCTTATTCTTCGCATATAATGGCGCCTATGATACAACTGCATCGCAGGACGAGGAGGAACTCATGTTTACAAAATTCAAATGCCCTGCAAAAATGCGCCCGAAACACAACGCGGCGCTTCTCTTCCCTTCACTCAAGTGTGCTTCGACCTATTAAAATTCGCGGCTCTCGCTTCGCTTCCCAACAGTGTGCTTTGACATTTATTTTAATAAAAGGAAGGCCTCTTTACGAATAACCGCTGATACTGGTTTTCTAAACAGTTAGGCCACCATATTCCATTATATTAGATTCGTACCAAAACATTACCAGTTCAGCAGCATCCTTATATTACACTTAATTTCAGCACAAAATTTTAGATCAATAAAAAAGTGTTTTAATGTTTTGTTTGTACACATTTTAATAGGTCTCCATTTAGAACGGTAGATTTCACCGCTTTGGCCAATTAAAAAATCATGGTTCTTGGGACACTGTGTGAAACTGGAATTACTATCCGACGTTTCGCCTTCAATTGCACGAGGCATCTTCAAGGATCTTTACTCCGCGAGATCTTAAAAGTATCGATATTTTTTAATACAGTATAGAGTAGTATCGATACCGTTTTAGGGAAATACCTTCGTGTACAAAGGAGTGTTATTATAACATAGCTGTTTGGTTTTTTTCGACACACTCGGTTCATTTTTCAGTTTCAGAAGTATGAGTTACAGTTTTCGAGGTAATGAGCCCTATCATGTCATTTTTACATATGCACTGTATAGTAGAGGCCCAGTTAAGCTTACGGTATTTTCAGGGGTTCCTGTAGGTGTGTACGATAATTTTCCACAGCTAAATGTTCAAAAAAAAGTTCAAGTCAGTGAACATTTTTTCCCCCAGGCTATGAATTTAAAAATTTCAAAAAATAGGAAATCGTCGATAACTGCAAAACCACATGGGTTATGGAAAAAAATCATACCACTAAAAATATAGAGGTGATGCGCTAATTACGCCGACTTATTTAAATTAGGGATACAGTCGTCCATCGGCAATTATAGGCAAAAAACTAAATTTCACTTTTTGCCCTATATCTACCAAACGAAAATAGTCACATGGAATTTCAATTTTTCTCGAAAATCGGTACTCATAAAATAAACATAAACACGTCACAAAAGATTTTTCTTGTCAAACGTGTTTTCTTTTTCAGCCATTTTAGCTCCAATTTTTAGTTGACCCCAAACCTATATCTAATGGAATTTGCATGCAAATCTTTTTTAGTTGTATTTTACTCTTTTCATTATCGTTTTTGTCTTTTGCAAACTCGAACCATTTGGAATTTTTAGCATTCTCTAGTGTACGTTTCAGAAGGGACACTTGCCCGATGCTTGCATCAACTACGTCCTTACATTAATTAATAAAAAGAAATTTGACCTGTCTCACCATTTGTTTTTTTTTTAAGTAACTGCTTTAAAACCATTTTTTTTTTTGTTTCCTGAGGACTCATTCGTTTCTTTAGCCTACGTATAACTAAAAAAAAATAAATTAAATATAAAAAATAGAAGAAATTTAAAGTATTTCGCAATTGTTTAAAAAGCTAAATGCTCGTAAAATATATTTTTAGGGGGCTATTTCATACTAGGGCTACCCTATATAAAGGGAAAAATGTTTTTACATACAACATAAAAGAAATACGAACTATTTCACTGATTGCTAAGCAAACGAAAATCTTCTAAAACGTGTTTTTCCATTCATGTGGCTGTTTCATCCTCTTGAGACTATCCTGTATAGTTAAAAAAAATTATACCAAAAAGTAAAAGAAATTTGACATATTGCAATGTTTTTGAGCAGTTTAAATGCTTCTGAAATATATATTTCTTTTTTCTTTACATTCCAAGTAGCTCTTTCATCTTCTAGGGGTATACAGGGTATCACTGAAAAAATGTATTTATTTCCAAATTTTTTCACCGGTTTTTTGAATATATTTTTATTTTAGTTCCCGAGGTCTGCTTCATCTTTTTTCAGGTACCCAGTAGTGTGGACAAAAATTATTTTGAACGCAAAAAATTAAACAAATTTGACGTTTCAGCTTTTTTTTCGAAATATTACCTAAATTCTACTTTAAATACCTATAACGGAAAATATCAAGTACCTACGCCAATGACTTCCAGAATGTTAAAACATTTACTCCAACTATTTCTGTTTCCAATTTAAATATTAAAGGTTTGTTTGCGCGTTCTCAAACTATAAATTTTTTACATCTTTTTACTCCTTAAAAATATCGAAGATCTACATGACACCCAAAATCTAATACCTGTGGGACACTAACCTAGACTATTTTTGGTACAAATTTGAAACGAATCAGTTTTACCCAAGATATCTTTTTCTAAAAATATGTTTTTCGTAATCTAGAAACTCTAAAATGTAGAAAAAACCTAATTTATATTTTTCGAAAATTTTTAGGATTCCATTACTTCCCCAATATTGCCTATACAAATTGTACGGATTTTTTATTTTATTTAATCAACATTTGACGTTTTATGAGATTATTTTCCAACAGTACTCCAATCATTTTCGAAATAGAAACCCATTTATTTAAATTTTTGGTCTCCTTTGATTTCCTCATCGAAAGGTTTTTTCCCTAGAACGTACCGTTGAGAAGCCCAAAGTGACCCTCCTTTAAATTTTATTTTTTGAAAAAAAGTTGACACATAATTCGCCGACGGCGACCAAAAACAATAGGGACCTAAGTCTCAGCCAAAAATTTCGTAAGACGTAAGGGAATCCGCACTTCGACCGTCAATTTTCGAAAATAAACTTTTTTTACATAGTTTCGCACCGAGAGTCTACTAAAAAGGTACCAAAATTCAGTCCGAAACCTACAACCCTTTAGAAACGGTGTTGATGCAAAGGTAAAAAAATCACGTTTTCGAGCTAATTTTCTCTCAACTTTGGCGATGAGAATAATAACTGTCCGTCACCAGTCTATTATAACCAGACTAAGAAATGAAAATATCAGTGATATATCTTTAGGGCTAGCTCCAGACCTGTTAGATGACTGTTTTTCTTTTTTTTATGTTTTTTTTCCAAAAGAAACACCTCTTAATTGTGCTTTCATTTTTGCATTTGTGTAGGTTTCTTTATAATTTTCAAACCAATTGTTATATAATATCAGAATTATGCGGTTTGACACATACAGTTAAAACTAGTGTTGGGCATCACTTACCAAAAGTGACCGGGTCACTTTCACAAATAACAGGTCGTTTTTAAAATTAACTGAAAAACACAATTTCTAATAATTGCATAAATGACTTAAGATAAGACGGTCATTTACCTTTATACCAATTTGACTGATTCTAGAAAATGACTGAATAAATCACCTAAAATGGCTTTTGCTTACCTTTATAAGTGACTGATTTATAAATGTCTGTTAAATAAAAGCATTAAAATACCTTTTCTATTTAACACATCAACTCAACAATTGAAAGTAAACATTATAAACCCTGAAATTTTACATTTTTTTGATATTCTTTTGGAGGATTATCATAAATTAGACATTTTTAAACATAACTAAGCTCGGAGGATCCAATTTTTTTTTAATAAAAAATCACTAAAAAGCTTGTTTTATTCTGTTCTAATAATATGTATAGTTCTCACTAATCTTTAATGATGGCAAATGTTTTTTTTTTGGAAAATTTAAAAAAAAACATAAATAACTCAAATATGTTCTTTCTATTTTACTGAATGGCGTACAACCTCTAAAGTCTAAAATGTCAAATGCCACAAAATAAATATACGGAAAATGTTGCCCTGTTGCAATCGCTACAATCATTTTTTCATTTTATTATTGATATTTTTTTTACCCATGCCTGTGTCACAAAGACCTGAAACCCTATATGATTCGGTAAACACCTCGCCACACATACACACCGACGCTGCCACAGTTTTTTTCTCTGTACAAAATAATTTTCATTATTTATTATTATTATGGCTTTAATGATGGTTTTATCGATGAACCTGGGCTAACCTAACTCTAACAGGACATCTATCTAAAAGTATAGGTTTTATTTAAAAAAATCCTTGTTTAAATATAAATCCCGATTGTTGTTGGCGCGCTACTTTACAGCGAATCTAACCAATCCTTACATAATCCGCATTTTTATTATTAATTATAAGTTGTGTCAAAAAAAAAATATAAAAAAAAAGTTTACATCCGAGTCAGGATTCGAACAAACATATTGCACACTGTAGACCAAGAACTGTACTACTGCGCGACTAGGCTTCACTCCAAGGAAGTATCAAATGCTTATGTTTATACTCCCCCGAAATAAGCCTATATATTAGAAAATACAACTGGTAGGTGGCAGGGTGTTTACCAAATAATGAATCCTGTATATATATTTTCCAGAATTCCAGAATATTTTGCACATCCATCAAAATAAAAGTAACTACCCTACCAATGTATATATATGGTATTTTTCATATATAACCATAAAACCATTGTAGTGAAAATCGCTAGTCCCGTGAAATCCTAATTCATCGCAAATATCAACATACTTTTTAAATAATAAACGAAATATTATTGACAATTGGACATTTCATCACACCTGGAGATGAATATTTTGCAGAATGGTGACTTCGCGAAAATTAAACTCGAACATATAACCTCTGGGCTGTGAAAAGGAAAAACAAAACAATTAGGTTATCTTTTGTATAGTGTGTTTATTACGCGAAATAAAACAATTAATTGTGTTACTCAGTGCTTGTAATTGAGGTTTTTTTTTGCTGGAATTTCTATTTTCCTCAAAAATTACTCAAACGCATTGCAATAGGCAATAACAGCATCGCTCCAAAAGAAATACATCATGGATGGCAATGAAGTAAAATGTTTTAAATGCTTACAAGAAATTACTGACAAAGAGTGCTATGAATGTGATAGCTGTCAAGAGAAAATCCACAATGTATGACTCTAAGCTCTTCTGAAATGCGAGTTATCCCATTGCAAAAACGAATACTACTGTTTATTTGCGAAACATGTAAACAATTATTAACAAGAATGCCATACATAATCAAAACATTAGAAACAGTGAAAGAGGAGTGTAAGGATCTCAAAACTTTGGCACTAGGTTCTACATTGAAAAATACCGATTTAAGAAACAAAAATTCAAACATGGAACCTATACTAAGCTGTACTTCCCAAGTTCTACTTCCTACTTAGGCAAATGCACTGGAAGGTAATCATAAGAATGGAAACAAAGTCGTGAAAAACGTCCCGAGTTTTATCATAAAACCAAAATTAAAACAAAATTCTGGAAAAACACAGGAAGACTTGCACAAAACCATAAGACCAGCGGATTTGAAGATTGGTGTTAAAAATACACAAGCTACTAAAAATGGTAGTGTGGTTATTAAATGCCAGACCAAAGAAGATATAGTTAAACTACAGAGGGAAGCTGAAAAAACTTTAAGTACTGATTACGCGGTGTATATGACTGAGCTGAGAAAGCCTCGAGTAAAGATTGTTGGTTGCAATACCATTATGTCGGAAAGACAAATTGGAACGGAATTTGCAAAAGGTTTATTTGCACTGGCAACGTTGTGTGGTCTACGAGGATATTAGTGTATCCAGATGTTATAAATGTCAAAAATATTATCATAGAAGTGATCAGTGTACTAACAAAACAGTGTGCGTTTAGTGCATGGGGGAACATGACTTTCATAAATGTACCAAATCTTTTAAAAAATGTGCAAACTGTGTAGAGGCAAATAATAAATTTAAAACAAAGTATTATACTTGTCATGAGGCTAGTAGTATAGAGTGTCCATCTCACAAATACCTGATAGAAGTACTTAGAGGTAAAATTGACTATGGCCACTAGTAATAATAGTTATCCATTAGATGAGACTTTAAACAATTTGGAAGTCCTTTATGTTAATATTATACTTACAAACAACATTGTTAATAGGGTTGCTATTGGAACACAAATTGTATTTGATGAAAGGCTTTTAAATTTCATTAACATAAACATTAGTATTAGAAATTGTCTTGTTAATATTATTCTCGTACAAACATTTATTAGCTTCAGGGGGGATTATGGTATGTTAATTTTTTACCCCCTAGATCCGTGCCAATTTCTTCATATCCATGCTCTTGAGACTTTATTGATTTCTGAAATTTCACACTGTTAGAGGAAAAAGTGCTGGAAAGCATGGAGTTGATTGGTGCGGATCAGCAGGATACACTTGTAGATGACATACTTTTGCAAAGACATCTGTTAGGGGATGGTAAAATATTGGACTTGCTACATCTTAATATTCGAAGCATTAAAAAAAACTTTGATCAATTTCTATTACTTTACGAACAATTTAATCTTTACTCTGACATTATCGTTTTGAGCGAATGTTTTCAGTTGTCTGATGTGAGTTTTCAAATCCCAGGTTATGAAACATACTACAACGAGGGAGATTACAACGGAAACGATGGGGTAATCTCATTTATTAAGTCAGAAATCAATGCTGAGGTGAAACATATAAAATTTAACTTATCAAAAGCAAATATCAGTAGAATAGTCTTAACCTTCCAAGACCTTACTTTGGGCATCACAGCCGTATATAAACCCCCACCTATCATAGAACATCTATTTATTGAGGATCTCCAAACCTATTTTGAACCAAATATCTGTCACTCTATTGAAATTTATACAGGGGATATTAACATAAACATTGCTGATAGAGAAAGTAACATAGTTAATGAATATTTGTCTGTAATGGGGTATGTAAACTATTATTGTAATAACATAAAGATGACAAATAAATAAAAAAAATAAATAAAGTGCTGTGATTGGCAGGTGCTGTATGGGTTTCAAGAAAATCAGGTGAGGTTGGCAACACTGCACTAAACCTTGCTTATATATCAGACACTTCAAGTAAGGCTAGTTAGAAAATAATCCAACTGATTTGATCAATTTGGGGTGTTCCCCAGATATTCTGGTACTATGTGGGCAAGGTATCCAAAGGTGTCTCTGTTGATTGTATTAGAACCTACATTAAGAAAATTTTTAAAATGTAGCTTATTAGTTTATTATCAAAATGTTAATGGTCTTTGTAACATTCAAACTTCAAACTGATTTATTCATGTTAATTTACAGTAAGTTTACAAAAACTTTGACCAACCAATAAACAGTTCACTTAATTATTTCTATAAGTTACATTACTTAATAAAACAATAATAAAACAAATGCAATATAAAATATAACATATAGACTAATATTGACGTTACACAAGAACCTTAATTAAAAAAGGCATCAGACAAGACAAATTAAAATGAAGTATTGTACACACATAATTAAAATATTCTGTAGCAATTCAAGAGTGATTATAGGAATGTTCAAAAATTCATGTACTGAGTAAAATGCCTTGCTGCTGAGGTAGTTTCTGAGTTTTACTTTTAGTTCCTTAACAGATAAATTTCTTTGATATTCTGGTATCTTATTGAAAAAATTAATTCCAAGCCAGCCTGGGTCATGCTGACACCTCTTAAGTTGTCAGTAATTTGGCACAAGATCTGAATTATGACGGGTGTTGAGTAGAAATGCTGAGATTTGGGTGTAGCATAATTGATGTGTAATCTAACATACAGTCGGGTTTCTAAAATAAACAGCCATATCAAACATGCGACCCAGTGAGGATTTTTCTGCGGCCCAAATCAGTTTTGAAAACAGCCAGATAATGCGGCCCGCGAACAAGTTGAAAACCGTTTTTGAAGCGCGCCACTGCAACAACGATTGGTATAATAAAATGTACAATTGTACATAGTGCCATTCTATGTTTAGGAGGATGAACTACACATACTCAACCTAAAACCTAAAGCCAAACGTTATCTGGCTTGTTCCATGAAATTCTATCGCGCAAAAACACAGAAGACGCTATCTGAACATTCTGTTAAGAACTCGAGAAATCACAATCCATATATAAGCCGTGTTCGATTGAGTTCAGTCGTTCAGTGTTTAGTCAGTTGCGATAGAGTTCAGTTGCGCACTTATTTTTGCAATACTTAACAGTACTTATTATAATTTATTTCGGATACAGTTTTTAACATGTCTCTTTCAAAACCAAGTGGAAGTAAGAGGAAAATTGTAGATGAGCATTGTTCATAAAACTATGTTTGACAAGTATACAAGCATGGTCAGAAACGAAAAGTTAAAATCACGGTTGAAAGATCAGCAGCTTATGTTTACACGTCCAAAGCAAGAAAATGAATCTGTCCTTCAAGCGAGCTACGTACTGTCGGAGTTGATCGCGAAACACTCAAAACCATTTGTTGAAGGTGAATTTTTAAAAGAGTGCCTTGTAAAGCCCGCGGAAAATGTAAGTTCCAGGAGCGTGAAGGCATTTCAAAATATATCCTTGTCCCAGAATACTGTCGCTGAAAGATTTACTGAGTTGGCTGCCAATATAAGTGATCAGATAAAAACAAAATCAGACTCTTTCATTGCATTTTCTATTGCCCGTGATGAAAGTACGGATGTGTGTGGTGTGGGGCAACTCGCTGTTTTTCTTCGTGCGGTTAATACAGATATCAATGTGTATGAAGAATTACTGGAATTAGTATCATTGCATGATACAACAACTGGGAAGGATATTTTCAATGCTGTTTATGGACTTCTGCAAAAGTACAATTTAGATTTGGTCAAAACTGTGTTCCGTTGCAACAGACAGAGCTCCTTCAATGACTGGAGTAAAAAATGGCTCCGTTAAAATATAACAAAGATCAGAGAAATGGGCAGTGACAAACCAGATTTCCATCATATTCATTGTATAATCCACCAAGAAGTTTTATGCTCAAAAGTGATCAAGTAAGAAAGTGTTTTAAAGTCAGTGAAAAAAATTATAAACTTCGTAAGGTCACGAGGCCTTAATCAGCGACAGTTTTCTGCATTTTTACGTGATTTAGAAAGTGAGTACACTGGTTTACCATATTATAATTAAATAAAATATTGTAATAAAATAAAATACATTCACATAGGTTACAAACAAAAATCTGAGTCATTAAAAAATCCTGTACACTATAAAATACTAAAAAAGTTTTTAAAATTTTTTTAAAGGTTTTAAAAGACAAATTTCTGATTTGTAACAGGACTTAAAAAGCTTTACAGAAATAAATTCTGGTCTGTTCTGACACTTTCTAAGTCTACAGAAAGTCTCCACAAGTTCCTCCCTGCCACGAGTCTGGTAGTTATGCCTGTCACTATGTACAGCAAATGAGTGTTGATGTTTTTTAACATAAAGTACATTTTCCAAAATGAAAACCGCTGTAAATGTCAATATTCCGAGATCCCGAAAAGCGTCCCTGCAATCGTCGCGGAAACCAAGATCTGCCATGATTCTGATGGCCCTTCTCTGCAGACCAAACACTCTGCCAGCGGAGGATGCCCCACCCCACACCATTATACCATAGGACATTACAGAATGGAACAGAGCATAGTAAGCAGAGTGCCCTGAGATACGCAACCTGCTAGGTTTCTTAGCAGAAAAACGACACCACCAAGCCTCCCGGACACACTCTGAACTTGGATATCCCATTTAAGTTTTGGATCCAAATTTATACCCAAAAATCTTACAGAGTCTTGATTGATCCTTCCATTCAGGTCCCTAAGAGTGAAAATCATAGACTGGGTCTTGCCTGTGTTCAGCAACAGACGATTAGACACAAACCATGACTCCGCTCGTAACTGTGCTCTACCTGCCTCTGACTCAACATCCTGCAAAGAGCCACCTCGGAGAGTAAGCGTAGTATCATCTGCAAAAAGAGTGTATTTTGCGTGTGGTTCGTGCATAGGTAGATCATTGATATAGATCAGAAACAGAATTGGCCCTAAGACTGAACCCTGTGGTACACCGACATCAATCACCCTTTCGATTGATGACACCCCACTCACCCGTACGATCTGGCGACGGTCGTGCAGATAAGATTTCAGAAGTGCGACACTGTTTTGGGTGAAATTGTAGCAGGCAAGTTTGCGAAGCAAAATATCGTGGGAAACGCAATCGGCTGTACTGAGATCATAGAAGCTTGACAGTCCATACTCAGAGTCCTCAAAGGAATCCATGATACTTGAGAGTAGGTCCAAGATACCCAGTATAGTGTTTCTATCCAGTCTGAAACCAAATTGACTATCTGAGAAGATGTTGTTTGTCTCAAAATACCTCACAATTCTCAGTGACATACACTTTTCAACAATTTTAGATATGATGGTTAGCAGGGATATAGGGCGGTAATTCGAAACATCGTCTCGGTCAGCCTTTTTGAAAATGGGTATCACAATTGCTTTTTTAAGAACAGATGGAAAAATATTTTCTTTAAAACATTGATTGATTAGATTAGTTAGAGGATAAATAATTATATTTTTGATAGTTTTAACTAATTTTACTGACAGACCATAAATATCATTACTATTTTTGTTTTTTAGAGGATCTATTATGTCCCTCGTTTCATTATAGTTTACTCCGCTAAACGAGAAGCAAACTTCAGGAATATTAATATTATCTAAATAGGTCATTTGATCAATGTTATTATCCGATATATTATTCAGTATGTTATGGGCAACGTTTGTGTAGAAGTTGTTAAGAGTTTCAACATCTATGGGGATAATAGATTTCTTTTGATGCCCTCTATTGCAATTTATGATACTCCACTACCGCAAACACTGAAATGGAGAACCTGAGCAAGGTGGTCCGAAACATCCAACTCTCTCACCCCAGCCCATACAGAATCTCCCTCAAAATTTACAAAGACATTTTCCAGGCAGGAGTCTCCTCGAGTTGGTTCATCAATCATTTTTTGAAAACCATGGGTTTTCAGGAGATCACAGAGTTGAATAGCGTCTCTATGATCACTATTAAATAAGACATTAAAGTCGCCTGCCAGAACAGCATCTCGGCTGAGATCTATCTTGTGGAGGGTAGACTCGATTGATTCTAAGAAAACGTCAAAATTTCCGGCTGGTGATCTATAGACAAAAATTAAATGGTTTTACCAGTTTACAATATAACTCTATACATTTTTCTACATTTAAGGTTAAAACACTACAAGATTCAACATTAAAACTATTATTTAAGAGGATCATTGTACCACCCCCTCTATACTTAGTGCGAGCTGTTTTATTTTATAATAATTTACCAGACGAGGTTAGATCTCTAAATGGAAACCAGTATAAAAATAAAATAAAAAAATTATTACTGGAAAACTCATTTTATACATTTGACGAATACTTAAACCATACATTTTAAGTTGTTTGTTTTGTAGGGACTACTGATTACATAATACGGTGTTTCTGTGGATAATGTTAAGGTTTGTGTGTGATCGACATTTGTTTTACTTTTAATTTTGCAATGGAGTTTTTACAATATCCTATCTACAACTTAATGTTAGTATTGTTCTTAGTGTAGTTACTGTAGTTTTATTGTAATTTTTATTTCACGATTCTGGGCATTATTATTATTATTATTATTATTATGCCCACCTATCAAGTAGCCATTAACATTCGACGAAACAATCTCCTCCTCAGAAAGCCAGTGCTCAGTCACAGCCACAAAACTATATGATTCATCCTCTAAAATTGCATCGATTTCATGAAACTTATTTCTGATAGACTGAACATTTATATGCATAAGGCTGAACTTTGTATCTACCCTGTTCCTGAAGCTGTCCCTTCTGGTGGTTGGCTGCTGGTGATGGAACGGAGTTGAAGATTCCGAAAATGGTTGATCTTTATACCCTCTGGCCATAGTTGAGGGTCCATTATTCTTTCTTGAAGTTTCTTTGGTACACCCAATTTAAAGGAACTTATTCTTTTTGATTTAGTGTCAATGCGTTCACAGACACAGTCTTTTCCTAAGTTATTTTCTTTTAGGAACTGCATTACGTCCTCCGCCTTTGTTGCGGTGTCTAAACCGGATATGAAGATCCAGTGATTCCTTTGTGCAGTTTTAAGGATGTGAGAATATTTGTTTGTTCCCTTTATTGGTTCAGATCTTCCTGTTGTCCTTTTTACATTTTGGATGTGCGTAGACTCTTCTAATCCTCTCTTTTTCCATGATTTGAGAGTTTCCCATTCTTCAGTTATTTTCACTATCAGTGTCTTGCTGCTCAGCAATTAAATTTAGGGTGTTGTCAATTGTGAATTCTGTACTATTCTGATATTTGGAGACAGTATTGATGTTTTTGGTGTCATCATTAGTCTGATCCCTATTTCGAGTCAACGACTCTGAGGCCGGCAATGTTGATGTCTCATTTCTGTTAACAACTACCACCTTAGGAACCAGATTCACCACTTCCGTCCGCAAGTTGCTGTTAATGACCTTGTCTACTTTTTGCTGAACATCATTACCCTGAGGAACTGGGTTTTTACTATGGCCCTTAACGTTCTTTTCCAAGGTTTTAATTTTTTCAAGCAACAAATAGTTATTTTCCTTTAAAATATTATTCTTGTCAGTGGTTTCAGAGACCAGTTGCTTAAGATAGTGGTTTTCAATTTTCAAAGCTGAACCATTTGAGTGAGAAGAATCTCCTGAATCTGTTTCTTGCTTGTATGCTTTTATGTCACTCTGTAATTTTATTTTTTCAGTCTCTATTTTTTTATTTTTTTCTTTAAGATTAATGTTTTTTGTATGTAACTCATTCATTTTTGTTTTTAGTTTCTGAATATCCTTTTGAAGTCTTGCATTTTTTTTCTTCGCAATTTCTTTCTCCATATCGTTTTTTTGTGTTTAGCTCAGTGATACTTATATTTAGGTCATCTATTTGCTTTTTGTAGGGTTCTATACTTTTTTTTGTTTTTGTTATATTATCTTTTTCCAAGTCTTCAGTCTTTTGTTTTTCATCAGTTAATTTTGTTTCCAACAATCTAATTTTTATTTTTTGTTCATTCAAGATTTTTTGTAGGTTTTCTTCAACTTCCTTCATTTCAAGTTTTGTTTGCTCTGATTCCTCACTTTTGAGTTTCTGTTGTGCCTTAATTTTATTTTCAAGGGTTCTTATTTTTTCTTCATACTCCACTATTTGGTTTTGAAAAGGGCATTCTGCCTCTTCCACATCTGCCTCAAAAGCAGTGGATTTTCTTTTTTGTCATTCTAATAAATTATTTTTTTCCAGTAATTCATTCTGCAATTCAGCAATGATCTTTCGGAGTTCTTTCACTATTTCGTTTTCATCATCACTTATATTTTGTAAGGCATATTCCTCACATTTTTTACTGCAGTAAATTCTATAGCCTTTTATAAAGATTACACTTTTTTTTCTTTCTATGCAACTTCTATGCTGAATTGAATTGCATGATAGACAATAATAGCAAGTGAGTTCTTTGCCATCACTGCAACACTTAAATGTACCAATCGGGCTTTTTCCCATATTTATCAATGTAAAGTCACTGACATTCTTAACAAAACAGTGAATATACTCAAGGAAATACCTCAAGATGCGCTTCTCTACTCAATTCAGGAAGTCAGCACCCTAAAGACCTCCAAAAGAATAGAAGAAAAATATTAATAAACAATTATTGTAAAATACGGACCTGTTTTATTTGGGTTCAAACATCATCCATGAGTCATTCAGCTCAACACAAAAAAGGGGTAATCCCCAATTTTGAACAACAAAAGGAATGGAATGTTCAATACTGATAAGTTTATTTAATTATTTAGCACTTTACACTTCACCACAAAAAAAGTAAATCATAGATATGAAAACATTTTAAGGTACATGGAATCTCCTTTGCTGATAATGAATAAGGATTTTGTGTTTTTTCTTGCAATAAATGAATTGCTTTAAAATTTAAATCACTATGAGTTTCTCCTGTTTGCACTGTGGTTTTAGAAAATTAGTAGAAATAAACATAAAACTGTTTATAAGTAGTAAATCACATTTTTCTGAATAAAATGATATTAAACAATAGAAATTACTTATTGTTTATTCTTCAAAATTTAATGAAAATAAGCGGACGTATATGAGACGAAACGATCAAGATGATTGATGAGAGAAGATGTCAGCTTATTATGCGATGTACCTTTTTTACAAGATCTTTCATTTATGGTAGATATCACAAAAAACTTGTCGGACTTAAATATGAAATTGCAAGGACCACGTCAAGTTATTACAGATATGCATGATCATGTGAAAGCTTTCAAGTGTAAGATGATGTTGTGGAAAAAACAGTTAGCAGAGGATAATCTGTCACATTTTCTGACTTGCAAGGCATATCAGGAAAGCACAAGAATCCCAATATCATACAAAATATATTCAGAGAAAATGAAGCCTTCTGGCAGAATTTGAGAAGCATTTTCAGGATTTTAAGACCCAAGAAAACAATTTTTCTCTATTTACTGGTCTTTTCACTATCGATATTGATAAACTGGCACTTGCACTTGCAAATGGAAGTAATTGAGATTCAGTGTCAGACCCATTTAAAACAAAAATTTGCTTCCTTTAAAAAATCCAAAGTTATACCCATCTTAAAAGAGGGAAATCCAAATGATGTAAACAATTACAGGCCAATACCTTTTATACCTGCAATTTCTAAGATATTTGAACTTTTATTAAAGAAACAACTTTATACGTACTTTGAGGATGCAAATTTGCTAAAAAATCATCAAGTCAGAAGTCAAAAACAGCTTTATTGTAATAAGAATGGTGTCATATACAAAGCAGGTAAAATTAAAGTAAAAAAACTTTACAAACCTTTCTCAGCACTATCATACTGTTACTCTGGCAGCCGGTTATCAATTTAATGGTGTGAAAGAGAAAAAAAATATAAATTAAGGGTAAGTAACAGAATAAGATAAGCACACACAAAAATACAAACTATAATATATACAAGAAAATAAAACATATTCAAACAGAGGCCCAGTTAAAAAGTACAAAATTGTTGCTTCAATTACAGTACAAAGGTTGAAAACAACTCCAGCAAAAGAAAAGGCAAGAACATAAAATAGATTAATATGAAAGACAAATTGGCGTGATCAACATAATATAAAAAAAATCTCATTAATCATAAAAATTATTTACATATTAGTCAAAAGACTCGTCAAAAAATTCAGCAACTGAATTGTAGGCTTTCCCAATCAATGGGCCCCTGATTTCTCGCTTAAAAGGCTTTAGAGAAGAATACCCCTTATGTTTGCAGGCAAATGGTTAAACAATTTTTTGCTGTTATAAATAATACATTTCTGGGTCAAAGCTGAAGAGGGAATAGGTAGGGAGGGTAGTCGAGAACAACGAGTTGCAAAAACTCGAGCAGACTCAATCTCATGTCTGAACTTAACATGCACGAGGCAGACTGATTCTAATCATCAATATGGGTTTAGGGAAAAACAATTGCCAACATTAGCAATACTAAATATGATGATGGAGAATATAGTTGAGGGCTCTGAGGAGGGAGCATATCCTTGAGGTATATCCCTTGAAGTTTTGATAAAAAAACTAAAGGCCTATGGCATAGAAGATCAAAGTATTAAGCTTTTAAGCGATTATCTTAATCATCGAAGACAACAGGCTTTTTCAGGGGGAGTCTTTCTGAGGGAACTAAGTTAATGCATGGAGTACCATAGGGGTCAATTCTTGGGCCACTACTCTTCATCATCTATATTAAAGGTTTCTGTGAACAGCAAATTAATACTGTTCACTAATGATACAACAAACATGCAAACATGATGGCTTGAACATCTTGAAAGGTCAGATGGAGAGTGTGGTCATGGGGTTGAGTGGGTGGTTTGCCACGAATAGGCTCAGTTTAAATGCAAGCAAAACCGAAAGAATGATATTTACTCTACGTAGGCACTGGCGAAGTAGCTTTGAGGTTTTTGGGTGTCTACCTCGATCCCTCTCTCCTTTTTGAACAACATGTAAATATTGTAGCTACAAAAATTACTAAAGCAATATATCTCCTAAAAAAATTAGGAAAAACGGGAGACAAATCAGGACTGTTAATAGTATACCATGCCTTGATACCGTTAACATGTAATTATGCTCTGCTAGTGTGGGGAGTACTACTACTCTATAGAGTAGATTAAATATAAAAATAATGGTATCTTTTAAAATTAAAAAAACCCTGAAATGTTTGGCTTTATAAGATTTACAAGCCCCCAAGTTTGATATAAATAATTGAAGCAATAAGATGACAACAATTTTTTAGGCATACTTTCAAACGTTTTTAAAAATGATCTTATAAATGATCATGTGACCGAGCCATAGGTAGGTATGTCATACCCATTTATAAAGGACCAGTCATTTGCCAATACTAATTAAACAATCAAAATAATCCCATCTTTACCAACCTATTTACACAATTGATGACCTAATGCTGCGACTAGAGATTATCAAATATAGTCATAATTTGGTGGAGATTATTAATTTATTATTATTAACAACTTACAGCCTGTAATACTCCTTAACGAAGTGATATGAGACATTATTTTACAATCACTATCCCAAAATTCACAATCAAGTTCAGGCTCACTTTCTGAAGACTCTTCCAAATAAGCTATTTCTTCCTCATCTTCTGAATCTTCATTTTCACTTGTGTTTTGATCACCTTCGACGAGGGTGTATGGTCCTAATAATATATTGTTAGTAAAACTATATTTATTTCACACACTAATTACTTACGTTTATTATTTTCAGTCATTATCAAACCTATTTAACTATAAATATTGTTGGTATACAATCATAGAGAAATAATTATAAAAGCAATAAAAATATAAACTAAATATGTAACCTAACCTAAAACCACGGCACTACGGACGTAGTGAACGATCATGGTCTAATTCTCAAACTATTCCTTAACTGATGAAAAAATTCATTACGTTTTTGGTGTGAGGTTTACTAACTCAGTGGTAGGGTTCTAAATTAACATTACAACGGTTCTGTTCTGTTTAAATAATGCACTGCTTTCTGGTTAGCTCTGGTAAAGGTATTTTTTTGGGTTTTCATGGAACGGATTTAGCTTATGGTGTATCGCCCGAGCCTGAACCCCAACCATTGTTTAATAATTACTCAAACAACGCCCCAATAGTTGTATAAATATTGCCGTTGCCTAAGCTCAACCACAGTATAACTTTTCTTATTTTTCCTTCATTCCAAATTATGGAGTTCGCCCCAGCACACTAAGGTAACGGCTATGAGCTGACGAGTATTTTTCTTAATAAGGACACATCTTTTTTGCTATCAAAGGGTTAACTCCTAGGATTTCTACTGATATCGACGCAACCCTTCGACTAAATGCGATGACAGATTGCGCAATCCCGTGGAACTTTCTGGTCAACGCACGATCTTCCGACTAATTAAATAAACCTGTCCAGGGAGTGGCCCGTTAAGACATTTCCCCGATAGCTGTTGGACTGCCACCACAACACATCTTTCCCGCCGTCAGATAGCCTTCCTGGTACGTGTGTTTATGCCTGGAACACAATGTAGGTATAGTTTTTTCAAAGTCCAATTTCAATCTATGTTTTTGGCACTGCACTTCGCAACTTGCCAGCACTTTACGATAGAGCTCTCAGATTATCGGGAATTGTTACCCCTGGGAACTCTGGAACTTCACTTCCCTTCCTGTGAGTGTGTACTCATAGGAGTATTATTATATACTGTTGTATGTTCGCTATGGGTATGTACACATAAGGCTGCAGTATAAGATATTAACTAATATTTTTTATGGGATATGTTAGTAAACATGTAAACATCACAGACAGAGGTATAAGACTCTTCACGCTCCCGCTCAGGGGAGGAGCATTTCACACAGGACCTGAGTCGGTTGGAGGGGATTGGGTATGTTTTTTTTTCCTTTTTCTGAGTCTAAAAAATTTGTACATATAATACTATTTATTAAAGTTTTATTTTATTATAGTTTAAAAAAGTGTTAATTATATCACTAATCTCATTATTAATCGTGGATAATATAATATAAATATTAAATGGAGTTTTTACTCCTTTGTTTCTGAATATTTGATATGATCTATATTAGGAATTTTATTTATAGGGCATTCAAAGAAAATGTGATCCAGGATTTCAACCTGTCCACATTCACAGTAAGGGTAATTTCTGAGCTCCATCCTGTGCAAGTGTTCTCCAGTTAGACAATGACCTGTACTCATTCTAATTATGGAGGTGACGTGTCTCCTATTTTTGTATGTGCAACATAGAAACCATTTTCTAAGAGGGAAAGTAGTTTGTATTTTAGAATATTGTTTACCTTTTGTTTTTATATCTAGTTTCCATTTATTTCCAAAATCTTCTCTTATATTTTTTTTAATTAGGTTTGTAATATCTGGTTTATTATTATATCCCTATATTTGCTAGTAAGTCTGCAATATTACCTGCAATTCCAGAGTGACCTGGGATCCAGGCTATATAGATATTGTTATTTGTATTTGCTTCTATAATAAGTCTTCTAGTCAGTAAACTGATGTAATCTGTTGTAGTGTCAATACAAGAGTTTTTTAGTTTAAAAATTGCGCTAAGAGAATCTGTAAATATAATTGCATTATTTATATTTTTCTTTAAAATAGTTGTGACACCTTCATTTATTGCAACAATTTCAGCTGTGGATATACATAGTTCCCCAGAGATTTTTCATGAAAATTTATAATTTACTTCTGGTATATATATCCCAAAACCCACCTTGTCCTTAATTTTGGAAGCATCTGTGAATACAAAGGTAAATTGTTGTCGATAGTTTTCTGTTTTTTTCAAAAACTGTTCTCTAGTGTCCGGTTCATTTTTTTTAGATTAAGTTCCATTATTTTTATTGGCATGATTTGGTTTTCAAATTCTGTTTTGTAACATGGAAATGTACTATTTTTATATATCTTCTTATAGTATGGATCATATTTTTCCAGGGCTTGTGTAAGGAATGTCCTATTGTCATTTCTCCATTCTCCGATATTATTATTTTGCAACGCACGCAGTTTTTTTAAGATGTTTATTAGTGGATGGTTATCAATGGTAATAGGTTTTGATAGGAATTTGACTGCTAGCCATATTCTTCTAAATTCTAATGTCATTTCAGTTGCTTCGGCCATAAGTGCAAGGGTAGGTGTAGATTTCATACACCCCAAACAAATCCTTAGTCCCTCATAAAAGATCCTATCTAGTTTGCTAAGGTTCTCCTTCGAAGTCGGTTTAAGGAAGAATGCTCCATAATCAAGGTGACTTTTTATTAGTGTATTGAAAGCAGTTAGAAGAATTCGAGGTTCACTTCCCCACCATACCCTGCTAAAGGTCTTTAAAATATTTATACCTTTTTTAACTTTTTTTATGATGTGCAGAATATGGGCATCCCGTTTTAAATGTTTATTAATGATGATACCAAGATATTTTACTTGATTTTTATATGGGATTATGTGATTATCTATTTTCATGTTAGGAGGTCTTGTTTTACGCGGGCCCTTAGTGAACCACATAGCTTATTCAAAGTCAATTGAAATATACCACCATTCGACAGCACGCGGTGATAATTATGTCACCGTTTGATAGCATACTTTTGGTAAAGCCTTTGGTTTACAATCGGCTGGTGGCATAATTTTTTCATTGGTTTTTTTTTTGTTGACTTTGTATAAACTATACATACAAGACCCCTTAGACAAAATTCCCTACTCTAAGTAAGACTCCCAAATCATAATAAAAACACGCCAACCACACCACTGTAGACAGCGCGCGCATTTCAAATCTGATATTCAATGATTTGTAATGTGCTTTTACAGCTATAATAATGGTTTCACCGACGAACCTGTGCTAACATATCGTCAAACGAGACACATGCCTCGCCCTTTCTTTACAGCATAATTTTTTTTTTTTTTTGTTAGTTTTTCCTGTTATATAACAGGACTTTGGCTTTGCTGCAAGGCAATTGCCAGATTGCTCTCCGTCCGGGGCTCAGAGTCGTTAAATCGGCGTCCCTCGAAGTCGACTGACTCTGAGCTCCCGGTCACCCAGTGTATTTCAAAATCTTTAAATTTGACTTTATTTAAAAACTTTCTAATGCTTTTTGGCTTCCACTAGATGCCCCTTGAGAGTACTACTGGTCTCACGAGATAACCTTTTCTTTCAAGCTATCCCCTTTAAAAACTTTCTAATGCTTTTTGGCTTCCACTAGATGCCCCTTGAGAGTACTACTGGTCTCACGAGATAACCTTTTCTTTCAAGCTATCCCCTTACCCCTCCCACTCCCGTCACATAGCGGCCATTACGCTAATATTCTATGTAGAACTGCGGCAGACGAACGGGATAGAATACAGGAACAACTAGGTCTCACACGTTCACAGCGTCTGCTCCCTTTCTAGCGGGGTCGTTAGTTTCCACTCTGAGCGTTTGAGTCTCCCGCTTCCCCCCGAAATAAAGCAGCAAAACCGAACACGTGGAACCACTTATGTTAATAACACAGAGGTCTGCCTTCGACGAGACGAACCGGAAGACTGGCACATATTTGTTAATTATATTTTGTTAAAAAAAATTAAAAGAGTTATCTGTTTGAACGCAAAATTCTAACACATATATGAGATATTAGACCTTACTGCTGAGCCTGGAAGCTCACACTGAAAAATTCATCAAAATTTACAAGTCACCGCCTCGAAGCGAGAATCGGACACACATCCATTGCATTTAAAGCCAAAAACTCTACCACTGAGCCACGAGGCTCACACACTAAAAATTCAACAAAACTTACTACGGTGAACCAAGCTTTGCCAGTCATTTTTATTATTAATTTATTTGTTTTATTGACAATTACTTCTCTACTGATAGTGTTATTGACAAACCTGGTGCTCACCTACTGGAACAGATCCACATAACAGTTCAGAAACCGTATCTTAAGATCGTAAATTTTGATGGCGTTTATCTCTCAAACAGAACATCGCCGAAAAAATGTAACACCGAATTTATTTATTTTTCTTCAAAATCTACCGGTAGACCCAAAATCGGTTAAGTGACGCTATACTGCATAATTACCCAAGTGACAGCTGCTGAAGCTGGAACAATGGAAACAGTAGCTATAAAAGCCCGTATGGCATTATACCAAACAACCTAGAGACAACAAAGAGTAGTATGTGAAATAAAATCTAAGGCAGTGACTCCCCGTCCGTTAAACGGACGGCGTATTTTAATTCGCGATCCGTTAAAGGAAATGTTTCCAGGTTTCCTAACCTCCAAATAAAACGTCAAAATTTATTCTGTTATTCCATTGTTTTGGCGCGCGTTTTTCGTTGTTTTGTTTTATGAGTTTATTTAAGTTAAAATAATGGATAGTCTAAATACTATTAATGTTCCCATAGAATTAAAGAAAGGAGACAAATTAAGTTCTGCAAAAGAATTTGATAAAATACTGGGTAAGTTAACTCTTCTAAACCAAAGTGTATTTGAGAAAATAAGCATATATTAAAAGCACTCAATAAATTTATTTTAGAAGATAACACGAAGAATCGCTATGGACAATTTTATAGAAGGCATAGTCGTCGAATCGAAACCGCCAAAAGAGTAGTCAAACGATACTTAAAAATCCAGATTTACAGTATTACCAGTTAAAATATTCTTGTATCCACGGTGGCAAGAATTTTATACCATCTGGAAAGGGAAAAAGGCAAACTAAGTATGTATATAATGTGTCATATATTTGCCAAGAAATGAGAACAAATACTTTATTCCTTTTAAAAATAATTTTAGGTTCAAGATACCTAGTCAAGTTCAGTGTAAAACAATTTATTTGTTGAACCAAATACAAAAATTTGCACTAATATCCCCATTTTTTGCTTCATGAAAGCCAATACCTCAATTCTCAAGTGTGAAGATTCATAATATTTACTTTTTAGGACCTTTAGACAAGATATTCCATGTCCTGCAAATGTTACACTTAGAGTAGCAAAAAACGGCAATGAATTAGAAATTGTTTCAATTGATACACTACATAACCACATTATAGACAAACACTTGTTTCAACATCTGCCCCAACAAAGAAAATTACCTGAAGAAGTCAGACAGCAAGCTAAAAAGTTATTAAGTTTGAAGGCAAATAAACATCTAGTTCGACAAGAATTAGAAGGCAACACAAAACAAATAATTAGCTTGAAAGATCTTTCAAACATAAAACACAGAGATAAACTGAAATATCAAAACTCTGTTGAAACTGCTGTTACTGCAATTCGGGAAAAATTTGGTGAGTTGAGGTTTCTGAATATTTTTACATAAGAGGTGTACAATTTTCATAGAATTACGATAATTTTACAGTTGCAAGGATTACCACAATAATTGCATAGCTTTTAAAAAAACTGTTCCTAATAGTCTTATTTCTGAATGCGTGTAGAGATAATGAATGATGAGAATTTTATAAAATACCCGACCGAATACCACTCTTCTATCAAAATTTCTGTTTTGTTCCAGTAAAACATGCTTTCATACAAATTTGTGGTTAATTTTGAAGCAGAAGCTGTATTACCCCCCATAAGTCTCTAAACGTAATTATTCTTTCTACTTTAATGGTTTCATTGCTTTTTTTGCTATTTGCTAGCAATAATACTTAAGTTTTTTGTATTTTTCCAGGTTCCGACTGTCATTTATTGGTGGACACCAACAATATTTTTAAAGGTCTTCTTTTTTGTACACCCACAATGAAAATTACAATGGAAGCTTATCCTGAATTATTATGTATTGATGGGACATTCAAATTATTGAACATAAGGACTCCTGTTTACTTAATTTTAATTGAGGATGGATGTGGAGAAAGTCAAGTTGTAGCTGTCTCAATTTTGGTTTCAGAAGACTATGAATGCTTAAAATGGTTCCTTCAAAAATTTAAAGAAATAAACCCAAGTTGTGAAAAAACTAAGACTATAATGGCTGATAAGGATTGGTCTGAGAGAGCAGTTTTTAGAGAATGTTTTCCTAGCGCTCAAATTTTAATTTGCATATTTCATGTGTTTAAAGTTTTTCAAAGGGAAATCACTACAGAAAAAATGAAAATAACTAATGAGGAGAGAATTCTTACTTTAGAATTATTGCAGGAACTAGCCTATGCTAGCAATAAAAAATATTTTGATCAGATTTGCAATAAAATTAAGGGGTCAGTATCACAGAGTACTTGGAGATATTTGGAAGAACAGTGGCTTAATATTTACGAGGAGTGGTGTCCTCATTTAGGCGAGAACATTTTAAATTGTTTAAATAGAACAAATAATAGGGTTGAAGCAATTAACCAAAAATTGAAGATGGTTATTGAAAAAAATTGTTCTTTAGGAGAATTTTTTGAGCATTTATTTATTATTTTAAAATCCCTTGAAAAGGAAAGGAAAAATAGGTTGGCAGAAACACTTAATAAAAGGCCTGTTAGAAATATATGTAGAGGTACCCCAGAATATGATTTTTTCAATTATTTGACAGAATATGCTTTTGACAAAGTATTACATCAGTTGAAAAATTCAGAGACATTCACCATAACAGTGACTGAAGAAGGTTTTACTCTTAAAAATAAAGAAACTGAATACAAGGTGTCCAAACATTCTTGCTCATGTTATTTTTTTAACAGTATGGAGCTTCCCTGTAAACATATTTTTAAATTATTGCATCATTTAAATGAGCCTTTGTTTAATAAGGAAATTGTTAAAGAAAGGTGGACTAGAGACTACTTTCTTAAAAATCAGATATATTTTCAAAACTTGAGTGATCCCTCAATACTCCAGCAGCTTGCAGTTGAAAATTTAAATTTAAGTATAGACAAAGAATCTCCAAAGAATGTTAAAGTGTTGAATCAGCAGCAAAAATATAGAATAGCATTTGTGAAATGTAAAGAAATTGCATCTTTGGCTTCTGAGGCAACAGGATATAATTTTGAGAAAGTTCTAGAAACTTTAGATTCTGTGAAAAACTTTTTGCAAATGAATAGGTATGATATAACAGTTGAAGAGGGTGGTGGTAAGGAGAACATTCAGCTAGGTGATGGTGGTCTTGCTGTTAGCAACAATATTATTCAACCAGGTGGTGGTAGTTAGTAAAACTTTTAAATTTAGTTGATATGTGCCTCTTATTAGAAATAATTGTATTAGTTCTGTAGTTTATCATATAATGTTTAAAAAGTAATCCCAAAATTTTATTTTTAGGTTTAACAAACACTTTACAACCAGATCAAACTGACATAGATATTAACATTTTTGATGTAGAAGATAGCAAAGGTAGGTTTTTATCATTCTTAGGCATCATTCTTTGTTCAGTTTTTGATTAAAAAATAGTTTTTTAGATATTCCTCTTAAACTCTTATATTATTATTTTTAGGATTAATAGAAATTCCAGTAGGAGACGAAATCAATAGGTGCAGTATTGACAGTGTTGCAGATGAAGTAATAGAAGGTAATTTGATAATTACTTATTTATTAACCCTAAATAAATAATTAATATTAATTGAATACCAAATAATATTGAGTATATGGTGTTTGAAAATACAATTATGATTCTAAAGTCCCAAAATAATCTCGCAGTGAGCCTTAAAAATTTTATTTTATTTTCAGAAACAACACATGTTGCTTGTGGAGAAGGGAGTCAAGGTAATATTGTGAAATATAAATGTTGGTTAATCTGCTTTATGTATGTGTTTTTCTAGATACATCAGATCTCCAATTCAATCTTGAAGAGCATGATTACTGTAGTAATAGAGTTATGGTTACACCAAATAATACGGAAGGTAAGCCAGCTTAATTTTAATTATTTATTGATGTTAAAGTATTTCTTTTAATTTTTTAGTCAGTGAAAATAGCATGAATATAAATAGTATAAAGTTACCACCAATTCTTAAAAAAAGAGGAAGACCTGCTGGTAGTGATGTCACGGCAATCGGATTACCAAAAAAGAAGAAAAAAATAAAGAAGCCTTTTAATAAATTAAGCACAGCTGAAAAAACTAAAATTGACCTTCCATGGATACTGAAATATCCAGAACAAGTGTATGCAAAAAAATGTCTACAAGAAAGTGATTTCAAGGACGTTGAAGAAGTTGATATTAGAATTACTGAAATAAATATAGCAATTAAAAAAAAATTTTTTACCTTAGAAGCTTTTGAAAAATTAAAGGTGTTGAAAACAAAGAAGAAACTGAGTGGAATATGGACATGTGGATCTTGCAAGGAAGAAATTGGTAACTTTCCATGTATTAGATGTGATCGATGTCTTCACTGGTTTCATTTATCATGCTCAAAAAATTCTTATAATGGAATGTATTCAAATTGGCTATGTGCATT
The DNA here is from genome assembly GCA_030620095.1 of Kuschelorhynchus macadamiae. Lineage (NCBI taxonomy): Eukaryota > Metazoa > Arthropoda > Insecta > Coleoptera > Curculionidae > Kuschelorhynchus > Kuschelorhynchus macadamiae. The sequence goes on along the minus strand of JAUTXW010000536.1, from coordinate 443,136 downwards.
ATGTTGTCAATGACTACTGTGTATCCTGCTGTAGTTATATAATCTCTGTCATAATTTAAACTAATGCAATATACTCTATGTTATATCATACATATAATTTGTGTTTTATTACATTCAGTAAATATTAAAATTTTATCGCAGATTTGACCTATGTAAGTAGTATAACTATTCTATGCTAAGACAGCCGTGGCTATATCAAACCGGACCAACGATGTTAATCAAAATATTTAAAATCAAATGTCTTGATACTTAGCTATCGTGACACCTATGACCAATCAGGAGATCAGAATGATGTTAAGGCTGCTTTATTATATAATTTAAAAAGTATTTATTACAAAGTTTGGTCTCTTACTATAATTTAACAAGTACTTACGTGATGCAAAAGTTATTTTGCAAAATGTCAATTTATACTTCATATGTAGCAAATTTAAATTTAAAAATTCTTCAGCGATACATTTAATTTAACCATTTTTTATTTAAAGCTTTTTGTCAAATTTACTTTACACAAATGGACATCTCATAATTTCAATGATTTTGCAAAAATATGAGGTAAAATTAAAATGAATCCTATCTGGATCTGGAAAAAAGGAACACACTGTAGATTTAAAAAAATATATAAAGTTTTGAGCCATTTTGTGTGCGAGGTGCATGAAATAAAATTACAAATTTAATACTTTTATCTTGAGAACGGAGCTTTTTAGGTCATAAAATTTGAAAAAAAAACTAATTTCAAATAACGCAACGGCATTTTTGGAAAGAAAGCGATGGTTTAAATACCGAGTCTAGAAAAATTACAATCGACTTATAAGTTTCTAGTTTAAATAAAATAAACAGACAATATTAAAATTATATTTTGTATTCAAAATTCAAGAACAGGAGAACACAGTTACGCTCCCTATCTATTTCTTTTTAACGGATAACTAAATAACAAACGCCGTCCGTTTAACGGGCGGGGAATTAAAATAAGCTGTCCGTTTAACGGACGGGGAGTCACTGCCAAAATCTAAACCCCGACATAAACTACTAAGCTGGCTTACTGACAAGTTGTTTATTTCAGGTCTACGATTAATAATAAATAAAAAAGTGGAAGTCAAGTCAACTGTTACTTAACCTTAATTTGTTTTATATGGACGCCGTGAAATTATTATTTACATCACAGAATGCATTTAAGATCTATGGATGTATTATCTTCATTTTGTATCTTTGTTAGAAGTTTAATTACTGGAACCAGAATGTTTGCCTCACCATGCTGATTTCCATCTTTCAGTGTCAATCAATTGACTTGAAACGAAAGACGCTAAAAAGGAAAAAAATTGATGTTTTGTATATTTTGTTTGTAAATTGATGATACAGAGTCTACTTTAATAGGTAGCATACTGTTCAACCTACTGATTTTGGAGGTATAATTGTTCAAATCGCATAAGTTGCAGTACCACAGAAAATCCCATTTGCTGCCATGAATAATACAACAGAAAATAAACAGCAAACTTTCTATGGAAGCATAAGTGCAGTTAACAGTCTCAATGGAACTAACAATTTAGAAAACAAATTTTCTAAGATGAAAAAACTGGTTGCAGCTGCTGAAATTTATTTAGAAACACGGTCTGAAGATCAAGCTATTGTAATCAATCAACATTTACAGGCCCTCAGCTTAACCTTGGATTTAAGCATTTTTGAACCTCACACAAATATTGCTGGTAAATTTTTTATAAACCTATATGATTTGATGAACATTTTGGAGCCAAGATCTTTGACAAGCTGGTACTGTGTCGATGTACTTCTTAATGCATGTAAAAATGAATCTGCCAGGGAGGCCCTCATAAAAACATATCAGTTTTTACCATGTTTAGCCCGAATGATGGGAGAACAACTTACCATGGAAAAGAAATCAAGACTGCTCAGATTGATGCAAGATATTACTTGTGGCATTAAACTATATTGGCAAATACCTCATATGGCATACTTGATGTCTGTATTATGCAAATGGATCGAAAGACAAGAACCTGATATTGTGGTGCTTTCACTAGGAGTTTTAGTGAATTTGTGCTATAAAAACTTATCAAGTGTATATATGTTGCAACGTAATGTAGACCTAAAGAAGTTTGTTCGAATGTGCCTTGCCTTAAAGGGGCCTATTGTTGAAGTATATGTTTGTCAAGTGACAATCATATTAGAAGATGTATCTGGATATGTTCCAGCAGTTATTTTTCCAAAATTAATAGATAGTACATTTACAGCAGTTATTGAAGCATACAAGAAGAGAGACACTGTTGTACTAAAGCAAGTTGTGGAATTTTTTATGGAATATGTTAAAAATAATTCTACTCTTCTGTCTGGCTATGATAAGTATAGCGATCATGTTCAAAGTATTTTGGAAATTATAGAAACTTCAAAAGATACATGCAAAGATCCTGAGTGTCTTTCATCCATCCTGGACTTCATTAATTTTCTAATTGAAGCAAAAGTTCCTCAAGTATCTAGTTTATATGCAAGAATTATCCCGTTAGCACTTAAGTGGATTCAAGAATCTACAGTATCATTTCAAGCTCTGGCTCTTCTTAAAACTATAGCAATTAATATTGATAAGAAAGAAAACAATATATTGGAATCACTTATTGTTGGTTTGAAAGTATTTTTGTTAATTTTAAACTCATCCAAAGATCATGGAATTATGGTTCATACAGAATATATTAAAAGATTAGGAGCTCTTTTGCAATTGCTTACTGCTATGATTCAAGTAAAATCAATTAGTAGCAAAGTAATACAGGAACTACCAGAGGATATTTTCACAAACATATTTTTTCCACTCTTGGGTGATGATTCGCCCCGATCTGGAGAAATTAATTGTAGCATAGATGCTGTTAATTTATACATATATGCATTAGCTCTAGTTGCAAAACTAGTTGAATGCAATAACAGTTGGGTTGGACTACTAAATAGCCTCTTAGGGAATAGGCAAATACATGTGATTATTGCACAAGCGGTTTGTCACTGCCCTTCACATGTTAAAAAAATAGCACTTGAATTGTCAAGTTCCTGTTCAGATGGAGTATCATTTGCTCTAGCAAATCTTCAGTCCATAATGTCAGCAGAGAAACAATCATTTAGCCATTTACCTAGTTCACAATCTTCAGAATTTGCCTTTAGCCTAATCCCTGTTGGACAGCATGAACGACTTAATAATGTACTAGAAAATGTCGAAAATTTAATACAAAAAAATGAAATTAGCAATTTAGCAACTTCTGAACTCATGGAATTATATAATTATAAACTTTCATACCTATCCCAAGCTGAAAGAGCAGCTCTTTCCAGTGTGGAGTCTTCCTCAAAACATTGTACCCATTTGAAGCACAGAATTTCAAGATTGACCTATGAACATAACAGATTACAGCAATCTGAATTCCATACTATTCAAAAATTGGAAGAGGTAACAAAGAAAAAAGAAGAAATGCGTGTTGAACTAAAAGATGTTCAAAATAGGTTTGAGGCTGAAAAAGGAAGATATAAAGCATTACATTCCCAATTCGTAACTAAGGAAAAGGCTTTAACTGAATGTGAAGCGGCTCTTAAAGATACTGAAAGTAAATTAACAAAACTGCAACAATTATTTAATAAAGTGGAAGAAAATTGTAGAAGGCATGAAAAAAATGAACAGAAGAAAGAAGAGTTGTTAAAAAACGCTAATGAAACAATTAAGAACTATACTATGCAAGTGGACGAGCTGGAAAAATGTTTAACAGAAAAGCAAAAATTATTAGAAGAGACAAGAAGTGCATTACAACTTAAGACTGCTATTCTCGACAGTATTACGAAAATGGCCAACTCACAAAGTCTAAATTGATACAATAATGTGCCACTAATGGAATATTGACTAGATATTGAATCGTTGGCTAATATTTTTTGAATTATTCTGAAGTTCAAATGTGTACTAGTAATCTATAAACATGTGCCTTCTTGTATGTGCCTATTGTAGTAGATTTAAGTAAATATAAAATGCCCTGAGCTTAAATGCACTCTTGTAATCTATAAAAATGTGCCTTTTTAAACATGCATATTGTAGCAAATTTTAAATTTATATAAAAAGCCCGTAGTATAGGGTTAAAAAAATTATATACAAAGTGATGTTTTTTATATGTTATTTGTATTTATTTGATTGATAAAATATATAAAACAAGTGACTATTTAGTTTATTATACTTCATTTATTATTTGGTAAAATTTAAGACAAGTTGAAATAACTTGTTTTGTTGGGCACAAGAGATTAAGGTACGCCATACATTCAAATGAATTTGAATATTGATTTTTGTTATTTAAAATTTTCCACCATAATCATTTTTCTTTCGTAGTTTTGTTGCATTTGGGAAAAAGAATAATTTTTTATTTAAATATATATTTAAAATCTGTAAAGGTAAGGAAAATATCAACTTTTATTTTTTTGTTAAAAAAAAAATGCAAATTGTTGATAAAGTATAAGCCAGTGAGTTGATTAAATATTTTTCATAGTGGAAAAAGGAAAATTAATATCACCGACACAAAAAAAAGCTTTTACTGCATTTAATAAATAGATAATTGTTTTTTATGCAATTTTGTTTTTGAATTACTGAGAAAGGGAACTGGGAAGTTATCTTTTTAACCTAATTATCAAAGCTATATTCTTAAAACAAAATTGAAATTGTGTTTTTTCTGAAATTTTACCCATCCTTTACCTAACAATGTAATTTTTGTCCTCTATTTTCAAAACAGCTTGGGTGACAGGTAGATCCTGTTATAAACCAGAAAACTAATTTAAAAAAGGCTAGTTGAAAAGATTTTATTTATATATCTGAATAGTGCGGGTACTAGAAAATAATTTATGGGATTCGAATATTTGTCTAGCAGTGGCGTAGCTACAAATTTTGGGCTCCCCCGCAGTTTTCGGAAAAGGTCCCCCTCTCGGAAGAGAAAAATAGCTGATGAGAAAAAAAGGTCCTTTACTTGTCAATAAATGTAGCCCCCAAAGAATAGCTCGAAAATATATGATGACTAAAAAAAGGTCATCCATACTTTCATAATCCCCTTGAGCTCATCTGCGATTATCGCTGAGTCTCCGTACTTTGTGCCCCCGCACTGCGGGGGTGTAGCTACGCCACTGTTGTCTAGGTAATATAAGTATGTCCTGCTATCTGTATTGTGGCTTTTGGATAAATAATTATTTTTTTTATTATTCTTTAATGATAAAAATATATCAAACTTTTTAAAACATTGATAAAAAACCACAGCTTATTTTATAACATTGATTGATACATGCTACAGTAGTTTTATAAACATCGTCATTACCGCTGAAACGCCGGAATTCACATCGCTGTTTTACTTTTAAAAGCATGGATGAAAATGTAACGATAATTCATCCAGAGTTGCCACTTGTTAACAGTATGTTATCGGTTTCCCCACTTCAAAATTCCTCACTTAGGCACCATTGGTAGGCCCTGATGACAGAATTGGCGCCAAAACCTCATATTAAAAATCATGAATTTGGAATAAACTGTAACTTGTGATTGCGGCATCGGTACATAGCAACGTTGCATTATTCGCTTTGATTTAAGCTTAAATATAAAATAAAAAGAAAATCAATATATTTCAAAATAATTCTTTACTCTTATTTTGTAGAAAAACTAATGAACGATCTTGAACAATGAGGCGTAACGGCATGAAAAAACGATAGCCGAAAAAGTTTAAAATACATATTTTTTAAAGTTTTACATGATAGCCAGCTATTATAGTTGTCATTCTAAAATTATGCATTAATATTTAAAAGATGGAGAAAATAAAATATTTTCAAACTTTTCCTGAGGCCTTTTCGCGCCGCTTTGCCTATACATTTTTATTTGAGCAATGAAAACTATTGAAAACGGAAACAGTAAAACTGAATTGATAAAAATCGCGAAATCCTATGTGCGCACTGAAAGTATAATATAAGTTATTTTAATAGCGTGCGATAGAAAGAGATACAAATAACTTCAATGCGCTCTAGATTTACTATTTTGCTAATCAATCGACTGCGCCATCGGTCATTCATGGGTCACCGCCAAGGTCTTACCTACAGTGACTCTATACACTTCTATACTTGTATAAAGTCACTATAGTCTTACCTAACCAAGGTTACTATTTGACAGAAATAATATTGAGCATACCACATAACTGAAATTTTTAATGTAAATAAAAATAAACCAGATTCTAGGAACATTTTTACTGAAGGAAGGTTTAAAATATTATGTTGCTTATTATTCCAGATTCCTTCATTTTTCTCATCTCACAAATTCCTCAGCAGATCTTAAATTACACACATTTTGAGGAATTCCTCACAGATTGGCCAAACTGAATTCATCACACTGATTACTGGTTAAGCGTGGGGCGTGCAATGCAACAGATAATAGCTTATGGGGGAACACAATGCATATATATATATATATATATATATATATATATATATATATATATATATATATATATATAGAAATCACTTTCTTGCCAAATTACTTTTTTAAAAAATTATTTTATTACTCAAAAATAATACAAATTAAAATATATACATTTGAACTTGTAAAGAGTAATATTTAACAAAATGAATTCAAGCTAGACTGAACTGTACTGAACTGACTGTATACAAAGAAAAATAACTATTTATATGTTTCGTTATGCTGACTCAGTGGGAACTGTTTACTTCGTTCTTGAACACTTGGGTCAGGACGTCTGCTGATGAAGCTTTCTTGGTATAGACTTGTTTTCGTAACAAGTAACACCTGCTGTTTATGAGAATAGGATGATCTACGTTGTTGACTGATATGTGATACTTTGTTATTGAGATAAGCTTGGCTTTCCGAATAACTGCGTTGGCGGGTGATAGCTGATAGTCTGGGAACCAAGGTTAGCATAACTTGTATGATGAAATAGCTGGTGAGAATAGATATAACATATATATATATATATATATATATATATATATATATATATATACGAGCCCAGTCGCATATGTATTGGACCAAAGGAATTCGTAAGAGATATTTATTTTTGTTACCTAGTATTTATTATACATAACAAATTCAACAAATACAACTACGTTTATTTGATAATCAACAATATTCTTTATCTATATCACTAACAATAATAATGATGATAAAAAATATTTTTGTTAGGCTTGCCTCATATTCATTGGACCATACAAATTTTAATAATTTGCTACTGTTACCACTGAGCACAGTCACCTTTTTGTTTAATAACTATATCAAGTCTTGCTTGCATGGTGTCTACTAATGTTTTTACAATATTTTGGTTGGAAGTTATCCCAGATTTCCTGAATTTTGTTGTTCGAGAATGGTGCGGACGGGACTGGTTTTTTTAATTGATGCCATAGTGTTTCAATAGGCGATAAGTCGGAGCTACTAGATGGCCATTTTAAAACAGGAATATTCATTTCTTGCAGCCAGAATGTTATGGTTTTGGGGGTATGGCATGCTGTGCCGTCTTGCTGGAATATGAATCCTCCCTCTAGCAACTGAATCTCATCAATAGAAGGAATTAGTTCTTCTTGTAAAATTGACTTATACTTTACAGCATTGACGGTACCATTAATAAAAAGAAGACGACCAACTCCTTGTGAAGACATACATCCCCATACAATGATGGAGGCTGGAAATTTAACTTTTCTCTTGAGGCAGTCTCTATAATATTCCTCCTTTTGCGTTCGGATAATTAGAATTCGTGAATCACGACACATACTTCAAATTTAGACTCGTCGCTACATATAACGGAATCCCACTGACGTGATCAGCTTTTATGCTCCTTTGCTCACAAAAGTCGATTTCTTTTTTGTTTTTGCGACAAAAGCGGTTTTTTCTTGGCCTAAAACGAAAACATTTAAATTTGTTTTTTTTTGTATTTTGCTAAAAAATTACTTTGTAGAAGCGTTATCCCATTTTCATATTTCTCAACCAGATGTCTTTTGAAATGCGTTTACCAATTGCATCTACCCATTTTAGAGCTAACTCCCGTGATGAAGCTCGACGATCTTGTTTAATTAGTGTACGGAGAGCCCGCTTATCTCTTTCTGTAATTTTTGAAGAACGGCCAGACTTCGCTTTTAACCGAACATTTCCGGGGGGGGGAAATAATATTTCTTGTTGTCCCTTGAGAAATGTTCAGATTTTTTGCAATACTATGTCCAGAGAGACCATTTAATGGAATTTCCCATATCATAGAGAATGCTTTTCCGCGAACCATTTTGACAACTAAACAGTTTGAAAGACTCAAATATTAATGCCATCTTTGTTTTCAATTATTTTTAAAGTCCACTCGATTAGATATTTATCTTAATACATTTTGTATCAGATGTCACTAAGTAATCACGCGGTTTTATCTGAGTGCAAGCCTAACAAAAATATATTTTTCTAATCATTATTATTGTTAGTGATATAGATATGCGATATTGTTAAAACCACATACTATCAAATAAACGTAGTTGCATTTGTTGAACTTATGTTACATGTAGTAAATACTAGGTGACAAAAATAATTTAAATATTATATAAATTATATTATATATTAAATAAATAAATATAATTTTATATATATATATATATATATATATATATATATATATATATATATATATATATATGTGTGGGACCTTATTTTCTTGGGTTAGGTTAACAGTGGAAAAAAAAATTCTCACTTTAAATCAACGTTTCGCTCATTGTGTTGAGCTTCCTCAAGATTTTATTGCTTTATTTTATTGATTATTCAGAAAAAAATATTTTAAGGATTTTTTAACAAAGAAGTTATCTTCATTACAACAAAAAGAAAGAACAAATAGAGAACCAAAATACTAAATATGTGGCACTACCGTATATACATAACCTATCAGAAAAATTAAAGTATATTCTTTTAAAACACAACATAAGTGTTTGTCATAAAGCACAAAATTTATTAAATTCTCTGTACACACCATTAAAAAGTAAAGTTCCACAAAAAAAGAAATCAACCGTAATTTATTCAATTCCATGTTTAAAGTGTCCTAAGAAATATGTAGGTATGACAACACAATACTTAGAAAACCACATTAAAGGACACAAATATGCTAAAAATGCATCTACTGCTCTTCATAAATATGAACATACAACAAAACATGAGTTTAACTTAAACGCAACCGAGATTTTAGCCCAAGATAGAAATTATTATAAATTAACAGTTAAAGAAATGATCGCAATAAAAAAGGAGAGCCAGGCAGTAAATGATAAAAAAGATATTAGTGGTTTAAGTCAAATATATTTCAACTTAATTAATTAAACGGAAAGAAATACAAATTCAAAATCTAATCCTCTCGACCCTGTATAAAATTTTAAACAGAAATTTAACTGGCCTCTGTACATCAATTAAAAATAATAATATTTAATAATAAAAAAGGTTAATCAAAATATTCTAGATCCGGTCAGTCTCATAATTTCACCTCATTAACACTCCACCAAGCAAATTGCTTCTCCAAGGTTTGTACCGTAAACTATAAGTATAATAGATATTTGCGTTTTAAATTTGTGTCTACAAACTCAAAAATGTGTTTTTAAATTCATTTTGAAGTGTACAATTTTAGTCATTTTAAGCCATTTAACGTCTCAATGTATATAATGATGTTTACGTGTATGTATGTATATATTTTTATTGTGTTTTTAATGAAAAAAAAAATGTTAGGAATCAGGAGGCAATAAAATCTTGAGGAAGCTCAACACAATGAGCGAAACGTTGATTTAGGGTGAGATGTTTTTTTCATTGTTAACCTAACCCAAGAAAATATAAGGTCCCACATATAAATATATGCTTAAAGAAAAATTCTAATTTATATATATATATATATATATATATATATATATATATATATATATATATATATATATACCGGGTGTCAACGATATCGTTTTACACGATGCCATTCATTTGCTTTTTAGGTTAGGATATTTATATTTGGGTTAATGAAATATGGTATTAAGACACATATTTTTCATGAAAAAACAATTGAATATTACTGCCAGTTTTTCCGATATCAGAACCAAGTTAAGAATTTCAAATGGAACCCTGTATATTATTTTACATAGTTTGATAGAGCTTAGAATTACCTTTTCAATGACATATCACAAGTTATATTTTTTTTTCAAAATGGCGGACCAGGAAGCGCTTTTTCAAAATTCAATAAGGCGGTCGTTTCCCGATACCGATGAAATTTTGTTTAACAAATTATTAAAATATTAAACAAAATGGGGTTTTCAATGGATTTTAATCAAATTTAAAATCAAATTTTTAATTTATCACAAAATGGGATAAGTTTAATTTTTTCTTTAAAATGTGAACTTTTTCTTAAATTTTCTCAAAGATTTTAAGTAGAAAGTTGTATTTATTAAATATTAGTATTAAAGTATATCTTATTAGTTACACGAAACCGCATAACAAGCCGTATNTTNGCTTTTTGTTTCAGAAAAAATTGACAAAACCTTGCCGATACACATTTTTCCTAATACATAACATGAAACAAACACACACATATTATTAATCAGAAAATCCTGGACTATTTTTTATTGTTTATTGATAAGTAATTTTGTATTATTTTGACATTTTGTGACTGTTGTCTTATTTTAGGAAAGCGAGAAAAAATCACAAGTAGTATTAATTTTATTTTACCAGTAGATACGGTGCAGTAACATGAAAGAAGACTTAACTAAGATAAGTAGGTCTTGGAAACAATTGCATAGGGATGCTATTATAATTTTCATTAGATTTAACCAGAAACGTCAAAAGTACTGTTTTGTATCGACATTTCTGATAACTTTCGTTACATTTCTACACTGAGAAAAACAAAAAACAAAAACAAAACCGCATAACAAACCGTATTTTTGCTTTTTGTTTGAGAAAAAATTGACGAAACTCTGCCGATATACATTTTTCGTAATACATAACATGAAACACATATTATTAATCAGTAAATTTCGGAATATTTTTTATTGATAAGCAATTTTGTATTATTTTGACATTTTATGATTTTTGCTGTCTTATTTTAGGAAATCGAGAAAAATTCACAAGTAGTATTAATTTTATTTTACCGGTAGGCTTTCGGTTTTTCCGGAAATACCTAGACCTAAGTCAAGAAGTTTAAAAAGAACCCTCTATATTTTTTCACACAGTTTGATAGAACTTAGAATTCCCTTTACATTGACATATCACAAGTTGATTTTTTTTCGAAATGGAGGACCAGGAAGCTTTTGTTCAAAATTCAATATGGCGGCCATTTTCTAACACCGAAGATATTTTTGAATTATAGGTAGATATAATAAACAAATATGGGGGTTTTTATTGGGTTTAATGCTAATTTAAAATCAAACTTTCACAATTAATACAAAAGTCACTCAATTAAATGTTCTATGCGCTGTCCGCCTTGTTCTTGGCATAGTGTAACTCTCTCAACATTTTCCGCGAGCAGGTTTCGTAAATGCTGTTCTGAGATACTCTCAACGGCTCGTCTTATTCTATTTTCTAACATTTCCAACGATATTACAGGAGTTGCATACACTTTTTCTTTCAGATGACCCCATATGGAAAAATCAAGCGGAGTTAGGTCAGGCGACCTCGCTGGCCATCGAATTGGTCCATTGATTCCCAACCAGTTCTCACCAAATCGTTCATTCAAGTAATTTGCAACAATTCTTGAATTATGAGCATCTTGTTGGTAAACTAAATCATCATTTTGCTGCAAATTATTTATAAAATGTTCAATTTCATTTTCGAGAAAGTCCAAATACATCTAGCCAGTTAAAGGCTGATGGAATAATATTGGACCAATAACGCTTAGTCCTACAACGCCTAACCAAACATTAACTCCAAAACGTTCCTGGAAGGCACCTTCTCTTACTAATCTTTGATTTTCCTTTGCCCAATAACGAAAATTATTTCTATTAAACATCCCTAGACTAGTAAACCTTGATTCGTCCGAAAAAATAATCTTATGATGAAACACAGGACTTATTCTATAATTATTTAAAAACCAATTGCAATAAATAAGTCGTCTTTGGAAGTCATTTTCAAATAGGTGGTGGTGAATTTGATACTTAAACGATTTAAACCCGTGTTTCTTTAAAATTTTTCTGGCGCTTTCATGGGACGTATTGCACTGTTTGCCTAATTCACGAAGGGAAGCTGTACGGTCATACTCGATGTACGCTAAAACGTTTGTTTCCACTTCTTCGCTTACTACGAAACCATCATTGCCATTAGCATGGACACCACCATTATTTTCATTTTTTAAATGTTGTACTAGCCAAGGATAATATGCATGTGAAGGAGCGTCACGATTCGGAAAGCGTTTCTGGTATAATCTCTCTGTGTCCCTTGAATTTTTGCGACATTTCCCATAAATAAGGAGCATGTCAATTTGATGTTCTCTAGAATAAACCATAATATTTATTTTTAAAACTAACTAGAACCACTTCTCAGTGTAAAAATGTAACGAAAGATATCAGAAATGTCGATACAAAACAGTACTTTTGACGTTTCTGGTTAAATCTAATGAAAATTATAATGGCATCCCTATGCAATTGTTTCCAAGGCCTACTTATCTTAGTTAAGTCATCTTTCATGTTACTGCACCGTATCTACCGGTAAAATAAAATTAATACTACTTGTGATTTTTTCTCGCTTTCCTAAAATAAGACAACAGTCATAAAATGTCAAAATAATACAAAATTACTTATCAATAAACAATAAAAAATATTCCAGGATTTTCTGATTAATAATATGTGTGTGTTTGTTTCATGTTATGTATTAGGAAAAATGTATATCGGCAAGGTTTTGTCAATTTTTTCTGAAACAAAAAGCAAAAATACGGCTTGTTATGCGGTTTCGTGTAGCTAATAAGATATACTTTAATACTAATATTTAATAAATACAACTTTCTATTTAAAATCTTTGAGAAAATTTAAGAAAAAGTTCACATTTTAGAGAAAAAATTAAACATATCCCATTTTGTGATAAATTAAAAATTTGATTTTAAATTTGATTAAAATCCATTGAAAACCCGATTTTGTTTAATATTTTAATAATTTGTTAAACAAAAATTTCATCGGTATCGGGAAACGACCGCCATATTGAATTTTGAAAAAGCGCTTCCTGGTCCGCCATTTTGAAAAAAAATATAACGTGTGATATGTCATTGAAAAGGTAATTCTAAGCTCTATCAAACTATGTAAAATAATATACAGGGTTCCATTTGAAATTCTTAACTTGGTTCTGATATCGGAAAAACTGGCAGTAATATTCAATTGTTTTTTCATGAAAAATATGTGTCTTAATACCATATTTCGTTAACCCAAATAGAAAAATCCTAACCTAAAAAGCAATTGAATGGCATCGTGTAAAACGATATCGTTGACACCCGGTATATATATATATTAACACGACGTTTAGTATGACAATCCACAATAGTAAAAAATTATTTATTTTTTATTATATATATATATACATATATATATTTATATATATATATATATATATATATATATATATATATATATATATATATAATATAAAAAATAAATAACTTTTTACTATTGTGGATTGCCATACTAAACGTCGTGGTAAATGTACTTAGGTGTAATGACTAAAACTAATTTGTGTTTTATGATAAATTATCCAGGAAATTATAGTTTATGACTGAAGCAATGCATTTTGCTTTGATTGATTATTCCTACGTAAGTGAAAGTAAAAAATTGTACAATACAGAACATGATTTAAGTTTAAAAAATTTTTACGTCTATTTACCTCAAACTTTGTTTTTATTTATGTGTTTTTTTCCGTGGTTTGTAATGTAATGCTTGTTTGAATGGCTTTGCTGCAAGGCAATCGCCAGATTCCTCCCCCTCTGGGGCTTATTCGGAGCTGGGGCGACCGTCCCAGATTATTTACACCTTATTCCAGTTTGAAAACGGTATCGGTAGGCTATCCGGATGGCGGGCTCTAAGCTCCCGGAACACCCCAAATATTTCTAATAACTTATTATGTTTCCTCTTTTAATTTTTGAAATGCATCTTGGCTTCCACTAGATGCCCCTTGAGAGTACTACTAATCTCACGAGATAACCTTTTCTTTCAAGCTTTCCCCTTACCCCTCCCACTCCCGCTACATAGCGTCCATTAAGCTATTATTCTATGTAGAACTGCAGCAGACGAACGGGATAGAATGCAGGAACAACCAGACCTCACACGTTCACAGCCTCGTTACTTTCCACACTGAACGGTTGAGTCTCCCGCTTCCCCCCGAAATAAAGCAGCAAAACCTAACACGTGGCCATTCGGAAGACTGTTCCGTGTTTTGTTAGAAAAGGCCTAACCAGGGCTAACCAAAACGCATTCCAATTTTTAAAACACAACTATACAAAATTATAAGTTTTTTTTAAATCGGAATAGTTAGCGCTGAAGTGAACCATTCCATTGTGTCAAAATATCCATAATAAAAATCTCTAGATTCTAGTTTCAAATATTGCGTATTTTAACGTTGTTGTACTTTGTATATTTCTAAATTTGTTTTAAATATAAAAAACAGCCGTGATCTCTTTGCTATTTATTATTTTACTATTATTGTATTAGTTTTCAGTGAATTGCTGTAAAAACCAAGTATTTTGTTTGCATTTTGATAGTATTTTTCAGAGTCATGAGTCGTGTTTAGCAACACAAAATCTACGAATGTACCAAAAATCATAAAAACCGGCGGTAGTCACTTTAAACGAAAAAATTACCATGTATAATTAAAGGTAAAGCTATTTTAACATTATATGTATATGTACTATATATATATATATATATATATATATATATATATATATATATATATATATATATATATATATATATATATATATATATATATATATATATATATATATATATATATATATATATATATATATATATATATATATATATATATATATATATATATATATATATATATATATATATATATATATATATATATATATATATATATATATATATATATATATATATATATATATATATATATATATATATATATATATTTAACTGTGCAGTCTTTATTTATCACAACCAATCTATGTTATTAAAAACCATTCCTTTCATAATTATAACACGCGAAACGGTTCAAATCTTACAATAACTATAAAAAATTTAAAATTTCTTGTTAATTTCAAAAACAACTTTTCAAAAAGTGTTTTCTAGGTCGTAAATTATATTATACAATATAACTTGGCAAGTTAATGTCTTAGATTGGTTTCGTTTGGTACTTTTTCCTTTTGTCTTATTCCGTATTCATTTTTAATAATTTTTATTGTTTAGGACCTATTTCTTAGATATGAATTGTTATGTAGTATTTTGATTTTTTTATATGTTAGAAATGTTTTATATTTTGTAGTCCTATTTGCTATTTAATTGTGAGTTTTATGTATAAGTTTTAGTGACAAGTCTGAATGTCAGTTGTATATTGATTTTAAAAGACAAATAAAGAAATATGAAAACATATGAATATGAATTGTATTAGTGGATACTCCTCAAATTGGCACACCCACTAATATCAGATCCAATAAAATTGAAAAAAAAAATCTTCGGGTTTCTCGCAACGGCCCGTGGAAGACAGATCTCTATGTTCTTAACATAAGTGGTTTCACGGGTTCAGTTTTGCTGTGTTATTTGGGAGTGCAAGAGTCTCAAATGCTCAGAGTGGAAACTAACGGCCCCGCGAATAAGGGAGTAGTTGCTGTGAACGTGTGGAACTTAGTTATTCCCATGTTATTCCTGCATTCTATCCTGCTTGTCTGCCCGGTTCGACATAGAATATACAATATATATTGTAATGACTGCCATGCGACGAGAGTAGGAGAGGTTCGGGGATGATTTGAAAGAAAGGGTCATCTCGTGATACCATCAGTACTTCCTTAAGAGGCAACTTGTGAAAATCAAGATGCATTAAAACAAGTTTCAAGTACCGCGTAAACTAACTGAGGGGTCTAGGATACGGATTAATCCAGAGGAAAACTTGTATACCGCCAAATGCTCTAACAAAACAGCCCTAAAGGAACTAAGCAGTAAGCATCAACTAAATCATTAAAGAAAGAAGAGAAAAATCTAAGTCTAGCGCTAACTTTACTTTTCCGCATGGACAAAGGCAAATATGTGAAAGTGCCAAAAAGTGGTTAATACTGTAGATTTTACTTTTATTCTTTAGGTAGTGGTTGTATATGTTCGAATATTAATGTGCAACATTTCTTGTGATCAGTTTTTATAGAATAATATTAAGTGTTGTACTACCATCTAATAGGTATGAAATTAAGGGTATCTGTATTGTTTGGAACTTATACATTTTGTTTATTTATCAATCAATGGTAGAATTACCAGAGCTAGAATGTTTAGTTCACCCCGCTGATTTTCATCACGTAATGATTCTATTAGGGCAGTGGATGAATGTACGAAGTGAAATTAATTAAAAATTTGAGTGAGTGAATGATTACATGTAAACAAATAGTTTAATAAAAGTTGCTTTCTTTTTGTGCTCCCTTTTTTCATCACCGAAGAAAAGGTAAAATACACTAAAAAGAAATATATTACTGTTTATAAGGTTATATTGTCCTTATTTGTGAAGTAGTATATCTTATTCATTTGGAGATATAACTATGTAAGCTTAAGTTGCAATTAGCACTGAACAATGCAGCAGTAATTAAATGACAAGCTTTCCGTGGTAGTTCAAGACCACGATTATTCATATTTCTTACTCCCAATTTATAATTCTTAATATGTATTTCTTAATGTTTTCTCTGTTTTAAGTATTGGTTTACCCAATTGCTTAAATTCTGTGCCTAATCCTAAATTTTTAGTGCACCGCTAGCATTTGATAAAAAGTGTTATGCCCCCTGTCATTTGCCATTTTTCACATGTTGTTTATTAAGAAATCATTATTCTTCAGATTAGAATGTGTCAAAACGGAATCACTCTCTGACATTTCTCCTTAGATTGCATGAACTATCTTCAGGGATCTTTACTTCACAAGATCAGAACACTAAATGCATTGTTCGGATGGTGTGGATGTCAGACCCATAAAACAGTGCACAGAGGAAGTTTTGAGAGTTTTATGCAAAATAAATCAATCATTGTCTAAAGGATGTGTACACAGAAAAATGAAAGTGTCATGAGTTAAGCCGTTATTTAATCAGGATGACAGGGAACTAACCAACACCAGTGTCAATTCTATCTGTATTCTCAAAAATAATTGAGAAGTTTTTAAATAGAAAGCTACTGTCTTCTTAATTGTAAACATTTCTTTTACAACCCTCAATATGGCTTCAATGATTCAAGTACAGCTACTGTTGGTATGATATTGACTATTCAGCTAAATGTAGGTAATTGCAAAAAGTGTTCTTTTGTGTTGCTGGACTTGAAGAAGGCATCTGATGTAGTCATAAAGATTTATTACAAAAGCTTGAAAGGGCTTGGTTTGAAAGTAATTCATAGTCATATATACATATATTACGATAAGAAAACTCTACTACTTCGTAGCTGGGTTAAAAAACATACAAACTTCAAAATAGCTTTATTATCTCAAGTTACAAATTCCTTTAGACAAAGCAACTAAGAGTTAAACTAAGACTAGTCCAAAAATAAAAAGATCAAGTTCAAAACTTTTAGCTCAAATTAAATAGACCCAGTGTAGTATAACAAAATAACTGAAATCATATTGAAATATCCTGTAAAAGAACATTTAATAAATATGGTAAATACAATTAATTATCGCAGTCAAAAACTAAAATAAATTGGTTCAAAGTCAAAGTCAAAATCTCTTTAATCAAAAAAACTTATATACAAATTGAATGATTTGGCATCACAGAAAATATTACAATATATTATGCTAGTATATTCTTTGCAATACTTAATAATTGTTTAAAAAAAAGACACATACAAAATTAAAATAACACTTAGTTAAAATGACACTTAGGTAGAATAACACTTAAAAAATTGTGTCCTAAAAATTCGCTGGTAGAATATGGCTCCAGATTTACAGAATACCAGTAATCTGTTTTTTGAACATTTTGAAATTTCCTTCAACCTTAACGGCTTCGGGAAGTTTATTAAAGAATTTTATACAAGAGTAGGCAGGACCCCTCTCAGTGGCAGTTAGTCTATGACTAGGAACATTTAGACCAAAATTCCGAGTGTTCAAACCGTGATTGATTTCGAATCTTGAAAATTTCTCTCTGTTTTTAAAAAAGAAGACTAAGCACTCATATATATACAACCCAGGGACAGTTAGGATATTTAACTCCTTGAATTTGCCTCTGCACGATTCTCGTAGTTTTAACGACTTAAGAATTCGTATCGCTCGTTTTTGTGCAACAAACGCACGGTACGCATCCGTACTTCCTCCCCAGAATATAATCCCAAACCTAAGGATGGATTGAATATTTGCATAGTATATAACTCTAAGATTGTGACTATCTATGTAATTTGACATCACTCTCAAAGAATAAGAGGCCGAATTTACTTTCTTGCAGACATTGGACACCTCTTGTACTGGTTTTAATATAAATTTAGTCAGTGAATATATGTCGGGACAATGGCAGCTATTTGCAATAAATGCTCTGCAGGGGAAACAGAGAGCTATGGTCATGCTAAATGTGATAAATGTAGCTATGTTTTGTGCTATAAATGTTCGTCACTGACTGGTTCTGAACATAAGGCAGTAGTCCTAAAAAAGAGATCACTCTGCATTAAGTACATCTGTGTTGATTGCTGCAGACAGTGTACTGGTGACCACGTTTCGGCTTCGAATCTAGGCGAGGCGGTGGCGTTGCTACTGAAGGGTATTGAGGAAATCAAATCTATTAACAGCAATATCAAACCACTCGATGATATTAGAAACATACTCAATCAAGACTCTGCTCTGGTATGTGAGAAGATTAATTTAGCAGTTTCAAACATTAGGAACTCATCAGACATCGTTTCCAACATCAAGGAGGAACTTCTGAGAGAATTGCAAGAACAAATTGCTGTTAAACTGGACAGCAATTTGGCCAGCATTAAATCAGCTAATACTGAACTGGTTTCCTTCCTCACAAAGGACATTAACTTGACTAATAATGGAACCTCGAGTAATAAGACTATTGTTAGGTCTAATGAGGATGAGAGCTCTAGTGGTCTTTTTAATAGCATCCTGCATAAAATATCAAATCAATTTAGTCATGAATTTGCATCTATAAAAAGTGATATTAGCCTTCTTAAAGCTAAAATTCAAGAAAAGGATTCTGAGTCCTCTGGCCATCAAGATTGCAGCACCCTAAATCAGCTACAACAACAAAAAAATTGAAGCAAGTTTATAGGAAACCCCTTCCTGCTGACTCCCTGGTCAAACCCTCTACTGTAAATAACGAGGTTCATCAAATTAACAGTTTAAATTCCAACCGTAAACAACAAAAAAATGGAAATAAGGACCCTCAAGAATACTCTGGTGGTCCAAGGACTGAATATGGGACATCCAAAGTCCTAGGCGATGATGATATAAGGGCTCTTGTGAAAACCAAACAATGTACTGTATTCGCATCCTTATTCTCTCTCAATACTACCGAAAATAAATTAGAAAATTATCTTATTAACAAACTTAACAGTGAGAACATAAAATGTGAGGAAATAAACAAAGGTAATTCAAACAAAACCTATAAGTCTTTTAAAGTAACAGCCAATTTTGAACTAAAAAATGAACTTTTCAACTCAGATACATGGCCAAAAGATATAGTAATCAGACCTTACAATTTTTTTCGTTACTGGTCATACAAAATCAAAAATATTACCTGATCAGTTTAACTCTTTTTTTGTTAACAATGCTGAAAACATTCTACAATCCTTAACAGTGACTCCTGCTGATCCCATTGTGGTATTGAACAGTAAAAATCATAAGCAACAACACTCTGTTTTTATAAGGCCAGTAACCCCAGATGATATTAAGATCATAATACAAAAATTAAAGAACAAAAAAACCGAGGATATCTATTCAGTTAACTCCCTTGTTGTTAGGGCATGCAGTCGGTATATCACTGAACCCCTTGCTGACACAATAAATGCCTGCTTGCTTGAAGGGCGTTTCCCAGATGCATTGAAGGTGGCTAGGGTCGTTCCTATATACAAAAAAGGGGATTACAATGATATGAGTAACTATAGGCAAATATCAATTCTACCCATTTTCTCTAAAGTTTTCGAAGTCATTATGTGTGAGAGTGTATTTTCTTTCTTTGATAAACATAGCATTTTTTCAGATGGTCAATATGGTTTCCGTGGGGGCCTGTCTACATCTGATGCAATGTGTAGGCTGTCAGAGTATGTGTGGGAATCTTTTGAAGCGGGTCTTGATAGTGAATGCTTGTTGACAGACCTCACCTCTGCCTTCGACTGTGTCGACCACAGCATTCTGCTCAGTAAAATGGAGCACTATGGTGTTAGAGGGATAACTCTGGACCTATTTAAGTCTTACCTTAGTAATCGACACCAGCAAGTTTTCATCAACGGTAAGCTGAGCTCATCCTTACAAATAAAGAGAGGTGTACCTCAGGGGTCTATACTAGGACCCCTACTTTTTCTTATCTTCATTAATGACCTCCCAGGTTCAATTACATACAGTCAGTGTTTGACCTTGCTCTACGCAGATGATGCCAGTTTTATTATAAGATGTAATAGAGATCATATTCTGTCTGATGTATCTCGGAGGATGTTTGATGAGGCTAGATTGTGGTTTGCTACAAATAAGCTCCTATTAAATGAGTCTAAAACATTAGACATGAAATTCAGATTAACCGGTGGTAGAGTTTTTGGGTTTGCAGCTGGATCCTGCTTTATCTTGGAATGAACATATTAATACTCTCTGTAATAGACTCTCTTCTTGCCTATATGCACTGCGTAGGGTACGTTTTACAGCTGGTCAACATGCTGCTTTGATAGCTTACCATGGCTTATTCCACGCAAGAATGAGCTATGGAATACTGGCTTGGGGTGATGCAGCGCACACTAACCTGCTGAGAGTATTTATGACGCAAAAACAAGCCATCAGAATAATTTTTAACATGAAATCCACAGAGAGTTGTAAACCTCTTTTTCTTCGACACTCTATACTGACTCTCTTTGGTCAGATAGTTCTTGAGAATATATGTTACCTAAAAAAGTACATTCATCAACACACCACTCATTCAGACATTCATGACCATGATACCCGACACAAGGGAAATATTTTAAAACCACAGAACAGGCTTCATAGGAATAACACTGTTGGCATAGATCTATACAATCTATTGCCTCTTGCTTTCAGGCAACTGAATTCATTACGGTTCAGAACTCAATTAAAAAAATATTTAACAGCCATTGCTCCTTACTCAGTGACTGATTTTCAAAGTGCCATAAGAGAGAATAAGGAGATCAACTTACTATTAGTGTAGATTTAATGGTATTTTAATTCAATATTTTGTAGTTGATACTTGTATGTTTTAAGTCTAATATGTATTATTATGTTAAGTATTTCTTCTATGTAACGTATTTTATTTTATTGAATTCCTTTTTGACCTATCTATGAAAATGTATTTTTTCTTCAGACTAATAAACTTAAATAAATAAAAATAAAATAAATAAATGATCTACCCAATCCAGATTCCGATCGACAAAGATTCCCAAAAACTTTGTGCTCTCCGCCAGATCCACAATCTGGGAGGAGAGACCGACTGTCCCCGGAATTTCGTTGTTTTTTTGTTTTGTCCTAAAGCACAGAAAGTTAGTTTTTTCCTTGTTCAGAATGAGCCTATTGTTTGCAAACCAATCCTGGGCTGCACGGAGACGATCACTTGCAATGTCGAGGAGATTTGACAATGTTGTTCCGAGAACTAAAATATTGGTGTCATCAGCAAAATTTACTAAGTGAGAGTCACGGTTAATTATCTCCGAAGCTAGATCATTCACATAAAATATAAACAACAGAGGTCCCAGAACACTACCCTGAGGAACACCCAGACTTAGCTTTCCCTCCTCTGAAAAGCACCGTTCCCCGTTTTTCTCAACAATCACCCTCTGTCTGCGATCAACCATAAAAGATCGAATCCAATTCAAGGCTGGTCCCCTAACACCATATCGCTCAAGCTTCTCTAACAGTATATTGTGGTCCAATCCGTCAAATGCTTTGGACAAGTCAAGGAAGATTCCCATCGATAGATTTCGATCTTCGAATCCCCCTATGACTATCTACAAAGTCTTATACAGCCGTTTCCACTGATCTGCCTTTAAGATAACCATGCTGGGAGCTGCTAAACAGCTTCTCAGTATAAAAGAACTGTGATAGTCTTGACGATATTGCCACTTCGAAGATCTTCGAAAAGGTTGGTATCAGGCTAATTGGCCGATAGTTCTCAATTAAAGTTGGATCGCCTTTTTTGAGCAATGGCTTAACTATTGCTAATTTTAGGTCTGACAGGAATATACCATGCATAAAGGAATTGTTTATAATATGACACAAGGGAATTGCTATTTCCTCAGCACATTTTTTTAATAGATTAGATGATATTTCATCATATCTTGAACTAGTTTTATTTTTTAGTCTCGATATTATACTAATGACTTCGTCTATTGTGACAGGAGTTAGAAAAAAAGTTTTATTATTGAAAGGAACATTACATGTAAAGACATCCGGCTGCGGCAGGCTCTTCAAAAGGTCTGGGGCCGCATTTAAGACAAAGTTATTAAAATTATTACCAATTATATTTGGATCTGGAATCTGACAGCGTCCATCCCCTTTGTTTCCCCCAGTAAGTTCTCCTACTATTTGCCAAACAAATTTTGATTTGTTTTCGCTATTATTAATGCCTCTACCTAATTGTGCTGCTCGGTTTTTACAAGCAAACGATTATATTGGCGTTTTTTCTCCCTATACGCATCAATATGCCAATCGTCAACCCTAGTAAGTACCAACAATACATCAAGTTCTTGTTTGCAGACCAAAATATCTGCATTATGATGTAGTTTTCTCTTAGAGTTAGTGTTAAATGATTTAATTGGAAAACAATGGCTAAATATAGGCATAAAGATACGCATAAAGGCCTTCCATTGCAATTCTACCAAAGGCTCCGGAAGAATAAAAATGTCCTGCCTGGTTTCCGCACGCAAGGTACTCCTAAACAATTCCTTATTTTGAACATTGAATATTCGTCTTTACCCTATTATTGTTACTACTCACCTTTAGACTGAATATGATTTTTTGTGCAGTATGGTCTGAAATATGAGTGCTCAATAGCTCTGATTGAAAAGAATTACTATTGGTGAAAATGTAAAATGTACACAATAAAAACCTTACACAAACACGTCATTTATATATTCTTCGATTGAATCGTAAGCTCTACCAATCGAAAACTATTTTATTTCTCGTCTAATCCTTTTTTCACAAGTGATCTGTCATATTCTCATCGGCAGATGATTAAATAATTTTCTGCCATTATATACTATTGAATTCCTAACCATAGCCGGTGACGGAATAGGAAGGACAGTAGTACATAGTCTTCGAGTCGAGTATAAAAACTACAATACAGGGAATCTTTATTTAAAAAATGATTGCATATTACTACTTCTATCTTCTACCTTTGAGCAAAATTACAAAAAATCATTTACCTTAGATACATATAAAAGTTAAACAGTTAACAATCTGAACAATACTACACAAACATTTCAAGATTTTAAAACACCTAAAAACAGCAATTTAAAATTGACTGCTGAGTTTGCATTTTTAATATTAACAGGTAAATCATAATTACAAATACCCTTAAAAATAATGAGTTCATTGCTGTTTAAGAGTTAGTTCTTTTTATATAAAAATTATCTTGATTTCACATAGGATAATTGTGTACAGGTCGTTTGGCATTAAATTATTTTTAATTTTGTAAATAAACGTCATGGCAGATTTTATATGCCACAGGCCATTACTGGAGAGTAATGATTGCATCCAGATATGATGCTCGTTCCTCTATTTTGTAATTTATGAAGAGAAGCTTTGCTTCTAAAAGAAGCTTTGCTGTCTAAAAAAAATAGGAAACTAGGACAGTAATTGAAAAGTGGTTGTATTATTTATTGTTATAATTATATTATACAATTATTGTTAAAGTTATTTTTATAGGTCAGTTAGTTATCTATAATGAAACCCAAATATTTTGTCTCACTATATTTGTGGAGTATTTATATTTAATGTAAGAATAATTGCTTTTGTTTTATTTACATTAAGCTTCAGCTTGTTTGAGTATTTTTCTACTTTTGAAAGTTCAGTATTATATTTTGTATAGCAATTTCCATATTCTTATGACTACAGAATAATAATGAATCATCAGCAAAATAAATTGAGAAAATCTGGTCTTATATGAAAATCAAGGAACCTAAAAAGCTTCCCGAAGGCACACTAAAATTGTTTTCTATTTCTTTTGAAACACTAAAATTTATTTTGTTATTTGTCTCCTATTTGCAAGATACGGCAAAACCATTTCAAAATTTTGCCTAACCTAATACCTAACTTTTTTCAACAAAATTGCAGTCATTTGTTTCGAAGGCTCGTTTAAAGTCTAGAAAGACGGATATTACCAGATTACCATTATCTGTTACGTCATTCAATGTTGGTATTGTGAGCTGCAAATCTGATTCACATTTTTCTGTAACCTGACTGATTGAGAAAAAGTAAATTATTTGAATTAAATATTGAGTTATCTGTTTGTGAACAGCCAATTTGATGATTTTTTCTATAGCAACCAATGAATAAATAGGCTGAAAATGAGATACATTTATTCTATTATTTAGTTTTGTAATCATATGTTACTGTGGAATATTTTAATTGTTCAGGAAACATTCCATGTTTTAAAGAAGTGTTTATTAATTTAAAAAAATGTGTCCCATGACATCAAAAATATTTTTAATTTTTTTTTGCATTCAAAATATCATTAATATTGCACTTGTTATCTAGAGCATTTACTGTATCCCTGAGGCCCTGCATATTTAAAAGAACAAAATTTTCAAAGGCTGATTGATATTGAATTTCTTATGGTTGCCACACTTTCGACAAAAAAAAATGTTAAAACTATTTTCTATATTTATGTCACCTTGTGCTATTTCATTCTTATTTTCGTTTCCACATGTTGACTAAAACCTTTTTTATTGTTATTGTTATTGTCTTGACAAGTTGTTTTAGTTTTTTCCACATCAATTTACTGTTGTGATTACAATCTATATTTTTGAGAAAATATAATCCTTTTTTGTTTAAATATGGTAACAAAATAATTTCTGTTAATTTTATATTCTTTCCACAATATAAGTTTTTCATTTTCTGTACTACTTTTTTTAAAGTTTGTGTATGATTTATTTTTCATTTAACTTGCTTGTTTTAATTATCTATCATACCAAGGTAGCTCATTGCCCCTTACTGATATAGTTTTATGGGTGATGTCATATCAATATCCTTTGAGCATCTGTCTAGAATATGACAGAATAATATCTACATTCATAGAATTAAGCTGTCAAAAAGGTACAGCATCATATAGTGGAATTAAAGAAATATATTATAGAGTTCTACAGGGGTCCATATTAGGACCAACACTGTTTCTGGTATATATAAATTCTGTGGCAAGCTTAAATCTCAGTGATCTTTTGCAACTTTATGTGGATAACACAGTGTTGCTGTACTTTGGTGATATATATGTAAGAATAAAAGAACAAATAAAAATGGATCTGAGGGTTCTGTGTGGTTGGTTGCAGAATCACAAATTAGCACTAAATTTATAAAAGTCATGTTATATGTATCATCACAATCATAAAATTCTGGTACAGCATCAATATAGCCCTCAGACTAATATAAAGTGCAGGCTGTCAATCAGTTAAAGCTTTTCCACAAGACGACTAGAATTAAATATAATTCTTTTAAAATATTTTAAATATTTTGCCATAGCAGCTCCTTTCAAACTTTTGCAACATCTTTAAAAATTTTTATGTAAATTAACGATATATGCATCATAATTTTCAGTAATTTTTCTGTAAGGTCGACATGATATCAGGGATGACAAGTTTTAATTATGAGATACTTATATATATTACTATACAAGCTTTGTTGTTCCCTTTATATAGATTTGTCAGTTTGAAAAGTATTGTAATTAAGTATTAGCATGTATTTATTTAAAGTAAAAGTGTATTTTTTAGATTATGACCAGGTTGAATGAACAACAAAAAGCTGCAAAAATAACTCGTTTAAGGGATGAGAATAGTGTAAGAACTGATGAAAAAAATGTAGATCACTAAAGCAACAGTTTTATTGGTAAAAAGAAAGATTGTCAAATTTTGAAAAATAGCAAGGAAACCTGGTCGCATCAAAAATGAGTAACTGGCTAATTGATTGATTTGTTTGGCATTTTTTGGTGGAGAATTTGTTGAAATTCAAGATTTGATTGAGATTGAATTGTTCAAATACTAATTGTCATGAGAAATATGTTTTTGTTACAAACTGTAGTAAATAGTATAAAATACTTGCAATTTAATTTGTAAGGGTAGAAGCTACATAACTAATAATGTTGATGTTGAAAGGTCAGTCAGACCTTGCGGTATTTTTGAAAAATAAAAACTTGGCTGTCGCAACAAATATTACAGGGTTCATGACACACTAAAATAAGAAAGATGGCCTCAACTTTAAAATATAAAAAAAAACAACTTATAATATTGATAAAAAAAAGTCATGATGGTATTTCTAGTCATAATAAAAAAACCAAAGTTTAGGCCTTTTAATGACATTTCAGAACTTTTTAAATTTTAAGTAAATTATTTTATACAAATTAATTACTAGAACTGAACAGGTTAATTTAAAACTATACATTTTGTGACAACTGCATATTAAAAAATTCTGAAGGTATAATATGAATGTGCCTTAATAAAGACATATCCAAAATTTTAGATGATTGATACCACATACCTGTAATGAATAGTCTATATAAGCTAGTACAGTATCACTATAGCCCTTGGACTTATATAAAATGCAGGCTGTCCATCAGTTATATATTTTGTCAACTTTGGTTATGTTTTTCTAAAGCTTTTGCACATGACAATTAGGATACACACAATAATATACAATAAATACAAGAAACACGAACAAAGAGAAAAAAATGCCTCTATAGATGCTGAAAAATTAAAAATATCTGACTTAAGAGAGGAAAATAACCAACATGGAAAATGGGAATGACAAAAACCAAGGGGATGCAAGAAAAATACTAGACCTGTTCCGATTCAAGGTAAAAGAGAAGATGCAGCAAATCTTAAAATTGCCCTACAAAATATAGGATTAAAGTATTTCTGTTGGGATTAGCAGCAGGATCACATCCATTGATGTGGAAAACTATCTCCGAATATCGAGAAAAAACACATGGTAAGCTCATTTAAAATTGAAGTACCTAATGATTATGAGCAAGGAGTGTTAGGCCCTGATTTTTGGCCAAAAGGCCTGAGACTCAATAAGTTTTTAAACCTAAGAAAACGAGCACCTCTAAAAAGGGCATAAAACACTTCCAGAAGGAAATGAAGATATAAACAATGGATTTTGCATTCTTTACCCTAACTTACAATCAATAGGAAACTGTCATGATGCTTTACAAGACCTAGTAAATTCACAAAATAAATGTCTCTGTCTGCGAGAGTGAGCATTGGAAATCTATCACACAACTACCAAACTACAAACTTATGGGCTATGAACTAGCATCATCCCTTTACAGGAATGAAGGAGCACATGGAGGAGTAGCTATTTATATGAAGAACGATGTGAACTGGAAAATATGCATTGACATTGTTGCAATTTCTGAGGACATGGAATTTGAATGTGCAGCTGTTGAAACTACCATAGATAAGAATAAAATAATCATTTTGTGTGTATGTAGAATGTTTCCTGGTCAAGTAAAGACTTTCCTTTCTGAAATTGAATGTGTTTTGTGTAAAATTTTTAATGAAAATTGTTTAATATTTACTGCTGGAGACGTTAATATGGATCTTAGGAATAATAAGGATAAAAGCACCATCGATTTTATATTTTTCTTACAATCCTTAAATGTCTGTCCATCTGTTTGGAATATACACTATGTGTGGGACAACTAGTAGTTGCATTGATAATATTTTCACAATTTTCAACTATCTTTCTTGATGAAAGTAAAATTATACCAGATTGTCAATCTGGCTTTGGTCGTGGGTTTGTAATGATTATTGCTTTGTGCAACTTTCTTGATAATTGCTTGGGTACTATTGACCGACAGCGAGTCACCTCTTTGACCGGTCTGGATATGTTGAAGGGGTTTGACTCAATAGATCTTGACTGTTTTATGGCCAAGCTGAGTTATTATGGAATTCGTGGCTGTGCGTATGACTGGTTGCGAGGCTATCTTCTTGGTCGCCAACAAAAAGTAAAATTTAATTCACATACTACTATAGCTGAATCTGATTTATGGTCAATTGACTCTGGTGTTTCGCAGGGCTCAGTCATGGGTTCTTTACTTTTTTCTCTTTGCATTACTGACATACAGTCTGTTCCTAAATCCTGCTACATCGATCTTTATGCTGATGATATTCAGCTCTCATTTTATTTTTCACCTAATGGAAAGGATCGGAGAGGATCAAGAAATATAATTAATGACGATCTTCACAATGTTAAACAATGGATAAGAGATAACGGACTTGTGTTGAATGCATTGAAGAGTCAGCACATGTTGATAGGTTCAAACTATCACCTCGAAAAGGTCGGTGATCTCCAGCTTCTGGTGGATGGACAGTCTATTAGGAATCTAGGGCTGACGATTGATTCAAGATTAAATTTGAGAGTCATGTTTCGGATGTCTGTCTCAAGGTCTATCTAAGCTCTCTCCTTATAAGAACGTGCTGGATAGAGACACTAAAAAAATGCTTGTTAGCTCCGTCGTTTTTTCTCATTTTCAGTATGCTGATGTGGTTTATAGCCCATGTTTAACAAATGAAAGTTGCTCGAGACTGCAAAAGATGCAGAATTAGTGTGTACGTTTTATAGTTCATGTTCCATGCTTTGCACATATTTCTCCATATATATGCGGTATGAATTTTTATAAATTGAATGAGATCAGATTTGTTCACTTGGCCTGTTTTGTACGTCAAATACTGAATACTCAAACACCCAAGTATCTTTTTCCTAAACTTACATTTCGGTCTGATGTCTATCAAAGGGAACTGAGATGGGTGCGCGAGACTCTAAGTACTCCGTCTCATAAAATCATTGCATTTCTGGCTCCATTTATCATTAATGCATTGAAAAATGTACCTAATGGGTATTAACAAAGGTTACTTTAAAAGCAAGATGGAATCAAGAAATTCTGTTGCCTGTGATAATGAGTCATGACTTTGACTTTAATTTGTTTTAATGACTGTTTTTTTGTGTATATATCTAGTTTATAATTGGTAACTTTAAAAGCAGGGCTAGGTTATAGAGATCACTGGAGACAGTGTACCCTGTTCTTTTATGTACATATATTTGTGCTTTCTTATTGTATGTTTCTTATGCTGAGTTTTACACATTAAATATTTTTTGAATGAATTTGAATTTGAATTCTTTTAGATCTGAGGTCTTAAAAACCTATATATCTGACTCTAAAGCTCAAAAAATTATTTTTAACTTAAAAGTGAGTGCCAAGGCTGACAAAAAATGAGGTGTACATTTAAGGCCTATAATAGAACAATATTTAGGCACACTTTAGATGAGGAAAATTGGGAAGTCGTTTTCGATCTGCCCGAATTTCAGGATGACATACAATGGGGGGCATTCATGAACATTCTTTTGTCTATTTTTAATCATCGTTTTCCATCAAAATTGTCAAGCTCGAAACTAAAGAACGCAACATTTCTATAAAATGCTGAAATTGTTCATTGCAAAAATGAATTAGATCACTTGCTGGTACTTGACAGGGTGGGGAATGTGTACTCTGAAGCTTATAAGGAAAAAAACGTCAGTACAATAATTTATTAGCAAAGGCTCGAAAGGATCAGTATAGCAATTGCATTAACAATAGTGATAAAAAATCTGAGTGTGTTTGGCAAATAGTAATGGAATTGAGGGGAGATGTTGTGAGGGGCGATTGCCAGATTCCAGGGATTCAATGATTATTAGTAACAATTTTAACAACTTTGTATTGCAAGCTGCACCAAGCCTATTAAAATTTTTAATTCAAACTCCAAACTTTTCTTCTAACATCCCTCATTATAACAATTCTTTTTTTTTTTAACATTAGTAATGATAAATGTAACTTTAAATATTATTATAAAAACTAAAAAATAAAAAGAGTTCCAGTTACAATGAAATATCATCTAGTCTCATTAATGAGTCCGCTTTGGAGTTGGGTACTCCCTTGACCCATATAATAAACAATTTCGTTAAGTATGGTGTTTTTCCTGATAATTTAAAATTAGCTATTGTTAAATCCCTTCATAAAAAAGGTGATGAAAAACTTTGCTTGAGAACTACCGACCAATTAGTCTGATTCAAGCATTCCTTAAGATATTAATTAAGTTTTTGTTTATGTAGTTGTGTAGTTTTATCATTGTTCATGTATTATTTTATTTCAATTGAAAATCTTTCTTATTGGTAATTTTTGTTTGCTGATCTGACATATTTTTTCTTAGAGTTACTGACTTCATTATTTATTTATTTGACGTTATTTGCGAATGCGTACCATTTGGAATGTTTAGCATTCTGTAGTGTACGTTTCTGATGGGCCACGGCTACGTCCCTACATTAATAAAAAAATATTCGAGGTAACAATGTGCACTAGATAGTTGCGATTTTTCTGCTTTTCACAACATGGTTACCTTAAGGGAAAAATCTGTTGAGCCTGCAGTTTACGCCTTTGTTGAGAAGATAATCGAGGCCTTGGATGTCGGAAATCTCTCAATGGGTATATTTCTCGACCTATCAAAAGCTTTTGATAGTCTACACCTTTGAATTTTGAAAAGCTTTTGCATTATGGTATTCGTGGACCGATATTGGAGTGGATTCGTTCCTATTTACATGATCGTAAACAAAAGGTGGTGATTGAGAAGAATGTAATGTAATGTTTTATTTATCATCAAGATCATACAAAAAATATGATATTTGACAAGTCGGCCTAATAAAAAGGTTAAAGATTAACTTATAATCTTATAATCTAATATATAGCCGGAACAATACATATACCTATCAAAGAATAAATTAACAAAACGAAAACTAAAGAAATATTTTTCATTTTGAAAAGATTACAGTTCTATGAATTCTTTGAAGGAATAAAACCTTTGTTTGTTTGATTTGCTTTACTTTCCTCTGGCAACCTATTAAAGATCTTGACACAAGTATAGTATGGAGACTTCTCATAGATTGCTGTAGAATGTCTGGGGACAATCAAGTCCGTTCGATTTCTTGTTGGGTATGAGTGATTTTTTGTATTTTTCTTAAATTTGCTTTTGTTTTTGAAGACATACAGTGCACATTTCAAGATGTAGATCGATGTCAACGTTAGTATTTTGTGTTGTTTAAAGACATCTCTGCATGTTTCCCTTCTCTTAAAACCAAATATAATCTTATACACTATAATATTGTAGGAAAGGTGCGGATACACTAGTGCATAATATGTTGTGATGAGGGTTGATTGTGAAACTGTTTGACTCAGTGCAAAAAAGTCCCTGTTTAACTTAGAACACACAAGATGCAATTGGGGCTCCCAACTAAATGTTGAGTCCAAGTACGTTCCGAGAAGTTTGGCAGTTGGTTTATCATTTCCTAACTGAACCCTTGAATTTGTTTTGTGGAAATGTTTGATGACTGTCTTGCTTTTATTGAGAATTTGTTGGTTCAAAAAGCACCACTGGTTCATGCTATTGCATACTTCTGCAATCTTCTGGATAGTCTCATCCGAATTTGCGGAGATTGCGACTGAGGTGACATTGGCAAATTTAATAGTCAGTCCTGGGAAAGTTAGATCATTGACGTAGATTATGAAAATCAGAATGGTGAATGATGCTTCTCTGATGAGGGGTATCTCCAACTGGGAATTCCACAGGGAGTGTCATGGGACCTCTTGTGTTTATTTTTTTATGTAAACAATTTAGCCTCAGAAATACTTCAGCAGTATTCTCACCTGGTAGACTTCACTGACGATAAGAACAATTTGGTCCTAGGCTCAGGATTGTCAGATCTGCTTGGGCCCTCTAGTGAACGCCTGGAAATGGCACAACAGTGGCTTGTCAGAATTAAATTATTGCTCAACAATGAGAAAACTAAATTTTTGTGTTTCAGAATGAAGCAAAAGAATAAAGATGATCCAGAGACCGTCCATCTAAACTCTAAAAGTAAATTCTGCCTGCTATTCTCTAAGAATAATATCTAAATGCCTAGATCTGGACAACAAATAGATCAGTATTTTTGCAAACATTCACTTTGTGCTCAGATTTGGGGTCATATTTTGGGGGGGAAACAAAGGCAAATCGTGCATTTCTAGCACAAAAAAGCGACGCCAATTTAGAGAACTTTTTTTTTAAATATTTTGACACTTCCAGGTCTGTATATATACTGTTTAGTCTTTTTCTTCAAAAACAAATTTTCTGAATTTGAAATTTAACATCACTTTAATACTGGAACTCAGGGTTTAAATGTTCATGCCCACAGACTCAGTGCAACTGAGAGAGGCCCCACATATGCACGTATAATTTGTTTTAATAAATTAACTCAAGGCTGTGACAAATTTTAAATTGTTCAAAAAATCTTTGTTGAATGTTATTTTAAATATAGAGCCATACTCTGTTAATGAGTTTTTGGACTACATTTTCTAAATAGGACCTGTTTTAGTGTAATGTGTCATGGTATGAGTATTTTTTTATAGTATGTATGTTAGTTTTTCTAAATTGACTTTTTTTTGTCATATACCTACATATTTTGCCATTCCTTTATATTTTTTATAGATTTGTCAGTTTGAAAAGTTTCATAACTAAGTTGTAGCATCTGTTTATTTAAAGTTAATGAGTATTTTTAAAGGGATGGGAATAGTATAAGAAATATTGTTAAAAAAATGCAGATCACTAAAGGCAGTTTTATTGGCAAAAAGAAAGATTGCCAAATATGGAAAAATAGCAAGGAAACCTGGTCAATTTAAAAATGAGTTTCTGGCTAATTGATTTATATGGCATGTTTTGGTTGTTGAAATTAAGATTTGCACCAGACTGAATTGTTCAATCCCCATGCTTTTCTTTCAAACTGGAGTAAGCATTATGAAATACTTGCAATTTAATTTGCAAGAGTAGAATCTACGAAACTAATAACGTTGATATAAGGTCAGTCAGTGCTTGTAGTTTTGTGAAAAATAAAAAATTGGCTGTCAGAATAAAGATTTCAGTATTCATGACACACTTAAAGCAAAAACAGCCTTAACTCTAAAATATAAAAAAAAACCAATCCTAATATGGATAAAGATAAAAGTCATATTGATACTCCTACTCATAATATAAGAACCAGAGTTTAGGACTTTTTAGGACTAGGTAAATTATCCTACACAAATTAATTACTAGAACTGAACAGGATAATTAAGTTATAATATGAATATATCTTAATAAAGATAACGAAAATTTTAGATGATTGACAGTATATGTATGTAATTATTAGTCTATGAGATAATAGGATGTACCAAAATTTTGTGATCGCGTTAGTACATTACAAAACGTAAACCAAATGAAGCTTCAGGTCCAAATATTATAGATAATAAAGAGCTAACATACTCACTATATAGATGATACCCTTTCCTAGCAACTTCTCATTGAGAAATTATGAAAAAAGATTGTTGCCCCATTTGGCATTCTAAGATGGTTAAGCTATATGGTGCCAAAAAATAACTTGAATCTATGAATTTTTTTCTCATACATAGCCGCCTTCAGTACGTGACAGCTTTGTGGTATCCCTCAGGTAAGAAAGTAAACAAAATAAAAAACCTACACAACATATAAGAAAATCTTTATTAGACTATAGACAAATCTATGCGGTGACAGGCTAGAACAGTTGGCGCGACGTAAAAGAGTGAAGTTGGTTTGGGTGCCAGGACACTGTGGGATTGAGGGCAACAAGAGGGCAGATGAGTTTGCTAGACTCGGCGCCACCAGCCCGTATGTAGGACCAGAACCAGCTTTAGGCGTCACTAGGCAGCAGATAAGGACAGCACTCGACGAATGGGCACAGCATGAACTTCAACGTGAATGGGGCCAGTCCGGGGTCGGGAGGCAAGCTAAAGACTTCATTGTGAAGCCCGATAAGGGCCGAACAGAGTGGTTACTAGCCCGAGACAGGAAAGCTCTAAATTCCATCGTAGGAATAGTAACGGGGCACTGTCGATTGAGGAGACACCTCTTTATGTTAAGCATTGAGGAAGATTCTATCTGCACGGAGTGTCAGGAAGAGGAGGAAACTCCGCTTCACTTCCTGTGTAGATGTGAAGC
Source organism: Kuschelorhynchus macadamiae (assembly GCA_030620095.1). Lineage (NCBI taxonomy): Eukaryota > Metazoa > Arthropoda > Insecta > Coleoptera > Curculionidae > Kuschelorhynchus > Kuschelorhynchus macadamiae. The sequence continues at coordinate 408,558 of JAUTXW010000536.1, read as the reverse complement.
GCGAGCGAGACTGCGACGAGATATTTTCGGCACTACGGTCTTGCATAGGGACGAAGTTAAGGATCTTGCATAGAAGGATATGCAGACTTACATAGTAAGGACAGGCAGATTCAAGGATGTACACCTGGTGGCGGGTGGTGGTTGAGGGAGGAGCTGGGGTAGACTGAAAGGGCCTTATAGGCCTACCAGTCAGGTCTCTAGACCTCCCCCTAACTACTACTACTACTACTACATAGACAAATCTATTGTATACAAATTTTAATATCATGTTTCTTGAAAAGATATACAAAATGCAAATATGTGTGTTTATTCACATACAGATATTAGGTATACTCTATAAATACTGAATTTAAAGATAATTTAAATACTCTACAGTCAAAATCAAAGTTGACTAGCATGTCTGTACATGTGAGACGTATATCATTGTACAATAAACTTCCACAATCTGTTAAAACTTTAGACCAAAAACAATTGAAAATTGTCTTGAAAAAAAAAATGCAAATGTGCTATTAAACTTGCAAACCTTCTTAGATCTTCGTAGATTTTTAACAATAATAATCATCTTTATATATTATTAACCAGTCAAGTTTGTAAATATTTTCGTGAATTAAACACAACAATGATGCTAACATATTAATTAATATTATAAGTTTTAGAGACGCCCACTTCTTTATAATGATATCAATTGGAATTCTTTGAAAAATTAGGTCAAAAATGTTGTAAAGATATATTGTTGGTTTTCGAGCCTCTTACATGAAGTCAAAAACCTAATTTGTTTCTTTCACCTTGAGTTTTTAAAACTTACTGACTTTCAATTCATCAATAACATTTAAAAAATTGATGGAGAGATTTGACCAGTCAATTGACTGGTTAGTTGATAGAAGTATGTTTTAAAATAAATTAAAATAGGCCAATATGGATTGTCCTTAGATTTGCACTTATAAAATGTATGTATTTTCATCCCGTCAGCATGCATAATATAAATGGCTCCAAAGTAATTACATCTTGGATATACCTAAAAAATTCATTGTAAACTACGTGACAATTCGACTTATTTAAATAGCACCGATTCTTTCATTCCCAGAATTAAACACGGGTAGTTGTCTTCATAAAAAATGGTTGTAAGTAAATTGTGCCGATTGCGATTCTGATAACTAGAAAAATAATATTCATATCTCCCATCTGCAATAACTGAAATAAAATATATAAAATTTCAAGTTTTTTTGACCAAATTTGACCGGTGAAGTTGACCGTCAATTGATCATCCCCAACTCTAATTGTAATTGTAATTGAAAAAAATCACCTTCTGAGATTTTTTCAGATTTTTACCATTCAGTCTCCCTAAATGCCGAAAAAACATGTTTTTTCAATTCCGTCGGGGTGTCTGTCTGCCAGTCTGTTCGCGGCATAGCTAAAAAACTACTTACCCGATTGACTTCAAATTCTGGTCAAAAATTAAGGGTCATATGGGGACGAATTGGTAACATTTTAGTAAAATATTACCAAAAAACTATTTGCCCAATTTATCTCAAATTTTGCACAAAATTTAAGTATTATGTAGGAAGAAACTGGTAAAATTTTGAGACGAATCCAAGATGATGAAACAAAATGACGGCTTAATAAAATATTTAACAATTCAGCTTGAAAAAACCACTAATTAATTGATTTCAAATTGTGTGCCATAACTAAATGTGGTATAGAGATAAACTAGTAATATTAAAGTACGAATTCAAGATGGAATAAAATGATGCAATATGCCGGAATAAGATGGCGACCTAGTGAAACGTTAAAAATTATTACTAAAAATACTAATTATCCAGCTTGCCTCCAATTTTGCTCAAAAATCAAGTGTTACATAGGAATGAACTGGTAACATGTTGGTTTGAATCCAAAATCGCAAAACAAAAATATAAACTGGTAAAGTTGTGGTACGAATTCAAGATGGTGAAACAAGATGGCGGGAAAATAATATTTTTAAAACATTAGTAAAAACAATTCCTTTTTAATTCCTTTAAATTTTGCAGAAATATTGAATGTAATATAGGGATAAACTGGTACGAATTTAACGTGACACAATAAAAAGGTGGTGTGTGCTATTGAATTTATTTTAAAATATGCAAAAAAATCAAGTGTGGCATGAGTAGAAACTGGCAAAATATTGGTAGGAATTCAATATGATGGAACAAAATAGCACCCAATAAAAATGTTTGAGATGACAATATATTTATGTGTGTTCCTAAATGACTATCTACCGAACTATATTGGGTCACACTTCACTATATCTAATAAAAAGAAATATTCATAACGAGGGAATTTCGGGAGTAAATGAATTTTACCGATTTTTTTATTTGTCAAAACTATTCACAAGAGTAAATGTGGACATTGCCAAAGTTAAAATATATACCCCTGAAGATACCTCGTGCAGCCACAGGCGAAACGTCTAAAAGTAATTGCAATTTGACATGGCCTAAACTCAAGAACCATGATTTCTTAATAAGTTATAAAATTTATAAAAACACACACATACACACACACATATATATATATATATATATATATATATATATATATATATATATATATATATATATATATATATATATATATATATATATATATATATATATATATATATATATATATATATATATATATATATATATATATATATATATATATATATATATATATATATATATATATATATATATATATATATATATATATATATATATATATATATATATATATATATATATATATATATATATATATATATATATATATATATATATATATATATATATATATATATATATATATATATATATATATATATATATATATATATATATATATATATATATATATATATATATATATATATATATATATATATATATATATATATATATACATATATATAGCTTAATTTTAAAAAATATATGGCTAACTAGCAATGGCTGGCAAAACTGGAGAAAAAAATCGTCCTTTATTTTAAATATATAGCAGACTAGCTAAAACTATTATTTAAAATACGTTTGTGCTTATGATTTGGTTCCCTTATTTAAATATATTCAAACGCTTATGTTTGTGAAGAAGGAGTATAAGTCAAATACGCATTCTTTGTATTTGGTTACACTTAAAAGACGTTAATTTCTATATTCGCCTAATGACGCTTGTTAGGGTCGGTTCATACCTATGCTTCAAAAGCTTCTTTTCACAGTATATGTCGATAATGGAATTATCAAATATAATTTGAGAGCTTCTACATATTTCAAATTGTTGTTTTCCTAGATATATTCCGGTTATGTTATTTGTGGTAAAGTTTGAAATCTGATATATTGTTTCTGAAATAAAAAATGTTTTAAAAATCAGTAGTAATACAGTAGTCTTTTCAATTAAATTGCATTTTTTATTTTTTCCAACTTTAATAAATTCAATCTTATTTTCTTAGATATTGAGTAGGTCAGGTTGATTTTTGTCATGTTAGGTGCATATTTGTAATTGTATTGGTATATTTGTTTGCATTTTGTGATTTTTTTCTTATTGGATAGAATTTTAAGATGCATTTCAAAACAACTTATATAGTTCCTATAAATTATAATATTAAATTTTGTTTTTTACAGTGATAGAAAGATGAATGTTAAAATTGAGAAACCCGATCATCTAAATAAATCTTTTAGTAAGGTGAGAATTGTTTGAGAAAAAGTTAATTAGCAAATATGTTATAAAAATGTACATTTTTAGATGAACAAGAACCAATTAATTAGTGACATTTTATCCCATGTCAGAACAGGAATTAAGATTAAAGAAGAGCCTGTATCTGAGGAAGAATTGGTAAATTCGAGGCTAAAGTCATCCTCGAAATCAAAAGATAAAAATAAAACGGACCAACAAAGTGCTTTAAGTGCCCAAGACTTGATATCTAGGTTGATCTTGCAGGAAACCAATGACTTAAAGAAAAAGAAAAAACGTAAATCTCATAATGATAGTCATGATTTAAGCAGTGGTGCACCAACACCAAAAAAAATTAAAGAAGAAAAAAATTCAGAGGATGTGAGAAACATTTCTGCCCCACAAAAACTTGAAAGTAGACAAAATAAGAGTCCATCTCCTAATATAAAAGAAAAAACTAGTAAAAAGGATATTGCTTCTGCAGTTCAAATAAATAACACTAACATCAATGACAGTAAAATCTCAAAAGAAAGGGATGCCTTGGAAAAATTGTTTTCAAAACATAGTATACATTTAAATAAGAAAATTGATTTTGAGCAAGATCTACAGCATCAATTGCCAAAGCCCAAAAAAACAGGAAACCATAGCTCAAATACGTTAAGTACTTTAAGAATTGATAATGAACTGCAATGTAAAAAGGCTAAGGTAAATATAGTTCCAGAAATGGTAAGTTAACAATATAAATTACAGAACAATTGCTAGGAATATTCCAACATTTGCTATCATATTTAAAATATAATATCTCTGGATTAAATAAAGCAAATGGAATGCGTTTTTTTTGCTTTAAATACATTATTATATTACTTAAGTCAAAGCCTAGACGGATTTGTATAAAAAAATCTCGTACTGTGCATGCAATTAATACAGAAAAATAATAGCATTTTGACTTACCTATGAAAATACAATTTTTGTTGATTCCTAACTTTCGTTGGGAGAAATAATGTTAATGTATTTTTGATTCAAGTTACACCAAAGACACAACAAGAATATCATAATCCCTGTCTGGAGCATGCCCTGCAATGCCGCAGGCGCAGTGATCCATTCCAGCCAAATGTCGATCGCGATTTCTCCCTTTTCAGAGCTCATCAGGCCGCCATAGACTATCGAGCCCCGTGTAGGCGAAATTCCGATCGTCGTTTGACTGAAATGAAAAATTGCACCTGCGGCATTGCAGGACATGTTCCAGATAGGGATCGTGGTATTCTTGTTGTATATTAGCAAGTTTAAATTTGGTTCATAGACGTTTGCTATGCCTATGATTTTGTTCTGTGTAAGATAGTTGACAACATCATTTTGAATGAACAAAATCAAGATGATAAAACAAATAATAATTTTAACAATATACGATTGTCTTAAATCAAAACAATTCCGTCTCCCTGTTATTACGTCTATAGTTTTATATAATATCGCGGATAAAGTAGACAATTTTAATCCTCCCCAATTTTGAAAAATCCAAATTCCTATTAAGGTTTACTGTAATATTCCTTAACTGTCTCGCTCAGGATCATTTAGCAATTCATTTCTTATTTCCCTGACTATGCAAGGTATATAATTTTTTAATGCAGATTTGCAAGTCGAAACGAAATTGACGAAAGAGAAAAGAGACTTTAAAATAAAGTTATAGCCATAAGATATGCAGCAGGATTTCACATTTACCTTTTTTTTTGTTATTACATTACAGGGTAATGGGTGATACAAAAAGATGATATTGAATCATGTTCATTTTCCAATAAGAAGTCTTCACACGGATTCTATTGTATATGTCCTAATTTGGTATGTTTAGTTCTGCAGAGAAGCAATCTGGTATCAGTTTTATAGCTATACAGGGTTTCATTAAAAAAATAAATTAAAATGTTAAATTGAACTTTCTATGAGGACCTGACTAGGATCTGAATAACCATAAAATGGTGAATTTGCAAAATTCACTTCGATTTTTGTCAGCCTTGTATGAAAACAAAAATGTTTCTATCTTAATTTAGCGATATTAAGCCATAAAGAAAGAGAATCCAAAAATGTTGTAAATCCGGCCGTAATGATTTTACTATATTAATTTGTTTCTGAATATCGTTTATTTTAATCACCCTATATGTAAGATATACAGAAATATAGTTTCAGAGGCATAAACTTTTTTAAACAATCTTTTCTACTTTTTTTGTCACTTTTAACAAAGCAGAGCTACAAAAAATCATTAAAGAATAATTTCTGACAGTCATGATGATAACAAAAAATGTCGAAATTGCCCTAAGAGACACTCGAAAATATTATGGTGTAATTAAATATGAAAGAAATTAAGTTCCAAGATTTGGGTTTGAGTAGAAAATAATTAAATTTTGTAATATTACCACCATGTATAATAGGTAGAGACAATTTTTATACAAAGCCGCTTAGATTCTGGTTTAAGCAAGAAAATAATCGATTTTCTGCAAGGATCCTCATTCGATTTGCTTTATCCAAACCAGAGAAGTTTGGTTTACATTTTACAAAAAAAATTTAATTATTTCTAGTACAGCTGTCAAAGTTAATCGGTAAGATTTGTCACTGTTAACTGCTAAAACAGCATGTTAAGTGACCGGCGTTTGGTTAACCGGTTAATGAAAGTTCGATTAACTGATCTGAGAGCCCTCCCAGAGCAACAAAACTCTTGTATATAGTAATTTATATATGAAAGTGAATACCTTTTTTTTTAGTCAACAGCAAATTATTACCTCAGACCGTCCATTTAACCAATTAATTAATTATCCTGATCAAATAATTAACTGGTTAAATATTTACACGAAAATCGTTTATTTTAATCAGTTAACTTTTAAATAACCAGTTAACCAGTCTCAGTTAATAATTTTGACAGCACTAATTTCTAGCAGTTGATAAGTAAATAGCTTATAAACAATACTATTTGTGATACCTGACATAGCCCAAATTTTATTTACCTACTTTCAAAAGCAAGCTTGTATAGGTAGGTCCATCCAATTAAAGAAAAGGTATGTAAACACAATTTTTATAGTGTCAGTGTCATTTTGAACACTGGATAATAATACTAACTATATATTTTAAACACTAAGCCGGATTTTTCAGCAAGTTCGTGAGAGAGTTCTTTTGCACACATTTACATTTACATTACATGATTTTTTTTTTGAAATGATCGTCTTGTTACCGACAGCTTTCAACATTACTTTTTGAGTTGTTTTATTGCGTATTTTTTCTATATTGTTGGTAACACATTCCATAATCTGGACACTCTGGGACAAAAAAAATAGGAGGTCCTTGGTTTTTGCAGTTGGCGCCTGAAGGGACGCATGTGGGTTAATGCTCATGTCTCACTGGCAGGAATGACTAAGGACATATTGGATGATATTTCATCAAAACATCAACATCTGTTAAACAGAATAGAATAGAATTTATTGGTGATGAAAAAGGTACATTTTTCTTATACAAGTCACAAAACAGGCTTGAAAGCGAAAAGTTCAAGGAAAAAATAGTTACATGTACTACTCTCAGATTTTTACACAGTACAATTAAAAAAGAAAGAAATTAATGTACAACAGAACAGATTAAAACTGGAATTTCCTCTCACTAAAATTGTTTTTACTAACTTATGCTATAGATGGCCCTTACCAATAAAAATAATCTTTTCACAGTTTTGAAGTTTTTTGTTGGTAGATTCCTAACCCTATCTGGCAGTTTATTACAAAACACTAGTGTATAATGTAAAGTTGCATTCCAAGCTCTCCTCGGTCTTAGGAAATCTATAAGTAGATTTCTTCTGCTCCTAGTTAGATACTGATGAGTATCCTCCATTGTTTCAAATTTGTGTAAATTTTCATGAAATTAAAGTAATGATTCCATTATATACTGAGAAGGCAACGTAAGTGTTTCAAATTGTTTGCAGAAAAATCTGACATTATCTCTGTAACCAATCCTGGGCAATAAGGACTCAGACCGCCCTCCGCTGCAAGCCAAAAACTCTAGAGGCATGGGCAGAGTGCCCCTAACCTAACAGACCATAAACACACGTAGAGTACACGAAGGCATGATAAGCCGTTAAACATACTCTTACATCCATAGTCACAATCAGATTTCTCAATACAAAGATGCCTGTGACTATTTTTTTGGCAATGTTGACAGATCGCCCACAATGCAAGCTTCCTTATGAGGTTTGAATCATCATTCAGACGAATAGTTCTTCTCTGGATAGAGTCAAGAATATTGAGGATTGAAGGAGAGGCTGCTTCCCATATGTGCGAGCAATACTCAAGGTAGGGGTCTGATTAGCGAAGTGTAGAGGGTAAACAGGTTGCTGCTGTGGCAATTGAGGCGATGTGATCATGCCAGCGAGGATCTTTCTGAAAATTGATACTGACTAGGCTGAAGGAATCTTGAGTGGGTGTGGGTACTGTGAGATGATTAGTGAAATAGTAAACAAGATTGTGTCTTAGTGGCGTTAAACAGGACAAGGTACTTTGCCCCACATTCTACGATTTTAGTGAAGTCTTCGATTAGGGATAGTCATTACTCTACGCCTATCATCAAATTCAATCTTGGAGACAGGTTTGGAAAATTGTATATTGGAGTGGAGTGTGCTATCGTCAGCATAGCTGTGAATATAATTGCTGGTAGAAGAAAGAAGGTCATTGACAAGCAGGAGGAATAGGTAGGTGCCAACACTGAGCCGGTGGAATGCCTGCATTGATTTGCTGAAAGTTTTTTGAAGGGCCTTCAACGGCTAGAGAAATCCCTCTGTTGGAAAGAAAACTGGCAGTTTTAGTACAAAGTTTTGGAGGAAGACCATAGGCAGGAAGTTTGTTGGCAATAATTTGGGCTTCTCCGTGGAATTCGATAGACTTATTCCAGTTGTGTGTTACGAAGGTAAGAAGATTCGCAATGGATTTTTGGAGGCCGAAGCCACATTGCCTGTCGTGTATAAGTTTATAATTTTCAAAGAAATCCCGCAACCCATCCCAGTCAGGGGAATTATAGTGCCAAACAGTACGAGGTGGCATGAATTCTACAACTTTATGTTGTATGGAACAGGAAACAGTAATGAGACTGTGGTCAGAGGAACCCAAAGGAACGGAAATGGAAGACTGTTAAGGCTTTGGATGAGTGGTGAGAAAAGGGTCCAATGGATTTTGCCTATGTGTGACGATGGGTGGAAAGTAAATAGGTTCTCTGATGAGGTTGGTGAGAGATTGGCTGATTGCAAAGGCCTCTGCTGCTCTACCTTGGGGATCAGTTTTATTGAACCGCTAACCATTCTTTATTATGAACGTTAAAATCGCCAAAGATAATGGTTTCAGAGGAAGGGAATTCAGAGATTAGGAAATCCGCTTTAGCAGAGAGAAAGATAAAGAGCTCGTGGAAGGAATTATTTGAGGAAAGCGATAGATACAACATATAAATTTAGTGGAAGTTCTGAAGGCTAGTTTGAGCCAGAGGATATCGGATCTGTTTGATTCAGGAAAAGAATATGAGGCTTGCAGGATTGGAGATAGTGGTGAATAGAGTTGAGTTTTTACCCAAGGTACAGATATTGGTGAATGAGAAATAACATTTCGATGTTACCCCGAGATCCGAACGGAGAGGTATTTTAACTCCGTAATTTTTTACTTAAGGAACATCTATCATCATTTTGTCATATAACATTGTTCAGTTTGCATAAAATAAGGAAGAAGAAAGAGAAGTCAAGGAAAACCAAAAAATAAGTAAAAAAATTGAACCAAAAAAAATTAAAAAAAATTCAAAAAACTGAAGAGAAATAAAATAAGGCAAAAAAATTAAATAAATAAAAATTAAAAATGATCGCTTCTCGACCATCCGGCCAAGACCAGTTTGCATGCAATGTATGTTGTGTTTTTTTTAGATGTAATCCATATTAAGCTAAACATCTACATCACACTATTTATTTGTTTTACTTCTTATTACAAGCCACTTCTTAAAAGATTTTTAAATTGTGGACTTGGAAGGTTCGAAAATAAAAAAATAAAACATTGAGAAAAACAAATTTTGTTGTGAACTGTTTCCGAGTTATTATTGTTTATTTTTTAAATGCCACATATCCTAACTTTTGTATTTAAGCACAAATATTTTCGGTTTGAATAATTAAGAAAAACTGTTAAATAATTTTTTGCGGCAATGGTACCAACACTAAACATAAGAATAATCTTTTTTTTTTTCATGGCAAAACTGCAATCAAAAATATTCGATACCGCCTGCTATTCTAAGTAATACACTAAGGGTAACATTTTTTGACTAAAGTTACTATTTTTATGCTATCTTGTCTAAAATTTTGCCCTACCGATTTATTACAATGCATTATCAGAGACGAAAAGTAAATTTTTGGAATGTTAATATCCCAAAAACATTAAGATATTTAAACATAAATGGTCTCCATTGTTTATGTTTTACTTAGAGCCGCGTGTTTATCGATTTTTCATAAAAAAAAAACACAAACCTGCAGTATTACAGAAATTAATTTGGTAAATTTCTATCTCGGCATCTAGGCTTCATTGTGTCTCTGTAAATTCCCTTGTAAGATTTGCCTTATTACACTAGCCAACAGAGCGAGGCATATCTTCTATTCTTGCAGTAATAAACGCTACTTTAAACTAAGATTTGTATTTTTAATTTTCAGAGAAAAAAATACCTAGAAAATAAACAAGATTCTCAGCTGAATTCACAACCACAAAAAAGAACAAGCACTTCGACTAAAACTAAAAAAATACAAGTTCCATTGCCTTTGAAAACTGAACAATCAGATTCTTCAGGTTCCGAAAGTAGAGTTCAGATACCACGGCCTAAACAAATAAAAACAGAAAGTGTCAATCGTGGATTAGCTAAAAAATCAAACACAAGAAACCAATCTTCTGTTATTCCAAAAGGTAAATCATCTGACAGTTACCTAAGCCGAAAATCCGCAGATACTAGTAAAACACTTGTTTCCTCTCCTGATAATAATAGTTCTGAAGATGACACTACAGATTCTGATATAAATCAACTAATGGAGAATCACAATATAGAAAATATTTCCAGAAATAAATTGAATTCGTTAAGAAATTATTCAAATGTTAGAATTGGGAAGGTATTGAGTTCTCAAGAAAAGTCTAGGTCTACAAGTCATGATTTGGAAAAGCTTGTAGGAGAAGGTAATGTTTCTAAAAAGGTATGTCTCTTGCAATTATTGTTTGTGAATGATCAGTTTTTGATTTAAAAACCTATTTTAATGACATTTGTTAAGTTATATAATATTTGCAACTCTTATTGGCTTTCACGTCTTATCAAGAACATATTACACATTTTAAAATTTGTTTGCATCTATGAAATAGCGTTTGCAGGAACAACTACCCGAATCAGATCAGTGGATAATGCCAAGCAAATCATCAGTAGCCAAGGACAAACAAGTTCCATTACCTCTAAAGCCTGATCTTTCAAGTTCGGAAAGTGAAGCTGAACTACCTCTACCCAAGAAAATTAAAACAGGAAATTCTAGTTCTAGTAGCAGCTCCGAAAGGTCCGAGAGGGAAGAAAATATCTCTAAAAAGGTTTGTGATGTTTTAACATGGATGGGTCTTAACACAGAAGTGGTATAAATAATAAAAATGAGGCTGAAAAGAATATAATGTCCCTTCCAATTTTTGATATGTTCATGTAATGAAAAAAAGACATTTATTTTATATAAATATCTCCAATAAAATCGTATTCTAATAATAATAAAAAAAACCAGTGGATTTATTGTTTCCAAGACTTAAATTGTTAAATTAGGCTTTATCCGGATTGCATAATTTGCATATATACCGTACATACTGATGAATAACTACGTGTTGAACTAAACTGCGTCATGCTTTACTTTCCTTTTAAAAAAAGAACGGATTCATAACGGGTAAAACTAATTTACCGATTTTTTTATATATATAATTTATTTTTCTATTAATAACGTCATTGTTATTATCATTATTATTAACATTTATGTTTCATAATTTTATTTGCGCAGTCTGTAAAAAAGTGGATTGTGTCATATATTGTTGTACTCCATAAAAAGAAGGTATTATTTCAAAAAATGGAATTTTGCCGAATTTTTAAACATTTTATTAAGCCTCCATTTTATTTGTGCATGTAGGATTCGCACTAAAATTTTACTAGTTTATCCCTGCTTGACACTTGATTATTATGTAAAATGTCAATTATATGTAGACTTTCTTCCTGGGCTTTTTTTTAACAATGGCTTCTCACCAAAATTTTACCAGGTAATCCCTAATATCACACTTTATTTGTACGTCATTTAAGATCCATTGGATAAGTTAGTTTCTTAATAGTGATTTTTTAACAATTTATTAGGCCACCATACTGGATTTTTACCAGAATGCTGATAGTTTAGTTTAGTTTAGTTTATTGATGTTAATCATTTACAACAACATCATAAGTCAACAATAACAAATCAAATTGAATAAATCTAGTAAAACTTGAGAATTTGATAACTCTATAAAATTATAAAATTGTTAATAATATATTTAACTAAAACTAAACACATTTAAAATTACATCAATACAATCATATCTGTTACTAACCTACAATGTTATTAAAATCAGTCAAAATAGTAAAAACAGTAAAATAGTAAAATAAAAACATTTATAAATAAAAAAACATACTAACACTCTAACATGTCACCATCTGTAAACTCACCAAATGAGTAAAAGGCCTTTGCTAGTAAAAACTCCTTCACTCTGGTTTTAAATTGCCTCAGCGGGAGGTCCCTGACAGCCCTGGGGAGGGTATTAAAATATTTTATGGCCAGAAAATTTGGCCCGTTTTGACATTTTTGAAGCCGGAAAAATGGAGTACTGATATCATCCTTATTTCGTGTATCATAAGAGTGGAAGTCACCATTCAAGGTGAACTTTTGTATGTTGGTTTTAGCATAGAGAAGATTTTCGAAAATAAAAATGCAAGGAAAAGTTAGAATTTTTTGCTCAGTAAATTTAGATCTACAATCATCCCTATAACCCATACCCAAAATAATTCTGATTGCCCTTCTCTGCAGTGCAAAAATTCTGCCTGCCTCCGCAGCACTACCCCACGCTATTATTCCATAACAGAGGAGAGAATGACAGAGAGAAAAGTATGCAGTCCTCAGAACATCCCCAGAAACGGACCCAACTAAATTCCTTTGGAGAAATATATTCTTACTCAATCTTTTTGCAAGCTGATCAATGTGCAAATCCCACCTTAACTCTGGATCCAAGGTAAAGCCTAAAAACCGCACCGACTCATCCATCCTCATTTCACTCTCACACACTCTCAGGGAAAACACCGTATGCCCTGTTTTGGTCTTATTAAGAACAAGGTGATTGTTACTAAACCAGGTTTTAGCACCCGACTGTGCCTCACTCGTTCCTTTAGCAATCTCCTGACTATTTTTGAAGCGAAGGCTTATGGTGGTATCATGAGCAAACAGATTAAAATCAGCAGTGTTGTTGCTCTGAGGTAGATCATTCATATATATTAAGAACAAAAGAGGTCCTAATATAGAGCCTTGTGGAACACCAACTGATAATCCTCTGCTCTCTGACAACTCCCCCCCCCCACCCTTACACTTTGCAGCCTACCAGTCAAGTAGGATCTCATAAGCTGAAGATCATGCGAGACACAATCAAATGCCTTGCTAAGGTCGCAAAAGATGGTGCTTACATACTCAAAATTCTCGAAGGCTTCCAGTACAGAAGTTATAAATTCAGACTTGTGACAGTGCTGTGGCCTGCTCTAAAGCCATGTTGTGCAGCAGTAAATAATTCGTTTCCTTCCTCTGTGAATGGTCTACAAACGCGAAACGTATCCGGACCCCCTGTGCTTATGTCCAGACCCTGTATCTGCAGAAATTGAGCCAAGTGGTCTGACAAATAAACATCTCTGCTCTCTGCTGTACACGAATTTACATTATTAAAATTTATGAACATGTTATCGAGACAATTATTTTTTCGTGGTTGCATTAAAAAACACCTATTTAAAACCATATGAATTTATAAAATCTCTATACTTACAGTCTTCCCCTGTATTTGACCCAAAATTAATATTGAAATCTCCCGCTAATACAATTCTCTTATCAAAGCCAATCAAATTTAAGGAGGTCTCCAGAGTATTTAAGAATATCTGAAAATCGCCAGATGGTGACCTGTAAAGAGAAATAACATATACCTTAAGTTTTTTTAAACAAACACAAAATATTTCAATGTCTTTTTCAATTCAAAGAGTGCAAACTTCTGGGTTTTCTTCTATGTCCATTTTGGAGTTGACAAAAATTGCGGCTCCACCCCTGGTATAAACTTTCCTACAAAAAGCAGCAGCCATTTTAAAATTGACCAGTTTCACGGTTTTTATTTCCTCTTTTTTCATATTGTGCTCGCTCAAACACACAATATTGACGTTGTTTTCATTTAGTACAACCTCCAGTTCATTTGTTTTGTTTCTCAATGATACTATGTTATATTACAATATGTTTAATGTGTCCCCACCCTGTGTCCCTCCTGAGACTTGTTTGTTTGTTTTGGGTGGCTCTGGATATTCAAAAAATGGTTTACAGTAGCTCCCTGGGGCCAAAAAGCTCCTGAATTAATGTCTTCTCCTATCAATACTGGAACACCTAGTTTAAATGAACTTATTCTGTTTTTTTTGTTCATTTTGTCACAAAAGCATTTTTGTTGATATCCATTTTCCTTGATGTACTGGATAATTTCTTTCGGTTCGACTTCCGGATCAAAGCCTGAAATGAACAGCCAAGTGTATTTCTTTTCCCCCATTTTTAAGCCAGTCGATTCCCTTGTACCCTTATCGGGTGGAGGTCGATTGAATGGTTGTTGCGTCATATTTGCTCGGTTTTTCTTCCTTCCTTTGTTGCCGACAATTTGCCATGGTGCTTTATTTTCATTTGATATTTGCAGATCATTTTCAGTGGATTTTTTATTACTTTGACTAACTTGCAGGCATTGTTTTTGTTTGACACTCATTATTCTCTACACTGACGCTGTCAATTTGAGACATTCTCTCTTTTTGATTAGAGACAGAAATGACAGGCGGCAAAGGGGAGGGCGCCCGATTTCGGTCGACACTAGTTGAACTGCTATTGGAACAGTCTTGGACTGGTGGAATTTCTGAAAACGCCTCATCGTTGTCGATATCGATTTTACGCCCATCCCTGTTTCGACTCGCTGGACTTTTGGGATTTGTGACCTGGACGTTCGAAGTAGCACTAGTTAATTTAACAGCGCCCTCTATTGGTCTTAAATTGGGTAGAGGATCAAGCGGTTTTGTCGGTTTTTCTTTGATGTCCTGTTTTTGTTTACCTTGGGGTTTTTCATATTGCTTTAATTTTCCTTTCAAATTTTCAACTTTTTCACGTAGCAATTGATTGTTTTCTTCTAAAATTCTATTCTTACTTCGAACTTCGTCTAGTAGATACTTCAAAAGACTGTTTTCATCAAAGTCGATCTTCGATTTTTTTTGAGTGGAAGTTTCTACCTCGTGGATGCATTCTGCATCAGTGTGCCCAACTGCAGGGAATTTTCCCTTTTTAGGGAATTTTAGAACAAGAAAGGGAAAAAGGGATTTTTTCAGATATATCTCAATTATTAGGGAATTTTTTAAGATATGCACTATAACATCATCAAAAACATTTTAGTCTCAGATCATTTTAATTTTTTCACAAATTTGGAAATCCCGAATCTGATGAAAGTTCGGCAACAAAGCTACTATTTTCTGGTCCTTATTGAATGGCAACATGGCAACGTAGTTCCCCGCACTCGAATAGTCAGGTTTTCCCCGAAATCTATTTTGTGGAATGATACTTTGTTCCTTTGTATCTCTTGCGCATAATTACTAGAAGCAAATTTTAAAAATGAATGAAAGCGACAGCGAAGGTGAATTTCAGACTAAGAAAAGGAAAATAGATAGCAGTAAAATATTTAAACCATATTGGCCAGATGATCCCATTTTTAAAACATGGTTATTGCCTGATACAACCTCCAAGTATAAAGCAAGGTAAGAGCCATATTTTTTTGTACAAAATATAAATATGTTACTTATTTTTAATAAATTAATATTTACTTTTAGATGTAAAGTTTGCAACGTGACGATGAAATCAGGAAAAAGTGATTTACAGAAACATGCTGGTACTCGCAAGCACATAGAAAAAATGAAAATAATAAAGGGAACTAAAAACATAACGGAAATGTTTCGCACTAGCATTCAACATGTTCATCAAACAGATGTTAAAAAGGCTGAAATCAAATTAGCAGCATTTTATGCAGCCAATAACGTAGCCTTTAGAACAATTAATCAATTAGAACCAATTCTAAAAGAGATTTTTCCGGATAGTAAAATTTGCCAAGACATGCGTTTAAAAGAAACAAAATGTACGGAGATTATTAGAAACGTATTATGCAAGAAAGAAACTAACGATTTAGTAAGTTATTTAAGAGCAAACTTGTTCTCTGTTTTATTGGAAGAATCAACAGATATCGGCGACTATAAAAGTGTAGCCATATTAGTACGTTTTGCTAAAAATGGAATACAAACAAAGCTTCTGGAATTAATCCAAGTAGATGCCCGGGACTTAGGAGCAACAAATTTATATGGGGTATTCAAGGCCTGTTTGCAAAAACATGAAATACCTTTGAAAAATATAGTTGGTAGGTAGTACGTATGTAACAAGCATGTTAGTTGATCATTATGTAAATAACGTTAGAAGCAGTTCCCGTTATTATAAATTTATGTATATTTTGTATTTATATATAAACTCGTTGATAATACCATATTGTGATATACAATTGTGAATGTCTAATATAGAGTCAGTAAAAAATGGTAAAAAGTTTAAAATAAAATCTAAATATTTAAAATAAATGTAAAATCAATAATAACTATTAAAAATTTCAAACATTTCAATATTTTCTCAAAAGGCAGAGGCGTGAGACTATCATCTCATTAATAATATATCGATATTTATATATGGCGTTATACTTTTAGGTGTTGCCAGTGATGGTGCGAGTGTAATGGTGGGAAAGCATCATTCGTTTTTCAAGTTGCTACAAGACGAACAGTCCCATGTAGTTCTTTTAAGATGTATATGTCATTCAGCGGCATTGGTAGCTTCTCATGCGTGTTCGTTCCTTCCGAGGTCTCCAGAAGATCTGGTCAGAAATATTTATAATTATATATCTGGTAGTGCAAAAAGGTTCGCTGAGTTGCATGAAATGCAAGAGTGGTTCAACGAAAAAAAACATCGGATGTTAAAATTGTCTACAACTAGGTGGCTAAGCAGGTACGATTGTATAAATCGCGTCATTGAAAATTGGATCACCTTGGAACATTATTTTACAGTGGCTGTGTATGAAGACAAATTAAAAAGTGCCGAGTTTGTACTCAGTGAACTTAAAAATGTGTACACTAAGGCATACCTATTATTTTTAAAATATTCGTTAAAACTTTTTAATATGTTCAATACTCTTTTTCAAAGCAGACAACCATTAATTCATTTGCTTTATTCAGAAACACTATCTCTAATGAGACAATTATGCAGAAATTATCTAACGCCATCAGCGTTGGACGAAGATTTAACAAAATTAAATTTGAAAAATCCCAGATTTTTTCTCCCCCTGGAAGAAATATATCTAGGAGCGGAATGCAACGAAATTTTGCAACAAATGCCAAAAGAAGGCAAAGAAGCATTTTTAAAACACTG
The DNA here is from genome assembly GCA_030620095.1 of Kuschelorhynchus macadamiae. Classification (NCBI taxonomy): domain Eukaryota; kingdom Metazoa; phylum Arthropoda; class Insecta; order Coleoptera; family Curculionidae; genus Kuschelorhynchus; species Kuschelorhynchus macadamiae. The sequence goes on along the minus strand of JAUTXW010000536.1, from coordinate 391,100 downwards.
TCTAAATTTTTATATAGAAGCCGCAGTAGATCTTCAAAAACGACTACCTGATGCGATTTTTCAAGATATGAGGTTTTTAAGTTTTGAAATAGCCATTCAAAAAATGTCATTCTGAGAGAAAAGTTAATTTTATCGCATTATGTAATCAATTTCAGTCAGTTATTGACATTGATAAAACAGAGATCGAAAATGAATGGAGAAATTTGCCTGATTCATTAAGCGAATTTAAAAAAGAAAAATTAAGATCTTTGCAAATTGATGAGATGTGGTTAGAGATATGCTCAAAAAAACTATTTGATGACAGTTTGGCATTTCCCAACTTATCCAAATTGGTAAATGTCATTTTAATTCTTCCTCATTCAAATGCGGAAGCGGAACGTATTTTTTCAATACTAACCGACACTAAAACAAAAAAACGGAATAGATTAGCCGAAACATCATTAAATGCTGTTTGCACTTTTAGGAGTAGCTTACAGGCCGACAATGATGATGTCCAATATAAAATAACAGAGGATCACTTAAAACTACATAACGAGAAAATGTATTCGTTTAAAAATATCAAGTCATAGCAATTATTTTTAATATTATATTTTTACGTTGTATCATTTGTTTGTATTATAGTTTTTAATTTCTGATTTTGTAAAAATAAATTTGTTTCTGTCTAATGAAGCGTATACTTGCAAATACGAATAAAACCTTCGGCTAAGACCAGCCCTGATGCGAGTTGTGGGGGGAACCGGCCCAATATATATCCTTTGTTTTTTTGAATTCTAACTTGGTAATACCAAATAACAACTAATCATTTTAATCCTTTTCATTCTGTCAGCACCTTGAAAGCTTATCGGTGGGGAACGTAAGAGAACATACCCAAGACATTATCGTTAGTTGTTTAGAAGATTAGAAAATTTGTATGCACTTACACCCCCCCCCCCCCCCGGTCCCTTCGATTTTTATGACCACAAAGAGAGGCCGATTTGCAGTTAGGGAATTTTTCTCCAAAATAACTGAAAATAGGGAATTTTTGACACCCATCAAGGGAATTTCTATTTGAAAAGGTTGGGCACACTGTTCTGCATTTTTGTGTGTTGCGGCCTGATCGAGGCACGACGGATGAAAAAAATTACTACACTTTTTGCACTTCACATACTGCACTACTTTTTTGTTGCAATGATTGCAATTTTCGGACTTTTTACATGTTTTATTGCTTTTTTAATTTTCGCGTCTGTCGACCCGTCTTCAACGGTCGCCATCTTTTGACTAGCATCCCTCATCCTCATAATATGACCATTGATTTCTCAGCAAATTTTAATAAACAGTTTTTGAGGTATTCGGCGCACAGACATTCCGACCACAATGAGAAAACATGTTTTTTGGTATCTAGGAACCCTAAAGATTTGCAAAAATCTGGAAGGTTGATTTTTTCACGTATAGAACCCTTCTCATTAACAAGGGAAATAATAAGGCTTAATAAAAGTTATTTTTTGTTTGACGTTTTTATTGCGATTGTTACACGAAATCGAGGTGATTTCTGAGTGTATTTTGTCAGTGATTTTTTTTGTTGCATTCAAATGGTGCGAGATATCTAAAAATTGACTACAATTTTTTTAACGTACTTTTCTATAGTTAAAGCTAACATGAATAAACAAAGACTATTATTGTCACTTAATATATGTGTCTGTATTTTGCGAATGATAACGGTACAGCCCGCATATATTTTATTTTATTGATTTAGTAGGTATGTAGTAGTACTTATGTAAAAAGTTAAATACTATTTAGTAACTAAAAAAAAATAAGAACGCGGAAAAATATGTAATAGGGCTATTATGATTGCCCTATTTCAGTTTCTGATCCCTACTGAGTTACTGATCGAAAGAAAGGTTTGAAAAATTGTAATCAATTTTTTTGCACACCTGGCATTTATAAACGATATTAGTGACAAAAAATAAAGCCTGTATTAATTATAATAACATAAACATCGCTTAAAATGAACTTAAAATGACACTTTCCTGCTAGATGCCGAGAAATTTGCCACATTGAAAACGTTATCAATTTTTCGCATGAGGTCGTATACTATAGACGAAATACATAACAATGTTATTGTTTGCCACAATATTTATTTTATTTACCCATTTAATTTAATTTTATGTTTGTAGTTTTCTTAGTAGGTTACATTAATAAAACGCAGATTTGACAATCTGGGAACCAGACCGTTTATAATGTAAAATAAATTTAAATATAATTAAATAAAATAATCATACAACATACTTTTTTATTTTACTTTTGTAATAGTTCTGGGATTTTTTCTTTAATAACTAACCATATTTAGTCAATAGATATTTGTGTTGTTTTCATTTCTTGTTTTATTTAGCTCACAACATTTTTTAACTATTTGATTTAGCTAATTGGTACCGGGGACAAGTAAGTGCTTATAAAAACCAGGGGCATTCCAGTTAGGGCTATCATCAAGCTGTCGGCGCTCACATTTATTAATTTTTTGTATGCTTATTTTTCTCCACAGCCTGCTCTCCACATAAATAAGGAGTCTAGTTTGCACGCTCTGTTGGACCATGTACAAGCACATGGTGCATTTTGTTTTGTGAATCAATAAATAAAAATTACAACTAAGAGCGAAGCCACTTTTTTTCATTCTTCTGCAGAAATTCTTTCAACTAATGAAACTAAATTGCTGGTACATTTCTAGAGATTTTTTAAATCAAATTGTACCATGAATAATGGCAATAAAGGGACTAAATAAAATGTAAACAAATTTATAGGGTGATTTTTTGCCGGATTGCGACAATCATCAAGTTTTCTAGAACGTCATTGGTTATTTTTGCAACAACGACTATAATTTTTTTCAATATTTTGCACCGTTTAGAAGTTTTATAGCAAAATGTAGATTTCGCGCATGCAAAATGGCCATCAAATAAGTCATGTATATACAGACATATTGCTAAATAACTTCAGAACGATACAAAATATTAAAAGAATCTAATAGGCCAAAAAGTTAGCAAACAGAATGAGGAAGCGGACTGGAGAAAAGCTGGCCAGTGACTTAGTAAAAAGTTAGGAGTGTTAAAGGATTCGCAATTCGGAAAAAATAAAACCCTGTATCCCTACTTATATGAAATGAAATTTTAATTTACCTATTCTGTTTATAGAAGAGAACTAGCACTTACCCACTTCGTTGCAGACTAATCTTTATAGAGCACAGATATTGAGAAAACTCGTATATTTCAACTTTATGCAAGTCTTAGTAAACAATGGGGGATTAAGTTGTAAAATAACTTTGGAATAACTCAAAAAAGAAAAGCATTGGGAATTTTTCCATTTACAATAAAAAAAGAACCGAAAATAGCAAATAATGAAATTTATGAAAGTGAAGCTTGACATATGAAAAGTAGCATTTGCCTATTTTTGTTTTTATTTAAAATGTGCACTTATTTTCCATATCGTTAACTTATTTTCAATTTTAGTTATTATTATTATTATTATTTTCAATATGAAGTTAACTAACTCTTCTTTCTATAGAGTTTTCCAACAAAAAGATGAGAGATTATCAAGTTTTAGTCATTATTCTGCTCATCCATCAGACAGATATGTCTACCAGAGCGTTGTCCTAACTTTGCCAGCTTACGGCAATTTTCTCTGGACGATTTATCTCATATTTTTGGTTGATGGTTTAGGATCAGAGATGTCCACAGCAACAAGAAGTCCAATGGGGGCCTTGGTGCTATGGTTCCAATAAGCCACTACCTTGAATCAATAACACTGACACGCTTTAAAAAAAAACCATCTTCGAATAGTTGGGCATATATTTTCAGTATCAAGTACTAATGAATTATCAAAACCTTTACATAAAAAATATATATCATATATTAGAAAAATAAAAAAATTAAATATATTCGCATTTTTTTTAAACATATTGATTAAAATTCTTTTTTTCTTCAGACGGAAAGCTGTTCTTTAAAAGTAAAGAATATTCAAGTCCCGACACCCTTGAAGTCTGAACCGAATGATTCTTCTAGTTCCGGAAGTGAAGCTAAATTACCGCGTCCTAAGCAAATAAAAATAGAAAACTCCGATTATTCTATAAAAAAATCAAATGTATCAAATACTAGTGAGCTTACTAAGAACAAAAGTAAAAAAATTAAAAAATCAGGAACTAGGAAAAATCCTGCTTTCACTTCTGCTGTTAGTAGTGCTGATTCTGAAGATGAAGCTTCAGCATCTCATAAACAACTTTTAGAAGCCCAGAAAACAAAGAAATTTTCTAGAAAGAAACTAAAATCATCTAGTAATCACTTAAGAAATGAAAGTTTTCAGAAACTCTTTTCGGAATCTCAAGAAAAATCTAGCACACATACCAGCCCAGAATCATCGGAGGGAGAAGATAATACACCCGTAAAGGTATGCTTTTTGTGCATATACTCCCTGTTTTCAAATTTAGTATAAAACATCTGAAACACCCCCAGAGATTAAAACAACATTCCCAACATTTCAATATTTTAACGATCGTCGATGTTTTCGAGGAAATACGTTTCACTTTCCATCTGATATCCTTATAATTGCCTATAAGCGGGTATATATTTTATATAACATAAATTAGTTTATATGTCTCCATCTGCTTAGTGAAATTTTACTTTTTTTTGCTCTCAGTTTAAATATCAAATCAAAAAAGCTTTATTGCACAAAATGACTGCATGTCAGTGCATGTTAAAATTAAGCTTTACATATAAAACATTTAGTGATTGCTAATTTATTCGCAGATTGTGTGATTATTAAGGCTAAAGATACTGGACTTAATGTTAGTCTATATAGATTAAACTGGTAAATATAAGATATAGTGTAAAATAGACATACAACGGGGCAACATATAGGCAGTAGACAACCTGACAAAAAATAAATAGCTAACACGATTGAATAGAGGTAAGAAATAGCTACATAGAAGTCAAGTTAATTCATATTTAGTATTGAGGATCAGTGGTGACTAACTTGAAGATGAAACAACCCGATTTGCCCCACGTGTCAAAAGTTATAAAAAAACATTCCTTTTCGAAGAAGGCAATAAGCAAAAGAAGTATTCAATATGGTTATTTATTTAATTTGAATTAAAAAATCGGTAAATTTCATTTACCCGGAACTTCTGTCGTTATGTATCTTTATAATGTCTTTCGTACCAATGAAAAATCAATCTAATAAGTAAGTAGTTTTTTCAGGCTAATTTTTTAAACTTTTTTATTAGGCCGCTATTTTATTTTGCCGTCTTGGATTCGTATCAGGATATTATTAGGTTATTCCTATGTAAGTTGATTTTTGTGCAACATTTTTTTACATTTCATTGTGCCATCATATTGGATTTTTACCAAAACTTTTGACCATAATATTTGAAGGCAATCGGATAAGTAATTTTTTAGCTATACTGATAACTGACATACGGACAGACCGAGGAATTGAGAAAACATGTCTTTTGACATCTAAGGACCTTAAGCATATTCTTAGTAATACATTTTTTAGTATTTCGCTAGGCCGCCATTTTGTTTCGCGATATTGGATTTTTACCAAATTGTTACCAGGTCATCCCCATATGATACTTAATTATTGACCAAAATTTGAAGTCAGAAGAGTAGTTTTTAGCTGCGAACAGACAGACCGACGGAATTGAGAAAACATGTTTTTCAGCATCTAGGGTCCCTGAAAGGGAGAAAATCTGAAAAATCTCGGAGGGTAATTTTTTCAAAATTACAATACTTCCTTTTTTCGAGGGAAGTAACGATCTTAAAATTCTAAGTTTTTATAGGCAAATCCACTGGCAAATGGAAATTCAACTACAGACGATAGCTCAGAAGAAGAAGTACCTTCACCTGTAATGAAACAGGTTAAATCGCAAGAATCCAAAAAAGCTATCTTAAAGAAAAAACATGAGCCTTTGTCTGTAACAACTAAAGAAGGTATCGATTCTGAAAATAGCTCTGACGAAGAAGCTACGCAGGTATCTAATAAGGTAATTTATACATTTAATTTCAACCAAATCTTATTTCACTGTGCGAAATCACCACAGCTTAATCTTCTTAATTTATTATTAATTTTTTATAGCTTAATCTTCTTAATTTAGTATTAATTTTTTATAGTGATGGGCAAAATTCTCAACTGCTGAAAGTTTCTGGAAACTCTCCTATAACAATTCAGAAGTTTGTCACGAAACTTGAGGTTTTTTTAATTAAATTTTTGTTGAACAACGTTATTCTACACTTCTTTTACAGAAAATTTTAATTAGCGGCCTTTTACAAAAGGAATCATTAGAAAACGAAAGGTAGTCTTTTTCGTACAGGTATATATTAACAAACAAATTATAAAATATTGAAAATTCCTTCATACACTTTTCAATAAACTATTTAAAATAATTTTAATTAATTTGCTTGTTTGTTACTTTCGAACCCATTTTCAGATTTTTTTCTTGTAGCTGAAGTTAAGGAATTAAGATAAATGTCAAAAAATTAAATTCCTAGAAAATTTCAAGATTCAAGAGGAAAGTTTCCTACACTGATTTATTTCTTCCCGGAAAGTTTTTTTCTTTGTTAACTTTATGAAATTTGTCATTTTTTTTTGGCTATTCGATTAATTTAAGTACTAATTTACATTAATTTTTGTATTAATTTTCACAGATATAAGCAATATATATAAATGAATATGTACTTAAAAATAATACTTCAGAGGAAAAACAAACTAAAAATTAAAGCCTATTTAAAACTAAGGAGTAGGTAGTATTTTAAATTATTTATTTATTTTGTATGATCAGGGTGATGAAAGTTGCATTGATTATTTCGTAGACAATTTAAAATTTCATAAACCAAATTTGAAAATTAACATGTTTCTTCTTTATTGCATTTTCAGTTTTCAAATAAAATAGCTAAAAATTCATAGTTATTGTTTGTTTTTAATAAATTAAGGCGACATTTTAAGATTCACAAGGAATCGTTTTTTTTTTACGTTGATTTGAATCACTTCTTTAACGCCTCTGAAAGTAAAAATAAAAACATTTTTATTACGCTTTTCTGAGAGTTGTACTTAAGTCATATTTAAAAAAAAAGTATCTAGTCTATATGTTGTTTTAGTGTTAGAGAAATTGATCTTCTTTAAAACTTAATTCAAACATTGTAGGTTCTTTCATCTGAAAATCAAGGAAATAATAATTATGAAATAGACGAGACTTCAGAGGAGGAAGTGCGTTTACCTATTCCTAAAGAGGTTAAAACAAAAGCATCAAAAAGGACTACTTCGAGGAAGCATCAAATTGCTGTGCTATCGCCAATCAAAAATGATAAGAAACCGGCTGACTCTAAAAGTACTTCAAAACAAAAAATGTCTTCTACAAATAAACGTGATAAGGTAAACAGCACTGAAATTATTGTATTTTGGTGTGTTTTGTGTTTTTTTTTACTGAAATGTTTATTTCTGGGCTATGTTTAGTTTACTTTCCAAAATAATTGATCTCGCTTAAAATTTAATTCAAAATTGCTACCCTTACAGGCGGCTTCAATCGAAAATCAAAACTCTGAAACTGACAGTTCAGATGAGGAAGTGCCTTTACCTAAACCTAAACATGTTAAAACAGAAGCATTAACTTTGGGGAAGCACCAAATTACTGTACGACCACCAATCAAAAAAGGGAAGAAAGATACCAATTCTGACAGTAGTTCAGAAGAAGAAATATCTCTTGCAAAAATACCTAATAAGGTACCACAGTTATTACTTTTAGTTTGTTTTATGTTTTGAATTAATTTTACTTAACTGAAATGCATTTTATTTTTTTAAATTTGTTTTATTAATATAACAGTTATAAACTTTTACACTATTATTATTACTAATTCACAAATAAATCTGCTATTATATTCGTAAGCAGCGTTGAGGCACTGGTATCAGGACAAGAATTTATCTCACATAGTACCAAACCTTGTAGGTGGCTTCAATAGAAAATCAAAAGTCTGAAACTGACAGCAATTCAGATTCAGAGGAAGTGTCTTTACCTAAACCTAAACAAGTTAAAACAGAAGCATCAAAAGTATCTACTTTGGGGAAGCACCAAATCGCTGTGCCACCGCCAATCAGAAAAGACAAAAAAGAGACTGGTCCAGAAAGTAATACAGAAGAAATGTCCCCTATTAATAAACCTGATAAGGTATTGTGTTTTTGACTGTGTTATATTTTTAATTTTTTTTTAAAGAGGAATTGATATAAAATTAAATTCAATAGATTTGAACAACGTGTAAATCAAAAACTACGAGGGGGAAACGTATTTCTTGTTTATTTTACGATAAGCGCCAAGTTCGGACTGTGTTAAAGCATAACTAATGAACACTTGGTAGGTAAAAAATGGTTTGAAATAAAAAAAAATTGCTTGCATGTTTAAAGCCCAATTATAATGCCAAAATATGCAAGATATTCTTACTATATTGATTACCCTGTAAATATGAACTTTAAAAAAGTAGAAGATAAATGTTTAATTCAAGCCTTCTTCTGCGCCACGTTTATGTAATGTATATAGTATTTGTAGAGAAAGTTTAGATAGGGGGCATAGATGTAAAATGTATGTGTTTTAGACAGAAGACAAAATTTGCAACAATACATCTAAAATCTGAAATAATAATATTGATAATTTAAAATCTAAGAACATCATTCTTAGAGATAGTTTAGAAGATATTAAAGAAGTCGGTTTACTACTGGCAAGATATATAAAGAAACTTAAGAATAGATTTGAATCTTGTCGCTATAGATACATATCTTGGGAGTTTACCACAGAAAAAATACTGCTTTATCTTATTTTACTTTTTCTGCTGCAGACCTGTGGAACTTAGAAGTACTAAGCATTAAAGATCTTATCAGTATAAAAACATCTATCTAAGCAAACAATTTAATCTATTTTAGGGAGACTATAATTATGAACACAGCACCAAAAAGTAAGTTGGTGTTGATTTGGCGGGCCGGACCTGTGTTTTTAAAAGACAAAGAAAAGGCTTACATTGTTATTTTTACTTGTGCGGTATATCGGACTGTCCACTTTGAATTAATTAAGTCCCTTTCAATAGAAGCTTTTATTCATGCATTTAGACGAAGAGGACGGGTATCAACTGTATATTCAGATAATGGAACCAACTTTGTAGGCTCTAGTAACGCATTAAAAATCATTAAATTGACATATTCAGCAGTGCAAAGGAATAAATGGACGTTTAATCTACCCGCATCTTCGTGGTGGGGAGGATGGTGAGGGAGATAGTAAGATTGCTAGAAGAACTTTAACGAATTTTTAGAAAAACTTTTGTTGTGATTTCGAAAGCTCGCCCTCTAACGTATACCTCTGCGATAATGCCAGAGAACTAATTCTATTGACACCCACTACATTGTTGCAACAAATTAATAACTGTGAAGTTCTAGACCTAGATGAAATAGACAAAACACACTTGGTAAGAATTAAGAGACAATGTAAAACTCAATTTAGAAATGAAGGTCAACTTTTTTTTAGCTGAAATGTGATATATTCACTTTTTTTTCTGTGCCTTGAATGCTGTAATTTAAAAAATTCTCTGCGGAAATTCCCAATTTTTATTTATCCAATTTTGATGATTTTGGTACAACGGTAGATTTTCGGCTGCTGATCACGAATCCATAAAATTGTTCAATAATACCTTTCACTATTTTTATACTTCTTTTTCCTAAAACTTACTGGTTAATATATTCACTCAATGGCAATGCCTATAACATTAACTAAATGATCTAAATTATTTCATTTACTTCGTGTTTTATATTAAAAACTTGCTTTAATAACGAAAAAAATACACCACAAAAAGAGCCATTATGAAATATTTAGTGATTCTATATTTTTATCTTGGTTAACCTGATTTTTTAAAACAATTGCCGAGAGAAATTTAAATTACATTTCTCTTTCAAATTTTGAGTAACATTTGAAATTTGAAAATAAATTTTATTTTAGAATCTTTTTTAATTTTCGTGGCAAAAAGAGATTTTTAAGTCCTTTATGTCTTTTAGTTAATAAATTAAAGTTGACGTTTTAATCTTAAAACATGAAACTCGAATATGTATCAATTTGCGTTGTTTCAATCACTTTGTTTTTTCATTAATTGTTATATTTTTTACGCGCTTTGTACTATAAAATCTGAATATAAAACTTTACATTTTACTTTACAGTATAAATATTATCCATACGCAAATGAGCAAATAATATCTAAAGTGGCGCTACTTTTTGCTCTTGTATAGTATCAGCCTATGAAGTTTTATTCACATTTTTGCATTAATATTTAATAGCCACTGCCATACTTCTATTTTGGCTTTCACTTGATCTAACAGTGTACCAAAATCATCAAAATTGGATAAAATAAAAATAGGGAATTTCCGCAGAGAATTTTTTTAATTACAGCATTCAAGAGACTTTATAGAAAAAAAGTGAATATATCACATTTCAGCTAAAAAAAGTAGCCCTTCATTTCTAACCCTGTCCGGATTCATATAACGGTACCGATTGTTTGTCAGTCTTAGATTTATAAGGCAAAACTAACGTCAGGTCTCTATTATGGCTTTAATGATAGCTTTGTTGACAAAGATGGTGCTAACCCGGGGCAGATATACTTAACGGTAATAAATATTGAATGTAAGAGGTTTTCATTTTTTGTTTAAAAATCCAATCATTCACAGAGTAGATTTCCTAGATGAGAAACTAGTAATATTCGCCATATACCGAAATCCCGTGGCCTTGATTGATGCCGCTACTGCGGCGGAATATCCATCATATTGGCGCTCGCCAATTGAAAAAACGACAAAAATTAGTTCATCTGGTAGGTGTAATCTGTGATTTATTTTAATTTTTACTTAGCAACTTTCTAGGTACAAATAAAAACACATTATTATTGTAAAATTTTTGACTATAATTTTGAATAGTTGGTGCTCAATTACTTTCAGATTATGTTACCAAAATAAAAATAAAAACCCTGCATTTCCTGGTAAGAAACATCGCGTTTTTTTACTATTTAAGTTTGCATGAAGTTTTTAATATATATAAGTTATTAAATCAAATAGTTTGCATTATTCAAACAATGTTGGAATATTTCCTACCGACTCGACTACCGAATCATTGTCACTGTGTAGAAAAATAAAAGTTTCTGCAAAAAAAAATTATAGGTTGCCACATTCAGAGAGCTTTATAGAAGTAAAAAAAAATAGGTTGTGAATGTATCACATGTGATTTAAGAAAAAGGTAAAAAATAAGTGAATAAATAAATAAATTAAAAACTGGAAGTTTCCGCAGAGAAATTTTCTAATTACCGCGTTCAGAAAGCTTTATAGAAGACAATCAAAATTCAACTAAAAAGAAGTTTGAGCCGAAATGAGTACCTGGCAATGTTGATGCATTATGGCAGACGGCAAAAGAAATAATGAAAGTCTTTCTCCTGGTGTTTATTCTTTTAAACTGGCCAATGGGAAGAACTGGCCAGAGCTGCGAAACTGAATATATCGCAATAAAATTATACGGCATTTTCAAAGATTATTTTCTCTTGAAATATCATCAAGTTCGGAGACAGGAAAGATAAGCCATAATATGAAACAAAGAAGTAAGCCAGATTCAAGTTTAGAATGTCAGTCGAAAATTGACCTGGAGATCCATCCCAGTTTTCAACGGTCTAGGAGTGGCCAGATCATCAAAAAGCCAATGAAGTCCTTGTAGTAATGTTTGCAATTTATTTAATTGCAAAGGGGGGAAAATGTTATGCTTCATCATGTATATGTTTTTGTTATATGTTAAAATATCTATCTAAAAAAACTGGTAGTTGAAACAATCGACATAATTTTGAAATCCTGTTAAAAGTTGTCAAATAAAAGTATATAAGTTGAGTCCAAATATTTGTATTTATTGTTCATTAATAATAATATTTGTTTAAAACAACTTGGCCTTTTTCGTTACACAGTTGCTTCTTCGAACGATACCTCTCCAAAGAAGCTATTATGTAACGAAACATGTCAGGTTGTTTTAAACTAATACGTTAAAAGTATTTGTAGAAAATAGTTTTTATAATATTATTATGGATTTTCACCAAGTCTCGGCTGATAAAATCGTATTCTTATTATTCAAGCAAAACCAACGCTTTTTTTTTGTTTTGGTATAAATATAAAAATAACGCCTAGCTTAGGAAGATAAGTTAAAATATATATCATTTTTAGTATTTATTTTATAGATTGTTTATGTAGCTAATTCTTTCTGTATGTTAAATATTGTTTCTTGAAACGGAATTGATCTCTTTTAAATAAACTGTTGTAGGTTGCGTCAAGTGAAAATAAAAATGAAATTTCTGAAACAGGCAGTAGTTCTGATGAGGACGCGCCTTTACCTACATCTAAACAGGTTAAAGCAGTAGCTATTTTAGGAAAGCACCAAATTGCTGCGCCACCATCGATCAGAAAACGAAAGAATGATACCGATTCTGAGAGTAGTTCAGAAGAAGAAATATCTACTGCAAATATACCTAATAAGGTAAACAGTACTGCAGTTATTGCGTTTTGTTTATTTTATGTTTTTTTTTCTAACTGAAATGCATTTTTATTTGTCTGTGGGTATAGCTTATAATTTAATTCAAAATACCAACCCTTGTAGGTTGTTTCAGTTGAAAATCAGAACTCTGAAACTGACAGTAGTATAGATGAGGAAGTGCCGTTACCTAAACCAAAACAAGTTAAAGAAGAAGTAACAAAAGCATCTTTTAGAAAGCACCAACTTACTGTGCCACCACCAATCAGAAAAGTGAAAAAGCGTACCAATTCTGGCAATAGCTCAGAGGAAGAAATATCTCATGCAAATATATTGAATAAGGTAAATGGTATTGCGATTATTGTTTTTTTTTTTAATTTGTTTTAAGGTTTATTTGGCTGAAGTGCTATACTGACTTTTTTGATATTATGTTACAATAACTATGTTATGTTAAATAAATTTACAGTTTACACTTGGTAACGATAGGAGTTTTATCCCTGCTTGAAATGTTCTGAATAATTTAGTCCGACAAGTTATTTTTATTCAAATAAATTATTGGGGGAATAAAACAGATTGAACATTTTTAATAAAAAAAACAAAACTTTTTTTGATAATTTTGAGCACTGTACTAAATCCGACGGGTGGTCAGATCGAGCAAAGTGAGTTTCAGAATTTAGTCCCATGTGGCGCTAATAATGTAAGATTTGAAAACAAACATCTAAAAATATAATCTTTAATGTAACAAAAATACAAAGAACCAGTAGCAAATGTATTCATTAATCAAATCGTAATAATAAGGACCTATGACGAATTCCTAATTGCTGGGGGTAATGATGTATACGATGTAATTCCACATATAGACACAAAGATATTTATTTATATTATTGTTTATTAAAAATAAAGAGAAACAGTTTCGGTAATTTACCCATAATAGAATATTTATACTACATATTGCAAAAAATAAATCATCATTCAATTATTATTACTTAGATAAATAAACGTTACTTATGTAATTAAGTGATATTTTACTATGAAGGGTCCCTAGATGCCAAGAAACATATTATCTCAATTCCGTGGGTCTGTCTGTTCGTGACATAGTTAAAAAAATCTTGATCACAAATTAAAGGTCAAATGGGGATGGCATGGTAATATTTTGGTAAAATCCAATATGACGGAACAAAATGGCAATCAAATGTTAACAAATGATTACTAAAAAACTGCGTATTTAACATTATTTAACATTAATTAAGTGTGACATGGGAATTAACTGGTAAATTTTTGGTACGAATCCAATATGGCAATACAAAATGGCGGCCTAATAAATTATTTAAAAATTCAATCTTTTTCGTTAATCAAATTTTACGTAGGAATTTTTTGAAAATTTATTTGTAAGTTTAAAATACATTATGTTTACATATATACAGTTTTTAATTTTCTAAACAGTGCTTAAAAGCACTGATAGCGAGAATATTAATATTAAAGTCAAAACAACGGTCAACATGACTGCAACTTAAGTATAAAGTTACATACAAAATACAGAAGCGTAACAATGTCTATAATAAAAAAATAAAAAGAAAAAAGCTATCATAGTATATATATATATATATATATATATATATATATATATATATATAATATTTATTTTGCTTAAATGTTAATTGGTGTTATTGACCTTTTGATTTATATCTCATGGTAAGATAATTTTTGATTTTTTAAAATCTTAGATTGTTTATTTTTTGCAATCTGTTTTAGGAAAAATAAAATAAAAACCTTTTTGAAAAAGACATGGAACTACCTGTCGAAACGTCAAATTAAATTAAATATGACAAATAATTGAAAAATCGTTTTAATTTTATGAACACGCATCCCAAGAAAAGAAGTACCTAATTACTATATATATATATATATATATATATATATATATATATATATATATATATATATTTATTTATTTATTTATTTATTTATATTTAAATTATAAATTAAGGTGTAGTTTCATTTTTGTTTTATAAAGTTTCAGAATTCTTTACATTAACTGGTAATCGGCTCTACTCAGTAGAAGCCTAAAACACAGGGTTATATAGACCTTTATTGGTTCTTGCACTACTTCTATATACATGATTATTATTTCTAATATTACGTAAGTGAACATTGTTTGTAAACACCATTTTCCTGTTACTTTAACCCCATTTTCATCCAATATCAATCCAAGATATTTAATTTTGTTTCATTGTTCAATTCTTCTGTTATTCATGTTGATATTCGGGGGATCGGTAAACTTTTTTTTAAGCATTAATTTTTTTTATTAAATGTTAATTTTTAAGTTATTGCGTAGTAAGCACCGCGAGGAAATTTCCAAATCTGCATTTATAAGCAGTTCAATTTCTTGTACACTATTTCCAGTAAAGGTCTGCAAATGTGTAATAACGTGCTTTAAGAGCGTGTTTCAGACCTATTACTTATAAAGAATACATTAAGGGTCCCAACACAGAGTCCTGAGGCACACCACATTTCTTTGATTTATAATCACTGTTAAATCAAAAATCAAATTGCACATACTGTGTCAAACTAGAGAAATAGTTATTTAAATTGTTAACAATATTACAATATAACTCTAATGTTGTGAATACATAATGAATTAATTATTGATTTTTGGCTCTTATTTTTTAGAAAACTGCCACTGTTTTCTTGAGTCTTTTCCAGTTTTGTTGCATTAATTCCTAAAATATTGTTTTTTAAGCTTCTTATTTCGTTGTTAACCTTATTTTTTACTTGTTGAAACTAGTTAGCTGTAACATCATCATCCCTGTTCTGGCCTTTTTTTATATAATCTAACACGTTCCTTAAACATGTCAAGAAGTTCCGGCCTAATCCAAGTATTATTTTCATGGCATCTGATCATTTTTTTTTTATTCTACTCACTGTACTCATTTGTACTGATTAATGATGTCAATTAGTTCTTTAAGTATGATATAGAGATGAACTAATAACATTTTGGTACGAATTCAAGATGGCGGAACAAAATGGGTGCCAAATAAAATATTTAAACAATCACCGTAAAAAACCTTATTCGGTGCACTTCAAAATTTTCGCAAAAATTAGATGTGATGTAGGCATAAACTGGTAAAATGTTTATACAAATTCATGGCGGAACAAAAAATCAGTGTAAAAAATGCTTATTCAAATTTTACTTAAAAATCAAGTGTGACATAGGGAGAAATTATTAAAATTGAAAAAACAATATAAACAATACTTCCCTTTTACGAGGGAAGTAAAAACCAGTACATTTCCTTTACCCAGAAATTGTCTTATAATTCCCCCTTTTATTAGGAATAGTAAAGGGTAATTCTATGTAGTTTCGCATAATCATTTAGTAGTTATATATATAAATTGTCTTATCTTTCACTTTTCTAGACAAAAGGAGGAATTCTTTATGAGGGAACTTTAGGGTAATTGCATGGGAAAGGTCAGTCTGTAAACAAACTTGACTGGAAATTCTCCCCAGAATCCTTCCTTTTTTTATCTACCAAAGTGAAAGAAAACACAATTTATATATGTGTTACTTAATGACTATGTGCGAAACTAAATAGAATTATGCGTCAGTATTCCTAATAAAAGAAAATGTTCATAATTAGGAAAGTTA
Organism: Kuschelorhynchus macadamiae; assembly: GCA_030620095.1. NCBI lineage: Eukaryota > Metazoa > Arthropoda > Insecta > Coleoptera > Curculionidae > Kuschelorhynchus > Kuschelorhynchus macadamiae. Next base: position 374,925 of record JAUTXW010000536.1, on the reverse strand, counting down.
AGGAAATTTACCCATTTTACATTATATTAAACCTATTTTTCAGAGCCTTGTTTCTACAGAAGATGTAAAGTCAGAAAGCAATTCTGATAGTGAAATGCCTCCATCCAAAAAAATAAAATTAGACAGTAGTATGGACTCGGATTATGGAGAGAATATAAATCAGACTTTGAACACAGATAAATCTGGCATATCTTGGAAAGAAAAAACCCTTTATAAAGCAGTAAGAATTTTAAAAAATTAATAATTATATTATTTACTCAATTGCCTAGCAACACTCAATTTATTTATAAAACTCTCCTCTTGTTTTGATTCTAAAATTGTAAAATCTTTCTTGCTCTTTACATAATTTCATGTAAGAACTGGAATGATAGGAAACATAAAAGGAATTACATTTTTTAAGTTTAGACTAATTATGAAAAGTCCCTAGTTTAGTTACATTAGCGAATACATATCTGAATAATAAATTCTAGTTTTGCATTTTTGTAAATATGTACTCACATTTTCAGATTTATTTATTTATTAAACTCAGTTTGTTTTAAGTACTTTTGATACAGGTTCCTGAAGTTGTTTTAACATGAAGAAACTAACATTTATAAAAAAGAAATTATTCTCCATATCCAAAAGAAAATTTGGAATCCTAAAAGTTTGTTTTTTTTTGTTTTAATTGTCAATGGAATATATATTTAGCTTCAAAGTTCGCCGAAATTTCAAAGCACAGTAATAATTAAAAATTTCATTCAAGAATTCCACAATAGGAATTCTAACTTAATTTTGCACCACTTTGTTTTATTATCGTATCATGAACGGGAGTAGCTAATGAATTATGTTACATTTGAAGCGATTTATTTTCAATACTACCGACTATCGGAGTAGATTTAAGATTAAGATTATTTAAAATTAGTATTTAATCACATTTTGAGCCTATTTTAACACCAATGGCACATGTTCTTTGTTCATTCTCTTGTATTTTGCTTCGAAACAACCAATGTTTCAGATTATTAAATATTAAAGTTGCTTTTGCTTCAGATCTATAATTATCACCGCACGCACGAATATTGCAGTATGCGAGGTACATGCCTGAAGACATGAGCGTTTTCACGTTCGTCAATTTGTTAATAAAATAGGCAACAAAGGACTTGTAGTTTTTGCTAAACCTTGTCTACATGCTCTCGAATATTAACGCGCACCTGTAGTTTCTACTGAAATCTTGTCAGCATGCTTAAAAACATGATACGCATATACATACCCGTGTTCGTAGCTTAAAAACGTATGCGCTAGTCTATAGACCCGTTTAAGTTTGGTCATTTGCTTTGATTGCCATTTTGTTTTATTTTTCCTTCCTTTTGTTGGAATATTTACAAACTTAATTAGTATTACAAAATATATAAATTATTTATTTAGAGGAATTTTTTGTATTTTATGTGTAAATATGTAAATGTGTGATATTTCTCAATAAGGTAATTTATCATTTCTTCCAAATATATTTTTTAAATTTTACAGTCCCCCGAAAAATTCTCTAATTGCACACATATAGTCGCGGACCTTCCACGTACAACTACTTAAAACTTCAAAGATCAATGTTTGTGTTAAATAACTGTCAATTTCATGATCTACATGGTTATTCGAATGAACATTTTATTTGAAAAAAATTTCAACTAAAATGGTTTTTAGCAAATTTTGTTAAAAGAAATGTATCAAAAATTCATGTAGGTTACTACTCTAAAAGCGCATTCCTTGATCGACAATCAATCTTTGTATTTCTGTTGCTTTATTAAATGTTTTTTTTTTTTGTTAAATTTTTTCATAATTATTCTGGGGCATCTGGATTCGAAAATTGCCTATTTAATTACATTTAAAAATAGCTATTGATGAATTAGATTTGACCTGGGAAATACAGCTGTTTTAAGCATGCAGAGTAAGAGTTGGAGAACACATTAAATGCCTGCAGTAGCCACTAAAATATTTAAATAAAGTAAAAAAAGTTTATTTAAAAGTTATTAAAGTGACAGTAAATTTGAATTTATCCATGTATCTTGTCAGATTTTTAACCTAATTTTTACTTGTAGGCACTAGTACTTAAAAGTGGCACTAGTGCTGTTATGTTATTTTGATACTAACATAACATTCGAATTGTTAACTTTTCGGTACGGAAAGGGAGGAGCTAGTTCGTATCTAATATAATAAACTGAGGTCGAGACATTTTTTCTGAATGAATAAAGGTTTAAAAAATCTAGTTTTTTTTGTAATCCAAGATAATTTTCTCGGTTTGCTGCCGATAGTTATGTTATGAACAAAATTATAGTGCAAAATGTATTAATTAATTATTTAATTTATTTGATTACTAATTTGAGACACTTTGTTCTAGATGAACTGGACTGAAAAACTAAAGTATAGATTTCCAAAAATGGAAAAACTGAAGATAAATACATATTTACCTAAAACAAACTTCAATTGTTCGTTGCTGCTGATTCCTAAAAACATCGATCCGCAAAGTTTAATAAACCTAAAATTGAACCTAAAAAAAGAAACAATCGTGAGTTTAGATGATAAAAAGTATATTTTTGAGCCACTGCCTAAGAAACCTGATCCAGTAGTCATCAGTTTGAATTCATCAAGACTACTCAATCTCCAGAGAATAATTACACTTCAGCAATATCTTCCAGAACTGACCTTGAAAGAGATTAGCGTACCCAAACGAGAAGATATATCTCTACCAAGAGAAATAAAGGCTAGACATCCTTTATTTGGTGTTACATACAAGCAAAAACTGAGCTTAGGCAAAGCTGTTAAAAGGAGGCTTCAAGAAGCCATTGAACACAAAAGGAGGATGGAAGAAAAAGAGAGAAAGCGGCAAAACGTCAAGACGAAAAAGGGAAGGATAGAAGAAAATGTTTTGAATATTTTCGATTCTGTTTCATGGGAAAGGGACTTTAAGGATATTAATTTTTTTCCAAGTAAAATTCGGAAGGATTTGGGCGAAGAATTTGCCAAGAATTTGAGTGTATCTTTAAATATCTCTAGTTTTAATAATAATGAAGGAGACACCGAGTCGCCTAGCAGTGCGAAGAAAAAACATAAAAGCAAGAAGAAAGCAAAAGAGAAAAGTCGAGATGATTCGGAAAGAACACAAAGTATTTTATCAGAAAAAAACCGAAAAAAGAAGAAACGAAAAAGCAGGGATATTCTTGACGAAAGTTTAGAAAAGGTATCTAAGGAAAAACATTTATGATGTGTTAGCCATAGTCGATTTAATATATTTTTTACATAGCTGGAGAATGATATCGCAATGAAGCAAGGTATAGTACTACAAAGTATTCAAAATGTAGGTAATAGTGCTTGTGTAGACGTAACCTGACATTTTACAAAAATAATGACATCAATGTATTTTTTAAATAGTAACAGTTTCTTTAGCCCTATGATTTCTCTGATGAAAGTGCAAAATTTTTCATATTTTATATAAAAAGAAACATTTTTTTTTGTTTTACCATGAAACAAAAAATAGTGTCAATTTAAAAAAACCTAACCCTATAGATATTAAAAAAGTTTAAATGTATAAATTAATAAACTATAGTAAGTTTTATTATCACTTTTCCGCTCTAGATTGTGCTGAAAGAAATCACAGTGCAGGCATTTGTGCCCTTCTCTCTTGTTGCAGGTTGATACAAATATGAAAACCTTCTTTAATCATAATGTACTGCTGTATACAGTGAAATGTTAGATCACATATTCCATAAAAATTAAATTTAAAGTACTACCCGATGCAACGAGAGAGGAGATAGGCTAGTCGAGTTTGTCCATGAGAAAGAAATGGTAGTTACAAATATGTCATACAAACTGCCATCCAGAAGACTGTACACCTGCAATTCGCTATAGAAATAGCATAAAATCAGCTAAAACATATAACCGAGTAGCTGCAACGTTCAGACTAACACAGAAAAATTTAGAAACAACGAAACTAAGGCCAAAATCGATGAGCACATAAGTAGAGAGCTACACACAATGAAAAAAACAAGGGTGTATTGGGAAATGAGAAAACGTCACGAATGCAGTGTTAAAGATAGGTCAAAGAGAATTAAGTGAAAACAAAAAGAAGAAAAAAGACTAGATAATAGATGAATTCTCGAATTAATGGAAAAGAGAAGAGGGTTCAAAAACGTTGATAGGCAAAATTATAAAGGAAAAAAATCAACAAATACAGAATAAGGAAAAGGAGCCCAAGGAGAATAAAAAAAGTGCCGAAATTGAAAAGTTATAGAAATTACATTACTCATTTAATATACACAAAAGGTTTAAAAAACTTACTGAAGGACAAGAATAAACACCAAACTGTCTTAATGGACGACAACGGAACAGTAATACCGAATTTGGAGAAAAGACTGAGAATATGGAAGGAATACACCGAGAATTATTTCAAGATAATAGAAAAAGAAGCAAGAAACAGCGCAGAAATAATAAACGAAGCATCTTATACACTTACAAATATAAAGAATGGGAAAGAACCGGGGCTGGACGAACTACTGAAACTATCCAGACATTATATTTTCACAGAACTCTGTAGGACTATCTACAGGTCAGGAATAATATCTAGAGATTGGCTAACATCAACCTTCATTACAATAACAAAGAAAATCAAGGCGAAAACATGACAAGATTACAGGACCATAAGCTTAATAATACTCTATTAATTCACTTAATACAGGTATACAAGCTGTTTCCTATATCATGGAATCTTCAAATTATTCTATAATTATATAATTTATGTTAAAATATAGAATCAATACAAACATGAAAAGGTAAATAAACAATACAGATCCAAATAAATACCATTACAAAAAAAATACATGCACTGAGACACAGTACTCGTTCATAGGGTTAGGAATGTCCTACCCTATCTTCAAAAAACTAAGGAATAATAGCATTTACGTATAAAAATTTTTTTGAACCCAAAATGTATGTTTAAATCTATAAATATGTCAGTCAGTAAATTCAGTTTGTTCAGCAGGGACCTTCTCCCAAAGTAAGTGGGATTTTGGTGTCCGGTAGTGAGCCTTGAAAATAGCAGATTAATTTCATTCTGGTAACTAGTATCGTGATCGTGAATGTCCCTCCTTTTCAAAAGGGATCGTTTAGATTTTATGGTGAAAACTGTGATAAAGGGAAAAAAAGTCATTACATCTAGGGAACCAAAATGTTTTCTATATGATGTTGGATGAGTTATTTTAGCCAGATTATTTTTTTCTGCACCGTAAAGACTACAGTGGATTAACGTGATTGGCCTCAATATATTATTCCATACGAAAGCGCTGATTGGACAGTCCAAAGTAAATTAATCTCAGTGTCTCTTTGCTGACAGTGCAACGCAAGTTTCTAATCAGAAAACTATGGGAATTAAGCTTGGGAAAAATGCTATCCACATGGATATTCCATGTAAGTTTCATCACGAAACTTTGTACTCGACGTATTTTCCATCGACTTATCTTCGGTTCTTATAAGAAGGCTATGGTCTATTTTCCGATTTTTGGTTGCGAATTGTATTGCAAAAGATTACGATAGAATTAATTAATAGAGATACGATTAAATTAAACTTTTACAGATATTTTGAAAGTCGATAGTTAAAACAGCACTTAAATATTTTTGCAAAATGACATTGTAATTCTATAGGTTCATAATTATTAGCTTCTCTTTTGTCCCCCTTGCCCTTGTATATGGGGACAATCCTAGATTCTTTTAACATGTCTGGATAGATATCCCTCTGGAAACTACGATTTATAATAACTGAAAGAGGATGATGGTATATGATATCTGCAACTTCCACCAATATGGTACCGGGTTTATCAACACCACAAGATCTTTTATTCCGTATCTTTTTTGTTTTTTGATATTTCTTCTGGATTTGTCGGAAATAAAAATTAAGATTTCTTAAGATAGGGGCTATGATTTGAACGATTTAAATTGGTTTTTATCGTAAGCAGGTTCCATTGTAAAAAAAAGCATTGTAAGGTCTCACAAATTTGTTTGGTATCATCAATAACCATTTCTCAGAGAAGGGATCCAACATTGTCCGGATACAGACTTTTTATCTCTATATCGACTTTCATTAATAATATTCCAAAATGTCTTTGTTACGTTCTTCGATGTAGATAAACGTTTATCATTATAATAATTTTTTGTCTTGTTTTAGCTTCAGCCTGTAGAGTTTTCGTAGGGCCAGATGTCTATCGTTCTACAGGGTGTCCAGATTTCGATGGTTTTACGAAGTATCTCGGTTATTTGGAAAGATACAGGGTTGAGGTTTTCACATCACTGTGCTACTTTTTGTGAAACACAAGATTAATTAAAATTTTCATAGTCCTCGTATTTTGGTTATCATTTAACTTATCAGAAAAGTAAATGTAGAATGCACAAAAAGATTTGGCCATGCTTAAGATTGCCGAAAGATGGAATTGTTTTGCAAACAGGAGTTTATAATATTCCCTGTTCCTGCGGTAAAGTGTATATAGTGGAAACTGTATGGTCTGGGTTTACTAAACTTAAGGGACATGAAATATGTAAAAGTAAAAACAAATTGTTCGATCGCTGGACGCCAACACTCAGCAGGACACATGAGTAATGTAAAGGATACCAAGGTTTTTGTACCTGTCTCTCTTGATAATAACTTTTGAAATTGTTTATGTACGGGTTTGAAACTTCACATTTTTTATAAAATTATGACCAGGTATATATTTATCACATTGTTATTATTATCTTTGGAAAACGTTAAAAAATATTTTCAAATTTGATTTTTATATTGCCACTGATTAAATTATTGGTGAATGTGAATTATGACATATTGGAACAATTAGTGCACATGTCAAGGTAGACCTCACCGAAATTGAAACCTTCGTGAATATGAGTGTAACTGTTTACTTTAAGAAATCTAAAATTATAGCATCTGTGCGGGTATAAAATTATTTTCTCCAAAAATTTTGTTCTCCAATTATTCTAAAAATATTATATAAAATTATGACCGAGTATATATTTTTTACATTATTATGTTTAGAAAACGTCAAAAAATAATTTTCAAAATTTAATTTGATATTGCTATTTATTAAATTATTGAATGTTTTTTTTTGGTAAATTTATATTTTATATGACTAAATATATAAATGAATTGTTTGTTTACTAAGTTACCTAAAGTATAAAAAATGACTTATTAGTCTTCATTGTAGTGTGAAAAGATTTAGTTTTTTCGACGGTTCGTCATTTTTATTTCGTTGACAGATAAAATTATTTTGTAGGTAGATTCTTGTTTTTCTAGTGTATATATAACTTGTACAGACAATATCTGAATATTTGTGTCAGTTTTATCTTAAAGAAATTTATTAAATGGATGAAATGTTTTAAACTGATATTTTTGTTTTTCCTTTAGGATAATTAGATAATAGGATCAGTTATTTACAATGTCTAGAAGAATCTCTAAACAGTTGAAACATTTTATAATACACATTTCTCAAGCAAAATCATAATAAATGATTCTAAAATTTTCTCTGTCTTTTCAAATCCAAATTAGGCTTGAAATTTACAAATATTATCGTGTTCAATTAAAAAAAAATATTTTAGAGATACGTTTATGTTTCAAATGCCAAAAATATTATTTCGAAAAGTTACATAAAATCACTTCTAGCTTATCAGGTTGATATAATTTTTGAGCAAAATATCCGCCAATGTTGCTCTTGTAGAAGTTGTTTATGTGATAGTTTTGTTTTTCATCAGGTTCTTGTAAACAGCTAAAACATGATAATGTGGTTTCGGAGAGTTTTGTTTTTCATCAGGTTCTTGTAAACAGCTAAAACCCGATAATGTGGTTTCGGAGCCATAATGTAACAGTTCGCCGATAAAATATTTGTCCTATTAGCAGTATACACCCCAGAACATTTTTGCTGTTACAGCCAAATCAGAGATTAATTCGAATAGTATTAATCATTTTAAAAACCGAATAAAGCAGGTCTAGAATTTTGGCATACTTTCTGCAAGTATATTTTTAGCTTGTCTTCCGTAAACTTAATATAAACTGAGAGAAAACAATTAAGGATCTTGAAATATGGGTTTAAATCCAAATAGTTATCATTTCGTCTAAGCATAGCCAATTTTTACTATAATTGAAACATTTTCATGGATTTTCGTTAACCATCTTTAATAGTTAGAAATAGTTTTCTCTTAATTACTTAAAAATTGCTATAACTCAACCCAATGTAAGGTTTAGAAAATGTATCATTTCAACATAAAGCATTGTCAATCTTCCAGGCTAGTCTTGTCTTACTTGGCAGCATTAGAAAGACTGCTGAATTGCTTTTACTGTAATTTTTGTGTGCGCCCAGATCATTCTTTCTAAGTGATTTAGTAGGAATATCTTATCTCATTGCTTTACCAGGGTATAGCATTTCATACTATTTTATTTTCACAAGTAATAGTGAAAGTAGTAAAAGATAAAAACAATAATTGCCAAACCAGAATACAAACCTTTGTGTAGCTTTCTTTTCGACTTCTGTGAATAAAATACTTTTCCTTGACATAAAAATGTTTAACCGCAAGAAAACAGAAATATATTATTTTTGCCGAATTCGTCTTCTGGTCATTGCATAGCTTAAACGTCATCGTTTCACTTAAAACTAAATTACTTATTACCCTTTGATATAAGTGACCATATACGACATACAGGAGTTGCCTTGGAGCTTAGAGTCCTATACTGCCTCTAAACAAATAGTTGGTGAGAAACTGCTGTCTTTTCAAGATAAAAACAAATTATAATAATTGCCCACCACAATAAAATTGAAAGTAACTTAAACTTAATACTTAATAGAAATAGGAAAAAAGAAAACTAATTTACAAAAATAAACAAATCAAATAGAAATCAAGCGTTAAGACACAATGCCAGATCAGAGTCGGCACAAAAAATATATTTTTGCAATATTTTTAAATAAAGGATGTTATTGTTTTTATTCAAGTAAACGAAAAGACTTGTTTAAAATTTCCACTTAATTTATTTTACAAAAAATAAAACAGATAATTGTTTCACCAACACTGTGGTTTCATCAGATGTTAGATCCTAAGTAAAAGTATAACAGAAACTGTATTGAAAAGGTATTAAATACCTGAAACTATTTTTACAATTGCGGATATTGTACAAGTAAAATGTTCTGTATTCTTTCATCAAAGTAATGGCTAGTTCTGTTCAATATTTGTTTTTAATGGTTACTATTCTTGATGCTTATTTAAGGTGTTATCTTAAAACATGATTTTGGATATCGATAGTGTATCATTATAGGAACAGACATCATTTAACGGAAAAAAGTTTTCCGTTTAAATGCCCTACGAGAATAGTCCGATTAGAAGTGATTAAGAAAAGCTACTCAGGTTGACAGATTCCAGAGAAGACATTAGTTAAGGGAGCAAAAATGAAAACACTATAAGAAACATCACTCTTTTGAGTCTTTCTTTTTTTGGCCTCTATAAAGTTTCTTAAACCATACAGTATTTCATTTAGGGCAATAAAACAAAAACAATCCCACTTATAAAACACCGCAGGATTCCGGAGCAACGTTTGGTTTTGAGAACAGGTAAACTGGAGCTTTGAATCAAGCACTTTCAAGTTTGTAGGTGAGAGTCGTTTTTATCTTTGTAGTGTTTGATCATAACATTTGTAGCAAGGTCTGTGAAGAGAGTGATATAATAAATACCCTTAAGAATTTCCTGATTTTAAAAAGACCGTTATGCTATGTTATGAATGGGAATACATTTTTTACAATGGACAAATTGACTTGAAAGTTTGTGATAAAATCATGAAACAAAAAAATTATATCAACATCAGCCATATTGTTATTTACATTTTAAATGAATCTGGAAGCTATTTTTAGTTATTTGATAATAATATGCATCCTTGTTGGGCAAAATATTCCAATAAAATAGGTAAAAACAAAAAATATTGATTCCTTTCAATTACCGACTTGTCATGTTGAAAAAATTTTTTTTACTAGACTGATAAGTTTCCCAAAGCTATTTTGAAATTTGGCAATAAAGTAACATAAATGCTGAATTTCATCACAAAAGGGAAAGTTAGATCTACAAGTTAAAAATAAACAATAGCCTTTGTCCTTATCCCCTAATAATAAGACAATAGTATCTTCCCTATGTTCAATGGAAATTTTGGCCTATCCAAATATTATTTTATAATTCTGATAAAAAGGTATATTTATTTAAAATTTGTAGTTTGTGAGGTCCCGATTTTGGTCACTGAAAACAGTTAAATAGCCTTCTTATCTATTTATGCACCGTAAATTAAGGGTGGCTTACCCCAAGAAATTAAGCATTTTATCAAATGCGTTGAAATTATTTGGTTTCTATTTTTATTTTGAAACAAAGACCGCATCAGCCCGAGAATGAAACATATGATCGCGAAATTTAAAATATATCAAAATAATTTAACATACCAGGTTTGGATAAAATGTTAAGTATATTAAAACGGGAATTTTAAATTAATTTTTACTTAGAATTATAATAAATGTCCTTTTTGGATGTTTGAGAAAAAGCCGTTTGGGCTGGCTGAATCTTTTTTTTTCCAAAAAATTGACATAGAATAACTTAAAATCACTTTACCCTTAACTTTTTTCGATATGAGTGTGACGTAGGTAATTTGTTAATTTTATGGAATCTCTATAAAATAAATTTGATATATTTCTTTTGCCCAAAATACCTATTTTTGCAAAACGCATTTTAATATAAACATTTTTCAGAAATAGTCCGTTTTTTTAGATAAATTTGTTTAAAAATATATTGAAAACTTAAAGGGCATATACACGTTCAGATGTATTGAAACACAGAATTATTTCTGTATAATGTAAATATTATTCAACAGAAGAACGTAGCAAAACGATTTCGAGTAACAAGCCATTCTTAGTGCTACTCAGAAAAGTCAAATCAATCAGTAAAATTAACACTTTATAACATATAATAAAAGACAAATACAAATTTTAAAATTGAAATACCCACTCTAGACAAAATTTTGATGGAGCTTGGCCAAGATGACAGTATTCCTTTAATAACTAGAAAACTCTTATGGACAACTTTAAAAAAATATGGATTTTGCCTAGGCAAAGCATAACCGAAAAGCACTTTTACTGGAAAGCGATGAAACTGTTTTGCTGGCGACGAAAATTCTTGAAAAGTTTAAAGCAGTACCGCCGCGGGAGCAAAAATTGTTTTTTATCTTGAGACGCTGATCAATGAAGGTTATATAGTACAAAAATGTGGCAAGACAAAAATATAATCAGTGCCCGCCAAACTTTCGTGGAAGGCCTGCCAACGGGTATTAAAGTGCCTTCGGGAAAGGGGAAGAGACTAATAATTGCACACATTGGAAGTGAAGAGGGATTTTTAAAAGGCTTGCTAACTTTTCAGTTGTGCCGGATGGGAGATTACCATGAGGACATGAATTCAGATGTTTTCGAAGACTATTTTGGTGAAATGATAAAATATCTTCTGGCTGATTCGGTAGTGGTTATGGATAACGCATGGCGCATAGAGAAGACAACAACTTCATCTGAGAAAACAAGAAATGATCGACTGGCTAACTACCAAAGGCATTGTGTTTGAACCCAATTCGGCAAAGAAAAAACTACTAGCCATAGCAATTTTACACAAAGATGGTTTTATGAATTATGCCGTGGAAGATATAGCAATATAATGTAACTGTGCTGCGCTTACCGCCATATTATTGCCAACTAAATCCTATAGACAGGGCGGCTCGTGGATTTAAGAAATAGTAAAGCGCAGGGTAGCCCAGGTGCACAGCGCCGCAGACGAAAATTTTTCGGGGCTCAACGGCCCAAAATGGCTATTTTTTTAACCTTTTTATGATGTTAATTATCCATAGCTTTGGAGTGTTTTTAATACTTAGGGGAAGTAATGAATTTAGAAGATTTTAAATATATTTTTTTGTTTTTAAAAAACTGTTATGTACCTATATCTTAAAACTAATTTCGATGGGATTCGATTAATGCAAAACTGCTTCAGACTCCCGATGATCCGAACGCACTAATTTACATTAATTCTATAACAAGCGCCTGCAGCAGCAGTTTTATGCCGCTCCCATCGCTATTTGGCTTACGGATATTCACCATTACGCTGCCATAGCAACTGCCGTAAACAATATCGAGAATATCGACCGCGCGACCTCTAAACAATTGAACTTATCACTGCCGCATACCGACGCGATTCCGCGATCGATCATTCGAATTATGAGAAGGGACCGGCTGATGACCCAAATCGTATTCCATTTGCTTTCACGTTCGACTGCCGCTCGGTAGCTGTGAAATCTTCGGATACTTTCTTCAAGCTTAAAGGAAATGAGGGCAATTCGGACTGCCCAGCCTAGCTTAGTATAGCGTATTTTATTATGCCTAAGGAACGCAACGAGACCATTGGAACCGCCGCCCGCGCGCGGCTAATAGTGTGGCGTATTTAACTTTTCCCCAAGGTTCGCGTTTTATTGCAACTATTGGGAGGGACGGTCAAACGAATAATTTATTTTCTGAAATATTTTTGGGGTGTCATTGACCAAATGACCCTATGGAAGAGCCGCCACTGATTATAATGTATAATAATGCATAATAATTATATATATATATATATATTTATATATATATATATATATATATATATATATATATATATATATATATATATATATATATATATGTATATTATGTACATCTTATATATAATTTGTATTTTCTTAAAATAAATCTTCGTTAAATTTAAATTATTTCTCTAAGTATTCAACCGCACGCCTTTGGCGTACCATTCTTAGTGTTTATGAACGGATAACAATAGGTAAAACGTATAAATTGACTCAAAACCGGATGGTACTAGATACCTACACTTGATGAAAAGAAAGAATTTTACAATGAGATCAATGCCAAACTATGGAAGTGGCATACATTACTGGTGGGTCACCCTGTAGACCTTTTGCATACCTAATGAGGTTCTATACATGTGTAACAGACTATAAAAGCCCTAATCATGGTAGAGTTAATTCAGAATATAAACAAAAACCTTAGGGACAAGCAATTAGAATCTCTCTAATCTGACACGCGCATCATAGTGTAGTTTAGTTATACAGTCCTTCATTGACTTGCTTTAGTGTACTTGGGGGGGGGGGGGGAGCTGTGCACCGGCGTTAGATAATTATTAGTTGTAGCGATACAATACCGATCAAGAAGTGTAAATGCATGTTTCGATATTTGGAAAAGTGGACACAAACTCCGTACATGTTATATATATATATATATATATATATATATATATATATATATATATATATATATATATATATATATATAAAACAAGACGTTGAGTGAAGGCATTAGGGCAATCACGGTATAATGTAGAGGTACATTATGTTTGGGCCTCAGGCGTTCGTGGTCCGTCCAAAGAGCTACCATAATTCAGAATTTAAACCCAAACATCACAAATCAGACTAACTTTTATATCCCTTGGCCTTATCCAAAGGAAAACTACCTGACTTACTCATGATTCAAATATTACAATCCAACTTTCGTCAGCATCTTGAGCATCGAACGGCATAATCTGTCAGTCTGATACACTTGGCATATCTCCTTTAGCCAGGAAAGCTTTAACTTCGTAGACTTAAGTAGCGTAACCAGAGTCCGGAATGAGGGGGCATGGATCCTAATATAGAGAACATTTTGTTGTGCCACTCAATAGCAGAGGTCGTCCTCTAATTTGTTTGTATTTGTTGCGGTCGCAAAAGAAAATCTTTACCTCTTGTGTAAAGCGAACCCAAGAATCTTAAATAAATATTCGATTTAAGCATTTGATTATCGATTTTCCTGGAAAGGTGTCCCCAAACAAAAAGTTATTTATATTTTGGTGACACATTTTTCCGGACTGGCTACTCTATTGTAAGACATGTTCCAGTGTCAGGGTCGCGACATCTGTATATGCAAAGTCGTCCATTGCACCCCGACGGTACTTCCTAAAGGCCGAGAGATATTCAAAAGGCTTTGTAAAGAAACAAAAAGTGACTGACGACTTTTTTGTCGCTAGAATATTCTAAGCACTGTATTTTCATAAAAGCTCAACTTGGTTGTCATTGAAATTCCGAAAGGATAAAGGCGTATAGTAGACATTTAATAAGTAATAAAATGCAATAAAAACACGCCAGTATCTTAGATACGAAATGTTTTCGGTCCTATGTTTATTTTTTGTTTTTTTTCGTATTTGGATATAGGGAATCAACTTCCAAGAACTTCACAATAGTTTTCAAATCTCATTTATACTCGACATTCAGTTTTGGACATCTCAAAAAGAGTGCTATTTGCAACAGGAATTCTAATTGGGCCTATCAGCTACAGGATCTCGAAAACAGTTACTCCTGAGCAAATTTAATTAAAAGCCATTTTAAATAGAACGATGCTAACATGTTTATCTCTTAGTCACTCACAGTAAATTGGCAGACTTCGGGTAAAACCGCCGCACCCAGTTGTTATAGCTCTGTGACCGTAAAAAAAATATTGACAAAAGTATTTCTAGTACTAGTACCAAATACGTACGAAATCATCAACAAGAATCAAGTAACGAGTACTTTCAAATTTTGAATCGAGTAACTGGTAATTGTACTTGTTTTTGTCCAGTAAAGTAATTCTTAGTACTTTGTATTTCAAATACTTTTACAGGTATTTAATAAGTAAGTAAATATTGTAATTGAAGTACCGAAAAGTATTTATTTAGAAAAATAAAAAAAATATATTTTTCGCAACGAAAATCAATTATTCCAATTAATTTGATTTAAAAAACAGTTTTGATTATTTAAAAGTTATCAGAGGGTGAAATTTAGGTGCCTGTATTATTTTATTAATATATATTTGATAAATTTTGTATTTGTAATTTTGATAACGCCATGTCATTTCAGGTAACTAGACCATTTTGTACACTGAATGCCATTGAAACATATTAGGTGCTTTTGCGTTTTTTTGCGCTGTTTTATAATTTTTAATATTTTTGTTATATTAAGTATTAACGCACGTGAATGGAGCTTATTTGTAGATAATTTTTCTGTTAAACATCATAAAGGTGAGAAATTCTGTCTTAAACTTCTTAAAAAAGTAGAATTCTTTCCTCAAACATATTAACTATTATTACTATTATGTATATAGGTCCTGTATGAAAAGTACTGTGATTTAGACGAATATCTTGACATCATAAAATTGCGGGGATATTGGCATAGTGCTTAATATATTATATTTAGGGTCATCTGTTTTAAAAAATCTGAATTAAGTTGAAAATGAAAGAATAAAACATTCTACAACAGACAAGGTAGTAGTACTATGTAAATGTCACATTGCTTGGGATAGGGTAAATTTTTAAAAATAAGATTAAGGTTGAAGGTATAGGTTGAACAACGTCAAACATTCTCTGTGAATTGGTTATAGCTTGATTTAATTTTTAATGGGAGACCGATTCAGTATCTTTATTATATGTATGTTTTTATTGCTTAAAATATTTGTAATATTGATTGGGGTAGGGATTTTTTCTTTGATTAACAGTTTGTATAGGTCAAAAGAAAATATATAATTAAATTTTCTACCCTTTCGGCCTTCCGTGTTCACAATTGAGTGAATCACGCATATAAACGTTCGCCTGTAGAGCATAGTGTCTTAGGTGGATTATCGTAATTAGGTATCTACGGTCTATATATAGGATCTTTTCAAATCATTTTGAGTTAGGGCAGTTTTTTTGGATTTGGCTGTACCATTTACCCCTGATGTTTAGTGATTGGTCACAGTCATTAGAGAATTATTCTTGATTGAAAAGATTTGGGATTTTTCTGGAAGGATCGATTTAGGTATGTTGAGACTGCGTCCTATCTTGGCCAGTTGATAAGCTTTGTTATTCCCTGATTGTTGGAATAACCCCCAGGTATCCATGCTAATTTAGAGTTAGTGGTTTGATTGACTTCTATTAAGAGTCTTTTTTATTTTCATCGCTCTCCACATCTAGTTGTGTTTTGTTTAGTGTGCCATTGACATTTTTTGAGTCTGTAAGCATTAAAGTGTTTTCTTACGACCACTTACGAAACTGACAAAGACACACTGTTAACTGGGCTAGAGAGTGCCTAGTGTTAAAACAATTTTTTCAACACTAGTGTTAAAATAAACACAATATAATAATTCTACTGAAAATGTTGAGTGGTCGTAGGAAAAATTAGTGTACATTACTCGGTCAAAGTGATTGTTTTCAGAGTCGAAGGATTTCTGCACTCGGCTAACGCCTCATGCTAAATACCTCCTCGTTTGAATACTACAACTTTCAACTTTGACCATTAAGTATTTATTAATGGAACCAATATTATGAAAACGGCTTCCATCGTCATTGTTCCAACAAGTGTGTAATAGTTGCTAATACAATGTATCTGTATATCTAAATACATAAATATTGATCACGGGCAATTGTATGCTGTATTACACAAATACATGAAACACATGTATTTTTGCATGTGGCGTTGAAGTATTTTTGCATGTGGAATTGAACATTGAATTGAATTGACATGATAAGCCCGTTTTTAGCTTTTTGGCATAGTTCATGATAAGAACTACAATCTTTATCCCATAATATTTTTAAACATTTTCTGACATTTTACAATACTTTTATATATTTTTTAAGTATTACCTATCTATGGATAGAAATATAAATATAATTTTTTATTGTACCAAAAACACAATCCTAGAATGGAACGCATACGAACGAACGTACACCACAAACGTTTAGGAATTGATTTGCACAAAAAATTAATAATGCTTTGGAATTAATCTCACGTACAGGCACGTAGCCTGGACGTGATTTGGACCTCATGGATCCCGAAATTCTATAAAAATATATTGGGATATGCACATTTCTTCAAAAATTTACCCGAATTTTTGACCGTTTGGAGCCCCCCCTGAACTGAATTTCTGGATTGGTTCCCCCCGAATTAAATTTTTGGCTACGGGCTTGCTTACGGATTTCTTTCTTCACAATTTATTCCTGGTTTTAGGGCAGCATTATTGTATCCCTGAGCCCTGCAAAACTGAATGTATCACCATTACAGCTCCTGTAAAATATACTTTGTTTTGCCACGGCCAGTTTTTTCTAACATCAAAAAGAATTAAAGCCCGCTACTCACTGATTCGCCCATTCCCTCATTCGTCCGTATAGTGTAGAGGGTCCGGTTCGTCCGTTTAATTCGTTGCGCGGCGATACCGTCTTTTGGACAAATTATCAAGTAGTCATTTGATCTCGGCGAACCATTCGTCCGAATCTCATATTTCGTTTTTTTGTGTATTTTCTAACTTTCAAATGCATGCGAACAAATGAAGCTCCCAACACACTATTCGGTTCGATTTGTTCATTCATGTGAATGGGCGAATCAACGAATTGACCGGACTCTCCACACTATGCGGACGAATGAATGACTAGAGTATAGCGGGCTTTAAATAAAAATGGATGAATAGTGTGGATGAAATATTCGTCAATTCGTTGATTCATATGAATTGTCCGGTTCATCCGTTCGTTTCGTTGCACGGGGATTCTTTCTTTCGGCGAACCATTATTCGTCTGAATGAAATCTTTTGTTTTTTTGTATATTTTCAAACATTGAAACGCATGGGACCCAGGCGAACGTATTAAATAAAAATTGATGAATAGTGTGGATAAAATATTCGTCCATTCGTTAGTTCGCCTATACGTTCAATCATATGAATGAACGAATCGAACCTAATAGTGAGTATCGGGCTTTGGAAAATATTTCCGCTCATTTCAATTTTAATACCACATTTAATTTCTCTAATTTTTTGTAGCCATGAGGAGAGGAACAAACGTTGAAACCGATTGTACCTACTAATCTAAAAAGCATACATCTGACTATTAATTTCAGCCTCTAAAATTAAAAAAAAATCTAGGCGATTTCCGCATATTTCTGCCAGATTTATTGAGAACGCGTGAAGTAGTTTTTATTTTTAGGCTATATTATCAGGAAATTCACTCCGACTGCGAGCGTTGGAGGTTCGCGACAAAAGTTATTGAAAATTTGCCAAATTACAGTAAAAGTGAGTTTCTGCGAATTGTTAATTAGTCTATGAATTTTACAGGTAAATTAGTATGTTTCGGTGATGACAATAGTTAAAAATAATATTCGGAAATATTCATAATCCCTAAATTTGCAGGTGACAGCTTAAAACAATTGGTTTTCCCGTCTTATAACAGGTCGAGAAAATGATTTAACCCAAAATTTCCTTAAAAACCAATATCGGCCCTAATAAGACAGCTAAAATTATGATAAAAATATTTGAAGGGTTTCAAAAACTCTTTCAAATCTCTCACGTAGACCCGTCCTGTTACTTTCAACATTTAAAAGGACTCCACATTCCTTTTTTTTAAATAGCACCATCTATTTTTTAGTTGTTCTTGAATCCCTACTTAGTTTTTTAAAACTGTACTATATCGATTTTATTATTTTGCTATTGTAAATGGGTAAAAATAGGACCGGTTGCAAACCAGGTAATAAATTATTTTTCAAACACTATTTATACCTCATGTTATTTGGAAATGTGTCTCCTGTACCCAATGTCGCTTGTGATTTGACCATCAATCAGCATTAAGTGTCTATTAACGGAACCATTATTGTGGAAACAGCTTCCATCGTCATCGTTCCAACAAGTATGATCCAAGTAATTTCGATTGCCTTATATCATAATTTGCACTCAAATAAAGCAATAAACTCGCTGCGGTGGTTAACTTATTTTTTAACGACCCTTTGAACTAAGTTGAAAACTTCCCGACTATTCTTGCGACGTTGTTCATAAAGCATGAGCACATACTGGTCAGAAAAGTGAATGGAATATTTTTAATTTCATATGACATGTAAAAACACAAAATAATCCAAAATTATCCTGGATAAAAACTTATTTCAAACATCATAAAGCAAGTAACAGGTAAAAGTTAATTAATAAGGAGGTATACAGTTTATTATATATATTTTGTTACATAAGTGGATCGTTACCAGGCGGAGCGCCGCTGCATTAGATCCATGGATCGATACCAGGATAGTATTAGGTTAGGATCCGGGGAGCGACAGCGCGGAGGCATCATCGTTAGAACCATAATTCAATTAAAGTAAATAATTACTAATCCTCGCCATATATTGTTTTTGTGTGCACCCTTGTTTCATTAAAGTGACCCTTTTTGACATAATATATTTAATTGATGTCTAAACTATCCACAAGAGTAACATAATTAAAACATTTGTACCAAACACTCAACCTAAATTCTTTACATATTTTAATAATGTTAAAAGTTTTCTCACATTTCCATTATAAGCCAGAAAACTGTTTATTTATTTATTAAGCTAAACTTTTATATCCTATGAAAACTATTTATTTTTCTATGTGAGGAAAGCAAAATATTAAAGCTGATATAGTCTCTTATTCACAAGCGTTTAGCGTTTACGCTTGATTTGAAAATGTTATAAACAAACGTTGTAGCATAGTTGCATCAATCTTTATATTTCTATTCCTGTTTTTGTCCCAGAACTCGGTATTAGTAATAGTGCAGTTTAAAGGATCCTTAAAGAAAACAAGTATCACTTTTTCAAAATTTAAGCTAATGAAAGCCGTCTTCAAATTAATGGTGTCGTTAATAAACAGAATGCCCATTATTGATTAAATCTCAGTCCGTACTGGATATTTAATAAATTTTTAATTGACCCAGATTTCTATGAATATACTCTTAAAGATCTACGATATTTTGAGTTTTTACAACTATATATAAATTCAAGACGGTGCTCTAACCCATAATAAGTGTCATATGACCGAATATTTAACCGACGGCATTTAAATAAATTGTTAATAGAGGCCTCATTCAATGAGCAACCTGTTCACTTGACATGACCTCTTTAGATTTTTTTCTATAATCTTTCACTTTAGTAATTTTTTGGTCTTAAGTAGTTTTTTTAACCAGTATTGCCACTAAAAATTTGTTATTTCCTGCTTTGCAATATGTTTTATTATTTACAAACATTACTATAGCAAAATATTAAAACAGATATAGTATCGTGTTCATAATTAAGTAGGGATTTAAATACCATGAAGGAAATTAGGGGGGGTGCAATTTAAAAAAAGGGGTTGACTTTTTAGGTGTTGAACGCAGTAGAGTGAAATTTGAAAATTTTGGGGTTGAGCAAATGTTCCAGAACGACTTAATAATAGCCAAACTATAAATGGCAAAAATCGGAAAATTTGACCCTATACTACTGTTGATAGGGGCCAAATAAAAAAATAATAAATAACGAATCGTGGTTTGAGGAAGGATTTTAATTAAAAAAGGAAATAATATATAATAAAACCAAAATAATAAACAACAATTAAAGTAAAAAAACTATTTGATTAAATGTTCGAACTGCTTTTCTTCGCCGACTTAGCAGTGCCCAAGCCTATCCGTGAACTCGGAAATACCATTCTGCAAGTGTTGATGGGTTATATCATGTACTGCATATAAAATTCTGTTTTCTAGTTCTACTAGAGTTTCCGGTTTGGTACGATAAACAGCGGTTTTCAAATGACCCCAAAGATAAAAATCTAGGGGGGTCAGATCAGGTGATCTAGGGGGCCATTCAATGCGTCATCGTTTCACCTATCCATTTTCTAGGAAAATTTCTATCTGAATAATTTCTAACACGAATGACAAAATATTCAATTTTCATTCCAATCGTCCATCTGGATCATCTTCTGAGAGTTTCTGGAGCAATTTGACCTTATAAGAACACATTTGATTACTATAAGAATCCTTCTTACTGACCTTTCGCTTTTGTGTGTTCTAGGGCAAGTTTTGGAACGGAAGTTCGTGGTTCTTCTTGTAGAGCAAGCAAAGTATCCAAAGACATTTCATCATTTGTGGGACTGTTTTTGGACGACCCGATTTTGGCAAGATTTTTATAGTACCTCTGTGCTCAAAATTGTGGTACATCCTATTAGCCATTGATTTAGAAATAGGATCACGGTCACGTTTCATTAAAAAGGTTGCTTCTTGGAAGGATCTACGCCTATCCCCGTACTCTATCATCAAAAGCAGTTCCAAGTTCTTTTTCCGTTAGCTAGACCATAGTCACTTCAAGAAATGGTTAAAAGTTACTGATATAATTGTAAAAAACTAATACTAGCTATAATTTGGAATATTAACGTCGAAAAATATGTCAAAATCACAACATTTATTATAGTTGAATAGGCAATAATATTAAGTACAAAAAGTAGGTAAAATTCTTTTATGATATTTTTGAACTTAATTTCCAATAATACCTATTTAATAATTTGTGAACTAGTGTCATTAAATAGAGTTTTAAAAACTAATATAGGATAGATCCAATCATCATCATCATCATCATTTTCAGATTTCAACTCCCATTATCTCGAAAACAATAGAAGATACGTCAAAACTTTGAATACAAAAAAATCCGTAGAATTTTACGTACAATTCAGATATGCAATAGTATACTGTGTGTTTCATTTAAAATTAGGAAGTTGGCATTTAGTTCCGGTATAACCGGTGTGCTGCCATCTTGACAATATTTTAGTTAGAATGCGCCTATCGACAATAGTGTAGGGCCAAATTTTCAGATTCAGACATTTATATTTGGCTATAAACGTATCTAGGCCTAATTCATCTTATTACTTTTTTGGTCAGCATTTTAACTGGCATCCAACGCTTTTTTCCGTAAAATAAAATTTATATCTCTGTGGCCTATAATTGTCATATTTATATAACTGTATCGATTTTTTGCATTTTTTGTTCACTGTTACACTATAACTCTAATCCAAAAAATTGATGTTTTTGTAACGTGGATATCTTACACCCTTCCTCATGTCAACCATCCTCATTGACTGATGCGCGCGCATTATACCAGTCATGTCACTCGTATCATTAAGCTCTCGTAGAGTTTATTTTGTTTGTTTAGGTAACTTTTTATATTGTGTATTTTTTGTTTTTAATAAAGGTAATATATTAATGAGTAGGATATATTAATGTTTATTTTTCGGGGTTTAGTTATATCTGAAATTCATAATATACTAAAATACTAAAATGTCTCGTTGTGGTGGCCCTCGACCTCCACCCCTCTCCAAGAGTAATTTCTGGCTGCACAACTGCTGTTTCGTATAAGCTAAGATCAGCGTGGCAACAAAAAAAATTTTTTGAGCAACCTTGGCGCTAATTAATTTGACACGACTATCGTGTAAAGATATATGTTAAAATAGCACTCTTATTTGTCTTATTAGACCGATTAGACAAGGTATAGTGAATTGAATAGTCACAATCATAGATATATTTCTTGCCTATATGTTTATAGTCACAATATTGCTCCTGAACTTTTTCCATTTATCAATAAGTACTTTATTCTTTATTTTGTGTATTGTGTTTAAATGCTATTTATTTTATCCTCAATTTTCTCTATAAACTGTATTATAATCATATAGTCACTGAATTGAATATTAATTTAAAGTAGGCTTGCCAATTGAAAGAAAAAATTCTAAAACTGGGAACTTTCGAACTCAGAAAGTAAAATCTTTCAAGAAGTTTTATAAAGGAAAAAGAAAATTTTTTGTAGTTTGTAGATTAGGTATATCTGATAATTACGTTACGTTTTTTCAAATTATCTATTTTCTCGTCACGACTGAAACATCAAGTTAATTTACTCATTTCATTAGAGTGAGCGACTGCAAAAATGAAGATAATAATTTTTTCTAATTTGGCTGTCATTTGAATGTATTTTAAAAACTAGTTCGTTTTTCTTCATACGCCTGCAGTTTTAACGAGGGAAACATCGATTTTAGTAACACAAATTCTTCGTAGTAGTAGGCCACCAGTGATGCATCGTTAGCAAATTTAAATTTATTCAAAACTTTACAAAACTTGTAACCTTCTTTAATTTGAAGATATTTAAAACTTTATGTTGATTACCCTCAAATTCGAATCTCATCTCATTATTTTTTCAAGAAATGAATCTGCTCTTTTTTTTAAAAAATCGACTTCATTCTGATTATGGCGTTTTTGCATTCTACATTTGAAATAATCCGCTACTAATTCGTTTATTGAAGTATTACGGGACGTAAATCCAAAGATAAAAATAACTGATTCAAAATTTTTATACAGCCTATCAGTAGCTTGAACGATAGATGGGAAGCCACATAAGGCATAATTATTTCACTGTTCAATTACATCATATTAATTTTTATGTTGAGTTTATTATCTTCATATTATTTATTAGATCACAAAACGTTCGCTTAAACTTGTTGAATTAAAAGGAGTATTTGTGGTACCCCATTTGATTTTGGAAAAAAATAGGGTACTTATTTTAAAAAATGGTGTGCACGGGTACGTCTGTTAAGCCTAATTTAAAGTAACCATCTTATAATTCTTATTAATATCCATCTTCAAGACAGAAATATAAAACCGTAAAAAGATCTTTTGTGACGCTCCCCGTAATTCTAAAAAACAGATCGTACGATCCAACAACGTAAATACATCGACGTACAACGTTTGCGCATTAAGAAATGTCTACGTGACTATGGAATGGTTCGGGCAAAACAACGCTTCTTGCCTCAGTCGGAATTTTAACATCAAAGGAACGTGAAGATAAGATGAGTGTGTAAACCAACGAATTTTTCTTTGTGCCTAATAAATTTTAGTGACCGGCTATTTACATCAGTTTGCCATAATAGCGGTTTTCGTTTCTACCCCGCTTTTCATAGTTTTGCTCGGTTTATTTTTTCCGTCAACAAATTCCTACAAAAATTACATCATGGTCGAGAAGATAATAGAAGAAACGGAAAATTACGAGACAGGTGTGTACCTTTTTTTAAATTGTATTCGTTGTTCCTAGTTGTGATATTTGTTAAAGGTATAACCAGTTTGTTGTTTTAATGCCTAATTAGAGCTACTTTATGAAAATAGTTTGCAAAAATATTCCTTTGTTCTCAGTGTTTATATCCGTCCGTCGAGATGTCACATCGTGTTTATCAACAAACTGAATGCATTGGATATCCAGATATAGTTTCGTTTTATTATTCCAGTTCAAATGTTTTATTAACTAACAGATAGTCCTTTCCAGCAATTTAAAGCGGTATTAATTTTCGATATCTGGTGTTGATCGGCGTGGAACACCGGCAATACCTTATTGCGTAATTTTAATTCTACGAACAGGAAGGAATTGCATGGCTTAGAATACTCTGTCGAATACATCTCTGATCGGATTCATTTTTCTGTTTATACTTTGATGTGAATGATCACAAAAAATGCGTTAAATTTTTTTGGAATGATTTAAATTTGTGTTTTTTGTTATTTTGCTCCAAAGCCCAGAAATAGTACCAATAAAATGAAACAAGAACAAATAAGGAAATAAGAGATAGTGTGTGTTCATGAAGCATGCTATTTTATTGGTTTTTTAAAGTCGCAGAATCTCTATTTTTATTAGAGGAGTAAAAAGATAAATATAATATATTTTCAAATAATAAACTTCAGAATATATTTTATTTTGTACTTTTATTTTTTTTAAGTATTTTGTAGTATTCATAATCGTAGAAAGGCGTTTTTTGGCGGTTTTTGTTTTATTTGGTATTTTATGTATCCAAACGGATGTTATCAACGTCTAATATGCTTATTGCATATTGACATTATTTAAGTAAAAACCGTTTTTGCTAAAAACTAGAACTTTGCAGGGGGGTGGGGAGTTGAAGAAAACATCAGTTCCTAAAAATTATATTCGCTCACGTGGCTTTGATTAGCTCAAATCTTGTGAAACCATATATTGGCCGAGGTGTTGTTTTTATATTTTTATTATTATTGATTAAATTATTATACTTAAATACACTATTTTATATCGACCCAAAAAAAGGCCTATCCAAAAACCGAGCCAAAAACGCAGTCCGACATTTAAAATACGATTACATATAAAATTATAGGTTTCATAAACAAAAAAACTAAAAAATAATATCACCCGATGAAGGTGGAACACAAGCCGAACGCAGTGCAAGGCAAACGCTCTATCCATGGAGTTACGTAGCTCACACCAGTAAGTAAACGATATTTGTACTATAATATGTTCAGTGTCGTTACCAATGTTACTTTAATAAAAATGCAGAAGTAACTCCTCTCACTTCTATTACCGCAGTCAGTCACGATTCACGGCATATTAAATATGAAATAAAAAAATATCCTTTGTGAAGTAATTTGTTGGATTTAAAACAACAAAGCAAATATGATTAATATTAGGTATCGGGTACCTGCTACCATTTCCTTGAGTAAATAGGTCACCTAACCTAACCAAATTTTGTTTTGTAATATTTGATAAGACCTCTTATTGCCGGCGAATCATACCAATCAAGATTGTTCAGTGTGCTTCCTATTGGTTGGACATTTATTTCCGCGCAGTATAAATAAGTTTTGTTGAGTGTTCAGCATTGGCTTCCTGGCTCGAGGTCAGAATATTAGGTTTGGATGCGGCGCATATGTGTTCGATTTCCCGTTCAGGCGGATAACTTTCTTAAAGTTTTTTTTAACAAAACTTCTAATTAATAAAAATTCTGATTAGGTTAGGATCGGGGTTAGAATTGATTAGGTTACCTATAAAGAAAGTGTGCCAACAAAATATCGAGTCTATATTAAAAAAACGAGGATTTGTTTTAACAAAACCTATACAGTTAAGGGGATCCATTATGTTACCGTTAGATTCGTCGATAAAACCATCATTAAAGCTATAAAATCACACCACCAAACATCGAAAATTAGATGTGGAGGCGGTTGAAGGTGTCAGATTTTGAATAGTTTTAATTAAATAATTTCCAAATTGAAAACGATCATAAGAAAGCAAGAAAACCTATTATATTATTATTGTTAAAATTTATGTTTTATAAAACAAAAAAAAACTTCAAAACACGTTGTTTTAAGTTTTAATATTCAGGGTTTTTTGTACTCTTAAATATCCAGTTAAATGCAGTTTAGATTTGAATGTGATTTAAGGCGCCTCAAATGGTTCACGACATGTACATTTTAGTCAAGAGAGAGGCTAGTCGGTTTTACTCCCTTATAGTTTTGTAGAATAAAAATTCGGAATATGGCATGAATCAATCAATTTGCCAAATTGAAAAGGATCGTAAGGAAGCAAGAAAACCTATTATTTTATTCATTGTTGTTAAAATGTATATTTTATAATACAACTTGTAATACAAAAACATTTCAAAACACGGGTTTTTGTGCTCTTAAATATTAATTTAAGGTGTCTCAAATGGTTCACTACATGTGTATTCTCGTCTCGAGAGCGGGCTAGTCAGTTTTACTCCTTTATGGTTTTGCAGAATAAAAATTCGGAATATGGCATCAATCATTTGAACCGATTTTTGGAAAATTATTTGTGGTCATATTAATAAATATTATATATTTATCTTTTACAGATTTTGTGATATAGGCCTTCAAGTATTATCATAGTCTGTTATACCATTAGCAGACGGTGGTAACATTCAAACGCGAATATAATAAAAACTTTCAAAGATAAATGTATATGTTTGAAATTAGGAGAAAGAACTCTATCGACTTGTTGTAAAATGTCGTGAAGTTACGCAAGAAAATTTAAAAACCAAATAAGACATATAAATATTTCATATGACCAACTGTCAAATTCAGTCAATGTATAGACCGAAAAAATGTAAAATTTAGTTTTTTCGATTAATTTTTTATTTGACGTTCATTTGTTAAAGTTCTGGAAAATCAGCGAAGTACCTTTCTTTAGTCGTCCGTTATTTGTAAGTGCAGCTTTGCAAAACCTTGCGCGACTCCTAAATAGTTAAACTATCCTCCATAAGTTCTAAATCCGGTCCTAGTTATAGGTCCAATAATTACATGCCTATGTAATAAACATGACCTAGAATCGAGCCTAGAATATTCTTTGATAAGTTTTATCTTTGTTATTTAATAAATGTTTTCGTTTTCGATAATTTGTGAGTAGACATATTTCGTTGATCTTTATGTCAATACCATAGTGTTTACTTCTACTATGTCAATACTGAGTATTTTACTGTATATACAGTGTAGTGCAAGTGCAGCAATACACAATGATCGATTGTTGTGTCAAAGACCCGAACAGATCTATTATCATTGGTAGAGTCCGACCGGTTAATCGACTTATTTCAATGTTCGGCAAATACTAGACTTCGGCCAAAATTTTGGCGAAGCGAAGATGCACGATCCTCGGCACGCTCCAAATATAAATTATGATTTTTGATGAATACTTGACAACTTATTCAAAACAATTTTTGCTTTGGGATATGTAGATATATATTTCAGTACTGGGAATCTAGCCCTCACCTGTAGCTAGTGAACAGTAGCTGTATTTTGTTCAGGCCAACTTTATGCTGACAGAAGAACTATAATATCAAAGCTAATTTACTTGTGAAATCGCATAGTCTAGTTTAAACACTCAAAATTGTGTTAATTCTTGCTAGTAAAGATATGACTGAGGGGTCGTCAACGGATTCGGAATGATCTAGGAAATTGTACAAATTTTCAAACCCGGCTAAACGATTTCAAAAGTTATTAACAAATTAAGATTTAAAAAGAGGAGTTTAGTTTTTTACAAATAACTCGGAAACTATTAATTTTTAAGAAATAAAAAAAAATTATTCTCAAATTTCCAATAAAAAAGTCCTAACTCTCAGCGGCGTGCCTAACGGGCCTTCCGGGAATTAAGGGACCCCCAAATTAAACAGGGTATTCAAATAAAATATTTTTTCCATAGTTAAAAAATTTTTGCAATCATCGGAAATGTTAATAAAATAACGTAATATATAAACCCTAAGAAAAATTTGTAAATGACAGTACTTAATGAGTATTTAGGTATAATAGTAAGTCATCTAGATAAAAGATTTACTGCGTTTAAAACAGTTTATTCGACATTTTCGATTCTAAATCCTCAGATATTGGTTAAATTAAATGACTCAGAAATTTTGGAAAATGCTCAGCTGTTAGTGGATAAATATTCAAATGATTTAACTTCTCAATTAGGAACTGAGCTAATTTAAATAAAAACTTGTATAACAACATTAAAAACCTTAAAACTCGGGAATTCGCAAACTATATTTTCGAAAAAAATGAATTATTGTTAAGTAGTATACCAGAACAGTTTTCTGAATTCCAATTATTGCTTGTCCTTCCTGTAACGTCAGCTCAATCTGAAAGATAATTTTCAAACTTGAAATTAATTAAAAATGTCCTTAGGTCGACCATGACTCAAAGTCGTCTTAGTTCTCTAGTAAATATTGACGAAATAGTTGATAAGTATTTATCTAGTCGATACAAAAACAAAAAAGTCTAGTCCACCGCCAAAGAAAACGATTCATGTACTATTTGTTTTTTATTATTTTTTAGTTTTGCTTGAACCAGAGTATAGTTATTATTTTTGAATATTAAGTTAATTTTTGTTTTGTGTTAATTAGTTTACCAATAGCTATTAATCACAAAATATCGTTCATGCCTTTTTTTAAATTTTGTATTTCTTTTTTTTACTAGAATTATTTTCTATTTTGGTTTTTGTTAATAAATGTATGACATTTTTTGTTTACTTATTTTTTTGTAGAAATTATGTAGGGGGTCCCCAAGAAAAGTCTTGCGGGGGGCAATAAACTCGGCACGCCACGGCCCGACTCCCGGAACGCATCTCTTATTATTAATAATCTTAATTTAATGTTGAAAATAGAGCATCGCGCGGCGAGTGCTAAGCCGTTAACGATGTCCCAAAACTCACCGTAACAAGTACATTGTTTTATATTATTAAATATTAATATAAAAATTTTAAAAAATTATGGCATTATCTGTAAACATTTAAAATAATAATTTTCGGGTGAAAACAATTTTACACTGGTTTTTTCATGAAATTCGGAGAATTGTTAAACAAAAACCACCGAAATTAATTCACTGTCTGAAGACGTTATCACAACTATACTATATGAGTATATATAATCTATGAGTTATTAATTATTGAAGCTAACACAAAACTAAACATTAACTTCAATAATTAATAAATTATAGATTTTCCGAGTCAAAACATCGCAATGTCATAATCTTATATAGTATTTTTGTGATAGTCTTCACAACTCGAAATAATTTTAGTGGCTTTTGTTTAACAATTATCCGTCTTAAAATATAAACGAATAGATGTAGAACGAAAATTGTCAATTAGCTATAGGTTCATTTTATGAAAAATCAGTTACAGTGTCAGTTTTTTAGCAAAATATTGTTCCTTCAAGTGTGGCACCGTATATATTTTTTAATATTTAAATTAATATTTAATAAACATTAAACATTAGGAGTCGAAACATTTTTATTGTAAAGTTCTTTAAGATTTTTTTTTATTTTCTTAAATGTTAACAATTTCCGCTTTAATAACAAGAAAACTAAATTCCATTTTTTAATCTTAATTTGTTAATAACATTTGAAATTACTTATGTTCGAGTTTGAAACTTTTGAATATTTTTCTAGATGTCATTCCCAATCCAAACAGCCCTTACTTTTTACTAGCAGTAGCAAGAATTAGCATCATTTTGAGTTTCTGAACTTGACTAGTAGGCAAACTTCTTTTTGTAACATAATATAAAACTTTTTAATTTTGATTTTTAATTACTCACTTTTCTGATCTGATATATTGAAATAAAGAAAATAAGAATATTTATAAGTATCGTTTTTAGTCATAAATATTTTTATTTGTCAGTTTTTTCATTGTATTAAAAAACACTACCTGGGATAAATTCTGCTTATCATTTTGCAACTTACAACCACAAAAATGTAACGAATTGATAGTTCAGATATTAATATCAAAATAAGATGGAATTCCTTCGGCTTCGGCCAAAAAAAAATCACCTTCCCTCGGGTTCTACATATTAGATCTTTTATTTAACACTGTCTTATTATTGACATTTTAAAATCTAAATACTAGTAAGTATGTATTTGTCCCGATTGAGTCTCCATGTTAGCACGTAATTGAATACCTAAATTTTAATATAAAATTGAATTCATTTACAACAATAATTAGATGGAAAAGATACTTTTGCGTTTTCTAAGAATTTTGTTTTTGTTAAAATAACAAAATAGTGCCACCAATTGTGGTAATAATATAGCTATTTTGTCGTACTTTGAGAAGAATTTAAAAATATATACATCTATTATTTATTGTTTTGTTATGCGGTGCACTAGGTATAACATATCCGAAGTAATAAATAATATTTACTCATCGAGACAGATAGATATCACGGAGAAAGGTCAGAAGAAACGTTCTTGAAATAAGTCGAAAATAAAAAAAAACTTAGGGAGAAACTAAAATGGGTAGGTAACAATGTAATAGTTTAATTTATTATTATGGGTGCAGCCACCTTATAAATTATTTAAAATTTGAATGATTGATTACCGGACCTTAATTACTCGATAATCTTTATATGAAAATTTGATCTGGTTCAACTTTGATGTTTATTAAAAACATTTAGTCCTAAATCTTGCTCTAACAATCAGAGACATATTATATAACTATTAATAAAAATATAAGCGCAACATAAATCCCACAACAATGCATCACAGCGCAATAGCAACAGTAACCTTCTGTTGCTAGTCGGTAAACTTAGGAGTTGGCATTGTGCGTATCCGTCTCAGGAATAGCACCAATAGTAGAAGTAGCCTTTGCTACAATGCTAGTCGCGTTGGGATGGGACTTAATCTTTTATTTCTAGGGGACAGACCTGCTGGCGTATTTTTCAGTCTTGAAACAGGCTATAGACCTAATAACTGGAAGACGGAATTATCAAAATTATTACTTGTTTGGTTTATTGTATCATCTTGAAATTCAACCATCTTACATAGAACAAGTCATAGATATAATATCAATAAATTTATACTTGCTAATAATATTGAAATACAATTTTAAGACGGTTCTAATAGTGTAATGATAACCTCTGCGATAATTTCATTATATATATATATATATATATATATATATATATATATATATATATATATATAATGATTATCAACAAATAATTATTCGAACAACCTGTTTTTTTTACTTCTATATAATGCCCTTGCTTAAAAACCGACAACATCGCCGCATTTTTGTCAGTTGTCAGTACACGATTTTAGAACAATTAGTAAAGAGTAAATCGAACAAAGTGGTGCTGCATTGAGTCAGAGCATTGATTTTGGGCGATTTTTGTGAGTTTTTGGATTATATTTGAAACTTTTCGTGCGAGTTCTTGGGCATTATGAAGCGTAAGTGCGAAGTGTGCAAAAAAGTCCAAATGTTTTTCTGTATTAATTAGCTTGCGCGGTACGAAATTTATCCTAATATTTTATTAAATTGTAAGTACGGTTAATATGATTTGTAATTGCCATTTTATCATTCTTTAGAATGCAAAATCACATATCTGCACTTTTTCCCTAAGCTACATATTCATAAATTCCTAGGCAAAACCGATGTATGTAGATATAAAAACACAGGTATACTTAAACAGGTAGAGCGTTTCCCGATCCCCGAGAAAACCCGTGTATTTCTTATAGAAAATACAGAAGAGGCCTGTATCGCCCAACTTGGGAGATTACTTTTAAATGTAGATAGGGATGTGAATACAATTTTACTTCTGTGGTGTAGTTTTACAGTAGGTAAGTCTAAAGTACGAATCTCCATAAGAGTATGTTTTTCATCTTTTTTAAACATTTTTTTAAATCTTTTAGCCTTGGTTGATGATTTATTTCATAAAATTTTGATTCTAAAGTATTTGGGGTAAATGTTATCTCTTTTTCATGTTACTGTAACATGATAACAAAGATACTGTGATCCCAGTCAGGAACATGTTCTGCAATGCCACAGGAGCAGTGATCTATTTTTGTCAAATGACGATTACAATTTCGATTTTTTAGGGCTATTATAGACTAGCGAGCCAACTAATACTACGACTGGCATTAGGTTACCTCAACTTATATTAAGGATACTATGATTTCTATCTGGAACATGTCCTACAATGCAAACAACGAATGCGATTTCGGCCTTTTTAGAGCTCGTTTTTTTTTATATTAATAATTTCCTCTATTTTTCTAAATATTCTTCTCTTCCATTTAATTATTCCTTTTCCATTAGGGTCTCTTATAGATCCACAGTGTTAATCTTATACCCGTTTATGTTATTCGAATTTTATGAATAACAAAGGTAGATATAAAAATAAGATAGCAGCAGAGTGCTAATTATATATATATATTTATATGTACACACACATATTACTGGAATGACTTGTGAAGAACAAACTAGAACTTTCAGATCCTGGATTAATTATTTTCTATTCTGTAAGTAAAAGACAAGCGCTTGATAGCTCCATAATTATTGGCATATCGATAAATAAAATATATCGATAGGTGATGTGCTATCGCGTATAGTAGTTGGTGTCCTTATTTTGGAAATTATAGGTATACAATGTGAAAATACTTTTTACGAAAGTTCAACAGTTAATAAAACAAATCGTTTCTTGCAAATCGAATCTGCTATTTAGAATCGTAGTACTCAAAATATGAAAACTTTAGCAATAATTTTTTTTCGGATCTAAAATTGGGATCCAATACCGTAACACAGATCAGAATTAATATTTATTAAGTATCTTATAAAAAATTCTCCTGTCTGCTCTTCCATGTATCTGGTTTTTCAAACGATAAAATTATAAAAATACATTTCTGGCAGTCACCCAGGTTTTAAAAAAGCTCATGGTTTTGATTTATATTTTTTTCTGCATATACAATTAGTCTAGCTGTCTTTAGGATTAAGTATTTTAACTAAAGTAGTATGTTAGAGTATTTTTACATCTCAGTATAAAAGCCCACATATTAATATAATATGGGCTAATATGTAAGGAAAGTATTGTATTGAAAAATTATGATTTCTTTTTTTAACGTTTTTGGAGCCCCTAGAACACGAAAAAAACTAAAAATGAAAACCAGTTATATTTTGTGTCTAACTTGGTCAAAAAAAGATATCTTTAATAGTACCTAGTTTATAATTAAAACTTGGCCAGTAGACTAATAAATATAATTTAATTTTAAGTAGCAAATAATATTGAAACGAGCATTTTGAAAACGATAATAACATAATACCATAAATATATATAATAAAAAAGCATGAAATATAACTAGGATAAGACTCTCAAAAAAATAAACAAATAATACCTAGAATAATACTATTTGATGACTTGTACTGTACTTGGTCCCCTGGTATTTTTGTTCATGTGACTTCTTATTTTTTGCTTATTTCTTGTTTGCGATATTTGCATATCCCTTTATTTTTGTTAGCTGAATATAAAACTTCTGTCCATTCCGGACTACTCCTTCGACCATTTCCTTTAGCCATCGTCCTTAATTAGTTCTCAATAAAAGACAATAGAATGTTCATGTATTTATGTTTACAACACTCCTAATCCTAAACTTTTTTTATTAAAAAAAAAATCATTAGCCTTATTCGAATTCTAAAAAAATACCATTTCAAGCAATTATCTGCCTTCCAATCTTACAAATAAAATTTTTAGCTACACTCAAGATACTCTAAAAATGACTTTTCTTTCAAATAGTCCAACAAATAATAAACTTTTATATAATTTAAATACAATATATTTATGCTCAAAACAGGGTAATCAAAAATGGTCCTGGACTGGAGGTGCTTTTACGACTGTATAATTGCTACATAAAATAAAAGGAACCCAATAAATATAATATTAATCAGACATTTTGTTCGGTAACTACTGGAAACAAGGGTAAATAATGTTATTAACTATTGGTGAACAATGTATATTTCTCTACAATACTGAATGATATGGTAGTTTCACCTTCTTATAGAAGAAAAGTCAATGAAATCCAAAAAAGCCTGGAAAACTCATTTATAAATCGCAAAAATACCCACTGGGCTGGTTTTTTTTATAAAGCAGTTCTTCCAACCCTGAGATTCATTTTAAAGTTGTAACGTAAATGTATTTGTGAATGTGTAATAACTTAAAATTTTTCAGTATCAAATACATTTTTTTTGTAGAAATTTAATATATAAACATAAGTTAAATTTAGTCAGAAAATATCTACTAAATTGAGAAGAAACTGTGAAAATAAAGGTAAAATCTATAACTTAGTAGAAGGAGTAAAAAATGGGAAATAGAAAACGAAACATCAATGTCAATATTGTTAACCTCAATGTCAAATGAACTATTAAACTTCCCTGACAATGAAGTAAATGAAAAATTGGCAAAATTCAAAGTAATAATTCTGAAGATTATAGTGTATAATATTCCCATGAAATACCCAAGTTATAATAGATATCAAGAATTTGTAAAAAAAAATAATATTTAGGATAGAAACAACAAAATTAAATAGTATTTTATTAGATGGAGAAGAAATCACAAATCTGTGAAATAACGAATGATTATTTTGTAAAGGTTGGAGAGAGGTTAGCAAGTAAAATTCGGTGCAGAATCGTTATTTTTTAATTTTGAAGAACTGATAAGATGATTATTGATGAACTTAACACAAAAAAAATACAAAGGTTTTGATAAAATATCAATAAAAATTGTCAAAAAAAAACTAGCTCTAGCAATTAAAAATCTACTTTTTTCAGGGCAATATGGCTTTCGCAGTTCTAGATATACTGAAATGCTCTTGCTGACGTAATAACAAATATACGGTGGAATGTTGATAGTAATAAAATTTGTAATTTATTATTACTAGATCTATGCAAAGCATTTGACACTGTAAATCATATGATTTACAAATTTAAATTTAAAAGGCAACCTTCAGTTATTTGCAGATGATACAACAATTATTTATTTTGCTGAAAACTCTGCCCAAATTTTTAGTAATATGCAATATGACTTAGCAATAATCCTTGCTTGACTAAATTCTTATAAATTATCACTCAATATTAAAAAGTTATTTGTGATTTACGTTTATAGATAAAGTTAAAATCAAATACATTACAGCAAATTTATTTTTTAATGGAAATATTATTAAATATTCAGTATGCACTAAATTTATATACGTATTATATAGATGAAAATCTTAATTGGAATTCACTTATTGCAAATATACAATATACAAACTTTAAGTCGAAATATACGACCGATAATAGGAATAATGTATAAAATTAGACTCAATATTCCACTAAAATACCTAAAAATATTTACCATTTTTGGCACCCACTATTGATTTATACAAACCTAATAATGATCTAGATACTAGAAATATACATAAATTAAATATGTGCATGTTAATACATTCTATAAATATTAATAAGAAATTATGTAATATAAATTTTACTAAAACTACAACATATCATGACCATAATACCAGATATTGCAATAATTTACAGATGCTGTTGGTAAAAAGTAATTTTGGTAAAAAATCTTTACCATTATAAATTCAAATTTATAATGAACTATCTCAATCTTTAAAAATAATAAAATTTTTCTTAAATTCTAAATATTTTTTGAAGCATTGATATATATATATATATATATATATATATATATATATATATATATATATATATATATATATATATATATATATATATATATATATATATATATATATATATATATATATATATATATATATATATATATATATATATATATATATATATAGATATATAGATATATATAGATATATATATATATATATATATATATATATATATATATATATATATATATATATAGATATATATTTTATATTTTTATAGTTCCCTGTAATGAAATTATCGTTAAGTTAGTTGGGAATAAAGTTATTAGTATTGTTACTATTATTATTTGTATGTAAAATATTGTGAGCATGACAAACGTTTCTGCCCAAAAATTACTTTAGGTACCAATATTTTTTACTCGGTGACAAATTTTGAAATCCGATATGAAAAACTAAACACATCGACGTATTTCAAACGTTTATTGTGGCCACTCCGACCGACCCCAACGAGCAACAGATTATTTTGCAAGGGCTATACAAGAGGGGTGCTTCTATAACATAACCTGAACAATACCCCTTGGGAAGTTAGTTTTTCAGTGCAAATAATTAACCGACTATGCCAAACAAAACATTTTGAACCAATTTACTACGTTTAATAATCGATGAGTCATATTGATTTATTACTTAATACGTATATATATTTTTGTAACTGACATCTTTCATTTTTTATTGCTTATTCATTAGTTCCTATTTTACGTATGGCTTTACTATTTATCAAAATAATGGACATACAATAAATAAGAATATAGGTAATTTATGTAATATTTAGCTCACTCATTTATTGAGAAAAATTTGAGTAGATTCCATAGAAGAAAGTGGCGAGATAAATGTGTATTGTTTTTTTTCCTTAAATATCGCCTTGAGTTCTAAACTCTTTGAGTCAACTTATTGTTTTTTTTAGGACTCGTCTGTCTTTTCCTATCCCTTGTTTTGTGATTTTTCGATATTTTAAGGATTCCTTGAAGATTGCCAGGCTTGTGCTTACGATTACGAAATTATGTTCGTAAATGTGTCATGCTTATTACGAAAAAGATACAAATTTTTAACAAGTGACCCAGTTTCAGTTGTGTTCTTCTGTTGATTGAATTTGTCAGTCGTGTGGGTAACGAACTTACAATAAATAAGTATTTCTAGAAAAAATCAAAACAAAATGACAGTCGGACAAACATATATGTACAGTATACATTCTCACTGGTGGCCCAAAGATCAAATAAGACTTTTAGTTCGGCCATCCTACCTAGTCGACTATAAAAATACGGAATGTGAAGGAAGGGTCTATAATAAACCCTTAGGTAGGCATGTAGGTAGAAAACAAGAACACATCTCTAAGCAAGGACTAGTAGTAGCTCTAGTAGTATAGTAGTTCTTTTCTGTATTACAAAAAAAGTTGCCAACATTGGGAAACTGGTGCATGCATCGATAACTAGTTGTGTATAATATGACTAAATACAGATAGAGGTTATTTTGCCAAGTTTCACACATTATTATTAAAACTCCATAATTGATGAAACCAGAAAATAATGTATTCTACTTAGTGTATTAAAAATATCCGAAAAATCATCAAGATCATCTTGAATTATGAAAAGAAACGCTGTCGCTTTTTATTTTCAGTACATATTTTAAAATTATATTCCATACGAACAAAATTTACATGGAAGCATTTAGTATATCCATTGTTCAATTTAGTCATATCCAAACAAATATCTAATTATCTGAAAGAAAACTGTAAGACATTATTGACCACTTTGGCCAAAGTAGGTAGAAACTGGTAAA